>CM063177.1:53957226-55157226 GCA_031835075.1 Saguinus oedipus
AATGTCATGCCTTCTTTTATATTCTGTATTGTTTGTTTTCTCATCTGTGACTGCCATCGTTTCACTGGTTTTCCTTCAGTGTGTTGTCTATTCCAGTCTATATTTTGTACTGTCACCAAAAGATGGTTTATGACACATAGGTCTTTAAAAATTATATGATGGGCTGGGTGCAGTGGCTCATGCATGTAATCCCAGCACTTTGGGATGCCGAGGCAGGCAGATCACCTGACGTCAGGCATTTGAGACCAGCCTGGCCAGTATGGCAAAACCCCATCTCTACTAAAAATACAAAAATTAGCCAGGTGTGGTGGCACATACCTGTAATCCAAGCTACTTGGGAGGCTGAGGCATGAGAATTGCTTGAATCCGGGAGGCGGGGGTTGCAGTGAGCCAAGATTGCGCTACTGCATTCCAGCCTGGGCAATAGAGTGAGACTCCATCTCAAAAAAATTAAATAAAATTACATGATGACTCTTTATTTCCTATAGGATAAAGTCTTAGCTTAAAATCAGCTGGCCAAGTTGTTCATAGTTTTACTTAAACCTGCCTTCTACATAACAATCTGAGTCAGGGTTCAGGCCAGGAAGCAGAGTCACAATGAATGTTATGGGTTAACAGTTTTACTATAGGAAGCAGACCTTGCACAGTTGTGGGAGGAACTAGGGAAGTGAAGGTCTGAAGAGGGGAGTTGGAGGATTAAAGTAATGACTGATACTTAAGTGCCTGTGCAGGAGGATGAGGCAGAGCCTGTAGGGAAATCTGCTGCTGGCATGTACAGTGGCAAAGGGGACCCTTTAAGGGAAGTTCATGGAAAGGTCTCTGGTAAGCTACTTCCTTTGAGTAGATATCGCCTCTGTAGGTGTGCTGTTGACTGGCAAGGCCTGCAGTTGGAAGGAAGAGTTGAATGAGGAGTGGAAAAGAACTAGGATGACCCAGAACTGGCTGAGCACTTCTGCATCTGTCCATCATCCTCTCTGCTTATAAAGACCTTAAAGGAGTAATGTTAGCTGGTTCATTTCTGCCACCAAATCTTGCACAATTCCTCTTCTGGGTCAGCTCTAACTTGGAATAGGGAAGAGGTTCTGGGAAATGTAATTCCCAGCTTAACAGATTGAACAATGAATCCATCCACCACAACACTCTGTGAATTAGCCCCAGTGGACTGCTTGCTGTTATCTGAACATACCAATTTCATTCCAATGTCTTTGCAGTGTATATGCTGTTTCCTGTGTGTGATGTTTGTCTTTTCTGAGTGAACTGCTCATTCTCTTAAGACACAGCTCAAGTATTATCTCCTTGAAATCTTTAGTTCCCAGGTAGCTGCTTTGTCCTCTGTGTTTTCACAGTAGTCTCCTACTTAGCATGTAAGCAATTTCTACCACATTGCTTTTTCACTTTCCTCCAAATAGTTTAAGTAGTTAAGGGAGATTCAGAACAATTTATCTAGTGATTTAGATGTATATAACAAGTTTGAGCCTAGAATGGTTTCCAAGAAATAGGTTATATACAAAGCAGTGCTGCCCTTACCAAGCTTTTTTTGGTCTAAGACACTAGGTAGTAGCAGGGTTTGTCTGATGGTCTCTTTTTTTTTTTTTTTGAGACAGAGTTTCGCTCTTGTTACCCAGGCTGGAGTGCAATGGTGTGATCTTGGCTCACCACAACCCCCGCCTCCTGGGTTCAGGCAATTCTGCCTCAGCCTCCTGAGTAGCTGGGATTACAGGCACGCACCACCATGCCCAGCTAATTTTTTGTATTTTTAGTAGAGACGGGGTTTCACCATGTTGACCAGGATGGTCTCGATCTCTTGACCTCGTGATCCACCCGCCTCGGCCTCCCAAAGTGCCTCATGGCCTCTTTTATCTTTTGTTGTAATAAATACAAACACTGGCTATACCCACTGTCTCTTGAGTCCACTGTTCAGCATGCGTAGGCCAATGCATAGCTTGATGGACTATTGAGTGATCCCTTTCTTCAACATCTCCTTTCTACCTGTGACCAAGAATAATGTCTGAAATAAAGTGTAATAAAGCCTGCCTATCGAAGAGGCTAACACAGAACTGCAGATGTCCTGCTACAGATAGCTGTGGAAATAAAATCATACTAGTCATTGATTATCTGCATAATGTTAAAAGGTATAATTTACTCTAATTCTTAAGGGATAAGGGCCACTTTGTTTTTTCAGATTATAAGGCACTTGGCATCTTAAAGCGGCAGTTCCCTAACGCATCACTAATTGGGCTGACTGCAACTGCAACAAACCACGTTTTGACGGATGCTCAGAAAATTTTGTGTGTTGAAAAGTGTTTTACTTTTACAGCTTCTTTTAATCGACCAAATCTTTATTATGAGGTATGTAACTTTTATGTCAATTCATTACTTTCATGAAGAATTATAGCAGAAAGGTTCTACCTTTTTTTTCTTTCTTTTTGAGACAGAGTCTTGCTCTGTCACCAGGCGCCAGGCTGGAGTGCAGTGGCGCAATCTTGGCTCACTGCAACCTCCGTCTCCTGGGTTCAGGCAATTCTCCTGCCTCAGCCTCCTGAGTAGCTGGGATTACAGGCACGCGCCACCATGCCCAGCTAATTTTTGTATTTTTAGTAGAGACAGGGTTTCACCATGTTGACCAGGATAGTCTCAATCCCTTGACCTTGTGATCCACCCGCCTCGGCCTCCCAAAGTGTTGGGATTACAGTCGTGAGCCACCGCACCCAGCCAGGTTCTACCTTTATATTATGCTTGTTTACATGAGCAACAGATAAGTACTTACAAAATTTTTTAACATTAGGAGGTAATCATAAGCAGATTCTGTAATTAGGCTTCATTCATATATATTTTGCTACATAATCCTTTGTATCTTGCTAGGTGATACTTTTTATAAAATATATGAGTAAGTCACGTATCTTTATTAAATTTCTGTCTCCTCTCTTCTTGTGTAAAGATGGGAAGAAAGGATGGAGTGATAACCTAATAACATCTCTGTTCAAATTAATTACTAAGTAATGGAAGTATTAATATGCCATTAAAGATTTGCCAATTCTATTTAGATTTCATTTGATAAACTTGAAAATAAAAATAACCTAACAGCTGTCTTTCCTTTCCTTTTAAACCCTTTTAAGAATAGATTGAATATTTTTTGGAGTTTTCATTAAAGGGTTATTTATGTTATGGTTTGTTTTTATAAAAGTAGCATCATAAAAGTCTTCATCTTTTCAAGTTATTCACTGCTTATGCGCATCCTCTTCTCTGAAAAATTAAAAAAATAAAGATCAAGAACAGAGTCTGGGAGGTAGAACATGAGTCAGATGGGTTGAGTCCTATGAGTAAGTGAGAGAGTAATAGAAAAACACTATGCTCATGAAAGAGCTGCATCCTGAAAGTTGTAAGTAGACAGCCACTTGGATGGTGCTCATTCATTTACTTTGTAATAAGTTAAGTTTTTTTCAGGTTCGGCAGAAGCCCCCAAACACTGAAGATTTTATTGAGGATATTGTAAAGCTCATTAATGGGAGATACAAAGGGCAATCAGGTAATGTAAAAACAAACCAACTTTGGCGACAGAGATAACTTTCAAAAAGTGACTTAATATTATACTGATAATTATACTGATAACTGAATAACACCAAAACAATATTGTATGGCAGAAGATAATTGAAAATGTGTGATACAATTAATTCACTTGATGATCTTAGAAACTGGGTGTGACATTTGCTTATGCCACAGATTATGAGTCATAAAATTGCCTGATTTATTTTTGCTTATTTATACTTGTCTTAGAATAGACCTGATGACTTAATGTTAATTATCAACAGCACATATTTAGTAAGTACCCGCTGTGTACAAAATAGTGGATTAAGCAACTGATGTTCTCAAAGGATAGAAAATATACTCCCTTCTAGTAAAGGACTCATTAAAGCAGTAAGTAAATCCAGTCGTATATACTGAATAGATTAAGTACAGATGGAGTTGTGAGTATATATACATGGTTTTCTAGGTTTAATGACTAGACAAGTGTTACTGAAGCAAAGAATTTGTGTAAAAGTAGTCTTTTAAACTGTTCTGTAGATTTTCAGTAGGTAGCAGTGGGTGTCCTGGGTAAAAGGAGTTCTGGGGTCTAATAAATTTGAGACCAGTTGCAGGTATTCTCACTGGACATTCACAGGGTGTATCAGCAAATTAGAAGCTCTGACCATCCCTGAAAATAAAGAGAGACGCCCATTTAACTTTGTTGAATGCAATGTTCTTCAAACTAATTTGCATGCAAATTAACCAAATGAACCCAAAGTTAATTTGGAGAGCACCGCATTCATAGCACATCTGTTAGCATCTTACAGACATCAGTTTGAGAAATACTGTGAGATAACGTTAAAGAGAGAAAAGAGATAATGGGAAGGAAAAACCGATGGCTCAGGGCTCATTTCTTCTTTAAAGCAAGCTGGTGATCAAATCTGGAATTATACCAAAATGTCAGTTTATGCACAAGGCCTTGAAATTTTTCATAATTCTTTTTTTCCTTCTGTGCATTGTATTAATCAATGTCCCGAATGTGTGTGTTGAAAATTATCTTCCAGGAATATACCATATATATCTAACAAATATATATATTTTACTACAGGAATCATATACTGTTTTTCTCAGAAAGACTCTGAACAAGTTACGGTTAGTTTACAGAATCTGGGAATTCATGCGGGTGCTTACCATGCCAATCTGGAGCCAGAAGATAAGACCAAGGTTCACAGAAAATGGTCAGCCAATGAAATTCAGGTTAGGTATATATCTTCCATGGAAGCCTAATTTACCTTTAAAATATTTAAACTTGATTTAATTAACTGATAAAATGTTAAAATATTTCAGGTAGTAGTGGCAACCGTTGCATTTGGTATGGGAATTGATAAGCCAGATGTGAGGTTTGTTATCCATCATTCAATGAGTAAATCCATGGAAAATTATTATCAAGAGAGTGGACGTGCAGGTATGTAGGACTCAAATCCAGAAGTACTTTTTAGAAAGCTTTTCCCAAAAGCACATTATTAATGTTTAATAAGTCTGTATATTTAACCTTTACTGGATAGTATTTTTAGAACAGCATTTTTAGCAGTTTTACACTTACTTGCATATGGAGAAAATTTTACTTATGTTCTGTTGTTTTCTGAATTGTTTCTTTTCATGTGTGTTAATTTGATGTGTATCTTTGCCTCCTGAATTTTTAATTAGTGGTTTCGCATCTATAGCTTAGCTGGATTATCGACACATATTTTAGCTTAGTAAAGCTGATTATTGATGTCTCTTTAGAGTTTTTTTTTTTTTTAATTTGAGGGTACCCATTACAAATTAACTTCCACATTTCTAAAATGCCCAGATGTGGTATAAAACATTGCCTGCTAATTTTACATATCTCATTTTTGTGTATTTTGAATTTTTAAAAGTAATTCCACAATCTCAAGGTTTCTCATACCACAGGTCGAGATGACATGAAAGCAGACTGCATTTTGTACTATGGCTTTGGAGATATATTCAGAATAAGTTCAATGGTGGTGATGGAAAATGTGGGACAACAGAAGCTTTATGAGATAGTGTCATACTGTCAAAACATAAGCAAGTAAGCCACATACCTTTTTACAACTTCTATCAATTAAAGCAAATATGAAAGTGTATGACATCATTTCCTCATTTTTTAGTTCTACTAAATACATTGGTGAAACACCAAAGTGCAGATCCATAAAAGCAGATGTTGGAGGGTAGGAACCAATACATCAATCTATATGATCTACCTTAATTCAAGAAAATATGCCCTAAATTTGAAAGATAATCCTCCAAAACTACTTTTTTAACTGAAGGTTTTTGAGGCATATTGATAGCAAGTTGAAGCCTTTTTTTCTGTGGCACTGGTATATAGTTACATGCTTTAATAATTTTGAAAAGGTCTAGAGTCAAGCTCAGTAATGTGCCATTCTTCCAGCTCATGTGTCAATGAAATACCAAATTTCTCCTTAAGAAGTAAGTTTAAATCTACTTAGGGTGGCTTCAGACTATATAGCTTCCTGAAAGCTTTTTGTCATAGTTATGTTTGTGCTCTTACTGCCTAGCACATAAGAAGTGCTCAGAAATGTTGAGGTGGTAAACAGCTGCCAGTGATGAAAATGTTGTTTCTTTCCAGTAGATGCTACAATAATCTAGTTAAAAGAAATGAGAAAATGAAAATGTCTTTAAAAGCCCAGCAGATTCTCATGAAGCATATTTTAAGGTTTCAATTCAAATATTGCTACTTTAAAATAGAAGAAACTATTTTGCTGTCAAGAATATTCTCCTAATAGTTGTAAAACTTTGAATTTAAAAGTGGAACCCAGACAATTTCTTAAACAGTGTTCATCAAGAATATACAGGGAAAAATCGTATATGGGGGGCACATATGAAAGTATATGACATCATTTAAAGTTCTTACTAAATACATTGGTGTAATTAGGACATGAACACAAAGATGTTCACGTCCTAATTCCTAACCTGTATATTACCTTAAAAGGCAAAAGGAATTTGGAGTTGCACATGGAATCAAGGCTGTTCATTAGCTGACCTTAAAGTAGGGAGATTATTTCGGCTTATCAGAGTGAGCCTAATGTAATCACAAGGGTCCTTAAAAGTGGAAGAGGCAGAAGTGATCAGATGAATGTGATGTAAAATGAACTTGACACCTTGATTTTGATCCAGTGAAACCCATAGTACACTTCTAAACTACAGAAATGTAAGAACAAATTTGTGTTTAAAGCCACTAAGTTTATGGTAATATTATGGCAGCTATAAGAAGCTAATACAGTATATAATTGTGTAATCTGAAATAGAGATTCTTAAAACCTTATTATATCCTTTAGTAATTTGTATCTTTAAATGTGTTTGCAGATGTCGTCGTGTGTTGATGGCTCAACATTTTGATGAAGTATGGAACTCAGAAGCATGTAACAAAATGTGTGATAATTGCTGTAAAGACATTTGTGAGTTTGTTTTGTATACCTTTGTTGGCTAATATAGTCATATACTACCTAGTGATGGGGAAATGCATCCTTAGGTAATTTTGTCATTGTGCAAACATCGAAGTGTACTTACATAAACCTAACGGTATAGTCTCCTGGGTTATATGGTATAGCCTTTTGATCCTAGGCTACCAGTCTGTACTGCGTGTTACTGCACTGCTATCGGAAACTGTAACACAATGCTAAGTATTTGTGTATCTAAACATAGAATAAGTACAGTACAAATATGGCATTATAATCTCTTGGCACCACTGTCATGTACATGGTCCATCGCTGACCAAAACATTATATGGCACAAAACTGTATATAGAGCTAGGACATGAGAGAAATATTAGACTTCCCAATGGATTTAAAAGATTAAAATGTGAATCAGATTTTCCAGAATTAAAAGTATCAACATAAAGTTTTCAAACAAAGGTGAATAAAAGGAAAAGTCATATGTGTATGCACACATTTTATATTGCTATACTATACCAAGGATGTGAAATTTTTAAGAAATGAAGGAAAATGTTTGAATTCTTCTGAATAGAAATGCTATTCTATAAGAAAAGGCTAACCATGTGATAATCTCTAATACTTTATAGTCGCTAATTGGGAAGAAGATGTAGTGCAAAATAGAGATTATAGTGAATCATTTTTGATCCAGTTAATGGCTAGCCATAAGAGATTTACTTAAAATTCTTTTAAAGGTAGGAGATCAGCAGGACTTGTTTTCTGAGTATTGGTCACAAACCTGCTGATCAAAACAGGATCTGGTCAAAACAAGACGTAGCAAAGAAACTGGCCCAAAGCAGTTAGAACTAGAAAGTATAATGCATTTGCATTCTGTAAGACACTCCCACAGACACCATGACAGTTTACAAATGCCATGACAATGCCTGAAAGTTACCTTATATGGTTCTCAGAACTCCCTGCCCCTTTTCTAGAAGATTCATGAATAATCTGCCTCTTATTTAGCATATAACTAAGGAGTATCTATAAATATAGCTAGCAAGCAATCGACAGTGCCACTCTGCCTTTGGGATAGCCCTGCTCTATGGAGCTGCCGTTTCCTGTATTTTATTGCTAATAAACTTGCTTTGCTTTCACGTTTCTCTGTTGGCTTGCTCTCAAATTCTCTGTTGTATGAAACTGGGAACCATCCTGGGCTAAGTCCCAGTGTTGCCTGCATAATTTGAGCACTGTATTTTAACTTTTATTCATCTGTGTGTTGTATTTGAAGAGCTGGACTAGGCAGTACCTCATGTAAGACCTTACAGAGTTCTGATGCCTTGGTAGGTGGAGGCCACTACATTTTTAACTTTGCAGACAGAGAAATTTGAGTATCTTATAAACTAACAAGAGTGTAAGATATAAATCAGAGTACTGGTTTCTTAATAATTGGGGATATCTGTTGAAGACATTCTTGTTGCTAAATCAGAGTGCACAGGAGCCTATACTAGAATAGACAGGCTATCCTATAAAGCACACGTCTTAGTAACTTAATAATTACATCTGACACTTTCTGATTTCTAGAGTATATGGCAGGGCTTCTGATAATTGCTTTTTTTTTTTTTTAGTATCACTGTAAACCCCACAATGTTTACAGAGACCATAACTTGATCTAGTGACAGAGACTTGAGGAATAGCTTAGTCTTAATTCACAATACATTTAAAAATCAATGTTTAGGGTTCCTCACATTGATAACTCGCTTTAGACCAGTTTAACTACTTAACATAGCCTATCCTTGCCCTCATTTCTAAATCCCAATTACCTCTTACCATATTTGTTTTATTATAGCATTTGAAAGAAGGAATGTAACAGAGTACTGCAGAGATCTAATCAAGATCCTGAAGCAGGCAGAGGAACTGAATGAAAAACTCACTCCTCTGAAACTGATTGATTCTTGGATGGGCAAGGGTGCGGCAAAATTGAGAGTAGCAGGTGTTGTGGCTCCCACACTTCCTCGTGAAGACCTGGAGAAAATTATTGCACACTTCCTAATACAGCAGTATCTTAAGTATGTATAAACCCATTTATTATCCTTTCATGTTGTCTTTATGGCTGTTCCTTTTTTAACTGGAACAGAATAAATGCTTCTGCAGTTATTTTTGTGTGAACTTTTAAATGCTATAGAAAAGAACTTACCTAAAAAACTCAAACTGTAATCACTATAAATCAAAAAAGAACAAAACAGATATTTTCTATACAGGTTATATTTGCATTCTTGTAAGTTTTATTATTTCAAGTCAATGTGTTACTAAAAAATTGCATGTAGTTATTTCTTTTATAAATTTGTTTTCTGTGATTCCTTCAGAAGCTTTCTTATTGTTGGCCTTTATTTTCTGCAGAGAAGACTACAGTTTTACAGCTTATGCTACCATTTCATATTTGAAAATAGGACCTAAAGCTAATCTTCTGAACAATGAGGCACATGCTATTACTATGCAGGTGACGAAGTCCACACAGAACTCTTTCAGGGTAACTGGCTATTAATTTTCAGTTTTATATAGTTTTAAAAATATATTGAAGCCTATGGGATGCTTTTCTGTCATATCCCCCTAGGTCCAGTTGAACATAGGGAAAGTCAGTTTTCTGATTAGATTTCTGGGTATGGAAGAGAGAAAACTAGGGGTTTCCCATCTCTTGGAATGTGAGGACTCCATTTTAGTATCTAATTTTGTTATGCACCCTGCTCTTATGATATTGGTTGTGATTACTAATAGTTGAGAAGTCTGTTTCTGCTCTTCCATTGGTTAAAAACTACTGTTATAAACCAAATACTATCAAGTCTGCAAAAGCATGTCAAGCGCCATTGTGTCTAAGGATGTTTGAGGTCTTTAGAACTTCTCTCACAATGTAGCCCCTTTTATTCAAAATAGAGCTCATATTTGAATAGAAATTTGTAGGTAAAAAAACAAGACCCCTCGATACTTAAAAAGCCAACTGATAAAGAATATTTTGAAATTTTTAATCTCATGAAAAACTGAATAGCTAAATTTTTACCGAAGTGCTTGCTTTGTTATTTTTTTTGTAGGTTGAATCATCTCAAACTTCTCATTCTGAACAAGGTGATAAAAAGATGGAGGAAAAAAATTCAGGTGACTTCCAGAAGAAGCCTGCAAACATGCTTCAGCAATCTGGCTCTAAGCATACAGGAGCTAAGAAAAGAAAAATGGATGATGCCTGAAGTGAATGTTACCAGATTTTCTAATTAAAGATGTTTATGCATGTATACGCCATTATTTTTGTAGTTAGACAAAAGCTTCATTTTAAAAACCATTTCATTGATATTTTATAGATATGGATATGTATTTTCAGAGTTTATCTCTGAAGATTTAAACTTTTGAGAACTTTTGAAAATTAGAGATCATGAATTATATAATTTTCCAGTATAAAACAAGGAAAAAAAAATCTTACGTAAAACCCTTTAAAATATTTGAGAATAAGTTCATATAATTTTTTATGCCTTTATATATTAGCTGTATTTTTTCTTTTTATATAACTATCTTTTTGAAAGCAATATTATACTGACAGAGGCTCATTAAACGTGAATGATACTTTTAAGTTGAATATGTACATCAGGGATGTCCATTATTTTGGCTTCCCTGGGCCATACTGGAAGAAGAACTGTCTTGGGCCCGCTTAAAATATGCTAAAACTAATGACAGCTGATGCACTTAAAAAAAAGTTTCAAGAAAATCTCATGTTTTAACAAAGTTTATAAATTTGTGTTGGGCTGCATTCAAAGCTGTCCTGGGCTATATTAGGCTTGTGGGCTATGAGTTGGACAAGCTTGATGTAGATGATTTCAGGTTATAAAACCAGAAGTACAATTCAAACAACAAAGGAGTAAGTCATCAATATAAAATATTAGCAAATGAGATATTGCTATATCTCAATTTAAGTAAAATAAAACCTATTTTAAAGTTCAAGAAACCACAGCCATATTTTGACATTTCACAAAGAATGGTTCTTGTCTACTAGTATACATTTTGGCTAAGTAGATAAATAACTTAGCGAAATTTGCTCCAAAGCTAAATCACAAGTAAACATATTTATGTTTAAAACACAGAAATAAACAACTTAAAACTTTTTATCTAAGCAGTCAGTGTTGTATTGGAAAGATATATCTAAATAAATTATTTGAACTGATTTCACTTAGAATTTGTTCTTATACTTTTCCATTAATATCATTATCACTTCTGTAATTTTCAATGTGGTCATTAACTCAATGCAGTCATTCATTTTATTGACTTGTGATTTTTTGGGTGTCATTTGGAACATTATGCGATATGTGAAGAAATTCTATTTTCAGTCAAAATAATCTTCTATATCAATATTTGGATCTAGCAGATCTTCTCCATATGCTGAAAGATTCATTTGGTTTAAAATTAGGTTTTCAAATGTTTCTTCTAAATCAGTTTCACCAATTAAGACCGCTCCCATCATTCGTCCATTTTGCATGACAACTTTGATGTATTCTTGTCCTTTGGTACATCTCAGCATTAATTCATGATCTGAACCTAAGCCCTGTGCGTTGTATTTTCCCAGCAGTACAACCTACATATAAGGATAAAAAGGTTATTGTCGTGAGTATCAAAAGAAAATGTAATGGGTATTTTATGTCATGTTAGAATAGTCAGCAGAAAAATTATGCCACAAAATTTTCTAACTAAAAATGTTATTAGGGAGAGTCCCACAGAAAATGTTTGAATAGCATGCATTAATTCTACCAGCGACATTACCACACAATCTACACTGACATTAAAAAATTCTTATGAATATAGTCAAATATTAATGTTTAATATTTTTAACACAAAAAGTATGTAGTGAATAGCTAGGTGATACTGCCAATCTATAGGAACATGAAAACTATGTAGCGAATATATAAATATGTAGGAGGTAGACTGCACTATCCTGGAGTCATGGTCTAAAGATGGAACTGAATTAGATCTTTCACGGACTACTTAATTTCCCTGAGCCTTATGAATATGTTTCTCCTTCTCTGTAAATTAGGGGAAAAGAAAAACTAACAGCGAAAAAAAAAAAAAAAAAACGACCTTCATCAGAATAATGTAAAGAGGACTGAATAAGATAACACATACAGGAAAGCACTTGGTTTATTTTTGAGTATAATAGCTGTTAGTTCCCTTCACAAAGAAAGGATGAATCACAAGTAAAAGTTAAAAATGCACCAACAGCAAACAATTCTGGAGATAAATTTTTTTCCCTCTTAACTAAAGTAGCATAGTGGCAAGGTGGATAACTATCAGGTGATTAGGGATTGAGACTAGCAATAATACCAGGTATTGGTTTGTAAGAAATGAAAAATGTCATTTTTTTTGTATATATATAAAAATATATCATGTATGTTTTTATTCAAGTGAGATAATTAGATGATCTATCATAGTCACAAGACTAGCAAGCAGAGAAGACATTAATATGCTATCTTACCTTATAGTTAAAAAATTTTGTCACATGAGCAAACAGTTCAAAGCTGAAATCCATGTCAATAGAGTCTCCTGAACTCGCTGCAGCCATGCATTTGGCTGCATACCATCCCATCTGTCTAGCCTGGGTCCACAGCCTCATCTGAAATAAAGAAAAAATGTTTTATAATGTCATTTTTCATGATCATTATTTGAAAAATGTTATCTTGACCTTGTAAATTCACTTAAAGGAGTTAAATAACAATCTGTCATCTTTGCCACAGAAGCAGTCACCAATGGACAACTAATCAGACTAATTTTTGGTATTTATTAATTATACTTAAATTACTGCCTCTAAATTTAAAAGATGTTACCAATCATACCTGTTTTAGTAGCATTTCTATTAAATACTATGAAACTACATTAAGCTATACCAGGTGAGAAAAAATGTTTAATTAACCAGTCCCTTCTTCAAAGTTTGTCATCACCATTAATAGAGAGGTCAAATTATCACTAAAGAACTTGTTCTATTTTCAGCAACCTTTATTCTTATATACACATTAAGGTCTGCCATGCTGTTAACCTCAGGGGTCAGATTGTTGGTGCCTCACCCCAAGACAACATATATATTTCAGCAACTGACTCTGGGAAGTCATTTAAATTCTTTTGTATGACAGGATTAATTTATCCTCTATTGTATTTTTATTTAATTTCTACGAAGTTTTGAGACTCCCTGGTATAAAAGAACACTGACCTTGGGAGTCACAGTGGATTTGAATATCAACTTATCTGCATTTATAACTTTTCTGAGCCTCAGTTCATTTACCTGAGACATGAACGTAATACTACCTACTCCATAACTATTGAGAATTAAATAGGTTAGCCTATTGTTAGCACTTGGTTTCCTTCTACCTCTCTGTGTGTGCATATGGACCTAATGCTGTTTTGTTTGCAGGAATAATATCATAATCATGGACATAAGCTTTAAGCATTTCTAGCAGAAGTGATATAGTGTTTTTTTTCAATCTCCTCTCTGTAAACAAGGTATTATAGATTTGATGAAGTGAAAGGCAGTTTATGGCAAGGGATCAAAATAAACTGAGCATAGTAACAACTAGAGAACAGCTAATAGGAGTGGCCTGAAAGTCTGCATCTTGGACTGCATAAACTAATGAGTACCCTTATTGCTTGTGTAACCTAAGAAATGGGGTCTATAAGGTGCACTCAAAACAAGGGACACCTTTTTATTTTCGGATTTTTTTCTCTTTCAGATTGTAACACATTAAAATATAATTACCCTAGAGAATTAAAAATGTTAAAAAAACACAAACTCCAACAAGAATTTGTGATACTCTTGCCACAGAAATGACATAGAATGAAGCAGGTTAGAAACCAAAAGGGAACCACTCTTATTATTGATGTCTCTACTGTCTGTAAGAACACAAAATGATGGTGCTGCCTCTTGAAATACTTTTAGCTCTTCTACTGCTTCACACTGCATTCAGTTAATCTGAATGAATAATGTCCCTAACTGTGGAGCTGGTCTTTTAACAAAGATAAATGTTGATGGGTTCCTTGATCTCAAACATCTACCTAGGTGTCTAGGTCTCTGCCCTCCTCACACTTCTGGTCACTGTCTTTATCTTCCTCTGGTATTTTTGTTACACCATTAGAAGGAGGTAGGTAAAGCTGTGAGGACAGGGAAAAGTCTAGAGCCAGCTGGGACTTGTTAAGGCTAAGGAAAGGCGTTTACTATAGGAATTTTTTTTTTTGAGACAGAGTTTTGCTCTTGTTCCCCAGGCTGGAGTGCAGTGGCACGATCTTGGCTCACTGCAACCTCCACCTCCCAGGTTCAAGCGATTCTCCTGCCTCAGCCACCTGAGTAGCTGGGATTATAGGCGCGTATCACCATGCCCAGCTGATTTTTTGTATTTTTAGTAGAGATGAGGTTTCATCATGTTGGCAAGACTGGTCTCGAACTCCTGACCTCAAGTAATCCACATGCCTTGTCCTCCCAAAGTGCTAGGATTACAGGTGTGAAACACTGCACTCAGCCAGGAACACTTTTTAGTAATAATTACCACAGGGACAGAATAGGATCATCCAGGAATAGAATGCTTTATCTATATAATTTACAATCTTAGTAGTTTTGTTTTTTAATCTAAAGTTGTGCTGTCCACCATGGTATTGGACACTAGCCACATATAGCTATTTAAAGCTAATGAAAAGTAAGTCAAAATAAAAATTCAGTTCCTCGGTCACATTAACCACATTTCAAGTGCTCATGTGAGATACTGCTGGCTACCTGACTGGATGGTACAGAATTACACATTTCCATCATCATAGAAAGTTCTATTAGACAGTGCTGATAAGCATATCAGAATGAAAAACAAAGTAATAACCTATATATTCTTTTAAATTAAAAGATATCCCAGTCTACCATTATAATAATAACTTACCAAACAGGGAAAATTCTAGTTTTTTTTTTTTTTTTTTAAATATATGTAACAACTCTGTGCTAGCTTCCTACTTAAGCAGAAATGTTGGAAAACCGCAAGTTGGATATATTAATAACAACTGCTTTATTTTCAGACAGAATCTCTGATAAAAACATATGGTCACATATGCTAGCTTACCTGCTGCCAGACTGGGCTCAGCTGCCAGGATGCAGTACAGATGTCACCAGCAGCATAGACATCAGGAAGGGATGTGTGCATATGATCATCCACTTTCAGGCCACCATCTTCTCCTAGATCAAACTAAACAATGTTCCTCATAAACATAAATGTTAAGAAAAATGAAACGTGAGTTTTTCATTCTAAAGTAAAAGAACAAATTTAAATTTTTACACTTTAGCATGCTCATCTTTAATGAGAAAATGAAAAATAGCCGCAAAGTTTACACACCTAAGCTGAATTTCCACGGATCAAATTCCAACTAAGATTGACTCATAAAATTCTTAGAATTTCAACATGACAAGTATCCAATAACCATTTGACTACTCGACCCATAACCAAAAGAACATTTTTTTTTTCTTTGTAAGTGTTAAGTGCTGAAAAGCAAAAAATACAAGATGGTTTCTCTAAAAGAATCACTTTTAAGAAGTCATGGAGGTGTCAGTCTCTCACCAACATGTAGATAAGTAAGTTGTACACTATGAACCATTACTATGACACTTATACCAGGATGTAACTATGTAAGGATTTTAAGCAGTAAAAAATACTGTAAATCAAGACAATGTTATAACCAAATTGTTTTTGACCATGTGAAGTTACAGTTGTATACTAAAATAATAATTATTGTTTGAGAACTAGAGATCTTCACAAAAATACTTCAAAAATATTCATAGCTGGATGAAAATTTCATCTTACAATGTTACCATGGAGAAAAGGTTCTACATTTGGTGTAACTCCTGTAGCACTGACAATGAAATCGCAGCCATATATCTTTTCATTGGTCAATTCCACATACACAGGCCATATCTCTTTAAGAAAAAAAAAGAAAAAAAGACTATTTTTAAATAGAACCATCACCACAGCAGTGTATATGACTACAATGACTAGAAACAAAGACAGGAAAAGGAAGGCAAGAGATGACTTTGTAACACACTCATTAGTTTTTTATGAGGCCTATTTGCTAAAGCAATTTTAATGCAATTAGCATCATCTCGTTTGGGTATAATTTTAAAGCCATGGCATTTTAAATGTTTTTCCTTCAAATTTGGACACATAAATTTTGACAAAGTAATTTAAATTGTTTCTAAATTATCTGTCTAAAAATCCTAGGTAATACTTTACACTCTACTTAGTGTTTAGTTCAACTAGGTGTTTTCCCTCACTATTCATACTCAAACTCCCCTTTCCTATGGAAAAACTTCAAATAATTCAGTACAGTAGAATATTTCATATGCTAGTTAGCTGAGTGTATTTCTTCAAATTATGATAATTCTTAGAGAAGTTGTGGAGTTGGAATTAGGAGAGCTGCCTCTTAGTCCCAAAAATATACATTTTCAATCTGTTTGATTTGGGTGAAATCATTTAGGAGCTTTAGGCTTTTGTTTCATTTTGATGTACAATCTATTCTGATTGTTGTATGAGCTCTATGTAAGATGTAATGCCCTATACAGTTAAATTTACTAGAAAACAACAGATAGTGAAAAGAAGTGACTTAATGCTATTAAATTATGGTTTTACTTTTAATGTTTAAATTTTATGTGGAAATCTGAAGTTATTTTTAACATAACAGCAAGACTGAATTGCTTTGCTTTTAATTGAGTGGTTGTATATATTCTTTCTTATTTCATTACTTGCCTGTATCAGTTGTAACTGACTTATGGTCTCCTGGAAAAGTGAAGGACTTTTTCTTCAAAATTCTAAACTCATCCTGAGGGTAGATTTTCTCTACTTCACACATAGTTTCAATGTGAATCTTACGAGAAAACTAAAATTAAAAAAACACTGGTTAGCATAATACTTCCAGAAAGAATGACCTGGGTTACTAATGATGAAGAAAAAACTTGTAGAAACATACAGAAAACACATTAGGTGCCCTAAAATAAATCTCTCTATGCACATGAAAGGAGTGAACAGAAATTCATTCAGTCACCTAAGAGGTTTGGTAGCTGCATTAGCAGATAGCATGGAGGGAATGCTTTTTAGCTTAGGCTTCATTGATAATTACAAGTGTATTCTTTAAAAATTACAATAGTTGCTGGGCACAATGACTCACACCTATAATCCCTGGACTTTGGGAGACCGAGGCAGGTGGACACCTGAGGTCAGGAGTTTGAGACCAGCCTGACCAATATGGCGAAAACTCGTCTCTAATAAAATTACAAAAACTAGCCAGGCCTGGTGGTGTGTACCTGTAGTCCCAGCTACTCAGGAGGCTGAGGCAGGAGAATTGCTTGATCCAGGGAGGCAGAGGTTGCAGTGAGCCGAGATCGCACCACTGCACTGCAGCCTGGGCAACAGAGCGAGACTCTGTCTCAAAAAAAATATTTACAATAGTTATGGACTATAAAAATTTATTCAAGGCAGATCTTTCTTGACTTATTGTTATATCCCTGAGCATTAATAAAGTGCCAGGTAGGTAGTAAATACTCAATAAATGCTTACTGAATTAAACTGTTGAAGTTCTCAGTTTAAAAATATAATTACTATTAGGATCTGAAGGTACAGAAAGAAGGGACTTTGCATACTTTCCATCACAAAAATTAGATACACCATGCAGCCAGCCTCACTCCCACCTGCCAAAAGTCTAAACCAATGCTTTAAAGAAATCACACACAGTAATGAAGGCCTGCATGCCTGCTTCTTACAACATTTAGATTTCACAGCCTTGTAACAACTATTAAAAAATCAAAATATCTAACAAAACGAGGAAAAGCAAATCATCCCTTATCCAATTAGGATATTAAGTGTATACCATAATCCATCTAATAATTTATAAGTTTACTGCATGCATCTAAAGTGACCTTTAAGAAAAGATTAAAAGAGGACAGGTGTATTCACTGTAGTCTGGGTATAGAGATCTCTATCCCTGGTCAGATACAGGAAAAAACAAACTCAGTTTCTCCTACTATACTCTCACAACACAGAATACTTCTGTGACCAAATGTGTATGTGTTTTCTACACACTAAGCAAGCAATCAATTCTGCACAGGACACCATCTGGGTGTCCTCTAATTCAATTTAGTTCTGATGTTATTAT
Source organism: Saguinus oedipus (assembly GCA_031835075.1). Lineage (NCBI taxonomy): Eukaryota > Metazoa > Chordata > Mammalia > Primates > Cebidae > Saguinus > Saguinus oedipus. Next base: position 53,975,373 of record CM063177.1, read on the forward strand.
CTACTTGGAGATATCATCAGGTCCCCTATGTTGAGGGATCAATCCTAGAAGACTATCCTCCACTTCCAATACCAATCGTAAGCCCCAGGTGTTCTACCAGTTGGTCTGACTAGCCCATCTATAAATCAAGGGGCTCCCATGAGCCCCTTTCTTAGGTTCAATTAATTTATTAGAACGTCTCACAGAATTTGGGGAAGCTTACTTACATTTACTGGTTTATTATCAAGGTTGTAACAAAGGAAAATGAAATACATAGGGCAAAGCATATAAGAAGGGGCATGGAGCTTCTATGCCCTATCCAGATACACCACCCTCTAGCAACTTCCACATGTTCAACTATCCGGAAGCTCTCCAAACCCAGTCCTTTTGGGTTTTCATGGAAACTTCGCTATGTAGGTGACAGATTAAATCACTGGCTGCTAGTGATTGGCTTAACCTTCAACCCCTTTCCCTTCCAGGAGGTTAGAAAGTCTAAACTCTTTAATCATGCCTTGATCTTTCCTGTGACCAATCCCCATTCTGAAGCTACCTAGGGTTAGTCCCTAGCATAAAAAGGACATATCACTGCAGAGATGCCAAAATTTAGAAATTGTGCACCAGAAAACTGGGACAATGACCAAATACAGGCACAATATTTTATTGTGCTTCACTTTATAGTGTTTTGCAGAGTTTGTTTTTTACAAATTGAAGGTTTGTGACAACCCAACATCAAGCAAGTCTCAGTGCCATTTTTCCAATAGCATGTGCTCACTTTGTGCCTCTGTCACATTTTGATAGTTCTTGCAATGTTTCAAAGCTTTCATCATTATTAGACCTTTAAGTGATCTGTGATTAGTAATCTTTGATGTACTATTAAGGGAAGGTGTTCTCTTCCAGTGTCCACAAGGGGGCGTAGTTTTAAATGCAAAACTTTTCCAGTGCTATGCCATGCCCCGCTCCCATCTCTCCCCATCCAGGAGATTTAACGGTTTATGTTTAAATCTCATGAGCACGGGAAAAAAACTAAAAGTCAATCACTCCAGCAAAAGTTCTAAAAAAAACTCCTTTTATTAGCCAGGGGTCTTAAAGAAGGTGGGGGTTCCTCCCAGGTTAAAAGTCCTCTTCTTCCACAGCCCTTCGGACTCCCATGTTTGGGTCCCTGTCCGGGAACACTCTCATGCTTGTGGAAGCTGTTCTCTATCCTAAATCTTTCCTCTGAAGTCCCCTTCAAACACTCTCTCATGAAAGCCTGTCTTCCCCTCCTAAACTCCATCTCTCTCTATTCCCTTCCACTCAGGGTGGAAGCTGCTTTCCTCTCCTGGATTCTATTCTGTGTGAGAGTTAGCTGTTTATTTCTCTCTCCGTCTCCGGTTTTTTCCCTCTCTCTCTAAATAAATCACTTTCTACAAACATTTTTAAGTCCGGCATTTACTGCGCACTGTGCTGTGGTCCCCTCTCTCATTCTTGAGAGGGTAGAAAACCAAGAACCTGGAAAAACGTCCTCTCAGGGGAGCTAAGGGCACCCTGAACCCCTAAACCCCAATATTACACTATTGTAATTGACTTGGGGTATCATGAACCACACACATGTAACACAGTGGACTTAATCGATAAATGTTCTGTGATCTGACTACTCCCATCAACCAGTTGTTGTCCTGTCTCTCCCTCTCCTTGGGCCTCCTTATTCCCGGAGACACAATAATATTGAAGGCAGGGCAATCAGTTACTCTGTAGTGGCCTCTAAGTGTTCAAGTGGAAGGATCACACATCTCTCACTTTAAATCAAAAGCTAGAAATGATTACTAGGCTTACTGAGGAAGGCACATGGAAAGCCAGGCCTCTTGCACCAAACAGTTGACCAAATTGTGAATGCAAAGGATACATTCTTGAAGTGACTTTAAAGTGCTATTCCAATGAACACATGAATGATTAGAAGGCGAAACAGCATTATTGCTGATATGGAGAAAGTTTTAGTGGTGTGGAGAGATCAAACCAGCCAAAACATTCCCTTAAGCCAAAGCCTAACCAAGCCCCTAACTGTTTTCGATTTTGTAAAGGTTGAGAGAAGTGAGGAAGCTGCAGAAGAAAAGGGCTGATGTTAGTGGAGGTTGATTCGTGAGGTTTAAGGAAAGAAGCTATCTCTACAACAAAAAAATACAATTAATAATTGATGAATGTGGCTATAATAAATAGATTTTCAGTATACATGAAACAGCCTTCTAGTGGAAGAAGATGCTATCTAGGACCTTCATAGCTATAGAGAAAAAGTCAATGCCTGGCTTCAAAGGCAAACTCTCCTGTTAGGGGATAATGTAATTGGTGACTTGAAGTTGAAGCCAATGCTCATTTACCATTGTGAAAGTCCTAGGGCCCTTAGGAACTATCCTACATCTACTGGCCTGTCCTCTATAAATGGAAGAACAAAGCCCGGATGACAGCATGATATGATTTGGGTCTGTGTCTCAGCCCAAATCTCTTGTCAAATTATAATCCCCAATGTTGGAAGTAAGGCCTGGTGAGAGATGTTTGGGTCATGGGGACAGTTTCTAATGGTTTAGCACCATCCCCCTAGTGCTGTTCTCATGAAAGAGTTCTCATGAGATCTGGTTGTTTAAATATGTGTGGCACCAACCCCCTTCTTTCTCTTCCTCCTGCTCCAGCCATTTAAGATGTGTGTACTTCCCCTTCCACAGTGATTGAAAGTTTACTGATGCCGCCCCAGTGATGCTTCCAATATAGCCTATAAAAACATGAGCCAATTAAACCTCTTTTCTTTATAAATATTACCTACTCTTAGGTGTTTCTTTATAGTAGTGTGAAAGTTGACTAATACACAGCACATCTGTTTACATGGTTTATTGAATATTGGAAGCCCACTGTTGAGACCTACTGCTCAGAAAAAAAAGATTCCTTTCAAAATATTACACTCATTGACAAGGCACATGGTCATCCAAGAACTCTGGCAGAAATGCACAAGGAGATGAATGTTGTTTTCATGCCTACTAATACAATATCCATTCTGCAGCCCATGGATCCAGGAGTCATTCTTACTTTCAAGTCTTACTAAAGAAATGCATTTCATAAGGCTATAGCTGCCACGGATAGTGATACAGCTGATGGATCTGGGAGAAGTACACTGAAATACACTGAAAACCTTCTGGAAAGAATTTACCATTCTAGATGTTATTAAGAACATTCATGATTCAAGGGAAGAGATCAAAATATCAACATTAACAAGAGTTTGAAAGAAGTATATTCCAATCTTCATGGATGACTTCGAGAGGTTCCAGACTTCAATGGAAAAAGGCAGATGTGGTGGAAATCACAAAAGAACTATAATTAGAAGTGAATCCTGAAGATGAGACTACATTGCTGTAATCTCATGATAAAACTTGAAAAGATGAGTTGTTTCTCATGGATGAGCAAAGCATGTAGTTATTTGAGATGGAGTTTACTTTTGGTGAAGATGCTATGAGTATCATTGAAATGATAAAGGATTTAAAATATTACATAAACCTAGTTGGTAAAGCAGTAGCAGAGTTTGAAAGAACTGACTAATTTTGAAAGAACTTCTACTGTGGTTAAAATGCTATCAAACAGCTTCGCATGCTACAGAGAAACCTTTCCTGAGAGGAAGAGTCAATTGATGGAGCAAACTTCACTGTTATTGACTGATTGATTGATGGAGATGGAGTCTCCTCTGTTGCCCAGGCTGGAGTGCAGTGGTACAATCTCGGCTCACTGCAACTTCTGCCTCCTGGGTTCAAATGATTCTCCGGCCTCAGCCTCCTGAGTAGCTGGGAGAACAGGCAGTGTGCCACCATGCGCAGCTAATTTTTGTATTTTTAGTAGAGATGGGGTTTCACTATATTGGCCAGGCTGGTCTTGAACTCCTGACCTTGTGATCTGCCCACCTTGGCCTCCCAAAGTGCTGGAATTACAGGTGTAAGCCACCGCACCCAGCCTAAACTTCATTATTTTAAGAAATTGCTACAGTCACCGAAACCTTCAGTAAGCACCACTGTGATCAGTCATCAGCCACCAATACTGAGGCAAAACTTTCCACCAACAAAAAAATTATGATTTGCTAAAGGCTCAGATGATTTTAGCATATTTGGAAATAAAATATCTTTAAATGTGAATTGTTTTTTCAGACAAAATGCTAATGCACATTTAATAGACTGTAGTATGTTATAAACCTAACTTTTATATGCACTGGGAAACTGAAAAATTCGTGTGGCTCACTTTATTGTGATATTTTATTTCCTGTAATGGTAAGGGACTGAACCTGCAATATCTTCAAGGTATGACTGTATATATATAATAACATCACACCTCACGAGTTAAAACATAGGCTGAGATCCAGTCTTAGATGTTTTGACATTCAGTTTTCTTTGGTGGCCAAATGGACCAAGTGGATTGGAAGTCTTTTCCTAGCACTATGGATTTTAAGTAAAGTGACCTAGCAGTTCGTGACCTATTTATAACCGGTCTTTAATAAAAGGTTCAAGAATTTAAAATTACATTTATACATGTTCAATCACTATTATGAAGAGATACCTGTTTTGTTCCTTTCAGATTCAAGCCTTCATGCCAATCTGGTCCCAACGCACTCCCTACATTATCTGCTTTAGATTTGCTTCTGGCTTCCTTCTTCCTTCCTAAAGAGATAAAATTAAATAATATAAAAATTACCAGGCAGAGAACTATGTTAGTGTTCAAGTTTTTATTCGGGCAATGTAATGATTCACATATATACATATATTACAGCATGACTAACCTAAATTATCTATATTAATCATTTTAGTTATTATTTTAATATTTTTCTGATGTAGAGTTACAAATAGATAATCTTTCAATTGTGTGTTGACTATAAGCATACTCGATTTACGTTTTGGATGCTACACCAGTTAATCTGAAAAGTAAGAAAATTAGCCTTTGAATTTTAATAATTTTGTCAATTATTGGCACCTCCAAAAAGTATAAAACACTTGCTTAATTTTATAATCTAAAAGCTTTTTAAGCTATGAAACTTAAAAAATATGAAGTCTATATTAGCTTTTCAACTCACTGCATTTTTTACAAAACTACTTTAGGTGTTGCCCAAATGTAGCATCTGTTTGCAAAGATGCAGATGTGCTGAGTTATTCAATTTCATTTTAAATTTCTTGTTTTAATTTTATATATAAAATATATACACATATATAAATATATATAAAATAGAAAATCTGAAAACTTCATGTAAAGATACTTAAATATCCATATTACTATCTCCAAAATTTATTAAATTTTCTTATAGCTCTTTTCTACACTATTAAAAAAAAAATAGGTTTGTATGAGAATTAACGAGGTAGGTGCTACACTTACCTTCAGTTGTATATCTGTTTCTTTTATGTGCAATTTTCGCCTCTGATTTTTCAGAAATGAGCTTTGCAGTCAAGAATTCAGCTGCTCCTGCATCGAAGAAAGTATTCCCTATAGCTTTATTTTTAATGGCCCAAATCACTTCACAGCCTTCAATTTCATATCTAAAAACAATACCAAAGTTACTAACAGTAATTTCAAAAGTCTAAGTAAAAAAATCTTTGCATTTGCAAATAACGATCTCCTGAAGCAAAATAAGGAACACATTTTTAAGGCAAATTGGGAAAGACTGATTATAAAGAGCAATATAATATTCTTTAAAGATATTAAGAATTAAAAGTAGAATAGTAAAAGAAGAAACTGAAGCAGTTTACAAAGGTTCAGTAGAAAGAACCTTTAAGTGACAAATATACGTATTGAATATCAAGGAAAATTTCATTACAATGAACATCATTAGAAAATGTTCAACTTCTACAACATAGTTATTATATCAATGATCCCTAGGGCTCCCAGGGTTAAGCAGTGCTTTTTAAAAAATCTGTTACAGTATAATCAATAATGGATGGATAATACACAGCTATAATATTAAAATCAGTCACTTATTTGGTAAGAATGTTTTGTATCTTCAAAGCACATTATGAAAGGGGACAGAAAATGGAGAGAACTCGAGTTAAAAGCTAAAAATCTTAAAAATCAAGATTAAGGACCTTATAGGAAAGACGGAATGGACATGGTATATAAGCCACCTTTTATTAGTATTTGCCACTAATATAAGGTAATGGGCAAGTGATATTTTATTCTAGGTTTAGATACTGATAAGTCATTTTCCTAACAATATTCATTTCACAAAGTCCCTGAAATCCATTATAATTAAGGTGATCACATAATTTATCATCCAACCTGGGATACTATCCGCTATTAATCATTTTTTGTACAACTGGTGGAAATGGGGACAATCCCAGACAAACAAGATGTATGGCCATCCTAACTATAATAGGATTTTTTCTAAACTTGCAATACTATAAAATACTATAATTAAAAAATTAAGGTATTAATTTTTCACATTTCTTTATGGTACAAAGTATTGCCATTTTTATTTCACAAATTGATGTAATTCATAAATGAATTATAGAAAAAAAAGTTTAGTACACCTGAATCCAGATCACATGAAACTCATACTTTTCAACATACAGTGATAGGAGCTCCTTGCTTCATCTAATAAGTTTTTATTTTTCCAGGTCTCCTATGCCAGTAAACATTTAGTCACCAAATTTCAGATTGTTGGGTAAACATTCTATTTTATGTTACTCTGGTCATATAGCATTATTGACCAATGCAAAGTAGAATACACACTAATTTGGTATTAAAGTTTGTAGTTCAGTTTACACACTGGCATACAGTTATGTACTCCTTTCTTTTTTTTATAAACTGGGAATTTCTTTACATTACCATTTTTAGATTTAAAGTAATATTACAGTATAATACCTATCAGTGCAGTTTAACATACTGATGACTGACTAGAAGATGAAGTTATTACAAGTAACCACATGTAACTTCAGTATTTACTCTACCTCCTAGGACACCCTCTAATCCTCTTTTACTAACTTGAACTGTTCTCTTAGCAATATGCACAAGTTTGAAGATTACCATCACACACAGAGGGGAAATACTGCTTTCGTTTTTAAAATGACTCTACAAAAACAGAGAATGAGGTATTACAGTTTTGTGAAGTTATGAAAAATGGTATGTGTTTGAAAAGGAAAGGATTAACTTATACTTAGAAAAAAAGAAAACAGACCAGGCACGGTGGCTTGCACTTGTAATCCCAGCACTTTGGGAGGCCGAGGAGGGCACATCACAAGGTCAGGAGTTCAAGACCAGCCTGACCAAAATAGTGAAACCCTGTTTCTACTGAAAATACAAAAATTAGCCGGGGGTCATGGCATGCTCCTGTAATCCCAGCTAATTCAGGAGGCTGAGGCAGGAGAATTGCTTGAACCCGGGAGGTGGAGGCTGCAGCAAGCCGAGATCACGCCACTACACTCCAGCTTGGACAAGAGAGCGAGACTCCACCTCAAAATAAAAAAAGAGCGAAAGAAGAAAACAGATAATAACTGAGATAAATGTATCACGAAGAACACTAGTATTAGTTTCACTGAAACACAGGGTAGAAAGGGTATAGGTATGCCAAGTTTCATGACAGACAAAGACCTAATCATTCAGTGGATCTAACCTCAGAAAATAACATTATGTGGATCCTTTTTTAATTACAAAAGAAGAGCTTACTAAATATAAAATTATGAGTTTTATCAATCTCCAACTTAAAATGAGGAATAGGATTAAATGTTGTAAGACTAAATATTTTTTAACATAAAATTTTTACATGTAAATAATAAATCATAATAATAGTAAGTGGTTCTTTGGTGATAGCTGATGGAGAACATCTGTCATGTATATATTATACACAAGGATTTGAAGCCTCATTTAAAATAAATCTATACCTCTCCCTTCTTGGCCATATTTTGGTTTTGACTCTTTCTCTGCATTTCTCTGTACAATGCCACAAACTTCATAATAACAGTGACTATTACCCATAGTACTCAGGCAATTTAAGAACTCTTACAGGCTTCTACTGGGACAGATGGTTCTCTAAAGGAGTGGCAAAAACCTAGTCTGAGAGCAGGAATGAATGCAAGTGAGCAAACATATGGCTTTAGCAGAGTCCTTATTTTAATTCAAATTTGTCCTCTTTGTGGTTTAACCCAATTTTATGGCTTGAGAAAGATCCAGACTATTTCAGGTCAATCATCTGCTAGAGGGTAAAATCATAAAGTGAATCAATCTTCTGCAGGCCATAATGGGATATTTCTCAATGGTTTTTGAACTTGTAATGTCATCTTAAGATGAAAATGTTTCATATTAATTAATGTGCTCACATTCCCCAAGCTTCCAAAAACCAAGAGCTGAAGAAGCACATATTCTAAAACAGGAGTCATAAACATTTTGGGTTATATTGTCCAGACAGGTAACATAAATGAGTGAAGCAAGATTTACCATATAAGTAATAAAAAGTGGTGAAGGCTATCACTAGAAATCTCAAAAGGTATAAATATTTAAATTATTTTAAAACACAGAATATACTTATAAAACACATTTATGGGCCAAATTTGGCCAGCCACCTTGAGACCTAAAGGATTCCCAAAACATTTTTATTTTATAATAAAATTTCTACAATTATGGATTCCACAAGAGCCAAAAAAAAAAAAAAAAAAAAAAAAAAAAAAAAAGTGGAATTTTCCCCTTGAAAACATATGAAAATTATATTTATCTTTGATTTTTGGAATAAAAAAAACATTTCCTTGTCTGCCAATAATCACATGAATCACAAAGGAATTTCTAAATTTAAAAACAAATTATTTTAAAACAATTTAAATGTTATCATATTTAAAAATGTATACTTACGCTAACTCAAGTGCAATACCACCGTTCCCTATGATCATTATTCTTTTAGCTTTAGTAAGCTGTTTCTGAAATTCCTGTATTAAAAAGAAAATAATGAGGTAATATTTTGTAATAGTGGGTGATATCTGAAATAAGAGGCTTCAACGGAAATATTCTAAAAATCTAAATATTTTATTAAATTTACAAAGGAAAAAAGATGAAATCTCACTTTCCTACTCTACCAGGGTACATCCTCCCAATTAATATTACAAAAGTTCCCCTTTATGCTTTATCCCAAGCTGCCTTTATAGCTGTGCCTCTCCTGATTTTCCTTTCCTTTTAGGTCATTACATTTAGAGTACTTCAGAATTTCAGCAGGAGGCAGTATTAACTTACCACATTCCCAACTATTTGACCAAATCAATTATTCTTTCTTTTCACCTAGACATTCAGTTTCCCCAGAGTTACTCAACACTTAAAAGTTTTAGGAATGAGAAGCTCAGCAGCATAGTGGTTAAGAGCAGACTCTGGAAGCACTGGCTTAAGCAATTACTAACTGAATGACTTTGGGCAAGTTGCTTACCCTATCTGCACCTCAGGTCCTTCAGTTAAAAGTGGAAATGATAACTGCCTATATATCCTGATGTTTCTGTAAGGATTATGTGAAATGATACAAACAAAACTGGTAGGAGTAGCAGGCACACAATAATGTCAAACTTTTACTGAAAAAAATGTTATTAACATTCTAAGACAGCTAAATTGATGCCTCCACCCCCAAGAAAAAAGGTCACAATGAGCTTGGAGAAGCCAATGGTAATTCTTCAGGCACTTTCAAAAGTATAGAATAGTCTCATTGCTTCAGAATGACATCTGAACAGAAAAATTCCCCCTGCTGCTAAGTTTCTATTAAATGTCTATTATCTCCAAACTTACAATATTCACTGAAGTTGACTTTTTAAAAATTCTCCAAAAAAAACCCAGCCAAAGTTTATTTTAGTTTGTCCTTCTTTAAATATACTGCAATTTAAGAGAGATGTGTAAGAGCAATGGACCTACAGGTGAAAAGCACAAACTTAAATTGTGTATCTGATAAACTTAATACCTAAATTAGTATAGATACATACTTAATCTCTCAACCTCAGTTTCCTATTTGTAAAGTGGGAGTAATAATCATCACACAGGATTATCATGAGGATTCAATGAGTTCATATATGTAGAAGACCTAGCTGAAACAGTTATGAGCTCAATCTCTGATAATATGAACTTAAAATGTTTACAAGAAGATAATCAAGTTCATTTAATTTCCTCTAAATTCCTAATTATTTAATTAAGAGAAGAGGCTGAAAGAAAACATTATTAATTTTTGAGTATATAAAATATTATATTGATGCAAAATCATCATGTTATGAGACAGAACAACAAGCTTGTAGTTAGACACAAAATTGTGAAACCAGGAAGAGCTTCTTAGCAATAAGGGTTAATAAGCCCTGAATTAAATTACCAAAAGAAGTTATATAATGCTCCAAATACAGAAGATTCACCTTATTGGGATAGTTTACCTAAGGCAGAATAAGTCAAGTGACTGTTTCTGTTCTATGATTCTATCATGATGTTGTACCACAAAGATCTTTTGAATACTGTTTTTTCTTTTGGCTGGAGAATAAGATCAGTAAATTTTGAATATGTTTTACCTTTTTGGAAAAAATTTTTACATTATTTAGGTGGCATATCACATATTCCCAAAGCAGAGTAATGAATGTGTGTGTAATGTAAGTTTTAATAGTCAGCACAGTCATTATATCTGGGATATCTCATACTGATAACACATCAGCATGAACTTAAAAACAAAAAAATAGTATCAATTAAAAATAAAAAAATTGGCAGGAATAAAACATAACCCCTCTGAGGTTTATTGGTCATGAAACAAAAATTTCCCTTCTGCTGCATTATAGTTTAGGACCTGTAAGTGGAACACTTTAATTCAAATGTAGAAAGTCTTTCATTTTCTTTCTCATGGCCAAACCCAAAATGTTACCTGAGCACTGTCTGTATCACGGATTCCTAATACATAAGGATTTCCTTCACATATCAACTTTGGTTTAGCTCCAGCACATAGGCAGAGTTTCTTATATATATGCTGATTGCCATCTTCTGTAATAATGCACTGTAAATACATCAAACAACAAAAGAAAAAGGGGACACACAATCAACATAGATACAATTCACTTGAAATTAAAAATTCAATAAGACAAACACAAAAGATGCCACCATTAAGGTTCCTCGTGGTGGCATTCAGTCCTTTGTTACAGCAATTACAAAACTAAGCATGAGAATACATTCTCTAATCCAGTTATTCTTCATCATTTTAGGCTCATGAACCATTTTGAGAATCTTCTGGAAACTAGTCTTTCTCCCCCTGAATAAAAAGGTACATTCACACAAAGTTTGGAATTAAACTTCAGGAATCCATGTTGGTTGAAAAGGTAGTTGATCCCAGGTTAAAAACAAACTTCAAGAAATTTTTAAATTAAGCATTCTCATTATACCTGTGACAGGCCTTGAAGATTTCTGATCTCAAGGGAATTTACTGTAATAAGACCTACTAATTCTAATCACATCGTACCTTCATATCTATTATGAGTACAGAAAAGCAGTGTGCGGTACAAGAAATTACAGTATGTCTTCTTAATCTAAAAAGACTAGAAGTCCTAAAAAAACAACAACCAGTATTTATATTCTTAAGTACAAATAATGACTTTACTAGCAAACCAAATGTTTTTGGGGTATATCTTAGTATAAGTAAAAAAAATGTTAATCTTTAATCATAGCATGTATTGGCTTTAAATGTATATTAATTTTCAATAACATAAATCGGTCTAAAACTACATATTGGAGATCTATTGCTTTTGTTCCTTAATAATGAGTGAAAACTACATATAAATAGTAGCCTTTAGAAAACATTTAAACATAAATGCATGCTACTATGAGAGATGCTCAACTTTGTTCGAATGATTTAGGGGGGTTAATGTTTGTGCCAAGTATTTGATTTATAAACCATGGCAAATTGTATCACAGCACTTATTACCCAATGAGACATTTATAACCCAAATTAACTTTTCAGTTGCATAGCAAATACATAAAATCAGTAATCTAGCATAGCATAATCTATATAGAAATTTTATACATTTCTTTCAGATAATCTCATTAGAAATTTTATCTGACAAGAAAAACATTAATTATATGTACTGACTGAACTTAAAAAATAATTTGCATTTAGCTGCTGATTGCCGACTTCCATTAGAATGCACTGTAAATACATCAAACAATGAAAGAAAACAGCACAACAAACACAAAACCTCTTTTCATTAGCTACTGCTAAATTTTTGGCAGGAGACGTGAAAGTAAAACATACTATCTCTAATTCACTAAAAAATGTAAAGGACACTGTGTCCAGACAGAAGCAAGTGACACAGTCTGCATCCTCACCTCACCAGGATACTGAAGCTCCTGGGGAAGCAAAGCAGAATTTCATAAGAACAATATGGATGGAGAGGAGAAAACCTATAGTGGCTGTGAAGGCCCTGATGCCATGCATATCAAATTGGTATCATCTGATGACCATGAATTTACTGTAAAAAGAGTACATTCATTAATATCAGGCACGATAAAAGTCATATTGAGTGGTCCAGGTCAATTTGCTGAGAATGAAACCAATGAGGTCAATTTTGGAGAGAGATTTTCATATGTGCTATCAAAAGTATGCATGTATTTTACATACAAGGTTCACTACACTAACAGCTCCACTGAGATTCCCAAATTCCCAACTGCACCTGAAACTGCACTAGAACTACTGATGGCTGCAAACTTCCTTAATTGTTAAATAAAAGAAATTATAATAAACTGTTAATAAAATCTAAAAGACAATGGATAATAGAAAGCAAACATGCACTGCATGTGAGATAGTTTTCAAATGGTAAGAGGAGGCACTCTGGTTTATTCAAATGCCCTAACATACAAATTCCTTCACAATCCATTTCATGTATTTTGAGAGCCCACCTTAATTTACAAAAGAAATTGACAAAGATATTACTTGGAATATGTAATACTGCTATAAATATTAGGAACTCATCTAATAATAGTTTCTAGTTTGGGGATTCAGACTTTTTATTTTTTCCTGATAAAACTCAGTACTTTTACTTACTTTTTTTTCTCAAATTACTTGTGTTTCAAATGTGGTATATGTTTTATCCCTAAAGGGGATAAAACACATCTCTATGAGTTAAAATTTATAAATTAGAACTGCCTTATAGAAACAACTACAAACCTACTTCTCAACCTGCCTAAAGTTCATCTGATACTGTAAATCATCCAACAACATCCTTTCCTGAGACTGCCTTCTTCATTCTCATGTAAGGGGTTATTGAGTCCTGCTGAATTTATAGTAGAAATCAGTCAAATCTGGCATACTTTTTACAACTACATTGTCCCTGTCTCAGTTCAGGCCATATATTATTTTTTTAAACCAACTTTTTAAAGTGTATTATTATTATTATTCTTTTTGAGACAGGGTCTCACTCTGTTGCCCAGGCTGGAGTGCAGTGGCAAAATCACAGCTATATGCAGCCTTGAACTCCCAGGCTCAGGTGATCCTCCCACCTCAGCCTCCCAAGTAGCTGGGACTACAAGTGCATGCGACCAAGCCTGGTTAATTTTTGTATTTTTTTTTTTGTAGAGATGAGATTTTGCTATGTTGTCCTACTTTGTTCAAATGATTTAGGGGTTGTTTGTCACAAGTGTTTGATTTACAAACCTTGGCAAACTCTATCATAGCACTTAATACCCAGTGAGACATTTATAACCCAAATTATAGCCCAGACGAGTGTCGAACTTCTAGGCTAAGATAATCTGCCTGCCTTGGCCCCCCAAAGTGCTAGGATTACAGGTGTGAGCCTGTACATAATTTCCTGACCCTTTACGTAATTTTCGACCATCATATCCACCTTCTAATTCGGTTGTTGGCTACCAGCCACTTGTTCTACCTCGGTTTATTCTCAACACTGCTATCAGATGTATCTGCCTTTAAAAAAAAAATCAATTTTATTACTGATGCCCCTTCTTAAAATCACCTTACAATTTCTCCCAAATATAAAACAAAAATAGTATGACATGCAAAACCCTTCAGGATCTTATTTACTTATCTTCTAGCCTTGACTGCCAATCTCCTTTACTTAACCATATCCTAATCCCTTTGACATTTCTATTCTGCATATTACTTTTCCTTTCTTTGGGTCTTTGAACATTCAATCTCCTCTTCCTGGAATGCCCCTTTCCACCTGGGGAACTTAATTTACTCATCTGTTAACACCCAGCTCATTTTACTCTCTCTGTAAAGTCTTCCTAAATCCCTGATATCGGAGCTTTGATAGTATTTCAGTGACTGTATTTTTTACATGGCAATATAATTATAGTATGCATGTTCATATTCCCTCTGACATGGACAGTTACTAGGAGCAGACACATCATATTATCCCTACTGCATCCTGGCTCCTAATGCAGTCCCCAGAATACAGTGGACACTTTATAAACATTAATGTAATTTGAAATGTGAAGACTAAAATCCCAAATCTAATTATATAGTTCCAGTAAACTTACAAAATCTGTATTTTTTCTTTAATACTGGAAATCAATGTCACTAACCTTTGCATGTTAAAAACTTAAATAGTGCTGGTGGTAGAGCTGGAGTGAAAAGAAGGCAGGCAAAACCTCATCAAGATTCAACAATGAAAAATGTCATTAAGAAAATAATTGTCTTACATGGTCTTCACTCTTCAGTTGCTTTACTCCAGATTCTATAACCTTAATGTTGGGAAAGCGATGTTCTAACATGGTACTTGATTGTTCTTCAACATCAAATTCTTCCAATATTTTAGAGATCTGTATAGATCAAAGAGATTAAAAATGCATATTTTTAAAAGCATTTTCTTTCAAGAATCTTAAATAATAAAAATACTTCGCTTTTATACACTATTTTGTGTTTATAGTTAGCCACCTGTACTATATAGAATGGAAAGAGGATTAGACTCAGCATTTAGAGACTTAAACATTTGCTTGGCTGCTCCTGGGCAAGGCAGGTGTTACAAGCCATAGATTCCTGGCTAATAAAATGTGACTTCACCTGTAAAATGAGGGGTAATACACTTACATTTCTACAGCTTAACCAAGCCGCTTACGTATTTCCTTATCCTTCAGGCTTTCTCTCTCGGCCTACTAGCTAACCTTATGGGGATCGAGGCTGTGCACTTTTCTTTCCTGTTCTATAAAACCATATTCTTCTAGACTCGTTTCCTTTCTGTACAACTAAAGTTCAATTGTGAGTCATTTAATCTTTTCTCGAAATCCTTTACTTCCCTGCTTTCTTATCCTAACCCATTAACCTGAAAACTCCCAACCCTATACCACCTGCTTTCTCTAGTCCTAAACCCAGTTTGCTGCAGGAAGACCACACAACCTTGCATACTGATATTCAATCTCAGCTGCTCCTTAAACACTGCATGGAAATCTTACTGTATGGCCCTGAACTTTCAATCTCATGTCCCCTTTACATTCTTACAAATTATTTAAGAACCTACTTCTAGGGTTATTTAAGGATCATATGTTTGAAACCTTTAGAAGACTATTTGGTGCATGGTAAGCACTTAACAAATGTGAATTATTAGTAGTAATCTTTTTTCTCCTTTAAAAATTATACAAGTCATGAATTATGATCTTTGTAATACTAAACAAACAATACACAAAGAGAGTAAATGTTAAAGTCTCTCTTTAACACTCTCCAAATCTCATCCCTAATCCCTCAGGGTAAGCACTAGTGACTTTTTGGTGTTATGTTCTTTACTTTGAATCTCTGCATGTTATGTGCCTAGCATATTGGTTGATATATAATATAGGTGCTCAATAAATCATAAAGATGATGCCATTTCCTACTGCTGTGCACAGAATAGTTGATATTTGTATGTTTGTTACTGGCACATTTAAGCTCACAACCCTGTGAGGCAAGGAAAGTATTAACCTAATACTATAGGTAAAGTAACTTACACAGATCTTCCAAGGCTACCCAACCAGTAAATAAGAGTCAGGCCTAGAAACCAAGTTTGTTCCTTCTATTGTACATAACTTCCAAAACTGGCAAAAACTGAATTCAAGTCTCACAACTCTTAGATTACTATACTAAATATAATTATGAGACCCAGCTATACATCTTTCTCTTACATGTACTCTTAGCCTGTCATTAAATATGTACTTTTACCTTTGAACGATTAATAGCTATAATTTTCCCTGTTTCTCCCAAACCCCATAACTCTATGGGTATACCTAAGTACTAAGATATCATACGTATCTCTACATATGAGAGGTTTAGGTTATAAAGGGACAACATGGTATGTGCCACTAAATTACCCTTGGTCTTAGGGGTTTACAACATGAAAAATTATATTCCATTATCAGGATATTATAAGAAACACTGTATTAAATGAAGGGCTATAGTAGTAGTCTTCACTGAAGGGTGGGAAGAAAGATCAGAATGTATGTTTTTCACCATTTCAGAAACTTTATTTGGCACAGGCTTTATTACATTAATTGTAGTTCTGTAGCTCATGCATATAACTTAGTAGTATACATATACTGGGATGTCAGGGCAAAACTTTTTAACAGTTGAACTACAGGATCAAAAAAGTTTGGAGATGGCTTTTCTATGATACTATAACCCAACTGTTCTTATACTGCTATTATAATGCAGATACAAATTAATGGAATACCAAGTGTTCAGAGATGCTTATTAAATGTCTGAAAAACTAATCATGTGTATGTATAAACTTGGCTTGGAAGCACTTTCTGATCTGTAAACACACATACACACCCTATCCATATTTATAGTAAATATATACATGTATATTTGTACCTATTTTAGATTTGCAGAGCGTCTTTCTTGAAAAAATTTTTATTGGCAACTTTCCCAAAAGTAATTCTAAGTGGAAGGAAAAAAGAGAAAAAGAATAGAAGACTAAAAATTCAGTATCATTCTGGGAGCTTTTGGCATTCAATCTGAATAATTCTCAATTAGAGCTTTTTAAAAATGACTGTCAAAAGAATCTTTGTAATCTTAAACAATTAAAACACTCCAGAATGCACAGAGGTGTTGCCATCAAGATGGCTAAGTAGGAGATGCCAGCCTTCATTCCCCCATAAAAAAACAAGTATTGACAACTATTTACAAGCCAAAGTGGCCCAAAGAGGGCTCAAGGGCCCATTAAGCAATCTGTAGCAACATAGTAGAGCAAAAAAATGGAGACTATCCACATAAAAAGAATCAATAATGACCTTGGCATGCCTGAGAAACCAGGAGATGGCTAGGAAGAAAGAAAGGCAGAGGCCATCAGTATCAGCCACATGGTGGGGACCGCTGTGATCCACGGTGGCCTGCACTGCAAAGAAAACTGGCATCTCTTGCTTCTGTGAGGTAACCAACAACCATTCCTGACAGGGAACCCAGAGAGGGAGACACGGCAGCACATCCTGTCTCTACAAAGAAGTGGCCAATGTCAAGATGCTTTGGAAAAGGAGTCGCTTCATCTCTCAAACCCATGAGTGCCCCAACCCCAGAGTCATGGTCATTCTGAGAATGCCTACACCTCAGACCCAGCTTCTATGGCCTGCACTGGGTCTACCTATATCTCAGACACCAGATTCATTACCATAGTAAGCTAGTTTGCACTTTGGGCCCTACAACCAAGCCTCACTGCACATGTCTGCAATCCAGTCACTGGCTCAGCCGCCACTGAAAGCTAGGCCCTGCCCTGACAATGAAACTGCTGTAACTCCAGAGCATACCTGCGTTCCCACTCTTGGTTTCCCTGGCTGCTTCACAAGCATTCTCACCTCGCATTCTATTGTCAATACAGCAGTATGGTGCCTGTACCCTAGGCATCAATGTCATTACTGTCCCAGATCCCAGAGCTTTAGTTCCTCCGTGTATGCCTGTATTTTGGGCCTCAGCTCTATCATTGCTCCATAGGCACCACTTATCCGACACTAGTGCTGCCGCCACTGTAACTGAACCCAGAAGGCATACCCAGTGCCAATAGGGATCCCATAAGCCACAACTTCCTTTGTGGGAGAAAAAAAGATTGGGAGGCTCTTAGCAGTCATAGACATTGAAAACCCAACAACCCCCATTACCACTGCAGATATCCAGAGTTGGATGCTGAGGATCCCTGCAATCTTCAACAATGATTAACTCAGCTGACAAAGCTGCATAGACTACAAAGTGGGCACCCTCACTGGTACCAGAACTGCTGTATCCCATCCAGCAAGCAGCCCTCCCCATAGGGAAAGGTCTTTCCACAGTAAAACTAGCCAATATTTCTGAAAACAGCGCGTGTGTCATCAAATGCACAAACGTCAACATATGGCGACAAGACAAATGATAAACCAAGAAGGCATACCACCAAAAGAACACAAAGAAATGTCAGAACTGCCTGATAAAGAATTCAAAATAATTGTTTAAAGAAGCTGAAGGAACTTTAAGAAGTTATAAACAATTCAATTAAATCAGAAAAACAATAAGCAACTGAAACAAAAAATTTAAAAAGAGAAGTTATTTAAAAATATACAGAAATTCTGGTGATGAAAAATGCAATGAATGAAACAAAAAAATGCAACAGACTGTCAACAAGAGAACTGATCACACAGAAGAAAAAATCTGTGAATCTCAAGGAAGATTATTTGAAAATATACAGTCAGAAGAGAAGAAGAAAAACGAATGAAAAAGAGCATCGAAAGATGGAATTTAAAGGATGGCATCAAAGGAGCAAATCTTTTGAGTTATATGAGTTATAGAAGGAGAAGAGGAAGACAAAGGAGTAGAAAGTGTATTTAAAGAAATAACAATAGAAAACTTTCCAAATCTGGAGAAAGGCATAAATATCCAGGAACCAAAAGGTCAAAAGTTTCTAATCAGATTCAATCCAAATAAGGCTACACCAAGACATATTATAATTAAACTGTCAAAAATCAAAAACAAGGAGAGGATCATTAAAGCAGAAAGAGAAAAAAAGCAAATCACAATAAGGGAGATTCCAAAAGGCTAACAGCAGATTTCTCAGGAAAAACCTTATAGGCCAGAACAAAATGAAATAATGACATGATTTGAATCTCTGTCCCTGCCAAATCTCATGTTGAAATGTAATCCCCAGTGCTGGAGGCGGGAGGTGGTAAAATCATGGGAGCAAATCCCTCGTGGCCTTGATGCTGTCCTCAAGATGGTGAGTTCTTGCGAGATTTGGTTGTTTACACGTGTATGGCACCTCTCCTCACACTCATGGTGGCTGGAGTTAATAACAAATATTGTGTTTGCAAGTTGCGAGGAGAAAAGATTTTAAGTGTTCTTACCACAAATTATAAATATGTGAAATAATGCATAAATTAAATAGCTTGATTTAGCCATTCCACAATGTATACATATATCAAAACATCATGATGTACAGCATATAATTTTACTTGTCATTTAAAAAAATACACAATTACCCTAACTACTACACAAGTTATTGCAATTTTTTCAAATTAATAGTAAGAAGTTATACAAAGGTTCTTACCTGCTTGAAATTTGTAACTGCTTTAATAATAGGAGAAGCTGTAACCAAGAGAATATCTTCTGATGGAAAGTGAGTAGCCAACTTATTTTTAAAAAGAGAGAAAAAATTAGGACAAATTACTTTAAGTATTAGTATACATGGTTTAGGGGTGAGGATAATGCAATTTTAATAAAGTAATTAATCTAGAAAATTAAAAACCCATCGTTTCTCATCGCAAAGTCTCCATTATCCTTATCTATGGGGCAATGGTGAACAACGTTAAACTCTGATATTGATAAAATACTACATTTACACTAAATACTCACAAAGATCTCCTGAACAAGAAAAGTGATATAAGGATATATCCTTTATTTACTTCAACTATTTTGTATACCAATTTAGAGTTATAATACAGTGGATGAGAATAAACTATCTTCCTAATTAACAGTTAAATCAGTTTCTATTTATCTTAAAATAGTATTTCATTTGTCTTCAATGGAATGACATTAAAGCAAACCCTTAAACACTTAGAATCTTGGTCTGACTTTCCCCAAGTGCTTTGGCACTCCTATTCTGCCTCTTCCATTCAGTACATATTGTGGCATGATAAAGGCATTTTAATAATAACTTCAGCAAAATTTAGACGTATAACTTTAGGGGTTAATGTTTCATTATTTTCCTCTAGCTACAACCTCTGTCTTCATTCTGTACCTGAAAGCATTTTCTTATCTCAGTCTGGTTCCTTGACACCACCACCCTCAATAATCTGGCTTCTATTTCTACTACACCACTGATAACAGCATGTTTGAGGGAACTATGGATCCTTAAAATCCAAGGGATTATTTATTTTCTTTAATTATTTTTATGGAGATGGGATCTTGCTATGTTGCCCAGTCTAGCTTTGAACTCCTGGCCTCATGCAATCCTCTCACCCTGGCCTCCCAAAGTTCTGGGATTACAAGTATGAGCTATTGTGCCCAACACCTATGCGATTCTTGTTAGTCTCATTTTATTTGAACTTTCTATATTATTTGACAATATTATTACTCTCTCCATCTTTCTTTCCTGTGTACATTCTGCAATTTATCTCCCTGCTTTCTGTTTCCATTGCTAGATGAGGTTCTCGAAACTTCTTTATACTACTGAAATCACCTTCAAATTGGCTCATCCCAGCACTTTGGGAGGCCGAGGTGGGTGGATCACGAGGTCAAGATATCGAGACCATCCTGGTCAACATGGTGAAACCCCGTCTCTACTAAAAAAAAATACAAAAAATTAGCTGGGCATAGTGGCGTGTGCCTGTAATCCCAGCTACTTAGGAGGCTGAGGCAGAATTGCCTGAACCCAGGAGGCAGAGGTTGCGGTGAGCGGAGATTGCACCATTGCACTCCAGCCTGGGTAACAAGAGCGAAACTCCGTCTCAAAAAAAAAAAAAAAAAAAAAAAAAAAACCAACTGCCTCTGCCACAAATACACTGTAACCATGTTTCAAACCTTTTTATATGATCAAGTTACTCTGCTGCTCAAAAACATTTGACTACTTGTAAACTCTTACTGAATTCTTAGCATGATTTATAAGATTCCTTATGATCTATGCTTTAAGTTTTACTGCTCTCTGATGATCCATGCTTTTCCACTGGAGATGACATTGTTGGCCTCCCTTTGGAATGTCTTTCTTGCATACTTGGTGAACTTTTATTCTTTGATAACGAGATTTTAAAAATAACTTTGATTAAAAAAAAACCTCTTCTCTATTCACTCCCTACCTAACTCCACAGGCACCCCTAAGATAACCATTCATGTCTCTAGCATAGACATACAATATTGTCTCTTCCACTAGGCTGTGAGTGCCTCGTATGGTATTTCATGGTGTTCACAGTTTAACACTCAGCACTTAATACGGTGCCTGGATCATAGGTGCTTACTTAGTGAATAAACAGAAAATTTGCATCCAATGTTGAAAACACTTGAATTTCTTGCACTATCTCTTAAGACTTCAGTGATTGCTCACCTTTAGTTTACATCAACAAAATATTCTAGAACTTTTTGGAATACACACATGTATATGAATATATATGGTCTGGCTATTCAGTATAATCAGAAAAGCAATCCCTATGTGCATTTAATTCCTTGCTGATTGTTTTACAAAACATTACTAGAAATAAAGTATCTTCTATCTCGGGAGTTCAAAGTATAGAAAACTTACCTACGGGATTCTTTATTAATTAGTTAAGATGCACTAAAGACTTGGCAACTATCTAGAAATTAAAGGGGCTGAGGGCGGTGCGCGGTGCCTCAGGCCTGCAATCCCAGCACTTTGGTAAGCGGAGGCGGGCGGATTACTGAGCCCAGGAGCTCCAGACCAGCCTGGCCAACATGGTGAAACACCGTCTCCGCTAAAAACACAAAAATCAGCCGGGCGTGGTGGCCGGCGCCTGCAATCCCAGCTACTCGGGAGGCTGAGGCAAGAGAATCGCTTGGACCCGGATGGTGGAGGTTGCATTAAGCCAAGATCAAACCATTGCATTCTAGCCTGGGCAACCGAGTGAGACTCCGTCTCAAAGAAAAAGAAAAGAAAGAAAGGGGGCTGAATTTGGTATTTGCTGTCTAAATGCAAAATCCTCTTCTCTCCTCTGGCATTGCTAGGATCAGAGCCCGGATCAGCCAGTTTTGGTTTCTCGGCTATAATTTGACTCCCACTTCCGAAACTGAGAGAAAACACTAGCGCGGTACTAAGAACATCATCTGAGGACCATCAAACAGATTCTAAAATCTGGGAGCAAGAACTGCGGAAAAGGGCGCGGCGAAAGAGGAACCCGGAAGAAGAAAGAGGGAGGGGGCGGGAGGAAGGCCTCCAGCGCTACGGCCTTTGGGGTCGGGGAAAGAGGTGGAGCCGCCTGAACACCGCCCTACCTGCTCCGCACAAGTGACGCCCGCGATGCCGCCGCCGACCACCACGAACTTCCCTGCAGTCGGGGGAGGGCGTGCTGCCTCCATGCTGTCGGACTTCCAGTGGTTTACTCAATATCGCGGCGGAGCAGCAGGACTTTGGACTCCAAGAGAGGAAGCAGCCGCTAGGCGGTTACTTCCGGTGCTTCATCCAGAGAATCCGACCTACGGGTGCTCGGGAGCTCACACTTAGTGTTCTAGAGTACCTTCTACCAGCTGCGTTTCGGAAGCTACGAATCCTGTCGTAGTTTTCAGAGTTTTGCATTACGATTAACACCTGAATGTAGTTTTTCTATGAACGTTTGACAAAGAGAAGACCAAAAAATAATAATTAAAAAAAAAAAGTAAAGAAGATAGGTTGCCCAAAGAAGTTTGATAAATTCCTTCTCTAGTGATAGACCAGTGTTCTCACGGGACAAAGCATTCATAAAATAAATGAATTGGTATGAAGTTCTCATTATTTGTTTCTGCGAGAAATTATGCCCTTATTGGTAGAAGGAGCCTTTGGGAACATCCTGACCCCACTCCTGTCATTTTTGTAGAAGAAAAAACAGTCTTCTGAAAACCACTTGATTGCCACGTTCACCTAACAGTCCAAGATTTTTTTGTTTGTGGAAGCACAAAAATTCTTCATGACAAGGCAAAACAATACTACACTGAATTGTTCTCTAAGAAGTTATCCTTTTCATTTGCAACTTTGACCTCAGCTAGTTTCCAGTAATAGTGTACCGTTGCTTTCCATTTTGTCAAAACAAATGCATATTTCTTACATTTCCAATCAATAGTAGCATGTGTGAGGGTTAAATGAAATAGTCCCAGTCTCAGTTTTACTGTAATTTTTTGTGTGTATGGTGGTCAATTGTTTTTGAAAAATTGCTAAATTATTTTTAACTTTTTACTATATTATTTACTATTCATATTATTTTACTATTATTATTTTATTATTTATTATTTTACTATTACCTTTGCTGTCTCATATAACTTTCTCTAGGAGTTTTTTTGTAATGGTAAGGTATTATTTCTCCAATGACTCACTCTAACACTGGTAATTACCAGTGTCCCTTTAATTCTTTAAACACTGAGAATAACCATTGTATATGAACAGGAAAGCCCACCATGTATCTAATTACAGATATTTACTGATACCTATAAAAATAATTGTTCTTTGATTTACCAAGTTAAATGGTAAGCAGTTTAATAAATGCTTCTAATTCTTGTTACTAGTACAGCAACCAAACAAAGCATTCATTTCTAGGAGGAGGCAATACATTCCTTTATCCCATTTAGATCTAATCTTGCTTCAGCTTATTTTCACAATGTCTCACTCACACTGTTTTCTATTCAGGCCAGAGTACACTTGGAGATCCCAGGATATGCCATTTTCTTTCTGAGCATTTGCACCTATCTTTTTCCCAACTACTTTTCCCTAGCTAACTCATCGACCTTTGGCTTCATGAAGCCATTGCTTCCCCTAAGATACTTTATCTAACAACCTCAAGACAGCTAGGTGTCCTCTCTGTGTATTTCTCTAGCACCTTATCATCCTCTAAACTTACACTTAGCCCACTTTACTGTAACTTCTTACTGCCTAACCCCACCATCACCATAAACTCCTTACTTAATCTCAGGGATTTTTTTTGTCTCTGTTTGTATCTCCAGTATTTAGTAGGTAGTATATATTCAACAAAAATATGCTAAATGAAATAGGAAGTTGGTGGAGTATGAAACTGCCCTGAAGTCCTTCTAAAGACTTTTAGATTCATTGTCCAGGGTCAAGATCCTCCTGTATATTGTGACAGGGGTTTCCTCTTTATGGAAGTTGGAAGGAAGACTAGAGTGGAATTTAAGCTCCCAGGGAAAATGGAAGGAGATAATTGTCTATGGGAAGGGAAGCAAAGTAGTAGGAGGCATCTCGAATGTAAGAGGTAATGCCTCCACACTCTCCTATCTTCCTCCCCTTTTGAAGGCTGGCTTTTTGCCAAGGTGATGTAGGTTTAAAACCTAGCTGCCTGATACACCAGCATGAATATCCAACTTTTAGAAATGTCTAAGGGTTAAAGAACTTTCAGGGAAGAGCACTAAGAAAAGACTAGCAGTGCATCTCACCTTAATGTTGATTAAATCAGATATACTGGATGTAGGGTGGGTTAAAAATAAGATACAGGTAACTTGAAGCATGCTATCCACAGAGATGGCAGCAATAGGTACAGGTTAGGAGAAAGGGCAATTGCAAAGTAAACTGGTCACCTAGAAATAAGGGAGGCCCAATGCCAAGAAGCATCAGAGGAGCAGAAAAGACAGAACTTCAGCTCCCTTTTAGCTCTGGTCAACAAGGTTAGGAGTGAAGAGCATATCAACCTGGTGACTGTTTCTGAGAAGTCAAAGAAATACCAGTGTGTTGCTAAATATTATGGTGTATGCTTATAGGTGGAAAAGAATACGAGGACTGGAGTTGGCAAAGAAAGTTTCCAAGAAGAGGCGGAATTTATATTGAACCTCAAAGGCCCATAGCGTTTGGATAGGTTCAAAAGAAGATGTGACAAATTATGTAGGAAATATCACAAAAACCAAAGGCTTAGCAGCAAAAATGAGCACGGGAAATACAGGAGATGGTAAAAGGAAAGAAAGAAAGAAAAGTGTTTGGAGAGTTCAAGATTCCTCTGGAAAAACTGAAGGAGATAAAGCTATCTTCTTCTATTTATTTCCATGAAGTTTTTACATCTGATTCCCATACACACCTAATCTCCTGGCCATCCCAACTTTTAAACTATCATCAAAATCTAGTTTTCTGTTCTTCTTCAAGTTGATATTAGAAATATCTAGAATAGGAGTATTTGGGTTAATTTTGAACTGCAAAAATTGGGAATGAACAATGACATTTCATGGAGTAGCTAATGATTAATAGCTTTTGAGTCAGATGACCTAGGTTCAAATGTGGCACCAGCATTTCTTTACTGTGTGACTATTTAGTGAGTTACATACCTCATTGGAGCCTGGTTTCCTCATTAGCAAAGTGGATATAAGACCTACTTTGTAGAGTTGTTTTGATACATATGTGAGGTGACATATTTAAACTTCCTAGCATAGTGCATGCCTCTTAGTAGGATTAATGGTTAAGTTGCCTGCCTGTGCCCAGTTGAATAGACTATATTTCTCTGTCTAAAGCATTTTATCTATGATCATAACCTTGACCAGCCTATAATGCTTTTACCTCCAAAATGTCTATCTCTCATGTCATCTACTCCAAAACATCTTGGATATCTTCTCATTGTCATCTTTTTTGCCAATTCACTGTGAGTACAGCCTGGATTCATCTTGCACTCAAAAACCTCTTCTTTGTTTTTATTAGTTCGTATAACTGATTTACTGAACAAGCTGGACTTTATAGGAAATGAATTGAAAGAAACATTTTTATGTTTCAACACTTTTCCTGTGTATGTATTTTTCTCCTCTAAATTAAATTCTTATTTATTTAGCTTATCTGATCATTTTCAGGTAATAAAAAGTCTGATACTACCTATTATCAAAACTCCAGACACACATTCAATTAAAGCTTCCCCTAGCTACCTAACTACAGGCAAACCAAGTTGATTTCTTGTTGCTTTCTTGCTCCAGCTCTTCTCCTAAGAGCTGATGTTTTCAGGGGCTTTAAAATTGGAGGGTGGGTAAGGATTAAGGAGAGGAAATAATCTCACTGTTGTTCCTGGATGAGCATGTATATGCAAACCTACCCCCAAAGGCTGAGGGAGCTGAGAGGCCAAAGGAAAGCTGACAAATCCGGTTTCTCAGAAAGAGATATTTAATGGGGACTTACAAACAGAAATTATGATTTGGTTACAGTGGATCCCCACATCTGCCCTCCAGAAAACATGTAAGCTTTTAGGATAAAATATGTACAGCTGATCTTGTCTCAGACTTTCTTGCAAAACTCATGACCACTGGGGACTCTAGATATAAGCATCTTAATGAGGGAATTAGCTATGCTACATGCTTTGTTACTTTTGAAGGGTTATCTGTGCTATGAGCATTGTTTAAAGACCTTGCTGCAAAACACCTTAGAATTCAAGAATCAAACATCAGTCATCATTCAGCATAATGCTTTGAAGATTCATGTTGGTTGTTGTATGTATTAATAGCTAAACCTTTTTAAACTGGCTTTCTCTGACATCACTTTGGCAGGGCAATGGATGACACCACCACTTAAGTATCAAATAGAGGTTAAAGTCCAGATTCTTCACATGACCTCCATTGGTAGCTGGGGTGGGAGGTAGGGGCCTTCTCTTTATTACTGGGAGGGGATGGGTGTTCTGGCTCTTTATGTGGTTTCCTCAGTGGGAGCTGCTTCATAACCACTGGGCAAACGTGAAAGTCCTGCCTCTTTACTAGGGCTTCTTCTGGCATCATCCATTAGGAAAGGTGCTGGGCTGGTTAGAAGTTTAGGCTCACCATGTAATCTCCACAGACGTTGTGGGGTTAAGGGGGTAGCCCATAATGGTCAGCAAGGATGAAGTTCCTGGCTCCTACTTTCAGTCCTCCGACAAAATTGCAGGGAGGTGGGGAGCAGATTTTGAACTGCCTTGTTGTAGCCTCTCAATGGTAGATGTCTAGGTCCCTTATTCCACCATTGTTGGCATTAAGGGCAGTGAAATCACAGGGTTTTTTTTTCTGTGATCTTTAGGAGGAGTAAAGAGATTATTACCCAAAAGTCTCCTGTCCAGGTAAGCTGCCCCTTTCCTGGTCCTTTGGCTAAAGAAATCAAAGGGGCTTTATTTGTCTGTGCCTATTGGTATTTCTGGGTTAAATAGCAATCAGAGTCCTCCTATGTTTGATTTTATATGTAATATCCCAAATTATTAGTCTTACATAGTGGGAGAAATAGGGAAAAGGGTATCTATTTAATCTTCTCAGAGCTAGAACACATTGCATTTTATATGATTTTTGTGTGCTACTAAATATTCTTAATTTTTTTTTAATAATTAAAAAATATAAAAACTAGTGTTAGTTCACAGGTCATACAAAATAGATCGTGAGCCAAATTTGGTCTACAGGTGGCAGTTTGCTAATCCCCTGTTCTAGACCATCACTACTAGTAGTAGAAACTCCCTTATTTCTTTAAGTTTTTATACACGATTGATACGGTTTGGCTGTGTCCCCATCCAAATCTCATCTTGAATTACAGCTCCCATAATTCCCATGTGTTGTGAGAGGAACCTAGTGGGAGATAATTAATTCATGGGGGCAGTTTCTGCCATGCTGTTCTCTTGGTAGTGAATAAGTCTCACAAGATCTGATGGTTTTATAAGAGGTTTTCCCTTTCACTTGGCTCTCATTCTCTCTTGTCTGTCGCCATCTAAGACGTGCCTTTTGCCTTTTGTCATGATTGTGAGGCCTCTCCAGCCACGTGTAACTGCGAGTTCATTAAACCTCTTTTTCTGAATAAATTACCCAGTCTCAGGTATGTCTTTATCAGCAGTATGAAAACAGACTGATACCATGACTGTTCAATACTCTGTGCCTGAGGTTTCTAACATCTGCAGTTCTCAGTAATCTGATGGCTATTTCTTTTCTCTCAAAAGATTTGTTTCTTTCCATTGTTTTTGGAGCTCATTATTTGATATTAATCAGGTACCTAAGTTGAGAAACATTTTTCTCCAGACAGGAAGGATTTTCTTCTGCTTTTGCTGTTATCCAGGGACACCACTGACATGGAATCTTTTCTCTAGAGTTTTGCTCAGTGCAGACGTCTCATGTTTAGCTTCCCTTTGTTGCCTCTGGCCTAAGGTGTAGTGTCTAAATACTAGCATTGCTTTTGTCTTCATCCTTCAGAGCAACCCAGGTGCAGGTCAGGTGTGGGGATGAGGATATGAAGTTTTAGGATATTTTTAGACCTCCTCTACCTCAATAGAGACCAATGGTGTATTGTAAAAGTGTGTTTTCTTTACAAAATCTGTGTTCTTTAGTGGGAAAATCTCAGAGAACTCTCCTCTGAACTATTTCTGGAAGCAAAGGCCAGTGTTCTATTTCTACAATTCTATTGATTATACTTACATTTTATTACATACGTACATTATATTTTTCTAACCAGACCTAAAGTTTGTCAGTGTTTTGATTATTCTCCTAAACAGTTCAGGAAACTTCATGATTTAATTTCTTGATGTCCACTGAATCCCACCTTCTACATAATGTTTGTCATTGAGTATATTAGTTCTGTATAGGTTTAATTTTTTATATTTTATTTTAAATTGGCTTTTAACAAATTGCATGCAAATAGTTTTATAAGATTTACAACAAAAAGAATAATCCCTTTGTCACTTTTACCAATTTCCAAATTCCCTTCTTTTAAGGCAGTTATTTTCACTATTTTTCCGTTTTTTCTGGCATTGCCTCTTTTTAAAAGAAAATCTAAGTAACAGCCAAGAGATAAGGAGGATAATGGAAAAGTCTAACCTCCTAGAATTAAAATATTTTGCAAGTCTTCATATTGAAAGATCTTATAGAATGTTAAAAAGAGAGATATTGATAAACACACAAATACTACAAAAGATGTAATTTTTTAAATCAACGATGAAAGATGTAACTTTAAAAAAAGCTTTCTTTTTTTAAAGAAAGCTTTACTTATTTATTACTCCTTTTGAAAACATCTCAATATAGTCCTTATAATTTTGATTAAATCAGTATTCAGTTTATATAATAATGACTATGTAAATATTATTCATAGCTGATTCACATATTGTAGTATAATTATATTTGTTATACAACTTTTTGTTTTTCTTGTAATGCCTTGCTTTTTCTCTTTGCTTAGTTTTCTTTGTTTCTATTACTAATTTTGTCCCAAATCTGCCCAAGAAAGTGAAGTCATATCAGGAATATAGAAAAAGAATACATTGAGTACAACTGTGTGCTACTTATTACATTCATGGAGCTTACATCAGAAGGTTCAAACACTCAACACTCTCAATCACTAGGTTCAAACACTTAATTTTCCAGCTTAATGCATTCAATAAATATTAGTTCTGATTTTTCCTGGGAAATTTCCTTTTGAGAGCCTTTATCCTCCCGATCCAATTAAACTGTTGGTCTCCATTTTTGCTGCACAGTAATTTCTTTTCATTCTCATTTCAGAAATTTTATTTATTTGAGTAAGATCCCTTGTTTCCTGAACTCAATGACTTATTTTTTCTTGGTTGACACCTTCATTTGTGACGAGTATGCCCAGCACAGAATAAAAATGTGGGGCCCTTTGTTCAAAACTCCTGTGTTAATCAGCAGTGGGATCGCTCCTGTGAATAGTCAGTGCCCTTTAGCCTGTTCAATGCTCTGTCTCTTAAAAAAAAATCAAGAACAAAAGCTAAGCAAGAACAGTCTGCAGACAATTAAATTAAGCAAGACACCCTCAGCAAGCATGAGCAGATGACACATACCCATGAAGCTAGCTCTGTTCTCTAGTTTGGGGAATTACAACGTAAAAAAAAATAATCCTCCTAATGATATAATGTTTATATGTGGGGAACAAATAATAGAAATATAAACTTGCCCTGTAGAGTTATTTTGGGAGAGTGAGTGATTTATTATCTTGTGTGTGTGTGTATGTGTGTATGCGTGTGCGCACACACATGCACGCTCGTGCCTGATATTCTATATCCAAAGGTCCATTAATTCCCTTTCCTGATTTTATTGTAACTGACAGAAAATGAGATCTGGTCTTTCTTCCTAGCATTGCTTGACAGATTAGCCAATATTTTCAAAGTAAAATGAGCTCCTAGGCTCAGATAACAAGACATTTGAGAGCACAGCCATCTGAATAGAAAAAATAACAGATTAGGTTACAGATACAAACAAAATCAATATTAGAACAGTTAAAAAAATTTAAAGTAATAAACATAATGAAAAAGAAAAAAATAATTATTAACAATATGAGACAAGAGCAATAAATCACTAAAAAGGAGAGGCTACTATGTATAAAAAATAATTGCATGATCAACACAGCAGATGGGATGAGTAGCAGAAAGGATAATGTTTGAGGAATGAGGTATTGAAAGAGAATATCAGACAGAGAAAATCCTCCAGAAGGAAGAAGCCAAGGACAAAATGTAGAAAAATATAAAAGAGGAGCCAAGAAATGAGGAGGATAATGGAAAAGTGCTAACTTCCTAGAATTAAAATATTTTGCAAGTCTTCATATTGAAAGAGCTTACAGAATGTTAAAAAAAAGAAATATTGGCCGGGTGCGGTGGCTCAAGCCTGTAATCCCAGCACTATGGGAGGCCAAGGCGGGTGGATCACGAGGTCAAGATATCGAGACCATCCTGGTCAACATGGTGAAACCCCTTCTCTACTAAAGATACAAAAAATTAGCTGGGCATGGTGGCGTGCCTGTAATCCCAGCTAGTCAGGAGGCTGAGGCAGAAGAATTGCCTGAACCCAGGAGGCGGAGGTTGCGGTGAGCCGAGATCGATTGCACTCCAGCCTGGGTAACAAGAGCGAAACTCCGTCTCAAAAAAAAAAAAAAAAGAAAGAAAAAGAAATATTGATAAACACATGCACAAATACTATAGTGAAATTCAAGACTAACAAAGACAAGAAAATATGTAAAAACTTCCCAAGAGAATGAAAAATTCACATGCAAAAGGACAAGAAAATATCAATCTCAGTTTCCTTAATTGCAACACTGGGGTCAAGAATTAATGAAGCAATATTTTTAAAATTTGCAGGAAAAGATACTAAATTTAATGTGAGCTAAATTGTTCTTAGAAATAAGAGCATAATATAAAAATAATATTCTCAGGCACACAAGAGCATGGGTGGAGCTGAAAACCATTATCCTCAGAAAACTAATGCAGAAACAGAAAACCAAACACCACATATTCTCACTTATAGTGGGAGCTGCCCAATGAGAATACATGGACACAGGGAGAGGAACAACATGCAGTGGGGCCTGTCAGGAACGGGAGGAAGGAGAGCATCAGGATAAATAACTAACGCATGTGGGGCTTAATACCTAGGTGATGGGTTGATAGGTGCAGCAAATCATCATGGCACATGTTTACCTATGTTACAAATCTGCTAGTCCTGCACATGTATCCTCGAATTTAAAATAAAATGAAGTTAAAAAAAAAATCAATCCAACTATTGCAGTCACTCCATTTCAAATTACACCTGGATATGACCACCTAATTACTCTACATAGCCCCTAATCTTTTACTCATCCAATCCAGCTGGAAAGTTACTGATAGAATAATCTGTAGACACTGGTTTTTTGCATCTCAGTCTGCTGTTCAAAAATGTCAGTGGCATCCCATAGAAATAAATATTCTTGTCTACATCAACTCTGCTTCCAAGTTTATTCTCATTTTGGTGTCATTTTTTCTTAGGTTATCCAGCTACACTGAAAATTGAACTCATGCTCAAATACATGTGTGTCAATTTACGCGATGAATAAATTAACATGTTATCTTTGATTTACAAGAGACTGGTTAAAGCCATCTTAATCACCAAACAAAAAACCTGAGAAAAATGAGGCTCAGCCATCACTGAGGTTTTTCAACAGGATATTGGAGCCAAGGCCACATAAGAGTTAACTGTTTTAAAAAAACAACGAACAAACAAACAGCAAGGAGGAGCCTCTGGTTCCAAGTGACTACAGTAATCTTAGAACCTGTTTCAAGATTATAACCTGTTTTATGCAACCATCAGAGCCAAAGAAACTTAACCAAAGGATTAAAACTTACGTAAACAGAGATCCTTTTATTTAAAACTCTGCTTCTCTGATGAACAACAAACTCCAGCTTATGCGTTTGAGGTGCTTTATTCATACTGGCTACTCGATATGTAATTTAAAAAAAATCTGATGATCTTATGGAAGCAACAATGTACAGCGATGTTGGTGAATGACGAGGTAAAAGTCCCTCATTTATTTGGGTTGTTGTGGGATATAATTCAGTCACTTTTACATGGAAAATTATAAGGAGATTTAATGCTTAGTAACAAATATAAGATTCTTTGAGTTTTCTAATTATCTTGTCTATACATTCCTGATAGCAATGACAATTATGTTTAATGCAGGATTTGTTTTGTGCAGTAGTAATAATATTGTTTGTTTATGCATGCACAGACACAGATCTACATTTTGAGTTTTCAAATATGTAGTTACAAGTGGCTTGGAGCATTAGAAGTATGTCTAAATGATTCTGGATAATGTTTTCCTCCTGCCTTGTCATTGGCCTAGAAAGTTCCTTTTTGTTTATCCAGTTCTTCCACAACCATCCTTCAAATTCTGATCAAGCCCCATGTTCTTCATATTTCTCTCTCTCTGGAAATCGTAGAACATTAGTTTTCTATAACATACACATCTACACACTTAACATTCACACATTTTAAAATTCAAAAATGAGAGCATTATGTTTTCCAAGCCAAGTAACAGAAGAGTATATAAAAAAGTCAATTTTGTGCATAACTTTTTACATTGCTTGCTATACTCATGTAAAACGTACTTGATTTATGTAATTATATACATATGCTCCTCATAACTTTTACTCACAAATATAGGATCATCATTATATACATATCTTGACTTATTGCTGTAATCATTTAACCATGAACTATGGACATCCCTCTAGGTCAGCATGTATATCTAAATCATGGTTAGTCTGTAACTGCTTGGATAACAACATCTATTTCCACAGAATGGATTTCCAAAAGTGGAATGACAGAAACATTGTATACCACAATATACAATCCCATCACTTCTCCGCCTCATTTTACTGTGCGTGATAACTCTTTCAAAAAAGTTTTTAATTTGCTATATGAAAAGAATAAGAGTACTGTGCTATTTTTCAATCGCATTTCCTTGAATTTGCTGGTTTAATAAATGACTTGACAATAATAATTAGATCTCCATTCAGCAAGAAAAGAGTGATATTCCTGCAAACGCCACATTCAAAGATGAAAAAGAGCAATCCATTAGGGATTTTAATTTTAAAATAAAATGTAAAAAAAATGTGAAAAATAATGTTAGGTTAAAGAAAACTTCTTTAAAAAGACAAACAATACCAAGAAACTATAATGGAAAAACATCGTAGGATCTACTTCTTTAATAGTACAAATTTACACAAAGGCAAAAAATACCATAAATAAGTTTTTTTTTTTAAATAGAGAACATGTTTGAAACATATATGAGAGGTAAGCTTTATAACTGTAATGTAAAATGGAGAACTACAAATGGAAAAGAAAAAGCAAACATGGGAAAAATATAAGAACTGGGGTTTATAAAAGAGGAAATGCAAATAGACAAAAATTATTATAATCTTTTTATAAAAGATGCCAGATCTCACCGTTTTATGATGTAAGTGTAAGACCGAGAAAGAATAGGAAAATGTTGATGGGGGATTTAGAATCTGGGGGACAAAAAATAGTATCTTCACTCTTCCACAACCCCCTGCACCACATTTTACAAACTTTATCATCATTTTAACTATAACTGTATTTGTATTTCAGATTTTTAAACGGCTATCTTTCACAAGTTTACATTCTTTTCCTTTTTGTAGACATTAAACACAGTTTAAGGTCTATATGACAGTGTTTGTTGAATAAAATAAAGTATGCAACAGTACTTTAGAAACTCAAGTCTACATAAGTTTATTTACGTTTGACACTACAAATATCTTTCTGTGATTTAAAATTTTCTGTAAAATTCTAGTAATAAATAGTTTGGTAATGTGAACATAGCTTACCAACATTTTTGTCTTATAGATGATACATTTTTGGTAGTAACTCTCTGTGATTCCATCTATTTTTATAAGAATATGACACGGTGATCTAGTGTAACAGGATACATTTATTTGCATTTTAAAATGAAAAAACAGTATGTAGCCAGGCACAGTGGCTCATTCCTGTAACCTCAGCACTTTGGGAGGCCGAGTCAGGTGGGTCACCTGAGGTCATGAGTTTGGGACCAGCCTGACCAACATGGTGAAACCCTGTTTCTACTAAAAATAAAAAATTAGCCGGGTGTGGTGGCACATGCCTGTAGTCCCAGCTACTTGGGATTCTGAGAATCCCTTGAACTCAAGAGGTGGAGGTTGCAGTGAGCCAAGGTCACGATGTTGCACTCCAGCCTGGGTGACAGAGTAAGACTCCGTCTCGAAAAAAAAGAAAAAAACCAAAATAGTAGGTAAAGTATTAATTGTGTTGACGCAAAAGTAATTGCCTTTTTTTGTCATTAAGATAATTTAATTTTAATATGAAAGTGTATTAGTAATATAGTAACATAGTATAATTATGTACTATAATTTGTAATGTAATAGCATTATATAATAAAAAGCCCATAGGAAGCATTTTATTCTGAAGAAGAAACCAGATAGTTCCTTTTCCTATTCATTTTCTCTCTTTTATCTCTGTAGGTGAATGATTTTTTTCCTCATTTCTTAGTGGCACTTATGCCATTTGTGATTTGTATGTATGTGCCTACTCTTTATGCTGTAAATCTTGGCGCTAAAATACATGTTAGATGGGACTCATTTGTAAGGCTAACATCTAAATTCAATATGTACTAAAATGTCAAAAAATCTTTGATTTTGCTACAATGTCTTTTGTTACATTTACATGAAAAAAGTTTTACATTTGAATATGGAAGAGTACAGAGGTTATACTGTATTTTGACTTTCTGTTTTCCAGCTGGGACACTGATCATTTGCTAACTTAAAATCTTAGCTTGTGAATAAGTCTTATCTGCATCTGCATCTGGATCTTAGCTTGTTAATAAATCTTATCTGCCTAACACTTTGGCCATATTTGTGGGTATTTCTACAGACTAAATTAAGTTTTAAATATATATTCGGAGGAAAGGTGAGAAAGAAAAATGTGTAGGTAGTAATAACATGAGCTTTGCAGAGGCAAATTTCCAGGTATAAACATATAATACAATGTACTTGTAATAACCATAACTATTTTTGACAAGTAAATATTACATTTTGATGACTTCATTTATTATAGATGAAAAAACAATTTACCTCAGATTATTGGTCACAGTGACCCTAGCTCATATTTGGTTGTAAAGTAGTACATTACCCATTTTAGGTTATTCAGCTCCTAAACTTACATATATTGACAGGGCAACGTGTACTACAGATGTGTGAGATTTTAAAGCTATTGAAGAGGCTCAGTACATTATGTCTTAAAAATAGTCACATTTAAGCATCTATTGGATTACGGTATTATGGTATTTATAATGATGAGGTACAAAAGGGTCTAGGTCTATGTTTGCATATAGTCTGGAAGACAAATCCTACTCTGGCAGCATTTTGCCAGTGGCAGCTATTAGAATCTCCTAAACATCTTGACCTATGGGCTTACATATTTTGTATTTATTTTTTCAGAAGTCTTAGAATCAAGAAAGGGCCAAATATGAAAGTAGTGAACTGGCATAATATTTTTGTTAACACTTCATGCTTTGGTCAATTATTAACTAGAAGTCTAGAAGTATCCTAGAAGTATTCTAGAAGTATTCTAGACTTCTAGTTAATAATTACAGTTAAAAATTACTA
This sequence comes from Saguinus oedipus, assembly GCA_031835075.1. NCBI lineage: Eukaryota > Metazoa > Chordata > Mammalia > Primates > Cebidae > Saguinus > Saguinus oedipus. The sequence goes on from CM063177.1 coordinate 54,011,271, forward strand.
AATGTTGTATTGCTAGATGTATTAGTCCATTTTCATACTGCTATGAAAAAATACCCAAGACTGGGTAATTTATAAAGAAAAAGAGGTTTGATGAACTGTTAGTTTCTTTTTTTTTTTTTTTTTGAAAAAAAGGAAAGAAGGAGAGAAAAAGAGAGGAAGAAAAAGAGGGAGAGAGAACAGGAATATTGCTTTATTCTATGAATGGGTATTAATAATGGCTGATCAATATTTTGTGTATTTAAAGTGGAGAATGTATATTTTGTGTATTTAAAGTGGAGAGCTCTATAAGTACTTATTAAGTTTACTTGTTCTGGATCTGAGTTCAAGTTCTGGATATCCTTATTAGTTTTCTGTCTCATTGAGTCTAAATCTCTTTATGGGTCTTATGTATCTGGGTGTTAGGATGCATTGATCCTTTTACCACTCTATCTTTGTTGCTTTGAAATCTGTTTTATTAAATGCATGAATTGCAACTCCTGCTTTTTGTTTATTTATTTTTGCTCTCCATTTGGTTGGTAAATCTTTCTCCAACCCTTTGTTTTGAGTCTTTGTGTATCTTTGGATATAAAATGGGTCTGGATGTAGTATACCATTAGGTTTTGGCTGTATCTTTTGATTGGGGGATTTAGTCGATTTAAATTTAGGATTACTGCCATTTGATGTTAACTGGCTATTTTATCCATTCGTTGATATAAATTCTTCTTTATGTTGATGCTCTTTACTTTTTGGTATATTTTTAGAAAGGCTATTACTGGTTGTTCCTTTCTGTGTGTAATGCTTCTTTCAGAAGTTTTTGTAAAGCAGGCCTGGTGGTAATAAAAAGTCTGAGTACTTGCTTGTTCATAAAAGCTTTTATTTTTCCTTCAATTGTGAAGCTTAGTTTGGCAGGATATGAAAATCTGGGCTGAAAGTTCTGTTCTTTAAGGATGTTAAATATCGGCCCCCACTCTCTTCTGGCTTGTAGGGTTTCTGCTGAGAGATCTGCTGTAAGTCTGATAGGCTTCCCTTTGTGGGTAACCTAACCTTTCTCTCTGGCTGCCCTTAGTATTTTCTCCTTCGTTTCAACCCTGGTGAATCTAACGATTATGTGCCTTGGGGTTGCTCTTCTTGAGGAATGTCTTTGTGGTGTTCTCTGTATTACGTGGGGTTGAATAGTGTCCTGCTTTGCTAGATTGGGAAAATTCTCCTGGATAATATCCTGAAGAGTATTTTCCAGCTTGGATTCATTCTCTCCATCACATTCAGGTACACCTATCAAACATAGATTAGTTCTTTTCACATAGTCCCATATTTCTTGGAGACTTTGCTCATTCCTTTTTATCCTTTTTTCTCTATTCTTGTCTTCTCGTTTCATGAACTGTTAGTTTCATATGGCTGGGAGGCCTCACAACCATGGCAGAAGGAGGAGCAAAGGCACATCTTACATGGCAGCAGGAAGAGAGAAGTACAAAGGAACTGCCCTTTATACAACCATCAGATCTTGTGAAATGTATTCACTATCACAAGAACAGCATGGAAAAAACCTGCCACCATGACTCAGTTACCTCCCATTGGGTACCTTCCATGACACATGAGGATTATGGAAGCTACAATTTGAAGTGAGATTTGGGTGGAGATACAGTCGAATCATATTATTCTGCCCCTGTCCCTCCCAAATCTTATGTCCTCACATTTTAAAACACAGTGTGTCCTTCCAACTTTAATTTCTTGGGTACATGTGCAGAATGTGCAGGTTTGTTACATAGTTACACACGTGTCATGGTGGTTCACTGCATCCATCACCCTGTCATCCACTTTAGGTATTTCCCCTAATGCTGTCCCCCACCCCCTAACACGCCCCCATGTGTGATATTCCCCTCCCTGTGTTCATGTGTTCTCATTGTTTAACTCCCACTTATGAGTGAGAACATGTGGTGTTTGGTTTTCTGTTCTTGTGTTAGTTTGCTGAGAATGATGGTTTCCAGCTTCATCCATGTCCCTGCAAAGGACATGAATTCATCATTTTTGATGGTTGCATAGTATTCCATGGTGTGTGTGTGTGTGTGTGTGTGTGTGTGTGTGTGTATATATATATATATATATATATATATGTCACATTTTCTTTATGCAGTCTATCATTGATGGGCATTTGGGTTGTATCCAAGTCTTTGCTATTGTGAATAGTGCCAAAATAAACATACATGTGCATTTGTCTTTATAATAGAATGATTTATAATCCTCTGGGTATATATCCAGTAATGGGATTTCTGGGTCAAATGATATTTCTAGTTCTAGATCCTTGAGGAATCACCACACTGTCTTCCACAATGGTTGAACTAATTTACACTCATACCAACATTGTAAGAGCATTCCTATTTCTTTTTTTTTGAGACAGAGTTTTGCTCTGTTACCCAGGCTGGAGTGCAGAGGCACCATCTTGGCTCACACCAACCACTGCCTCCCAGGTTCAAGCAATTCTCCTGCCTCAGCCTTCCAAGTATCTGGGATTACAGGCATCCGCAATCATGCCCAGCTAATTTTTGTATTTTTGTAGAGATAGGATTCACCATGTTGTCCACGCTTATCTTGAACTCCTGACCTCAGGTGATCTGCCTGCCTCGGCTTCCCAAAGTGCTGGGATTCCAAGCTGAGCCACCAGACCAACTATTTTCTTTCTTAAAAATTTATTATTATCATTTTTTTATTTCAATAGTTTTTGGGTACAAGTGGTTTTTGGCTACACTGATGAATTACATAGTGGGTGAATTCTAAGATTTTAGTGTAGCTGTCACCCAAGAAGTGTACATTGTATCTAACATGTAGTTTTTATTCCTGGTCCCCTCTCACGCTTCCCCTTCTGAATCTCTAAAGTCCATTATATCACTCTGTATGCCTTTGCATAACTCTTAGCTTAGCTCCAGCTTATAAGTGAGAACATAACAGTTTTTGGATTTCCACTCCTGTTGCTTCACTTAGAATAATGGCCTGCAGCTCCATCCAAGTTGCTGCAAAGACTTTGTTTTGTTCCTTTTAATAGCTTAGTAGTATTCCATAGTGGATAAATACCATATTTTCTTTATCCTCTCACTAGCTGATGTGGACTTAGGTTGGCTTCACATCTTTGCAATTGTGAATTGTACTGCTATAAACATATGTGTTCAAGTGTGTTTTTCATATAATGACTTCTCTTCCTTTGGTAGATACTCAAGTGAGATTGCTGGATCAAATGGTAGATCAACTTTTAGCTCTTTAAGGAACCTCCATACTGTTTTCCATAGAGGTTGTACTACTTTGCATTCTTACCAGCATTGTGTAAGCGTTCCTTTTTTTTCACATCCACACCAATATCTATTGCTTTTTGATCTTTTTCTTTTTTTCTTTCTTTCTTTCTTTTTTTTTTGAACGGAGTCTTGCTCTGTAGCCAGGCTGGAGTGCAGTGGCGTGATCTCATTCACTGCAACCTCTGCCTCCTGGGTTCAAGCAATTCCCCTGTCTCAGCCTCCCGAATAGCTGGGACCACAAGTGCGCATCACCATGCCTGGTTAATGTTTTGTATCTTTATAGGTTTCACCATGTTGGCCAGGATGATCTCTATCTCCTGACCTCTTGATCTGCTCTCCTTGGCCTCCTAAAGTGCTAGAATTACAGGCGTGAGCCACTGTACCCGGCTTTTTTTTTTTTTGGACTTTTTAACAATGGACATTCTTGCAGGAATAAGGTAGTATCTGGTGGGGTGGTTTCGATTTGCATTTCCCTGATGATTAGTGATGTTGAGCATTTTTTCATGTTTGTTGTCCCTTTGTATATCTTTTTAAAAATATATGTCTATCCATGTCTTTTGCCCACTTTTCAATGGGGTTATTTATTTTTTTCTTGGTGATTTGTTCGAGTTCCTTTTAGATTCTGGATACAAGTTCTTTATCGGATGTGTAGTTTGCAAATTATTTCTCCCATTCTGTGGGTTGTCTGTTCATTATTTCTCTTGCTGTGTGGAAACCTTTTAGTTTAATTACATCCCATTTATTTATTTTCATGTTGCATTTGCTTTTGAAGTCATGTACCAGTTAAACTCCATCATTTTGCCTCTTAGTGTTCATGCTTGAGCCCACTCACCCAACTTGGGAGATCTTATCTGGAAGCTGCTGATCATCAGTTTCAGGTGTTCTCTATCTATTGGGAGTCTGCCCTTCCCTGGTGCTGGCTGCTACCAGTTATTATTTTAGAGAGACAATTTAACAACCACCTGACAATCAGCTGATGGTTGCCTGACAATTCTTGGTTGGGGGTGGGGAAGTGGGGATGCGGGGGTGCAGGTTGGGTTGTGAGAGGTTCTCTTCTCTGCTCATGCTTGCCTAACTACCCATTCTAACACTTGGAAGCCTAACTCACTCAGGTTACTCTGGGTACCTATGATTTCACATACCTAGACACAATGAGAAAGGTTGAGATAAACTTAGTCACCAAAATTTTACTGTTGGTACATCCAATTACAATAATTTAGTTATCCTCATTATTTTTTTCACAAAGTAGTTGTGAGAAACCAGAGAATATACTCAGTAAGCTCCCTGGCAGTAAGGCATTTTCAACCTTCGTATATTTGATTCCTTATTGAGCTGCAAATACCAGCCTGATAAAGAAACAATGCTGAATTTGTGTTAATGTTTCACTTTCATAAGAAATTGAATGAATAATCTTTAGAATAAAATCTACAATTAATATCTGCTGTATCCATAAAGTAAGTTTCATGTTATAGAGTGTTACAGAGTTGCTCTGTGTATAATTCCTGCCACCAGAGGTTGTTGGGTTATTATTTATAATTCTTCTTGTTTAATTCCTGGGAATTGTATGCTACCATGGGCAATGTCTTTGAACATCATATGCACTCATTAAAATTTTGTTAACACTTGAGAGACAGATTGGGGAGTGAAATAAATTACAATGTTAAATAAACCCATATGTGTAATATTTATAAACCTAACTATAATGTTGATATTATAAATGACATATTATAAATTACATATTATGTTATACATATTTATATTATATAGATTTGATATCCAATTAAACTGTAGACTATTGTGGGAAATTTTTCAAATAAATTTGAGAAGTTATAATTTAATTGTACCTTCTTCAGTTGGAAATGTTGGGTTTGAGTCCACTTTGAAAGAAGGACCAACAGTTGAGCATCACAAATATAAATTTATGTATACACCTATTTATTTCAATATGTAATTCATGGCATAAAATTTATTATAAATATATTTCCCTGCCTCTAAATACTCACTACCACTACCACTTACCCATTACCAACAAAAGCCTCTGCAATCTGGTAATCTGAGGCAGACTTCATAAAGGGAAATTTTAACATAGAAATGAAAGTCAGTGAGTCAAATTTCCACTTAGATTTAAATGCTTATTTTTTCTTTTTAAAAGTACAAGTTGAATGTTTTTAGAAATGGCATAATGCAGCATGATGGCAGTTTATGTGAATTAATGCTACTTCCAAAGGTACCTAACTCAAAGTCAGGAAAAAGCAGATATGGTATAAGAATCTGAATCCACTTTGGGAGGCTGAGGTGGGTGGGTCACGAGGTCAAGAGATCGAGACCATCCTGGCCAACATGGTGAAAACCCGTCTCTACTAAAAATACAAAAAAATTAGCTGGGTGTGGTGGCGTGTGCCTGTAGTCCCAGCTACTTGGGAGGCTGAGGCAGAATTGCTTGAACCCCGGAGGTGGAGGTTGCAGTGAGCCAAGGTCGCACCACTGCACTCCAGCCTAGTGCCTGGTGACGGAGTGAGACTCTGTCTCAAAAAAACAAACAAAAAAAAGAATCTGAATCAAAGCAAAGCATTTCATCTCCTGTGCAACATTGCAGCCACTATCAAAAAAATGCATCATACAAATCATCTTTGCCAGAATTGTCCAATTTGCTAAACGAATAAGGTAATTACTATACAACAAATAGTTTCCAGAAGTCTGTGATCTTTTAATTGAAGACATGATTAATAGAACATAAGTTGCGTTTGCCATACCCTGTGTAAAAATATGACCAGGTTTGCTGAAAGCCTTAAACAGAATAAAGGGCATATAAACATTTAATGAAAGATCAGTGCTGCTAACACACAATGAAACCCTCAAAGATACAAAGTGCTTTTATACTTTTAAATAACCTCTTAGTACTAGAAAATACAACAAACAATAGACTTTAAAAATATTTCAACTGAGTCAGGAGCAGGATTTTATTTCTTTGTTTTTAAAACAGCATCTTATCATTTTAGAAATCTAGTGCAAAAAGGGATTGCTTAACAAGGGTACTCACAATTACTGTTTTTCTAATGTTAAGAAAAATAACTTTATTATTAACTGTTTACAATTTACCAAGTTTCAAACTACCATTTCCTCCTCTGTTCTTAAACCTGTGCCACTGACTTATAGGCCCCAAAAAGACTTTTTTTACTGTTTTAAAATAGAAACCAATAGCAAAACATTTCATTTTTAAAAGATAGTTTTTATTATGGGATCTTAGCTTGTACTACATATAAGACAATCTTTTGACAATGTATATGTCCTGGCAATAAATGTAGGATACACAGACCATATATTCACAGTGGAAATGAAAAAGGCACTGGTAAGTTATACAGGAAATCACTAGAACATAAACCAATAACTGTAGAGGCACATTGTCCTCTAAAGGGGCAGGTAATTCGGTGGCTCTCTCTTTAAAACCTCTACTGCATTCCTCTTGCCATAGGTATTGGATCCCACGTTGGTAGGTGAGAGAATGGCACCAAAGTTGTTGCTGGAACGACCTAAAAAATCTGCCAGGCGATGCATTGAACATGTGGCAGTGTTGCATTTCCGCGTTTCCACCTGATGACTGGTAACAAGGAAAAATGTGAAAAGTTAGAGCCTTAGAATTTTAGCTGGATCCAGCCATGTGACATCAAATGTCTTATATTGATGAAAACTAAAGACACACTTTTCAAATAAATAATTCAGTGTTTTGGTTTGCAAACACCTAGATGACTGAGAGGTATTTTTTTTGACACCTTGAAATGACAATTAGAAATCATATAACATCTTTCATTACAGTCAATAGTCTTCCTTTGGAAATTCAGAATACATCGCATATAATCAAAATAACAGTGTGTCTTACATTTTAAAAAATCTTGAGGAATTTTTTTTTAATATATAAAAAGAATTTAGAAATGTAAAATTTATATGTAATCTGAAATAAATAGAAATTTTAAAATAATTATTTCTACATCTTTCCAATAAGAATAAAGCAGTATCACTTAATCTTTAAGTTCCTTGAGATAATTGAATAAGTATTAAGCAAGAAATGTCAGAAGCGAATTCTGCAATATGCAACATAGGGATGAACCTTGAGGACATTAGGTTAAGTGAAAGGAGCCAGCAACAGAAAGACAAATACCACTTGGTTCCATGTATATACAGTATTTAAAATAGTTGAATTTATGAATCAGAGAATGGAATGGTGGTTATTAGGGGAAGGGGAGAGGAGGAAATAAGGAGTTACTAACTAATGGGTGTAAAGCTTCAGTCAAGCAGGGTGCCTAAGCTCTAGAGATTTGCTGCACAATATTGTGCACATAATCCAGAATAAAGCATTGCAGGCTTAAAAATTTGTTAAAAGGGTAGATCTCCTGCTTTGTTCTTACCACAATAAAATGAAATATAATAAAATAAAAGAGATAATGTCATAAAAATTATGCCAAAAAAAGAGAATGCCGTAAAATCTCAAAAAGAATCAAATTTATCACCTGCTCAAGTACTCTTTTGCAATGTGAGAGTCTTCTTACTTTTAGCATAAATACATTTTCCTGCTTGGATCTTATGCTTTCAACAATTTTAATGATAAGACTAGGTTAAGTGTTAAAAATCAAGACTTTTTATGTCAATGGTATTAATAGTCATCATATTTTTCTAGCCACCTGGAAGAAGTGCATAATAATATTTATAAACTCAGGAATCATAACCACAAATTAAATAGTTCTATTGATTTTAACTTTGGTTTTGATTTAAAACATTTATTTGTAAACCATCTCCATATTTTTGACTGCCTTTGGTTTCAATGTGCTTTCAAAATAATAGCGGGAATGGATGCAGAATAATAACATTGCTTCTTCTTTGGTGATTATTAGGAAAGTTAGGGAACTGTTTTAGCTTTTAGCTCCATAGAAATCAACATACTGGTGAAACTTAGGGTAAGTGGAACATGACATTGTTATAGGGCTAAAAACTCAATGTCCAGGAGCTGGTGGATATTTGTAATTTGGGACTTAAATGCATGGATTTATCTCACTGTGTTTACCTTGTGTGGGGAGTATTTCATTATCTCTAAGTAGAGATAGCCTAAGAGTAAATGTTTAATAATCTCATGTTAAACTGTTTTTTGTTAAAATTTTTACTCTCGTATTTCCTTCTAAATACAGAAAATTTCTTACAGCATCAGGTGAACTGGATATTTGTTGAATGTAAGTGTATGCTGACAAAATATTGGACAAATTATCTGGGCAATGGAAACCACTTTGGAATCTAATTATTTAATCTATATCAATCTCATTTACACTATCTGTTCAATTATTTATTTTGGAAGGTACAGTAAATATGACCAATGTACATTTCAAAAAAGTGACTTAATGCTTTAAGCATTGAACTAGTAATTTCATACATTTGCATTGAATTCTAAAATGCTAACTTTTCTTGAAAATCAGGAAAAGCTGAAATTTGGTCCAAATACCTCAAAAAAAGCAATAAAGGAAAATTATGGGTCGAATTGAGAAGGTTCAAAGGGAATATCTGTTCCAAGATATATTTAGCATGTGACTGAAGCAGAGTGTGAAGTACTTTATATGCTAAATGCTGAGTGGTACTTTGATAATTGGTTGGAAGGTCAATAACATAATTTAAAATTGTTATAAATAAAATGCTACCTTTTTTGAGTTAGCTAGATGGACCATCATTCTACTTAGAAGAAATAGTAAGAGCATTTATGTTTGTATCATAATTGTGAAATTGCTTTCCTAAACAAGACCTTTCATCTAAATATACTATTCAGCATATATAAGATTTCATCTAAAGCAATCTTTAGGGTAGAAAAATATGTCTGAAATGGTTAATAAAAGGCACATCCCCGGTTTCAGGCATTTTTTTTTTCCTCACTGACTACCTGGACAGGTAACATACTAGCTAGTAAGAACATTAAAGCTTTTGACGACTTATAGGCACACACACACATGGAAATTCTTGACTTTAAGAGAGTTTAAACAAAGATGACAATAAGCCAATGTGTAACTCTTAAATTGCCTCTCTTTTAAATGGTCTCTCCAGAGTTTTAAAAATGACTTTAAAGTAAGTCCTTGCTCTCAGCTCTTAACATTCATCCGTGGAAGTATGTGAGCTCTTGCAGGGAGGTCCTAGTGATTATATCTTGGAATCTATGTATCTATGTGATTCTATTTTTAACTTTCCTTTGACTACCTGCCAGGCAGATATTTACAAGGGAATGTAAACAAATTGGTGGGAGAGTATGTGATCCTTTTGTCCTATTTCATACTTTTATAAATTGAAAAAAATATCAAATGAGATGATTAAATGTTATGAGGAAAATGACATTGAATAATATTAGCTTTATTTTTTAAAAAGAGTTAAAAGTTTGAGACATTTCCCACAGATTTTCCCAGGTTTCTGTGAGATACATGGAATAGTACATGATTTAACATCTCAGCATGATAAATCATACTCCCTTTAACAAGTGTTCAAACACACTCATTTCAGGCAACATGTTACAAAGCAATTTGAAGAATGTTTCACAAGTATTTCTAGTAACAATTCAAAGTTAAAGACTGAGACTAACATCAAAATAATTTTATAATAAGTAATATTATATTGCATGTTGCTAAATTTCTAAGTGAAGTTCCTCTCATAATAAACAAATATCTATAAAGATATAATGGTCTGGTTTCAGTGGCTCACTCCTATAATCTCAGAACTTTGGGAGACTGAGGCAGGAGGATAGCTTGAGCCCAGGAGTTTGAGACCAGCCTGGGCAACATAGGGAGATCCTTTTTCTATAAAATAAAGATAAAACAGTTAGCTGGGTATGGTGGCAGGTGCCTGTGGTCCCAGCAACTTGGGGGGCTGAGGAGGGAGGATCTCCTGAGCCCAGAAGGTCAAGGCTGCAGTGAGCCATATTTGTACCACTGTATCCCAGCAGCCTAGGAGACAGAGAGAGACCTTGTCTCAAAATAAAATTTAAAAAAGGGGGTAAAGGTGCTTAGTAAATTTCTATATCTATTGAAAGAAAATAACAAGATATAAATATATATATAGTAGGTAATACTACTGATTTTCCTGTCATCATTCAGTTATTCTGCTTATCAGAAAGTTCATGTCATTTTAAAAGTTATGTTTAGCCATAAATAAGCAAATGAAAAATTACAGTCAGTTCTGAGAAGAACATCCTGTAAACTAAATAAGTCCTGAAATGACAAAAACATCTGATGATGATTCTTGCTATTTATTATGCATAGGTGCTGTAGAAATCTTTGCATATTGCTCTGGGTTTGCAACAAAAACTTCCTCAAAGGAAAACAAAGACAAAGTGATGATCATTCTAATGAGAAGAGTTCTAATATGACAATGCACGCTCTTTACAAAGGGAAACTTAATTCTCCTTGGTGTTAAAAAGTGTATAAGTTCAGTCCCATAAGACTCTATGGAGCAAAACTGATTTAGGCACAAACAAATCCTCACTATATTATTTATGACTTATGCATGGATTTGAACCCAATAACCCTTTAAATAAATGGAGAATTACAGTTTTAAAGTTTCAGTTTGAAATTGTAACTACTCTTAGAGTTTTATGTGACATAGCTTTTAGACTTCCTTAATTACCATTTAAATGACATAAAACCTTTTATAATAAGCCTTCCTGGGAAGTCCTGACATATATGCTACCTATTGAAAATAACTTAAAAAAGTATTAATGTAAATTTATAGCAGCACAGAAGGAATATGAAGAATGACTTTTTATAATTATGTTTCACTAAGGGAATAGCTAGCTAACAATATAAAATAAATCCTCAAACAGCAAATGGGTTTTTTAACTAATTATTTTAGGTTTCATTTCTTAAAAACATTAATTTGCTCCTGATTATTTCTATACATTTCCATTTCCACAAAACGTAAAAGTTTTGAATATTTCCAGAACCATTTGAGGAAAGCAAAAATCTATGCAAATATACAAAAAAAATCCACTTGATATAAGAATATATGCTTTAGTTAGGTTTCTCCAGTTTGTTTCAATATCAGGTTAGTATAGGATAAATTACTATCTTTCGATTTTTTTTTCCCCGCTTCATGTTCTGGCTTTGCTCCTCTAAGTTCCAAGAGCATATTTCTTGACAAAACTGGAATTATCCATTCCTGTCTGTCAGAAGTTTCGTCAGAGATTTAATAGCCACTGGCATTATTCTTTAAAGAACACAGAATTCAAGGACCAGTGGAACAGCTGAAGGTACTGTTCTTAAGCACAATATAGTCAGAAAACGTCTGTTAGTTACGCCACAGTACTTAATTCTATTGTTCCCAAGTTTACAAAATAAACAGATTTTAAAATTACCAACCTTTCCATGGGTGTAGCTTTCGGACAGTTTAATGCAACAGAGAGCACGATGAGAAATACTTGCAGCTTTAGGATGCACATTACTTCTCAAATTTTCTGCGAAGAATAATCCAGCACTGAAATCAAGAGATTTCTTACAGTTTTAATTGATGTAATTTTAAATTAGAGACTAGTTTTTAAAAGAAACATTTTAAAATGTATTTTACAAGGATCAAAACTTTTATTGACTTAGTCCCTTAATACTGTCCACTTTTCAAGTAATTTGAAGATTTTTACTTTCCCAGTTTCCTTCTCTAAACAATCTGAACATCCATATTGTAATACATTTTCCCTTTAGCCTTTCTTTGAAATAAACCATGAATTTAACACCAAGTGTGCATTTCTGTAAATAAATAAAAGTTTCCCAGAAATAGGAAATTCTTTACCTTTTAATATTTCAATGTCAGCAATATCAGCAAATGCCTTAGAAAAAAAGCTTCATAAAAAGAGCCCAAACTTGTATCCACTGGAATATTTACCTCCTTATTTGCTATCTAGTAATCCAGCTCTTATATACATCTCTCACCTTTCTCAGCTCTGACAGGCAGCTCAGAGAGCCTCTGTCATTAATTTCCATCTCTATGGATAGAAAGTACCTCACAGGCAGCAGAAGCAGATGGGTCCTTATTACATTAACTCATCAGTAAATATTAACGTAGCAAATACAGAGTGTCTTTGTGCAGTTAATGGTGTGTTAGACATGACAGAAGTTTGAATTTGCCGTCTTTGTAACACATGAATGAATTTGCAAGAATTAAGTGTATGTTATGGTAAGGAACCGATAGAAAGGAGTAAGGATAACAACAAATGTGCATGTATGTGAACAGAGAAGTCACAGACGTTGAAGAGGTATACCTAAATCCATGCGACCTCAATGGCTGAATCCCATGAAGCTTCAGAAATAAATGGAGATATAAGAGCAGGGTGTATAAAAAGGGTAAAAGAGAAATCAAAAGTCATTTACAATGAGGTGAGGGGAGATTTAAAGGCATAAGAGTAGTGGAGACCTACTCTGTGGTAGGGATTATTCTAGGTACCAGAGATATGGCAGTGAACAAAACAAAATTAGAATGAAAAACTGAATAAAAAATTCATTTGTCAGCACTTAAATAGAGATGCATAGCTATATGTAGTCAAGTAGTTTTTGGATGACTTTTTCCATTCATTCTTACACAAAAATTTTACAATTATTTTGAAAGAACAGATTTGCTTCCCTTTAGCTACATGAGAAAATTACGGGACTGGGTGCGGTGGCTCACACCTGTAAGTAATCCCAGCACTTTAGGAGGTAGAGGTGGACAGATCATGAGGTCAGGAGTTCGAGACCAGCCTGGCTAACATGGTGAAACCCTGTCTAACGATGCAAAAAACTAGCTGGGGATGGTGGCATATCCCTGTAATCCCAGCCAAGATTAAAACAAAAAAAAAAGATGAATGGTGTGCCTCAGAGAGTACTTTGCAGTTTGTCTTTTAAAATGATTTGGTTTTTAAAATTTTCTCCAAATTGCTCTTTTTTTTATTTCTAAATCATATTTGTTATCTTAGTTATTAATGTAACAACTCAATGTCATGTAAAGTAAATCAAACAAATTTCAATTGTCAGTAAAAAAGTGCATGCCTATGTAATCTTAAAAAAATTGAAGTTTTCTAACTAGGAACATAGTTTATTGATTTAATATACTTCTTAAAAGCTTAGCAACATAGTTTGAAGGTGTTTGGTAGAGATTTTAGGAGGAAAGAAACAAATTTGTTTAGAATCCTTGTTCTAATTATTCAATGATTCTGCAATTTTAATATTTCTGTGAAATTTACTGATATTACAAAAGAAAAATAAAATCAAAAGATTTGGAATGATAATGGATTTCCTGTAAAAAGATAATGTACTTAACAAGGTGAATACAAGGTAGGAGGCGGGACTAGACTCCAGATGGAGAGCTTGAACACCAGAACTCAAATTGAGAACTAGCAAAAACAGGGCCAATGGGAAGCAGCTTTCCATAAGACACGCCCCCTAGTGTGCCAAGTCAGTTTACCATTCCCACAGCAACACCCAGGAGTTACTGCCTCTTTCCTTGGCAATGACGGGATGACTCAAAGTCACTATCACTTCGCTTGAAATTTTTGCATATACCACCCCTTAGTCTGCATGTAGTTAAAAGTGGGTATAAATATGACTGCAAAACCACCCTAAGCTGCTGCTCTCTGCATATGAGGTAGCCCTGCCCTGCAGGAGCAGTCACAGTTATAACTGCCAGAGCTGTAACACCACCTCTTCAATAAAGCCTCTTTTCTTCTACCTCCAGCTTGCCCCTGAATTCTTTGATGAGCAAAGCCAAAAACCTTTGAGCGCTAAGCCCCACGTTGAGGCTCACCTGTCCTCCATCAAATACAGTGATGTAGAAAGGATACGAGGGACAATGACATTAAAGTTCAACAATAAGGTTCAAACAATCTAGTTAGTGCTGAATCTTGGACCAATGTTTAGCTTTCTGACTCATGGTCTAGCGTTCATTTAGATAAAAAAAAACTTACCTGTTACCTACATTGTTATTTATTTTATTTTCATAACCTTTTTTTCTCGTGAATGTGTTAAGGGTGCCAAACATAACATTCAAAATGGGTTCTCTCTTACCTTAATGTTATAAGCAAAATATTCTACCTAATCTTGGCTCACTGTAATCTCCACCTCCCAGGTTCAAGCGATTCTCCTGCCTCAGCCTCCCAAGTAGCTGGGATTACAGGGGTATGTCCCCTCACACTTCGATATTGCCTTTCCTTCTTGTGAGCTTAGCCATAAAAATATGATTGTCTTAGCTTATTTAAGTTCTAGTTGTCTTTCAGTGGGAGGACTCTTCAGGATAAAGTCATACTTCAGGAAATAGAAGCGTGTATGCACATTTTAAAGACTTCTGAGCTATATAGCCAAATTCCACTCTGTATAGGTTGTAATAATCTATACCTCTCTGGAAGTGTTTCAATGGCTCTGATCTTCTTAAAATTATCAATGCAGGAAATTATAATAAAATAATATACATGGATCATAAAGAAAAGTAGTATCATTGTGTTAAGTTGAATTTCTTTTGATAGTAGTGATTTAAAATGTATTTTTGGACATTTGTGCAATTTACTTTTTAGTCACCTAGAGATACAGATGTAGATATTATGATAGGTCTGATTTTGAGATGGGGAAAGCTTTGCCCATAGAGTATATAATACAAGGAGTGTATGTGCAACAACAGTAAATAAAGACAAAGGTGTTTCTCAGGAAACACCAGAATTCATAAGTCATACTGAGAAGTAGGAGCCAAAGAAAAGTGTGAAGTGCTGAAAGATGACTTATTGGGAGCTATCAGTAGTGTCAGCAACCAAATGAAGAAAAAAAATAAAGAAAGATAGGTTGCTATGAATGTTACATGATGGGTTGGGCGCGGTGGCTCATGCCTGTAATCCCAGCACTTTGGGAGGCCAAGGTGGGCGGATCATGAGGTCAGGAGATCGAGACCATCCTGGCCATGGAAAATCCCCATCTCTACTAAAATACAAAAAATTAGGTGGGCGTGGTGGCCTGTACCTGAGTAGTCCCAGCTACTCCGGAGGCTGAGGCAGGGGAATTGCTTGAATCTGGGAGACAGAGGTCACAGTGAGCTGAGATCATGCTACTGCACTCCAGCCTGGTGAAAGAGCAAGACTCCATCTCAAAAAAAAGTTAAAGGAATGTTACATGATGAAAGTAAATAACATAGGAAGAAGGCTAAAAAATAGAAATTTGAATTTAAAAGTAAAAATTTACTGATAACCATAGCTAGAATTTTCAGGTAGGGACAGAAACAGGTACAATGAAATAGCAGGACAGCCCTGAAAAACTATTAATGTAGATTCAATGTATCTTAACATATTGAGAGTCAGGGATCTTTCGATACTATGACAGAAGATCATTGATTCTTTTTTTTTCTGGAAAATGCTCACGTGCACATACAATCTAAATATTGAATATTGAATGCAGTATCTAGATATTCACATTTCCTCTGACAACCATCTTTATCTGGATTCTCTTATTGTCACCTAATTGAACAGGTTTCATCATAGCAGATAGGAGAAAGACCAGTGCCTTCAGGAGAGGTTTGGGTAGGTTTAAGGTAACATGTAAAAAAAATATCTGGCACTTACTAAACAAATGTTCAGCGAATGTTTGCTGATTTTTCAGGAGCCATCAGGAAAGGAGAGTTTAGCAAGAAAGGAGAGGAAAAAGATAGTTGGCATGGTGTCCCCAAAGAACTGAGAGGCAATGGGATCATGAGTGTGATGGAGACATTAGTGTTTTAGGGAGGATGGAAGTGAACTTTGGAAATATCAGTTTATTCAGAATCTGCTTTATGTAATGCATTCCAACATTCTTATGCAGTATCTCCCATAATCTTCAAACAACACTGCAAAGTAGGAAAGGTTACCTTTTACAGTGAGCATTTGAGTGTTTAGAAAGGTTGAATAACTTTTTCAAACTCTCCTTAGGAGTAAAGCAGAAATTCTTCTGTTGTCTGTAGGGTCTTACATGGTCTAGCCCTCTGGAACTCTCTCAGTTATGAAGGTGTATTTTTAAGAGGAACTCTTCAAAGCCTTATTACAGAGGAGTGCAGGTATCTGCAGCCTTTTGAAAGTGATGTTTTGGAGTTGGTGTACTTACCATCCCAGCAGGTAGGTAACTACTTACTATGACTGAGAAAAAAAGGAAAGAGTTACTAGACCACCAAGAGATGCTTAATTTATCTCTTGCTTAATTTATCTGCATCTTAGCAGGGCCAACGATATCTCAAACAAAGTCTATGAGTAAATTACATCTATTAGTTATTCCTCTGCCTAACCAAAAATCTTTTTGCCATTGTCTGATGAATTTGATTTTTAGTGCCTCTAACATGGTAGATGCCCTCTGGTGGGTGTTAAAATGCCATACAAATCGCTTCACATTCATACCCCTTTCTATAAATCCACCTGCATGTCTCATTTTCAGAGCTCCTCTGTCCCTATTTTATAAGTTTTATGCAGCCAAACCATTTGCCATTGACCTTGAATTTTTATACAACCTTGAGCAACTTCTTTTTTGTTTGTTTGTTTGAGATGGAATCCCACTCTGTCACCTAAACTGGAGTGCAATGGCACAATCTCAGCTCACTGCAACCTCTGCCTCTCATGTTCAAGCTATTCTCCTACCTCAGCCTCCCAAGTAGCTGAGATTATAGGTGAATGCCACCATGCCTAGCTAATTTTTGAATTTTTAGGGAAGACAGGGTTTTACTATGTTGGCCAGGCTGGTCTCTAACTCCTGACCTCATGATCCACTCGCCTCGGCCTCCCAAAGTGCTGGGATTACAGGTGTTCTGCCGCTTCTTTTTTTATACAAAGTAGGTGATCAGGTGCACCTCCTGAAGCACTGCTAACTGGGAAGATTGCCTGGAATCTCAGTCTTTCACAGAACCTCTGACTGAGGCTCTAGAGAGACAGCAATTCATTTGTGGCTTGTACTCACATGTTGAGCTCATCCAGCTGTAATCCAAGCTCAGTCTTTTTCTGGCTCCTCTGTCAGCTGATATTAAGGAACTTTGTTAGTGCTGTAGTCATAATTTGATGGAGAGATGCAAGTGCAATACTGGTGGGTGACATGGAGGCTGGTCTACCTGTTCATGCAGCTTGCATCTGCCCTCTGACCCTGCTTATGCCCAATCCTGAATATATCACTTCTGTCTTACGATAGATTGCTGAAGGAATTACCTCACTCTGACTTGGTGAGTCTTATGGAACCCAGCTCATCATAGGCAGGTCTGGCCATGTGGTCACCAATATGCCCTGGCCAATAAGTCCATCTTTTCCAGGGCCCAGCAGCAGCAGACAGTATGGCCTTTAGAACACCAAAGGTCTATATTGTGATTCTTTTTTTTTTTAATTTTTATTGCATTTTAGGTTTTGGGGTATATGTGCAGAACGTGCAAGATAGTTGCATAGGTATTGTGATTCTTATACTGAGGCTTGCCATAATGTTTTGTCTTTTCTCACCATAGATACCTCCATAATTGTATACTATTTTCCCTTCATAAATATGAACAATTTCTGGTTCTTTTTTTCTGATAAGAACAGAAAATATTACATTTTTCAGATCAATGGTTGCGTAACAGGTACCCGAGATTATGTAAATATCTCCTAGAAAAGACGTCACATCTTACCCAGCAACTGGTAAGCAAATGGGGTTACTACTAGGTTGAGTTTGGTAATCTATTGTCAGCCTCCAGGAGTTTTCTATTTATTGCAGGGGTCAGAGTGGTGGATTAAATGGTGAATAGGAAAGAAATCCTTTGCCTCTTTACTTTTTAGCATAGAATTATCTGCGATTCTCCATAGATCACTATGATACTTCTTACATCACAAGCCAAGGAGCAAATGTGGGGACTCTACCATCTATTAAGTATGTCTCTTCTAATTATTGAGGACCACAAAAAAATGACCCTGGATCAGGTGTGGTGGCTTATATCTGTTATCCCAGCACTTTTGGAGGCCAAGGTGGGAGGATCATTTGAAGTTTGAGACCAGCCTGGGCAACACAGGAAGACTCTGTCTCAAGAAAACAAAACAAAACAAAAAAACCCAAACCAAATCAAACCACGAGTGTATCTGTGGACTATTATGGTTTCTAATTATCAATTAAACTCAGACTCTATGTACTAGTTCTGGACACATTTGAGTATATCCTTTCCATCAACGTATTACCCTAGTAAATGGCCATACAGCTCTTTGTGATAGGGCAAGGGAAGCCCACATATGCTTGTTAAGATGTTATCCACCCTTCCTTTTGGAAACCTTGCCTCTCCTTCAGACAGTGGGTTCCAATCTGAAAAATAGTCCAGATTGGGAAACTGAACAAGGTATTTTAACATTTTATTCGGGGCAGCTGCTCTCAACCCCTCGATAATACTTCCTTGATCTTTTTTGATTTCGTAAGTTAAGTAATATTATTGTTGGCTATCCACCTGTCTTGTGCGTTGGGGAATGTCATGTTCTATTAATTGTCTCTGTAATTTTCTGCAGTGCAGTTCCCTCTGGTTACCACCCTAACCTTGATGCTCATCACAATAATTATCACAATAATTGTACCCACTTTGCTTCTGATACTTAAGTGCTACCAGCTGACCACTATAGTTTTGCTGCGTCATCACTCTTGCTGCTATCAGAGATCCCTATTCTGTAATAGCAAATATCATCCCTGACCTACGGAGGGCTGCCATTCCTGAGCTTCTCAACAGTACTCACCAGTGAATTCCCAATTGCTCTGGAAAATGGAATAGTCTCTAAACTCTCCTAGGAAATATGGATGATAGTGGAGTTTGGGCCCTCATGTAATATATCTACTCATGCACTTTTTTGAGGTTTTTGATCGCTTCTCCTACCATTTCCCATGGAAGTCTGGAATTTTTATTTCACTTAGTGTGGGTTATCACTTTTCTAAGTTCCTAGAAGTTATTTTGGAAGCATATTAGCTGAAACCTTGTCAAGTATTAAATATTGATGAACTCTTTCTTGTAACAGGTATTGTAATGGGTGTATCAGGAGTGGAAACATGGGAAGGGAAAAAATACCAATAGTTTTTAAATGTTGGTCATAGGAATTTTTTAAAATGTAGAAAAGCCTACAATCTTGTCAAATATTAACCATAAAAATTTTAAGCACGACTCAGTTAAAAAACCTTTTTGGTTAGTCTGGTTAAAGTTCATACAATTCTGATAAGTTATTTAAATCTTGGCATTGCCTTTTGAATACTTTTCCATTTCAGTGACTTTCACATCTACCTTACAACAACAGTCAACATATGTTGCAGTTCTGTGGCCTTGTCACCTCAAGAAACTACTCCCTATCTCATATCTCCCACCAGGAAATCCTTCTAAATGTTTTTTCTTTAACAATAATGTTCTATTTGTCTAATTCCCTAATCTTTTCAACTAATCAACTTTCACCTGTATTGTATTGCTCGCCACAGGACCCTCCCTGTGATTTTAATATCACCTTCTTTGTTTTTCCTTTCTTTCGCTATTCAAACTTGACTTCATGGCTTATAATTTCAAGTGTATATTAACTGGCTTTGTACATAGATTCCTTTGCTCCCTTAATCTATCACTAAATCCAAAGTGCTCATTCACAATTCTGGGTAAACACATACATCTACTTGTCTTCTTCCTCCTTTCCCTTTTCTATTGAATGTTTCTGGCATAAATTACATAATGATGTTGATAAACTTTACAAACACATGCTACGCAATCTGACTCAGAGTAGCAGTCAATGCTATTTACTAATTCCTTTACTCAATTCTCTTTAACTTCCTATTTTAATGTTTACAGTGACTATTTTTAACTTTTTCATTATATTTGGTCTTCCAGCTTTTCCATGACTAATTTTCTTTCTGCGGATAAACTTGCCTTCCTCACCGAGAACATCATAGTCACTCCATGCATGTTCTCTTAACTTCCTTTTACCTCAAACTTTCTTCAGATATTCAACTTTAGTCTTTTATTTGTGAATCAAAAATGTAAGTAGCTCTTCAACTTTGTGCTTTTTACCATAGCTGACATACCCTTCCTAATGTGAATAATATGCACATGAACATATAAAGATTCATTTTAAATGTATGTAGTCCATCTCACTAATGAGCAAGAAAGAATTAAACAACAAAACTGTCAACTGCTGTCTCCAGGATGGGTGCTTAATAGTGATAGGGGAAATTATAATAGACTCTATGTTTCTGCTAAATAGTAGGAATTTTTTTTTGCTTGAATACAATCTATAAAGTGAATGTTTAGCAAAAAGCAAATAGAAAAACACAATCAAAACCAAATAAAATGGCAGCCACAACAAAAAAGTACAAAAAGACTTCTCTGTTGCTATTTAGCAGAGAACACAGGAAGTAACCACCCAAAGAGAGCTTAGAATGGGTAGACTTGAGTAAATCATAAGGCAATTGCAAATACAGATGTTTGTTAACCTCTGACTCACAATTAAAAAGGTAATAAACTCTTCTGGAAGTTTAGCTTTACATTAAATTAATGAACTAAGAAAGGGCATGAATTTATTGACAAATACATGTAAAGATAACAGTGTTGTATTGGGTTTGAAAGTCATATATATTTAAGAAAACAAAAGCTTCTTGATATGAGAATCTGAATTTTTTTTAAAGGAAAAATATATTATTTTAGTGTAGATCAATATGAGTTACAGAGGAAGATGATTAATACAATCTCTAACAAAAGAAATCCAAATAGGGTCAGAGAAAAGATATTTACTTAGTTACACAGGCTAAGGTTTTATCTATTTCTTATTAGTTTACTCTCCTTTGTATAATTGAAATTAAAACCCTATTACAAAGTGCTGATAATTAATTGTGAGTATATTCCAAAACTCCTAGCTTAAATTATGAAGAATTATATACCCTCAGCAGACCAACAGCAAGCAACAAGATTGAAATGGTAATAAAGAAATTATCAACAGAAAGAGTCCAGGACCAAAAGGAATCACAGCAGAATTCTACCAGACTTTCAAAGACTTGGTACCAATCCTATTGACACTATTCCACAAGATAAAAGAAGAGGGAATTTTCCTAAATCATTCTATGAAGCCAGTATCGCCCTAATACCAAAACCAGGAAAGGACACAACCAAAAATAAAACTGCAGACCAAAATCCCTGATGAACATAGAAGCAAAAATTCTTAACACAATATGTAAGCTAAACAAATTGAAAGTATAATCTACCATGATCAGATACATACAGAAATATTTGGTGAAAAGGGGGATCATATCTCCAAATTATTTAAGTGGTTCAGGAAAAAGAGCTGTCTATCTATCTATCTATCTATCTATCTATCTATCTATCTATCTATCTATCATCTGCCTATCTAATCAATCAAGAGAGGAAGAGAGTGAGAAAACAAATGAAGCAAAATGCAAACAATTGGTGACTCAGGATAAAAGTTATGTGAAAATTTGATATAATAGTCACGACTTTTCTCTACATTTGAAGTTATAATAAAAGTTACCAAAACAATATCGGTACCCAAAGGAACAGATCAAATTAATAGAACTCTTCAGGAAAGGTGTACCTTAACAAGATTGATTTCTGCTGGGAGTGTTATATACTATGAACAGGCAGAAAGATAAGGAAGCAGGTATTGTGAAGACACGTTCTGGCTAAGAATCATGAACTTCAGTAGGTATTTTAGTTTTTAATAAAAACAATGTGTGTTTCTAGGTACTTTATTAAGTGTTTTATGTACATAGTACACAAAGTGTTCCGTGAAAAAGTGGTAGATGCAAAACAACCCCTAAAGGCAGAAGGAGGTCAGAAACCGAAGAGGGTGATTTATTTGGGAAACTTTCGGACAGAAGCATGGTCTCTGGCGGTTGAAAGACGGTAGATTCCTCACTGTAACCCCCGTGACCCAGGGATTATATCTTGAGGAAAAAGTAGCAAGTTGTAGGTGGCTGAGATAATTCTGCTGGTGTCGTAGCCTATGTTATATATGGAACAGCATCAAGGGTTGTTTTGGAGAAAGGTTAAACTTACAGTAAATAGGTGTTTCTAAATTTGTAAGTAAAAGGTAATACCTAAGCCAGAAATCTTGGAGTTATTCCTGGACTCGAAGTTACTTAGGTGTCACATGGCAGTTTAGCATCTAAAATAGAGTCACTCTTGTCCCCACACAATGACTATTTCGTATTTGCTAAATGAGAACTTCACTAAATTAATCTTTGCCAGTCTCGTTTGATTTGCAATGCTTTTTCATAGTAATGCATAAACTCTTGAAAATTTTTATAAATTAAGAAAACAAAACTCTTCCTTCTCCTTTCTTCTGAGTTCTTGATACTTTCTCGTACTTATTTTCTGCTTTCTTATCTTGTAGATCTCAGTAAATCCTTCCAAATTGAAGCACTTTTCTTGACCCACCAAGCAAACCCAGTTGGGCACACGCATCACAGCCCCAAGATTTGTGTTAAATTCCGAGTGAGTTACGGTGGGGACAAGAGGGACTTTAAGTGCTAATCTGTTGAGTAGCCCCGTGTTCAGGAATGCCTCCATGTCTAGCTGATGTGTAAGTACTTCTATAGTAACATCTATTTATTGTAAGTCTTGCCTTTCTTTCAAAACAACCCTTCATGTTGTTGCATACATAATAGACTGTGGTGCCTGCAGTCACTACCTACACGTTCCTTCTGAGTACACCTACTCTTCCCTCAAGATGCAAGTCCTGAGTCTGGGGAGTTACAGTGTGCAGACGTACCTGTCTAGTGGCTGCCCGAGATCATGCTTCTCTCTGTAAGTTCCCCTAATGAATCATTTTAGGCCTACAAACTGGATTTGTCTGCCTTCTTCTTGGTTTCCTGGCTCTCTCAGCATTTGGGGCCACTTTGGGTATGCCACCCTTGCACAGAACAGACACTGAAGTATCTGGAATCCAGCTACAGGAGTCTGCAGGAAAGATCAGCCAAGGCAAGGATGGACACACTGCCAGCAGCCCCGGCACTGGGCCCTTCCAGCTGCATGGACAGAGCCCATTTCCCATCAGCATCCTTGGAAAGTGGGAAATGTTCTCAGCAGTTAATCTGGGGACCCAAGATTACTTTGTTTACTTTGTAGTGAAGAGAAAGAGACTGAGTACCTCACAATTCTTTGGAACACATGTTATTAGGGAGAATTTCAGGGGAAAAAATAGTTTTCCCAATCTTGAGAGAAAAAAAAAAGCCTTGTTTAAATTACCCTTACATTGACAATCAAATTGTGAAAAGTAAATAGTTTGTCCTATGTGTATTTACTCTAGTATGGGCCAGAGATAGCCAATGTTAGAGGAGGTGGTTAAAACCCTCCAGGAGGCTTGTGTGTATTCTCCAGGTCTACTGGTTATTTTTTATTTTCAGACTTGGTGCTATTGAGGTCAATTAAGGTAAAAACTTTTGGGTTCTTGTTTTGAAGTTTCCAAAGGAACATAGAGTTGCAATTCCAGAATTCAAATGTTCAAATGTGGGGCAAATAAGCATGAAGAGGAGACTGTTGTGCGGAAACCGATGCCCCATCAGATTGAATATCTCATAACCAGTGATGGGAAAGACCCTAAAATCACAAAGTTAATTAATAGTACCAAGATACATATCATGCCTTTAATGAACCCGGATGAATTTGAAGCTATAAAAAAGCCTGAATGTTTTCACACTAATGGAAGGGAAGAATTATAACTAGTATGACCTGAAAAGAAATTTCCCAAATGTTTTTGAATTTAATAATGTATCAAGGCAACCTGAAATTGTGGCAGTCATAAAGTGGCTAAAAATGGAGACATTTGTCTTCTCTGCAAAGCATGGTGGTGTCTTCGTAGCAAGTTTTCTGATTGATAATGATGTTCCAGCAACTTGGACATTATTTTCCTGGAGCCTAATTTCTAATGATAATGTTTTCCAATTTCTCTCCATATCTGGATGCCATAGTACTCTGCGAAACTGATGATTCCAGAATGTGTAACTCTAGCCTTTTGTCTCAGCTTCAGACTCATGTCCTACTGTCCACAGAACATGCCTACCTGGATGTGACCCACAGGTCATGTCTGAGCATAAGTATGAGCATGATAATAGTCATGTTGAAATTGAGCATACTTTTTCCCCTAGAGCTGCTCTCTGTCCTATTTTTTTTTTTTTTTAATCTCAAGTACTGGTACTACCAAGCTAGAAACCTGGGAATCATCTTTGAAACTTCCTCCTCCTCCTCATATTCAGTAAGTCACTAAAGATGTTAGTTATAAATACTAATTCATTCTCAAAAAATTGTTTTATTTGGGGGGTGTGGAGGGTGGGGAAGGATAATATGGGAAGAAATGTCAGATATAGGAGACAGGGGGATGGAGGCAGCAAACTACCTTGCCATGTGTGTACCTATGCAACAATCCCGCATGATCTGCACATGTACTCTAGAACCTAAAGTAAAATTTAAAAAAAAGATTTTTTTTTTTTTTTACAAATAGATGACTCTAGCCAAGATGTTTAATTTTAGATCAATATGCTTGTAGATAATTATAAAGTTTACTTAATTATGAGATTTGGTAATGTTAAACATAAAGACAATATCTTTGTCTTGTATATCATGCTATTTAATTTGTGACATACACCCTATGTTAGATTAATGGTAAGAGAAAAAGTGTGGCCTGTTAAGAAATAAATTTATAGATGACATAATGTCATATTTGTAGATTGGAGTTTATTATATGTTTTAATTTGTTAAAAATAAGAAGAAGCTTTTTTATGCTTGAAATTAGGTTGTTTAATAATGTTGGAGTTTTCCTTAAAATTGAAGAAATAAGAGTGGGTTTTATATTATCATATTTCTCTGAGTATGAAAAGCCTGCTTACATAAAATTCTCCATCTTATTACTCTTTTTTTCAAAAATAGGTTTTGAAACAATGGAAAATAACATGAGGTGCTATGTAAATATTTTGAATAGGTTAATGAAATTTACTGATCAGATGAAGGCAATCTTGAGGGAAATGTATAACATCATCATTTTATGCTCCTCATTAGGTGATATTTTGAGATCAGTGTTCTTAATGCTTCCTGCCTTTAGCCACGGTCCATTAGGGGTATAAATAAAACAGCATATGACCACAAATAAAGATCATTTAAAATTGTCTAATGATCCAAACCACCATGCTGACAAATCGTATTCAGCTAAGTGGCAAACTGAAGGAGAGGTGAGTCACGAGCACATGCTCATCTGATTAAGATTCATCCCATGCCTCATTTTATATGTACACAGAGCTCCAAACTGTTCCCTTTATATGATTTAAATAATTACTTTATTTACTAGTTCCAAAGTAAAATCTGAATGGATACTATCCTGACCTTGAACCACATGCAGCCAATTCAGAAGTTCTGGGAATCAATGCTAGATGCGTCTTAGCTCTAACTAATATTTAGTGGCTCCAGTCAGGAGCATTATGGCTGCCTTAGGCCAGTTTTCTAAATTATACTCTAAATAATAATAAAAGAAAAGGCAGAAAAATGGGAGACTGACAAAGGTTCCTGGAGAACACAAAATACAATAATTAGAGAAACAAGAAAACATACCAAACCCTGAAGTAGTCAAGAACACAGCATTAACATGGATCAAAGTATTCTATACACTTATTACATTTTTAAAGAATCAATTACATTGATTCTTTTCTTCCTATGATTTTTAATTGGAAAAAAAATAATGATTCTTGTAGAAAACAGCATAGAAATTCTAAAATCAACCATAGGATTATCCACTTTCTGGTTAGCTATAGGTTATCCAGAGATAACCACTTTTCAAAGTTTGATTTAGGTCCTCCAGTGTTTTATCTAAGTGAATACATAAATAGACACACCTACACCCACATACACCTGTGGAGAGGTAGCTTAGGTTAGTTGTTAAGATTCTCTAGGGCCAGACTTCCTGGGTCTGAATCCTGGCTCTGCCAGTTATAAGCTGTGTGACATTGTACATGTTACTTGACCTCTCTGTGCTTTAATTTTTACATCTTTAAAGCTGGGAATAGTACTTATGCCATAAGATTCTAAAGAATTAAATGGCTTGAAATCTGGAATTCCCCTAGAACAGTGCTTGTGTTTTTCCAATTTGGTGCTAGCCCTTTAGGAATATCTGCCACCTCATTCTTTTTTTATATGTTGGGGTCTTTGCAAGTGCTCAATAAATACCAACTTTCTTGCTCCCTCCTAATTGTCAATCAGTTTAAACACAAGACAGAAGAATATGGAATCTGGAGTCCAAAGTGTCATTTTTAGCACTAGGCAAGCTCATATTAGGGAATGTGGCTTATTAGGGGATCCTATGGCAAATGGATTTCCTCACAGTGAACATCCAGATAGATGGACTTTCCACATGGTCACTGGATGATGTCAGTGTTACCCACAGGAGTGACTGGGGTATGGAGAGAAGCAATAATAAAAATGAGAAACAATATCCATCTTATCCTTTTCTGTTTTTCTCCTTCTACCATGGAAACATTTTACTATTAATTTTTATGTGCCTTTAAAAAATTATGTACTGTTTGTAATCTGACTGCTGAAGCATTCCAACACAGCAGCTAGTGGTAACGAATGCTGTGTATGTACCATCAAATCAATCCTTCTTGGAAATTTTCCCCATACACATAACCTAAATAAGCAAACTGTATCTATTTTGCTATGTGCAGATTTGGTGACTATGGCTGTGTTTACATGATGCAACAGTGACTAGTTAATATATACAGGTTGGTTAAAAATCAGTGATTTGACATTTTGTGCTATTTAGTATGACAGAAATTGCAATGCCTACATATGTATAGTGGGGAGCTGACTAATTATGCAGATTGTAAGTTTCTTGAATTTTTTATTACTGAGAATAAAAGGACAATGGAGGACTGAAATTGTATTATTAAAAATGAATAGCAACCCTTCATCGAATGTTGATTGCATGCTAGTTTTATATTATACTTTTAAATACTATACCTCTCTTATCTAATTCTATTGCAATGATTGCAGTCGAATTGATCATTTGTTTATCTGGCTTCACATCCACTCTCCTATCCTCTGATCCTCTCTGTACCCCAAAAGAATGACTCCTGCAAACTATTTTTCCTGCTCCCATGCCATCTGACTTCCTTTTACGTATGTCAGTTGGAAGTACTGGTGTGAGACTGGGGTTGTGGAGAAGGGAAAAGCAAGGTATTTCTGCCTCTCCCAGCTTCCTGCATGTCAGCCTGTTCCTTTTTCGATAATAGCCTTTGGAGTGGGAGTGACTTTCCACTGTTGTAAATTTTTAACTTGCCCACAATCCCACAGTTTTTTTTTTTTTTTTTTTGGCTCTTTTTATATCATTATAACTAGTTTTCCATATAATATTCTTCTATTAAATTATCTCTTGTGAGTTCTGTTTTCCTATCAGGACCTTGACGAAGATAGATACTATCTTCATTTTGTAGAAACATTAAGTAACTTGTGCAAAAGCACATAGCTACTTTAAATACAGGCTTTTAAAACAGTTGTACCTAATTTCAAAGCCCAAGTACTTGAACTACTATGCTGCATTCAAATGATAATTCAAATAAATATCCAAATGAATACTTTTATTCTTTATTTTATTTTCTATTACTTAGCTCAAATTGTCTGCATTATGTTGCTAACAAACTATTATCATAACTAAATTATCTATCTGTCCCAATTGTTTATAAGGTCACTTGGGAGCAGGCACATTTTATTCATCTTGTATCCCTAGTACCTACTACTATGCTTGGAATGTAGTAGAGTCTTAATAAATATTTGTAGAATAAATGAATAGTAATCACTGTCATTGACAGAGTGACTATTTTATTTCAGCAGCCCTGCAAGGAGTCTTATATAAATTTCATAACTCAATCTTTATAACAATCTTGCAAAGTAGGCATAAATATTTCAACATCAGAGTTGAGGAATAGGCTCAAAGAGTTTAAACAGCTCACAATTAATCTGGGATTAATCCTAGGGTAAGTGGATTACAAGGTCTGCCATTTTCACCGTCTAGCTGCCTCCCTACAGCAATTTATGTGAAAAAAATACGTAAATGGGTTGGAAAAAACTCAAAGCATTTTACTGAATTTCCAGTTATTTTTTGAGCTTTATAAACAGATAAAGTCTTGTCTCTATGAGAAAAAGGAGCAGCTCAGTATTTACATGTCATACATTGAATGGAAATACAAATGTTTATACTTATAACATCTATGCAGACAAAAGGAAAATAAGAATTTGGATAATAATCTGAAGAAATGAAATAGTTAATATTGCTGCCAAACTAAAATCAGAGCTGGACAGTAAAGTGGTAAAAGATTTTATTCAGGAACTATTGCAATAGGAGAAAAGAGACCTCAGTGTAGAACTGGGCTCAATTCTGAATATAGGTTGGACAGGTGGAGATTTTTAGCCAAGGAGCAAGGTCAGGATCAGGGGGTGGAAAATCATTAAGAGGAAACATATGGAGTGAGGAGGGATTGTGGATAAACCAACGTGACATGATTTTTGCTGAATAAAGGCCAGGATGATCAGATATTACCTGGAAAGTTCTGGGGGATATGGAATTTGATCAAATGTCAAGATGATCAGATGTCAAGAATCAGAGATTTTTCTCTAAACGGACTTAGCAAGGTTCTCACTACAATTGGGCAGTAGAGGGTTGGACACCAAGACTGAGGATTAGAGGGAGTAGAGGAGTCAGAACTCAACTTAGGTAAAGGAGGGCATCTTGTTATCAAATGTGGAAAATCCTGGTTATCCCCATGATTATCTATTTATTCTCTAGAGTTACTTAATGTGATGTGTGACACTGATGATATTTACAACCAATTTCCCTAAAAACAGAATTCAGGTTTCAACTGTATGTTTCTGTTTCTTGGTCTGTTATCTAGAGTTAGTACATTATCTAAAGTGACAGGGTAGGTTTTTTGTTAATAGATTGTTGATGAAAGGGTTTACTTGTGTTTTTGTGAGTTCCAATCTTTACTTTGCATGGTGAAATCACATGTATGGGTAACATTTTATGGCTCAGTTAGGTTTTTTCCACAGTTTCTCCAAGCAATACATTCTTAGTACCTCTCTAAATGTAGAAAGTAAAATAATACCTATATTTGTAAGACTGATTTGCAGAATCCATTATTTTATTCTTTGATTTCTGGTGAAAATGAACCAATAAAAGTAAAATAACTTGGTAGACAAAATACAAAAAGCCATTGTTGATTCTAAATGTAATTCATTGGCACGTACTTGCTTGGATTAATATTGGTTGAAATTGTTTCAGCTGGACACCACCCAAGAGGCTGTTCTCTTCTCACAGACCTAGGAGCCATTTCAAGATCCTGGAAATAAGTGATTTTCATAAAAATTTTGCTGGTATAACTTTTTTTCTCAGGGAAAGGATGATCTCCTAAGTCTTCTTCATGTATGTACTACTAACTTTGCTATAAATTAAGGCCTTTATTTCATTAATTCAAGAGTTGAGAATAACGTAAAATTAAATGCATGCATTTTTTTCCCAGTCGATTTCTAACAATCACAAACTATGTCAGTCTACTTAACACCGGGCAAGAGCACAAACAAGAATGTTTATTTGTTTTCTAAAATGTTGTATTACCTTGTGACTGAGACATGTCATTAGGGGCTGGAAACCAACAGGTGTAAAAAACCCCATTGCTGCTGTTCAATGGATACAGAATTACAGTCATGCGAGAGGAAAAATTCCAGAGATCTGCTACTTAACAATGTGTGTATAGTTAACAATTCTGTACTGTGCACTTAAAAGTTTAAGAGGGTAGAATTCCTCTTGTTTGTGTGTTTTTAAAAATCTCAAACGAAAAAACAACACAATATAGAGCTGTGACAAGTAGGCATGGGAGAAATTCAACACTTGTGTGAGAAAGCACAGTAAAGCATTACCTGTTCCCATTTGAATGCTGAGAAGGAGTTAGAGAAATAAAATGATTCTCCACTTAAAACTTCAACACGTCGTTTTTCATTAGAAGTGATAATTGACGGGGATTTGTTGGTGACGCTCTGTGGTCCTGGGAGCGCAAGTCACTGTGTAAACAATGCTGTGCTAACAAAAGAGGACTGTTCACATAGCTGGCACTGACGCAACCTCAAGAAAATGAAAAGACAACACACACAATTTCTTGATTTGGGGCCAAGGTGGACAACAATGACTGATATTAACTGCTGGGTTTCATGGATTTTGTTGAATAGATGGAATAGATTTTGTTAATTTGTTTATTTTCCTCTATGAAAATGTTTGAAATGTATCTGAAAATATAAGATATTTTCACCATATAGATTGGAAAACTAGGGAAAGTTTAGGGTTAATTTAATCTCATTTAATTCTTTTCAAGTGCTTAACCTTAAATATTACCTCTTACCTCAGTCAAGACAATATATTTTTAAACATGTTTTTCAATATGTTAAAACATTTTGAAACAAATCTTCCATACATGGTGAGACAACCTGCTCTAGATGTTTACTTAATGTCACACAATTCATGGAAAGAACTGTATAGAATTCCCCTATGTAGTGATTTTCTGTGGCACTAACTCCAGTTTATATGCCCTCTGGCTACATATGAAACATAGACATTTAATATAGTAATATTTTGAGCCACAAAGAAGAATGAAGACAGTTTTGACATGGAAGAAGAATAAGTTCTCTCCCTTAGTGTTTGATAGGGTGATATATTGGGCTAAGATAATGGTTAGGAGAAAGAACAAGGTAAGAGATTGGGTTCTAACTGCATGAGAAGAAAGGAATCAGGGCAGTTGAGAACAATAACCTGTGAATTTTTTTCACCACTTACATGTCAAACAAACTTCATTTCCTCCTACAATGTCGGGTTCTATTCCAATGTGTTTTATTTAAAAATTTTATCTTTCCCAATAAACATTTAAGTTCCTTGGAATCTGGGTCCAAGTATCTTCCACAGAAACATATTTCTCTCATTAGTTTATATTCTCCATATCCACATACTTGGCTGTCTTGTTCACTGCTGAATGCTGGTGCATGGTACCATGACTGGCACAGAGTAGATGTTCAATAAATACTTGTTGTATCTGTGAGAGAATTTGTAAACATAACAAACTTCAAGCATAATAGTGCAGTGACTATTGTCTTAAAGTGTGTGTTTGAGATTCAGCACATTTTATAG
This sequence comes from Saguinus oedipus, assembly GCA_031835075.1. Lineage (NCBI taxonomy): Eukaryota > Metazoa > Chordata > Mammalia > Primates > Cebidae > Saguinus > Saguinus oedipus. Next base: position 54,042,687 of record CM063177.1, read on the forward strand.
AGGTAAAGCAGTTAGTTTTTAAAAATAATTAGTGCCATTCAGGATCACTTGTTAAATGGATATTGTTTATAGGACTAATTAATGCTGGGGATACTTTTAAGAAGTCATTCTGGAAGCTAGAATAAACCTTGCCAAAATGAAATACTTTTGTTTTGATTCAAATTGCCTTAGTTTCAAGATGTAAAACAAACAAAATCTTTGATGGGATTAGTAGAATTTATTTGAGTTTAAGTCAACGTTTTGTTTTACATATAAAAATGTGTGCCTGTATATTATGTATATTTACATATATTTCCACATATATCTATACATGTTACCTATAGCTACATATAGATATCCATTTATATGTTTAATCTCTTAAGCCTTAGATCTTAATTTGCAATTGTAAGATTATTTTTCAGATCAAAGAATTGTTTGTTATTTTTACTAGGCTATTTTCATGATTAAAATTCCATGTCTCCCCAGGTTTCCATTTATCAGCAGTGCCCCAGAAAGTGTTTCCCTTCCTGAGACTCTAGGGAAGTCTTGGAATGCAAAGAACTTGAAAAGAAAGCCTGGCCAAAAAAGATTTTTGAGCCTTGGTAGGCTTACTGAAGCAAATTTTCAGCACAAACACAAATCAAAGTATGTGTGTTATTAAAAGCAGCAATTTTCATGTAAGTCCTCTGGTACTATTTATTTTGGCTAAAGAAGTAAAAAGCCTTGTTTTAACCAAGTGGCCATTATTTTGCAAGGAGATCATAACAAACAATTCTAATGTCTTTAATTTCACTAAGGAGTAACTAAAGTTATTTGATGTACCTTTTGAAATAGAAAACCAACAACTAAATCTTCTCTAACACCACAATTTTCTAATCTGAATTAAACGCGTTCCAGGTATTTGAGTAATAGAGTGGATTTCAATTATGTTGTTCATTTGCAGCACGTACTTCAAAAGAGTGATGCTTTACAATTCTGTAGTTAATTTGACAGGTTTTTTTGTTTGCTTAAAAGGGTAGAAGTAAGATATATCAAGATTTAAAACATAAATAGCTTGGAACACTCTGAAGAGCAACATGGGAGAAACTGAGAAAAGAATTGAAACCCATGGAATAAGATGTCTTTCCAAGATGAAGGTATGGAATTTTTGTATGTGGATGTATGTGCATGTACACTAGTTTTTAAAATAAGACAGTTTTGGTAAAATTGTTCCTATCTGCAGTGAAGTGGTCTAATATTAATGCCATACCACCTGATCTATTGATAATTTCTTGCTTTAAAGAAGTTGGTTTTATAACTGAGGAATCAATAACAGGATTATTGATTCAGGCAAGTTAGTCCTAAATAGCTTTGAGGGACATAAATGGGAGACATAATCTTAAAAATTTTCAGGCACACATAGTGTGGCAGGATTTATTTTTCTGGATCAAAGGCAATGCTCACTGTTACAAGGCTTCTAACCCAGATAAACGTGGGAGTCACTTTTGGAAAATGGCTCATTGCATAGAAATGCTTTGTTGATTTGGATGCAATGATTTGTATGCAATTACCCAGCAAAACACATGTTTTCTTCAAGCTTTGACAACATAACAATAATTTTCTATAAGAAAAATCATCATTTTGTCAGCTCTTCTGATGTTTTTGTCTATTTCAGAGAAAATTCTTTTCTCTAGATCATTTTATATTCAAACAAAATTTGAATTTATTTTAAGCCAAGGGATCTGGACATTTGTCTTGATTCTATAACTAATGCCTGCAAGTAGTTTTCAAACTAAGATACTGTCACTCATTTTCTCCCTATCAGAAGTTTTTCTATTTATATATGTGTTGGGGAAATTTTAATACGTATACAAAGTTGGAGAATTATGATACAAATCTAAAAAAAAGACTTGCCTGGAATGTTATGTTCATTATAAAAAACTCTTTGTGCTTCAGTTTTCTCTTATGAAATGGATAATAGCAACATTCCCACCTTAAAGGATTCTTTTATGTTTGAGACAATGACTGGAATATTGTAAGCTTTCAATGAATATTAGATATTAATATTAATGGCACTTGGGGAGAAAAGTCAAGTGTTATCTACAAACTAGAGGTCTTTAAGTTTTGATTACTTTGGAGTTCAGCAAGGTTAGATATTGATGTGTATGTTACGACAACATACTGTAAGCACAAGTGTGTCAAGTAAAAGTGAGAGACAATTGCTTAATAGCAAGTTAGGTTTCTCTGTTTCTCTGAACTTAGAAATATACTCATTAAGCAAAATTCTTTATGAAGCATGAAAGAACTATTTTCAACAAATCTGCTTTAAACTTTGTTGTTGAAATAAATTTAAAGAGCATTATTGCTAACAGCTAGTAGGACTAGCTTTATAAATATAGAAATTATTTAGCACTAGACATGAGTCAGAATAGCCACTGATTTCTTTCACTCTGTGAATAAAACCAAACAAGTTAAGCAACCCATGTGTTTTAGAGAAAAGGCAATAGTATTGTGATCCATCTAATTTCCTTTCTTAAAATGTTAAATAAAATAAATTATTTTCCCAAATTTGATTTGTACTACCTGATTTATAAAACTGTGTGAAAATTGTTTACTCTCAAGAGTATGCTCTGAGAATGTTTATAATGGGAAGAGAGAATTTCCACAAATGACATTTAATATAAAATAAACATAGCTAGAGATATAGCCAAACTATCTTGTAGCCAATCACAGTTTTGATTCATATTAAGATTGCTCTTCAAATTCCTAGGTCCTTTTCACATAAATTTCTATTTAGGTTTCCGCAAAATAATGGATAAATTTTGGCTTAGGTGTATTATGTGATCTGAATGTGTTCCATCCAAATTCCCATGTTGAAATCCTAACTTCTGAAGTGAGGGTAGTAGGAAGTGGGGCCTCTGAGAGATGATTAGATCACAGGGGTGAAGCCTTTGTGAATGAGTTCAGTGGCATTAAAAAGAGGACAAAGAGAGATTTATTCTCTTTTCTGCCATGTGAAGACACAGTGAGAAGATGGCAGTTTATGAATCAGTATGTGGGTTCTGTAAGCCAAAAATAAAATTTGAACCCCCACCCTGCTGAATGGACTCCTCCACTTGGTCAAGATGATTCCAAAGTAAACCTAAAAAACAAGTTCAGGCCACGATGGGAAGAGGGTGTTGGACATGCCTGATTATATCGCCATTCTTTTGAAATTCAGGAATAACCAACCAGCATTAACAACAACACAGACCTTAAGTCTGATAAGAAACATTTACGTCTATTCTCTATGAAGCCTGTTACCTGGAGGCTTCATCTGCATGATAAAATCTTGGTCTCTACAAGCCCTTATTATAATCTAGAAATTATTTTTTTATTATTGGTAACACTTCCAAACAATTGCCAATCAGAACATTTAAAAATCTATCTGTGACCTGCAAGCTTCTGCTTTGAGTTATCTCGCCCTTCCCAATTGAACCAACGTAAATCTTACATTTATTGATTGATGTATTATGTCTCCTTAAAATGCGTTAGAGCAAGCTGTACCCCATCTTGGACACATGTTTTTAGGACCTCTCTGAAGCTGTACTGTAGGTGCACCTTAACCTTGGCAAAATAAACTTTCTAAATTGATTGAGACCTGTCTCAGATACTTTTGGGTTCACAAAATTGGCAACCATGGAGGGATTCTGAGTGGAGGTGCCCCTGACCTTTGCTTTGTACCAGCTTGAGCTATCCTCGTGGCTCAAACTTATAGGACAATTTGCTGAGGTTTGGGAGCCCCCACCCACTCCAGAGAATTTCTGATCTCCCAAAATTTGGTCAAGATCTGAAGTTTATTTTTCTCTACAACACGTCTTTTTGAGTTTTACTTGCTTCCAACAAATAAGGCATGTTTTCCTGCTTCTTTGAACAGTGGAGAATATTCAACTCCTTTCTGGAGTTTCAGCTAATTTCCAACAGGGAAGGCAAGTTTGAGCTTTTTTTTTTTTTTCCTGCTTCTATTAGACAGCAGTCTTGAGCCAGGGCCTGAACTGGCTTTTTTTTTATCTTGAAGATTTTCCTTAATAACTAAAAATTAAAATTGATAGCCAGCTAGTCTTAATTTCTCCTTGGTACTAGAGTGCTCAGTAATTGTATTGTTGGGTTTTTCTGTTGTTCTGGTATTTCTCTCATCAGATTTGACCAACTCTACCCAAATTGGTCAAATTCAAATGAGAATTCCAAATTATGAGGATCCAGGCCTCTTAAGTTGCTAAAATTCCTCATAGCTGAAAAAAACAAACAAACAAATTATGCCCTTGGTTTCTGTTGTAGTTTCCTGTCTTAAAAAGACAATTGTTCTTTCATTTACTTTCCTTCTACCCTAATCCTTCTTCCCCTTCCACTATCTGTGGTACCAGAAAAAAATCTAGAGAAGACATCAAATAACTTGAACCCCTTAAAGCACCCAGAACAAAGGCACTTCTCACTCTTTGTTTCTTTTGGAGTTTCAAGAGTCATGGGCAGGTTATTCTTAATGTTTAAAGTGTTCTTATTCAAAGGTAAATAATTTTGTCTAATTCAGGGGTTATTTAAGGATTATATATAAAATGGGATACAAGAGACCAGGAAATAAGAGATGTAAAGAAAGTTATAGATATAAAGAGATATTTTGGTAAGAAAGCTTAAAAGAAAAGTAATATCATATGAGAAAGAATTTTGCATGGCGAGTTTTTGTCCTAAAATAAAATCACTCATTGTTCAAGAAAAAGAAATAATTAGAACAAACCAGAAAGTCCAAGCATGTTGTGAATAGCCTGTGTAAGTTGTAATAAGGTTAGTAAAACAGGAATCTATAAAAAATGTTATGTGATTAAATCAGCTATAATTAAAAGAAATGATAATAAATCATTTTTCTAAAAATTGAAATTTGATATTAAAAATACACTCATGCAACACTAAAAGATAGGCTAGACTTAGTTAGAACAAGATTTTATCAAAATATTGATTTACTCTAATGTAAGAACTCTAAAATTTTTGAATTCTATAATCTATTTCTTTTGAAATTATATAGATTGATATCTCAAAACCTATGCCCTTCTGCTTCAGTTTTTCTCTGTTTTGAGAAGGCCTGGAATGGTAATTCTCTCCTTCAACTTTTTTTTGTCTCCTTTAACTTTTTATTTTTATTTTTGTTTTTTTGAGGCAGGGTCTCACTCTGTCACCCAGGCTGGAGTGCACTGGCACAATCTCAGTTCACTGTACCCTCAACCTCCCAGGCTCAAGAAATACTCCTGTAGCTGGGACTACAGGTGTGCACCACCAAGCCAAGCATGTTTTTGTACTTTTAATAGAGATGGTGTTTCATCATATTGCCCAGGCTGGTTTCAAACATGTAGACTCAAGTGATCTATCTGCCTCAGCCTCCCAAAGTGCTCAGATTACAGGCATGAGCCATGGCATCTGGCCTAACTTTTGAAATTAATAGTTGAAACTAAATAACATAATCTTTGAAAACAGGCAAATGAAAAGTATTTTGGATCTGCTTTAGTCTGTATATCTGTTATAGCTGTATAGTTATATGTGTCATGTAGAAGTGATATTTCATTACCAAATTATATGAAAGATTTCTAATCACTTGGCTAAAAGAAAAGTGCTTTTAAGACTGATAGAAGCTACCTCAGATGCTTTTTGATTCACATGATCGTAGTAGTTTTGGTAAGACTAATTTGGTAAATTTAATCTCAGTATTACTCCGGTAGTTTAGAAAGCAAGTCCCTTCTGCCAAGGAGCCAGTAAAATCAAAAGCAAGTTAGTTACTTCTTAGATACAATGAGGGTACAGGCATTGAGTAAATACACCCATTCCAAATGAGAAAAATTGGCCAAAATGAAAAAAATAGAGGCCCCATTCAAGTTTGAAATACAGTGGGGTAGTCAAATTTAAAGCTCCAAAATGATCTCCTTTGACTGCATGTCTCACATCCAGGTCACAATGATGCAAGAAGTGGATTCCCATGGTCTTGGGAAGATCCACTCCTGAGACTTTGAAGGGTACAGTGCCCTTCTCCTGGCTGCTTTCACTGGCTGGTATTGAGTGTCTGTGGCTTTTTTTTAGGTGTATGGTTCAGGCTGTCAATGGATCTACCATTCTGGGATCTGGAGGATGGTGGTACTCTTCTCACAGTTCCACCAGGCAGTTCCCCAGTGGTGACTCTGTGTGGGAGGTTCAAGCCCACATTTCTTTTCTGCACTGCCCTAGCAGAGGTTCTTTGTGAGGGTCCTACCCATGCAGCATGCCTCAGCCTGGACATCCAGGTGTTTTCATACATCCTCTGAAATCTAGGCAGAGGTTCCCAAACCTCAGTTCTTTACTTTTGTGCACCTGCAGGCCAAACACCATTGTGTTAGCTGCCAAATCTTGAGACTTACACCCTCTGAAGCAATGGCCTTAGTGGATGTTGGATCCTTCTGGGAACCGTGGCTGGGACCCAGAAGACCAAGTCCAAATACAGCATAAGAAAACCATTTTATCCTAGGCTTCTGGGCCTGTGATGGGAGGGGCTACTGTGAAGACCTCTGACATGTCCTGGAGACATTTTTCCCTACCGTCTGGGTGATTAATATTTGGCTTCTCGTTACTTATGCAAGTTTCTGCAGCCACCTTGAATTTCTCCTCAGAAAATGGGCTTTTCTTTTTTATCACATCATGTGGCTCCAAATTTTCCTAATTTTTATGTTCTGTTTCCCTTTTAAACGTAAGTTCCAATTTCAAACCATATCTTTGTGAATTAATAAAACTGAATTCTTGTAAGAGTACCCAGGTCACATCTTGAAAGCTTTATTTTGAAATTTCTTCCACCAGATACCTTAAATTATTTTTCTCAAGTTCAAATTTCCACTGATCTCTAGGGCAAGGGCAAAATGCCACCAGTCTTTTTGCTAAAGTATAGCAAGAATCACCTTTTCTTCAGTTTCCAATAAGTTCCTCATCTCCATCTGAAAACACTTCAGCCTGGACTTTACTGTCCATATTACTATCAGCATTTTGGTTAAAGCTATTCAACAATTCTTTAGGAAATTTCAAACTTTCCCGCATCTTCCTGTCTTCTGAGCCCTCCAAGTCTCTAGGAAGTTCCAAACTTTCCCACCTTTTCCTATTTTCTTCTGAACCCTCCACACTGTTCCAACCTCTGCCTGTTACTCAATTCCAAAGATATCTTTACAGCAGCACTACACTCTCTGTACCAATTTACTGCATTAGTCTGTTTTCATACTGCTATGAAGAAATACCTGAGACTGGGTAATTTATAAAGAAAAAGAGATTTAATGGACTCACAGCTCCACATGGCTTGGGGAGACCTCACAATCTTGGTGGAAGGCAAAGGAGGAGCAAAGGCATGTCTTACATGGCAGCAGGCAAGAGGATGTCCCAGGGAACTGCCCTTTATAAAACCATCAGATCTTGTGAGACTTATTTACTATCACAGAATAGCATGGGAAAATCTACTCCCATAATTCAATTACTTCCCACTGGATCCCTCTCACAACATATGAGGATTATGGGAGTTACAATTTAAGTTGAGATTTTGGTGGGGACACAGCCAAACCAAATCACATGGTAAATTTGGAGGTTAAGTGGGGGGTCCCTTCTACATAGGCACTCCAGATGTCATTACTACCGCATAATCACAACTTTATCAAATTTGCTGTCCTCATGGGTCTTACATATGCTTAATAAGACATTGGGGTAATTAACAAAGAAAAATGAGGAAGGCAAAAGGGAGTCAAGAGTACTCATCCCAGAAGGGTGATGGAAATATTTGGATGGTTCATAATAAATGAAATAAATAAAATGAAAATTGATGGGGTTGAAACAAAGGTTTTTACAACACTGTCAAAGCTTGGGTGGACCAAAGTGAACCCCTACAGGTCCTCCCACATTAAATGGCCCCATACCAGTTTTCTGCATTTGATCCAGATTGGGGAAATTGAAGAAACATCAAAGGCAAAGGTTATAATGAGGAAGCTGACATTGCTTCAGGCAATGCTGAGGTAAAGAGCCCAAGTCCCTTGGCTCAATCCTCTGCTGGGACCCCAAATCCTTTTTCACCAAAAAAGGTAAAATGGTCTAGGGGTAGAAAAGAAAAGTTCCTGGGACCAGAACATAAAATTATACAGGTTGATAGAACTATGAAATTTAAGATGTCTAAACAGCCCTTATGTAAGGTAATTTTAACTCCTTTACCTGAATGTCTTGTGAAAATGGGTATTGTATCTGATTAGGGGATGTTTCTCCTGTCTAGTACTATGAAACTGAAGTCATGTAAATCTTCCCTTTAAGGAATGTTAATTGGACACACTAAATGGAAACTAGTAAGATTGCCCGAGCCTACAGAATGTAGGGTAGAAGCTGAAGGGCTAGTAGGAACCAATTCTCCACTTCATATCCCTTTGTGGAGTGTTTATTAGGACTTATGGTAAAATACTGTGAGCTCTTCCTAATGAAAAATACTGGACTAGAGAATTTCCAGTTGAGGAAATTTACTGCCTTGTTATGGGATGTTAACTGAAGCTACACCTTTGCTAGTGGAAATGATGGTGCCCCAAAGAGTTCTATAATAAAATAAAAATAAAAATTATTTACATAGGATCTTGCTACCTGAGGATGCAAAGAGGAGGTACTTATGAGCAGAGAGTATTCTTTTACCCTAATTCTAACTGTGAGGAGCTGCTAGATTCTACAGTGCCTGATGAACAGCTCTTATATGACAAGAACTGCTTTGTTGTAATCCAGATATTATTTTCTGTTGATAATAACTCTTCCAACCAATTGCCATGAATGGCAATTCAAGGTGAACAAAGGACATGTTGTTTGGAAGGCAGATGCTCTGGTTAAAGAGTCAAGGAAATCTTTTTCTTTTAAATTATTTATTCTTTAGATCAATTAAGTGATGTATGATTTTATGATGAAATTTATCTTTCTCTCCAAGTTCTCCAAAATTTGGAAACCGTGAGTATTCTGGTTTTATGATAATATAGTTATTGGCATAAGTTTAGTAAGAGTCTTTTGTTTTAGAACAGAACAATTGGAGACACTGGTCATTTTGCCAAGCCTTTGACCAGAATAACATATTTTCAGGTAAATTTCCAACAAAGTCAACTTAAAAAGAGCCTATATGATAAGTCAAGTTCTTGCTGTACTTTATGTAAACAATCAGGCCAAATATAATATGCCTAACACTTATTTTTACACACAGACTGGTCTTCCTATAATTTTTCTTTAATATAAAAGGTGGATGTGAGAGAGAGAGAGACAGAGAGAGAGATAGAGAGAGAGAGAGAAATTGTTTCAAAGGAAAAGTTTAACACTTGTTACTAGATTTCAGCCCCAACTTTTATTTTTGAATGCAGATTGAATTATGAATTATTTCTTGGCTATAATAATCCTCTAAAGAATAGCAGATTATACTTTTTCTTCATATTTTTAGTTGAATCCCTAATGGAAAAGCTTCCTTTTTTCATTCTGACACACAAATACTCTTTTGATTGACAAAATATTAACATTATTTATCTCTCCTTGTTTTACTTCCAAGGAAACTTGAATCATGGTATTCTCAAGACTAGAGATGCAAATCTCTCATTTGGGATCCCAATGGGCCTGATCTATTTTTCACTACAAATGCCCTGATGTTAAGACTACACAGGTACCCTTCCTCTAGGTCTATGGACTGTTGCGGAAGAGTTGGGTGTGTGAGATTGTGAGGGCTAGGTTTGAGGAAGTGAGTTAGTTCAGATCATCCAAATAAAGGATGAATACACAGATGCTTAAACAGCTGGTGAAACAAAGGATTTTGCCTTCTAAACTATTATGTGGCACCTTTTCATCCACCCCAATCATAAAGAATTTTATGATTTTGTAGAATTAAAAGAAAATAATTACTGAGAGGATAAAGATACCTTGTGACAAAGCCTTCTGGGTATAAAACTCCCAGTTATGAGTTGTGCAGCTATATATATACATTTTCAAATTTTATTTTCATTTATTTATTTCTTTTTTGAGACTCACTCAAGGTCTCACTCTGTTACCCAGCCTAGAGTGTAGTGGTATCATCATGGCTTACTGTAGCCTTGACCTTCTGGGCCCAGGTGATCCTCATACCTCAGCCTCCCAGGTGGATGGCACTATAGGCGTGTACCACAATGCCTTATTGTATTTTTTCAGAGTCAGGGTTTTACCATGTTGCCCAGGTTGTTCTCAAACTCCTGGGCTCAAGTCATCCACAGACCGTGGCCTTCCAAAATCCTGGGAATATAGATGTGAGCCACTGTGCCCAGCCAGTATATATTAATTTTTTTCAGAGCAATGCTTATGTTTTATATATCTAATTGCTATAAGTCTGTAACTAAAAGCAAGATTATAGTAGCTTAATGCATAGGCGTTAAAGATAAGTCTGTTTTGTAACCTGGCCTTGGCTTTTTGTTTGCTGGCTTTTAACTGAAAAAAATTAAGGGGTAATGAATACTTGTCCATGTCCTTTCCTATTTGGCCTAGAACATTTAATTCACTATAAGTCTTTTGACTCTATATCCCTTGGCCATAGGAGGTCCCACTGAGGGACACGGTAGATCTCAGTCAGGTAGCCATGCCACCCTGACAATGGTATGTGACAAAAATAAAAATTTGGTAGACATTGTTGTTGCCTCTGGCAAATCTTAGCTGGAAGAGTAATAATGTAAAGCAAAAATAAAATTCAAAGGATCTCAACCATCTTAATGGACCTTTCCTCTCAGCCAAAGGCATTCCAAAATTAACTGAAAAACAAGTTTAGGCCATAATGGAAAGCAGCGTGGGTCAGACACACCTCATTGTACCCTCTTCCCTTTTGGAATTCAGGAAAAACTAGCCAGAACTAACATCAGCACAGACTTTAAGTCTGACAAGAAATATTTACATCTATTCTTTCTGAAGCCTGCTACCTGGAGGCTTTATCTATATGATAGAATCTTGGTCCCCACAAGCCCTTATTGTAACCTGGATATTATTTTCTATTGGTAATAACTCTTCCAATCAATTGCCAATCAGCACATTTAAAAATCTACCTATAACCTGAAACCCCCCACTTCAAGTTGTCCTGCCCTTCCAGATTGAACCAACGTAAATCTTACATGCATTGATTGATGCATTATGTCTCCCTAAAATGTATAAATCAAGCTGTACCCTGACCACCTTGCATACATATTGTCAGAACATCCTGAGGCTGTGTTATGGGCATGACCTTAATCTTGGCAAAATAAACTTTCTAAATTGATTGAGAACTGTCTTGGATACCATTTTGAGTTCACAGGCCTCACCCAGTCCAATTTGCTAGTGCCTTGATCTTGGACTTTCCAGTCTTTGAAACTGAGATTTAAATTTCTGCTGTTTATAAGCCACTCAGCTTAGAGTATTTTGTTGTAGCAGTCCAGATGGATGAAACACTATATTTAATCTTATTAAATTTCTTATTCCTTTCAGCTCTAATTTGTTTAAGATGTTTTGATACTTACTCTGTCATTAATTCTATAAACTTGCATTGAGTGCCTACTATTTTTCAGGCACTTAGTAGGCACCAGAGACACAAGGGTAAATAGCATATGGCTCCTGTCTCTGACTTGTTCACAGAATAATGAGAGAGGAACCTATAGATATTCAAACTCATAAATAAAGTGCACTGTAATAGAGGCTTAATCAAGTTAGGCACAGAGTAGAGTGGGGAGATAAAGAGCGAATGGTTAAGGCTTACCTGGGGAGCAAAGAGGCAAGGGAGGCTTCACAATAGAAGTCATAAAATACCTGAGTCTTGAAAATTAATTATATATTTACCAGATGAACGAAGGGAAGAAAGGCATTATAACTGGAGGAACATTATATAAAAGCACTGAACTACTAAAAAAGAGAGAGAAAGAGAAAAAAGAGCAATAATCAATGAATTAGAATCTCAGAAATGGAAAGAACGAATTCGAGAGCAGGATTGGAGGTATTTTATTGTATAGGAGAGGGATGCTGATCTTCCTAAAGATGTAGGAAAATTAGAGAAGGTAGGGATAGAGGTAAGTTTGCAGGTGAAGTTGCTGATATCATTTGCTGGTCATGAAGAAAGCACATGTGGCTGGGTTGGAGACTGAGAAACAGAAAAAGTTGTGAATTCACTTGAAGGGAATATGTGAAATAGAGAACAAGTTGTGTGATTGGCTCAAGACTGGAGGTGTGAAAGGTGGAAAGTGTGAGAATTTTAAGAATTTGAGTGTGCTAGGTAGATAGTAGGTCAAATGGCATCCCAGGATGCAAGTGTCACCAGAAAGCATCTTTAATTGGATGAAGCAAAAATCCCTATGACATGTGACATGAGACCACTATTCCAGTTGACATAAATCTATCTATAATTTGCTCATTTTGAAGTAGTAATTAATCTACCTAACTATACTATTACAAGTATGCAATGCTCCTGCTTTAAAATTTCTTACTAAAAGCTATCTTTTTAAATTTAATAAACCTATCAGAATTTTAACTTTTCATATTTTTAGTAAAACCATACTAACTCCTGGTGATTACAGTGGTTCTGTCTGTGAACTCATCCCTGATGTTGTTATGGATTGCATCAACCTTACTGTTTTCTGGAACTGTATCAATTCTTAGAAAGTATGATTAATTAAACATATGGAAATGTATGGTATACATATTAGGTAGGCAGTAAGAACCTAAATGGAAGGCCAGGGTCCATGTGAGCTGATTCTCCAAGATTCAGGAAAGCTTCCCAAAATAAATTGAGTTTCCTTTTTGTGTGGTCCTCCAGTTACATGGCAGCTGAGAAACCCTGAAAACACTCTGCCCCAGGATTATATCCCCTAGAAACAGCTGGGATTGCTGAGCTCAAGGGTTGCAGAGCATCTACTACAGGAAGAATGAAGTCATAACTCAGATTGTTCTTGATATTTCCTTCATTGCTGAGAATGCAGAATTTTTCTGACCAAGAATTACAAGCAAGAACGGAAAAAAGTGGGTCAGCCAAGGTTATCTGGGGACCTGTTGTCCTGCAGAGAGAACTTAAGCATATTTGCTACTGAAATAATGTCTTTGTATAATTCTGCATTCTCTTTTCATTACAGTATATGCATGAATTCTTTTGTACTTTAGATAGCACTGTACTTCTGAAAACCTGTTTAAATCATAAGCTATGTATTACTTAGAATGATTGTTTGTTTCTATGTATGTACAAGTATGCTAATACAATATTGAGGCTGCAACTGCCTGCAAAATTAGTCTCACTTTGAGTTTTCAGAGAGAAATCACAGTATGACAGACAAGAGGAACAGACTATGTTTTATTAAAGTTTCTTGCAAATTCAAAGGTTACTTAAGTTGGAGACAATCATTCTTATGGTGGAAGACATTTGTCAATGAACCACAAGTATACAATTTAAAAATAATTTTTGTATGTTTTCTTACTATTTTTTTCCTAGCTGTTTCTATTGGCAATAACGTGTGCATATGTATCCAAAACACTATCTGGATCTTATATGAATTCCATGCTCACACAAATAGAGAGACAATTCAACATCCCAACATCTCTAGTTGGATTCATTAATGGAAGCTTTGAGATTGGTAATGAATTATTTTTGCATTTCTTCTTTTTTGTATTTTGTTTTATCTATGGAGCTACTCTGAATTTTATTCTCCTTATTTGATATTATAGGTCATTTAACCTGATCGAGTTATATGTTTTCTGAAACTGATTGATTAGCTAACCTCTGAATGTGCTTGGAAACAATTTATTTAAATATTACCTCATAATAGCACCTAAATATTGCCACATATCCCACCATTGTTCTTTTTATTCTAATAGTTTCTTAGTTACGTAGCATGAACGACAGAGTATTTAGAGTACTTATACTTAAATCTGTCATTTCACAACCCTAAGGAAATTAAGGGCTCCATCTTTGTATTTAGAAGATACAGATAGAATACCTAGAAGATGTACAAGATAATGTTGGAGACTGAAGAAATTGTCTTACAAATGAAAATGCAAATATTTTTCTGCTATTTTGTTTGGGAGGTTGACAATTCTTTTTCTAAGTACAGAGGACTTTCATATCTCTCTGAATTTATTTCAGAAGCAGCCTCTAGGGAAGAATAAAATCTACTCATAGACTCTGATTTTTGTGGATGATTGGGAATATGTGAACACAGAGAGCGAGAATGAAAGAAAGAAAGATTTCCCCATGAAAAAGTTATATAAAAATACGAGTGTCATTCCCTTCTAGTTTTATAATAGCTTTCACTTTCTTCAAGGTGATAATTGCCTTTAATATACTTACCCCATATAAAAAAAAATCAGGATTGAGGAGAAGCAAAACGGAAGCAGATGATTCTTGATATTGTCTACCAGTGTTCAACTTCCTTACATCTTACCCTGTATCACCTGTGTGCTGATCCCAGTGAGAGAGTTAGAACTAACTTCATGTATTGCCCATGAATAGACTGAGATCATGATCTAGTAGAAGGTAGAGATGCCAATAATAATAACATTAATTGAATGAAGTAAGTTTGGAGGCATAGATATGTACAAGGTCTTACAGGAACAAAAGGAACACAGATTCATTTAGGAAACGGAGACTCTTGAAGGATAACTAAAAGTTTTCTAGGAAAAGAAATGAGGTTAAGTAAGTGTGAATAAAATTCCAATAGAAGAAGAAGCATCCTAAGAATGATACAGTGTAATAGCCTATGTGAGTATAGGACTGTAGGGCCCCACAGGGTCGTGGGGTGTCCTTTATGCTGTGCTGAGGTGCAGGATCTGAGGAGTAAAGAGACAGGACACTGAAGAATTGGTGATGAGCATCTGGACTTGGGGGGCCATGCCACCTGTAAGCAGAGATCAGCGAGGGCCCCAAATGCCCAGGAGCATCTGTATTTATTAGGTACAAGCAGGGGACAGGGTCGTGAGTGTGGTCATCATCTATAGGCTTAGTAATAGGGCATACATAATCATGTGAGTCACAAGTGAAGAGGCCACCCCATTATGTCACTTGGGCAAAGAGGAGGGCAGGGTGCAGTAGGGGGCCATGCTGTGTGCAGTAGTAGAGGGTCATTTACAGAAAAGGGGTCCACCCCCATTAGGTCACCAAGGCAAGGAGGTGGGTTGTGTACAACAGGTGTTATGTTCAACAATTCTTATCTGGGGACTGGATACTTCAAAGGATTTCTAATAGAAGGATACTTGTAAGCCAATGCAATGGGATGATGATTTGATAAGATATTTATGGGATGATGATTTGAGCTAGCACAGAAGTGAGAAAAGACTGACAGGGTGTACAGCTGCCATGACTGGTCACACCAAAGGGGTTCTTCTCCCTCAGTTATTTCCAGGATCTCAGGCCTGAGGTCTACTTTCCACAGGAACTGGATGCAAGTTACTACAACTCCTTTATCAGGAGTAGAGGCTCTTGCTCCAAGCCTGCCATATAGTGTATGCCCTTTCAGGCAGGGATGCCACCACCCGGGTCATTGGTTCTTGTCCTGGTCTGGCTGTTTTCCCATGTACTGCTTCTGTTCTGTGACTTCTCTAGGTATTCCTCCTACTACAAACTACTATATGGTTATATAGAGGGATTCTATAAATCATCACTAAATGTGTCAATACAGCTCCGACTACAATACCTATATGATTATATAGAAAGATTATATAGAACTAAGTATACTAGATATAAGTATTAAGTATGATTATATAAGCTAGATATATGTAAGCAGTAAGTTATACTTCAGGCACTAATTCTATAAACTAATATATGATTATATATAAAGAATTATGTAAAGGAAATTGCTGAGTAATAGCACTATAGACTAAGATATTCTTCAGGCACTAACTGTGCCTGGAAAGTTCTCCTTCCTCAGTGCCCATGGGGCGTGTTACCCACAGTGAGGAGCAACATTCAGCCTGATAACATTGGCTAGCCAAGACAAAGTTGGAAAGCATTAAGATATGAGCCTGGAGAAATGGGAAGTGTGGGCAGTGGGTTATGAAGAGCTTTGTGTGCCTGCTATGGCATTTATTTTCTAATCCTCTAGGTGAGGGAGTGTCACTGAGGATTGAAAGAGGTTGTTAACCTTTCTGTGTCAAGGACCTTTTTAGCAATCTAACACCATATGACCCTGGAATAATAATTTCAATTGCATAAAAAAGAACGACATGGGTGCAAAGGAAACCAATTATATTGAAGTAGAGTTATCAAGATATTAAAACAAATTTTTATATAATAATATTTGTAATTTTAATCAACTCATTAAATTAAAAGAAAGTATTTATTAATTTAAAAGTAATTATTGTGTCAATATTTTGAATTATTTGCAACAGCCATATTGTCATCTGAACATAACTTTAACTTCTATTGGTGACAATTGGTGACAAAGTCATATGTTCACATTGCAGTTATATGAGACTGAAGCACTGGGGAACGATCTGGGCTGGAGCTATTGGATAGCAAGTAGGTAGGAATTTGCTAAAACTAGAGAAAAAGTTTATGAGGTTATTCAGGGAGAGGACATAGGGTGATAATTACAGTGGACAAAGAATAGATCCTGAGCTGCCCAAGCATTTAAGGCACAAATGGAAGAAAAGCGGTCTACGACAATGTTAAGAGAAGGAATGGTCAGAGAAACTAGAGGGGGAACCAGGAGCAAATAGTATTGGGAAAGACAAAGGAGTAGAAATTTGAAAACAAAACAAAAACACATATATCAGCAGTGTCAAAAGCATCAGAAATATCCAGGTAGATTAGGATGAAGAACTATCCCCTGGGTTTCATAATATGGAGATAATTGATGATCTTTGCCAGGGCACTTTTTGTTTTAGCAAACTTAGAAGCTAGAAAGGAGTAGCTTTTATTTATTCCCTAAGGAATGACCTTAGGGAATTAGGGAGGGGAAAAAGTGGAATCTATGAATATGGATGAACATTCTGGGAAGTTTGGAGGGAAACTAGAGAAACTAGACTAAAGTCTAGTTGAGAGAGAGAGGCTTAAAATATATATGAGAGATTTTAATTACTAGATTAAGTTGCTGAAGAAAATGGCAGTACCCTTTTGGTGGGTTTAGTGTTGGGTGGTCAGATGGGCACCACAACCTCTGAAACTGAAGGAAGGTGGTTAGGCTATCAGGTGGAAAACTCAGATGCCTTCATGTTTGATTGCCCAAATTTCTTGATAAAGCAAAAAATATTAACAGTTTCTACCACTAGTGGGTGGTGATAGGTAGCTTGAGGAGAGTGATAAAGATCAGAAATAGTGTTGAGGGACAAAAGAGAGGTAATTTACAAATGCCAATTGACACATCACTTAGCTTACATTTCTCCAGTCAGTTTTGCAGGCAGCATTTTCCATACCTTTGAAAAAAATGTACTTCTCTTTTCCCATGCTTTCTATAATAATTTCCTGACAGAGCAAGGCAGTTTAAAAGATGAACTCACTGTTATGTGAAGAAGGAAATTTCTTCCTTTCTTCTTTCAAAAAATAGATATGGATTTCAAACAATGGCCTCTGTAGACACTACCTTCAACATGGATGGCTTTAGTGATGAGATGTTAGAAACCTAGAGAGGTCACTTTGGCTGATATAGTTATAGAGGTTGGGCACTCTCCTCTATATATAAAATAATGTACAAATGAACATATCTTCTACATACAAGGCAAACTAGAGAAAAATATAGATGGAAAGAAAAGTTTTAAAACTATACACCACTGAGAAAACCATTAACTCCTTGACGAAAAAAATTTTTGAACTTTTTATAATCTTGAGTCATTGCAGAGGTGTTTCTTATATACAGCAAGAGCAAGGTAGATATTATTTACTGAATTACAAATTGTATGGTTTGCAAAAACCCTTCTCATATATTTGTTTTTTTCAACTCTTTACTCCACACTCTTCGAGGATCTGTCCATCAGATGAGCCTTCACCCATTAGTTTCTTTATTCTAATGCTTCATCCTAAGACATGGGGATACATTTTTCATTGCCATTTTTATTCCTCAAATCCAGACTCACTTAAGACCCAGTAGGTAGATCCAAGATGGCCGATTAGGAGCAGCTCAGGATTGCAGCTCCCAGTGAAAGTGCAGAGGGTGAGTGGATGCTGCATTTTCAGATGGATTTTTATTGCCCACAGACCAGGAGATTCTCAGGCAGAGGACCCCATGGGTTGCCAGTGCAGCTGGTTTGGCTGGTGCAGCTGCTTTGCCAGTGCCCTGGGGCAGCAGTTCTCCGAACAAAATACATGGGTCCAGGCACCATTTTAGCTGGTGATTGGAGCTCTAGGAAGGCAGAGTCGTCCATTCATCTGATTAAAAAGGGGACTGAAACAGGGAGCCAGGCCAGGAGATTCCTGAGCAAAAGAATGCCACGAATCTCAGTGCTGCTATTTCAGCTGGTGCCGTGGGTTGCTGCACAGGAAATCACACAGATCCCAGCACCTTTTCAACAGGTGACTGGAATACCTGGGAGAGAGTCGACCATTCAACTAAAAAAAAAAAAGGCTCTGAGGCAGGGAGCCAGGTGATGAGGCTTGGCTGGTCCCACCCCCACAAAAAAACAGGAATTGAAAATACTTTGGGTTGAGAGTTTCACAGCAAGCACAGCTGAACCCAGGAAGGTTCAGCTCTGTCGGGGAGGGCATCTGCCATTACCAAGGCACTCCACCACTATGGAGGTAGTTTGCCATTGCTGAGGCAGCCTGCCATTGCTGAGGCAACCTGCCATTACAGAGAGAGTCTGCCATTACAGAGGTGGGCTGGCTTTGCTGAGGCAGTTCTAACTACACCCATATAAACAGGACTGCAGGGAAGTTCACACAGTAGCTGGGTGGAGCCCACGGCAGCTCAGCAAAGCCTCTGCAGGCAGACAGTGACTAGGCTACCTCCTCACTGGGCAGGGAAGCCCTGATAAAAAGGCAGCAGCACGACAGAAACTCGTAAATAAAGCCCTAACTACCTGGCACAGAGCATCTGGGGGGAAAAAAGGAATTTATGAGTTCTGCTGCAGCAGACTTAAATGTACTTGCCCAGCAGCTCTAAATGAACAATGGAGATCACAGCTCAGCACTTGATCTCCTATAAAGGGCAGACTGTCTCCTCAAGTAGCTATCTGACCCACGTATATCCAAAGAGTCACCTCATAAAGGAGAGCTCAGACTGACATTTGGCAGGTATCATTCTGGGATAAAGATAGCAGAAGAAGAAACTGGCAGGAACCCTTACTGTTCCTCGAAGAAAAACTAAGAAACAGAAGGAAATAACTCCATCATCAACAATCTGGATGTCCACTCAGAGACCCAATCTGAAAGTCAACAATGATAAAGATGACAGGTGGATAAATCCACAAAGATGGGAAGAAACCAGTGCAAAAAGGATGAAAGCACCCGAAACCAGAATGCCTCTCCTCCTACAAGGGATTGCAACTCCTCACCAGTAAGGGAACAAGGCTGGATGGAGAAGGAATGTGATGAATTGACAGAATCAGGCTTCAGAGGGTGGGTAATAAGAAATTTCTGAAAGCTAAAAGAACATGTTCTAACCCAATGCAAAGAAACTAAGAACTTTGAAAAAAGATTTGATAAAATGCTAATGAGAATAGACAACTTAGAAAGGAATATAAGTGAATTGATGGAGCTGAAATACTCAACACAAGAACTTCAAGAAGCATGCACAAGTTTCAACAGCTGAATTGACCAAGCAGAAGAAAGGATATCAGAGGTCGAAGATCAACTCAATGAAATAAAATGAAAAGGCAAGATTAGAGAAAAAGGGTAAAAAGGAATGAACATAGTCTCCAAGAAATATGGGACTATGTGAAAAGACCTAATCTACATTTGATAGGTGTACCTGAATGTGACAGAGATAATGAATCCAAGCTGGAAAATACTCTTCAGGATATCATCCAGGAAAACTTCCCCAACCTAGCAAGGCAGGCCAATATTCAAGTCCAGGAAATACAGAGAACACCACAAACATATTCCTCAAGAAGAGCAACCCCAAGGCACATAATCGTCAGATTCACCAGGGTTGAAATGAAGGAGAAAATGCTAAGGGCAGCCAGAGAGAAAGGTCGGGTTACCCACAAAGGGAAGCCCATCAGACTCACAGCAGATCTCTCAGCAGAAACCCTACAAGCCAGAAGAGAGTGGGGGCCAATATTCAACATCCTTAAAGAAAAGAACTTTCAACCCAGAATTTCATATCCAGCCAAACTAAGCTTCATAAGTGAAGGAGAAATAAAATCCTTTGCAAACAAGCAAGTACTCAGAGATTTCATCACCACCAGGCCTGCTTTACAAGAGCTCCTGAAAGAGGCACTAAACATAGAAAGGAACAACCAGTAGCAGCCACTCCAAAAACATACCAAATGCTAAAGAGCATCAACACAATGAAGAAACTGCATCAACTAATGGACAAAATAGCATCAAAATGACAGGATCAAATTCACACATAACAATATTAACCCTAAATGTAAATGAGCTAAATGCCCCAATCAAAAGATACAGTCCGACAAATTGGATAAAAAAACCAAAACCCATCAGTGTGCTGTATCCAGGAAACCTATCTCACATGCAAGGATACACAAAGGCTCAAAATAAAGGGATGGAGGAAGATTTACCAAGCAAATGGAGAGCAAAAAAAAAAAAGCAGGAGTTGCAATTCTCATCTCTGATAAAATAGACTTTAAAGCAACAAAGATCAAAAGAGACAATGAAGGACATTACATAATGATAAAAGGATCAATGCAACAAGAAGAGCTAATGATCCTAAATATATACACATCCAATACTGGAGCACCCAGATACATAAGGCAAGTTCTTAATGACATATGAAGAGACTTAGACTTTCACACAATAATAGTGGGAGACTTTAACGCACCATTGTCAAGATTAGACAGATCAACGAGACAGAAAATTAACAAGGATATCCAGGACTTGAACTCAGACCTGGACCAAGCAAGCCTGATAGACATTTACAGAACTCTCCACCCCAAATCCACAGAATATACATTCTTCTTAGCACCTCATCACACCTACTCTAAAATTGACCATGTAATTGGATGTAAGTCACTCCTCAGCAAATGCAAAACAATGGAAATCATAACAAACAGTCTCTCAGACCACAGTGCAATCAAGTTAGAACTCAGAATTCAGAAACTAACCCAGAACCACACAGCTTTATGGAAACTGAACAACTGGCTCTTGAATGTTGATTGGAAAAACAATGAAATGAAGGCAGAAATAAAAATGTTCTTTGAAACCAACGAGAATGAAGACAAAACATACCAGAATCTCTGGGACACATTTAAAGCAGTCTCTAGAGGAAAATATATAGCAATAAATGCCCACATGAGAAGCAAGGAGAGATCTAAAATTGACACCCTATCATCAAAATTGAAAGAGCTAGAGGAGCAAGACCAAAAAACTTCAAAACCTAGCAGAAGACAAGAAATAACTAATATCAGGGCAGAACTGAAGGAGATAGAAACACGAAAATCCTTCAAAAAATCAATAAATCCAGCAGCTGGTTTTTTGAAAAGATCAACAAAATAGACAGACCACTAGCCAGATTCATAAAAAAGAAAAGAGAGAATAATCAAATAGATGCAATAAAAAACGATAAAGGGGATATCACCACAGATTCCACAGAAATACATACCACCATCAGAGATTACTACAAACAACTCTATCCACATAAACCAGTAAACCTGGAAGAAATGGATAAATTCCTGGACACTTGCATCCTCCCAAGCCTAAACCAGGAAGAAGTTGAAACCCTGAACAGACCAATAACAAGATCAGAAGTTGAGAATTAAGAGCCTACCACACAAAAAAAAGCCCAAGTCCAGATGGGTTCACAGCCAAATTCTACCAGGCATACAAAGAGGAGCTGGTGCCATTCCTTCTGAAACTATTCCAAATAATCCAAAAAGAGGCAATCCTTCCCAAATCATTTTATGAGACCAACATCATCCTGGTATCAAAACCTGACAGAGACTCAGAAAGAAAACAAAACTTCAGGCCAATATTCATGATGAACATAGATGCAAAAAATCTTCAATAAAATACTGGCAAACCGACTGCAACAGCACATCAAAAAGCTTATCCACCATGATCAAGTAGGATTCATCCCGGGGATGCAAGGGTGTTTCAACATACCAAGTCTACAAACATAATTCACCACATAAACAGAACCAAAGACAAAAACCACATCATTATTTCAATTGATGCAGAGAAGGCCTTTCACAAAATTCAACAGCCCTTTATGCTAAAACCCCTCAATAAACTCGGTATTGATGGAACATATCTCAAAATAATAAAAGCTATTCATGACAAACCAACAGCCAATATCATACTGAATGGGCAAAAACTGGAAGCATTCCCTTTGACATCTGGCACTAGACAAGGATGCCCTCTCCCACCACTCCTATTCAATATAGTATTGAAAGTTCTAGCCAGAGCAATCAGGCAAGAAAAAGAAATAAAGGGTATTCAAATAGGAAAGGAGGAAGTCAAATTGTAAAAAAAAAATACCCAGTAGAAGTGGGGGACTACTAATTTTTACTTAACTGCATTGTCTGATCTAGGGAAAGAAGTAGAAAAAAAAATAGATCCCTGTCTTGATCGTGTTGGCCAAAATGGAGGCATTTTTAAATAAGGAGCTAAAAAACATGAAGTTATCTAAACTTGACTGTTGCTTCTCTATCTAGGCATAGGAAAACATGAGAG
The DNA here is from genome assembly GCA_031835075.1 of Saguinus oedipus. Lineage (NCBI taxonomy): Eukaryota > Metazoa > Chordata > Mammalia > Primates > Cebidae > Saguinus > Saguinus oedipus. Next base: position 54,065,416 of record CM063177.1, read on the forward strand.
TGTTTTATGGAGCAGGCATTGAGAGAAAGGCCAGAGGTCACATGCAGGCTGACACCTTTTGCACCTCATTTTCAAGTCTAGACAGTCACAAATAGAGCCTTTCACATTTCCCAGAACCATTCTTTAGTTCCTTTCACTGACTTCTCTTGTTTTCTTCTCTATAAACGTTGATGTTCCACAGATATCTGTTTCTGCATCTGTCTACATTGTAAAAATAAAACCCTTCTTGAGGGCAGGGATTGTGTTTTAGTCATTTATTATTAAATGCAATCCTAGCACAAATCCCATTATTTAAGATAGTTGTTATGCAGTAAATGCTAGAATGTAAATGGTTGGATGAGGCTGTTATTTAAGACGTTCGTATTTTTTTTAAATGATTATTCTCAATATTTTTCTAGGAAATCTTTTGTTGATTATATTTGTGAGTTATTTTGGAACCAAACTGCACAGACCTATAATGATTGGCACTGGATGTGTGGTTATGGGCTTAGGCTGTTTCTTAAAATCAGTACCTCATTTCCTCATGAACCGGTAAGTATTCCAGTCTGATAATTTTGAGTGGTCAAATTTCACTTGCAGGAAATGAAGCTTGTACTTTCCTCTCTAGGAGAAATGCTTTCCAACAGCACAGAGCATTGTAACGAGAAGGGGAAAATGCACATTCTGTTTCCTCTGTCTGTTTTGTGCTCTTGGCTGCCTCACTTCCACTTACGTAGTCAGTTTTGTCAATTTATGCAATGGACATTTGGGACACTTTTCTTATGGAGTTGAGTCTGGTGAAAAGATTCTCAGGATCAGCCAAAACTTGGGATTATTTCCTTCTCAGGACCATGTAAATACTTCTAATTATAATGAGATTCTGTTTAATTGTAGGTCACCAAGGGACAGACCCGTCTGAAGGTTGATTTTCTTTTAATTTTTGCCAAAGTAACTATGTACAAAAGTCATAAAAATAGAAATTATATAAAAAGGCTTATATTAATAAAAAGTTCTCCCTTGCTGCTTATTACTGCTTTCCAGAGGCAAGCATGTACAACTTTTAGCTTTTTCTTCTATTTGCTTCCAATTTCTTTCTTTTTTTTTCTGTTTTTATTATTTGTTTATTTATTTTGAGACGTCTCGCTTTGTCACCCAGGCTGGAATGCAATGGTATGATCTCGGCTCACTGCAACCCACTTCCCTGGTTCAATTGATTCTCCTGCCTCAGCCTCCTGAGTAGCTGGGACTACAGTCGCATCCACCACACCTGGCTAAGTTTTTGTATTTTTAGTAGAGACAGGGTTTCATCATGTTAGCCAGGAGGGTCTTGATCTTCTGACCTCATGATACACCTGCCTCAGTCTCTATTTTGGTTTTTGTTGAGGCAGATTCTCACTCACTCTGTCTTCCAGGCTGGAGTGCAGTGGTGCCATCTCCCAGCTCACTGCAACCTCCTGAGTTGAAGCGATTCTCCTGCCTCAGCCTCCTGAGTAGCTGGGATTATAGGTGTGTGTCACCAATCCCAGTTAATTTTTGTATTTTTAGTAAAGATGGGGTTTCCCCAAGTTGGCCAGACTGGTCTGGAATTCCTGGGTTCAAGCAATCCACCAACCTCGGCCTCTTAAGGTGCTGGGATTACAGGCGTGAGCCACAGTGCCCTGCCTTGCCTTTGTATTTCTGAGTAAATGCTATTCTACTAGTTTTGAATCCTGGTGTGCCCTGCTTTATTGCATCTCACTTTGTTGCATTTGGCAGATCCTGCATTTTTCACAAATTGAAGTTTTATGGCAACCCTCTGTGGAGTATTAGACTCATTCAATTAGAATCATTTTTCAACAGCATACGCTCACTTGGTGTCTGGGTTACACTTAATAATTCTTGTAATATTTTAAGCTTTGGCATTATTATTGTATCTGTCATGGTGATCTGTGATTAGTGATCATTGTTATTACTAATGCAATTGCTTTGGCATGCCACTAACTTATGCCCATTTAAGATGATGATTTATTTATCTATTTTTTTAGAGACAGGGTGTCACCCAAGTTGGAGGGCAGTGGTGTGATCTCACTCACTGTAGCTTCGACCTCCGCAGGCTCAGATGATCCTCTCACCTCAGTCTCCCAAGTGGCTGAAACTACAGGCACTTGCCATCATACCTGGCTAATTTTTGTATTTTTTTTTTGTAAAGACAGGGTTTTGGCATGTTGCCCTGAATCATCTCAAACTCCTATGTTCAAGCAATCCTCCTGCCTCAGACTCTCAAAATGTTGAGATTGCAGGCGTGAGCCACCGTGGTGGTCTCAAGATGGTGAACATAATCAATAAATGTTGCGTGCATTCTGGCTGCTCCACTGACTGGCCATTGCCCCATTTCTCACCCTCTCCTGGGGCCCTCTTATTCCTTTAGATACAAAAATGTTGAAATTTGGCCAATTCTTATAATAGTCCTATCTTGGCCTCCAGGTTTTCAAGTGAAAAAAGAGTTGTACATCTGTCACTTTAAATCAAAAGCTAAAAATGATTAAGCTCAGGAGGAGGACAAGTTGAAATCCAAGATAGGCCCAAAAGCTAAGCCACTTGCACCAAACAGCCAAGCTGTGAAGACAAAGAAAAAGTTTTTGAAGAAAATTAAAAGTACTATTTCAGGAAAGACACAAATGATTAGAAAGTGAAACAGAGATGGGGAAAGGTTGAGTAGTCTGAATAGAAGATTAAGCCAGCCACAACATTCCCTTAAGCCAGAAGAGCAAGGCTCTCTCTTCTATTCTATGAAAGTTAAGAGAGATTAGGAAGCCACAGAAGGAAAATTTTTAAGTCAACAGAGTTATGTTCATGAGGTTTAAAGAAAGAACCTGTCTTCATAACATAAAAGTGGAAGGTGAAGCAAAGCTACAGCAAGTTATCCAGAAGATCTAGCTAGGATAATTGTTGAGGGTGGCTATGCTAAATAATAGATTTTCAATGTGGATGAAACAGCCTTCTTTTTTTTTTTTTTTTTGAGGTGGAGTCTCACTCTGTTGCTCAGGCTGGAGTGCAGTGGCATGATCTCAGCTCACTGCAACTTTTGCCTCCTGGTTTCAAGCGATTCTGCTACCTCAGGCTCCCAAGTAGCTGAGATTACAGGCGCCTGCCACTACACCCAGGTAATTTTTGTATTTTCAGTAAAGATGGGATTTCACCATGTTGGTCAGGCTGGTATCAAACTCCTGACCTCAGGCGATCCGCCTGCCTCGGCCTTCCAAAGTGGCAACAACTTTCTTTTGAAAGAAGATGCCATCTAGGACTTTCAGATATAGGGAGGAGAAGTCTTTCCAGAATATTACTGCTAATTGACAATACAACTAGTTGCCCAAGAGCTCTGATGGAGACGTACATGGAGATGAATGTTACTTTCATCCCTGCTAAAACAACATCCATTCTGCGGACCATGAATCAGGAGGAATTTTGACCTTCAAGTCTTATTATTTAAAACACACACTTTGTAAGAATATTGCTGTCATAAATAGTGATTCCTCTGATGGATCTAAGTAACATAAATTGAAAACCTTCTCGAAAGAATTCATTATTCTACATTCCATTAGGAACATGAGAGGAGGGCAAAACCTCAACATTAACAGGAGTTTTGAAAAGTTGGCTCAAACCCTCTTGGATCTCCCTGAGGGGTTCAATACTTTAGTGAAGAAAGTCACAGACTTTAGTGGAGGAAGACACTGCAGATGTGCTGGAAACAGCAAGAGAACTAGAATTTAAGATGGAACCTGAAGATGTGACTTAATTGCTCCAATCTCATGATAAAACTTGAATAAATGAAGATTTTCTGTTTATGAACAAGCAAATAATGTGGTTTTCTGTGATGGAATCCACTACTGATGAAGATACTGTGAACACTGTTGAAATGACAGCTAATGATTTAGAACATGACACAAAGTTAGGTGATAAAGCGGCAGTAGGGCTTGTAAGGATTGACTCCAGTTTTGAAAGAAGTTCTACTGTGGGTAAAATGCTATCAAACAGTGTTGTGTGCTACAGAAAAAGCTGTTGTCAAAGGAAGAGTCAGTTGACACAGGAAACTTTATCATTGTCTTATTTTAAGAAATTGCCACATCGCCCACAACCTTCAGCAGCCACCATGCTTATCAGCCAGCAGATATCACCATGGAGGCTAAAGCCTCTACCGGCAGAAAGGTTATGACTTGCTGAAGGCTCAGATGATTGTTAGCATCTTTTAGCAATAAAGCCTTTTAAATTAATGTGTGTACATTGTGTTTTAGACATAATGCTATTGCACACTTAATAGGCTACAATATAGTGCAAACATAACTTTTATAAGCATTAGAAAATTAAAAAATTCATGTGACTTTATTGTGATATTCATTTTATTGTGGCAGTCTGGAATCAAACGTGCAACGTCTCTGAGGTATGCCTATACACTAGTGTTATGCTAAGTTCATATAATTATGTAAATTTTTTACCACTGAACTGTGAGCTTATTATTCTTTTCTTATATAACTTTTCATTTCTCCTAGATTTTAATAATTACCTAATTATTTGTATTGCTCACTAATTCATCACCAGATTCTCCACTGGCAGGGCAAATGTCCTCTCAATATTCTTACCCATATCACGGTATATGATTTTTGCCTTGGAGATTCCTCACATCTCACTTTCAATTCTCCATCTGCAATCTAAACTTGGAATTATCTAGGCCTGCTACATTGCTGTTTTCTTGGAATTTTCCCTCATTATTATCCTTGAGAATTTGCTTTTTACCTGCATTATATATTCAGTTATTCATTTTCTGGATGGCATGTCTCCTGCTTTCCTCTTCACTCTTCACTTGTTTTTGTGAAGAAAATAATCTAACAGCTTTCCAAGAAAGTGTATCAGGGAAATATAAAATGTAAGACTTTGTACCTCTGAAAGTATTTCTATTTTACTCCCGCATTGACTGTTACTTTGTCTGGGATAAAATTCTAGATTGAAAATATTTTTCCTAGGGATTTTGAAGATGTTTTCTTAATGTTTTCTGGCTCTATCTAACATTTGTATTAAGTGTTATTATTCAGAATCCCATACCATTCTAATCTCTGTGATCAGTTTTCTTTCAGTGAAAACTATTGAAATTTTCTTTTAAGCTCCAAGTCCAATATTTATAATAATTGTATAAATCTATCTTCTCCATTGTGCCAGGAGCCTTCAATCTGGACATTTGGAAAAGTTACTTTTATTATTATTATTGCTTATATTGTCCCTATACCTTCCCTCATACAACTGTTTTCTCTTTCTAGACCTTCTATTACTCAAATATTGGATATCCCTTGTTAACCTTAAGTTTTTCTCACTTTTACCCCTAATTTTTTGTTCTCTTTTCTCCTTGTTACTTTCTGGGGGATTTAACTTGATCTTCCATGCCTTTGAATGGCTTTCTAGCTCATGCTACCACATTTTTAATTTTCAAGGGCTCTTATTCTTTGAATGCCTCTTTTTAAGGAACATCTTATTATTCTTTCAAGAATACATTGTCTCTTTCCATCTAAATTCTGTTCATCTTTCTTTTTGGTCTCTGGTTCTTCCAAGTGTACTTTTTAAAAAATTTGTTCATAGCTGTCTTTATTGTTACAGATTTCTCTCATATAACTGGTGGTCCTTTGTTATCTATTTACACTTAAGAGGGAGGAATAACAATAACAAGAAGCTAACTAGAAGTTCTGTATACATGTGTAGGACTTGGTTAATGGAGGACTTCTTTCTTGAGTCATTGCATAGGGACTGGCTGTTTTACAGATGGCTCAGAATTGCACATAACCTGTTTTCCTGGTTATGGAAATCCCTATGGATAGGCAGGGATTCTTCAGTCTATTCCTTGGGAAGTAGAAGCTTAGCTACCAGCCAAATGCGAGTGGGAATCTCACTGTTTAATATGCAGATTTTTTAAAAAATCTAATGCTTCCAATTTTTTTGTATTGCCTTTCTATGCTCAGTGTGCCTCTCCAGACTCTGGAGTCAATGGACATTTTCAGCTGGAGTGGCAGAGGATGTCTCTGGGAGTTTGATGTTTCTTAAACACACTTTAAACCGAAATGTTTGCACTCTTCTGTGTTTTGGACCATACTCACTTTTGAATTTATAAGTACCTTGACTGAACATTCCTGGGCTTTATGGCATTGCTTCCTTGCAGGCACTTACACACTTCTCATATCTTCTGTTTCGGTGACCACTCAGTCACCTGCTTTTCCATTTTCAAAATCTTGTTGAGCTCGCTTTTATTGTCAAATTCTCCATTCTTTCTATCCTTATGGAATTATGCCTTTTCCTATTCTTTTTGAAAATCTATTTTCTGGTGCTTTGGGAATGAATGGACTTTGAGTTACTGGATTTTTAGTGGATAAATTAACAAAACATATTTCTCTTTTAAGGTGTTTTTGAAGGAATCAGAGTTTCTAAGCAAAGAGCCTTTCCTTTTCTTTTATTTCTTATCCTATCCAAAATAATGTAAAGTAATATTCGGCTACTACTTACATTTCTTTTTACCACCTGCCAAAGGTGTTATTTCCCTGAGGTTGTCGTGTCTCATGGGATTATGAGTATGGAGACAGAAGCCTTTGTCTGTAGTTCACAGCCAAACTCTTTGGGCATCACTGAGCAATTGTTCTCAGAGGAAGGTGTTTTGAGCCTTTTTATTATATCCTACAGCACAGAAGTTAAGACTATCAGTGGCATAACACTAGCTTTTGTGAAACTCAGAAGGGCAAGTTTTCTTCTTGTTAGCTTATCTAAGAGAAACGTAGAAAGCAATAATTTCTGACAAACTTCAGTGAACATACTATTTTCCACCCATTCTTGCAGCACGTAATTTACTTACTGAGGAAAAGCATATGGATCTTGTGGTAATTTGCTTAAATTAAATGGTCACAGTTTATTATTCCATTTGTTCTTATAAAGAGAGAAAAAGTCATTACATTATGTGTCATGGTGATTGAGATTCTCTAATGCTTCTCATTATGATGAGCAAATATTTCATTTATCTTAGGGGTTTATGAAATACATGCAGGAATTATTGTAGGGTGTCTCAGAAAGTGGAAGTTTTGCTTCTTCTGAGCAAACTTTAGAAAATGCCAAACTGAAGACTTGTTTTGTTGTGTTATTCCCTTCAAAGCTTTTATCTTCTTAATTTGTGTATTATTAAATTTCTCATTTTTTCAAAGTTTGCATTCCTTTTCCCATAATAATTACTTCCAGGAAATGATAACCTAAAAATCAAAGAAGGTTACATTTGGTAATGTAAAGGTAAATCATCCACAGGCAAATCATTGAAAGCTACAAAAATATTGTACACTTATGGTAAGTGACAAGTTTTTTGATGATATTAACTTATGATAACTTGGATGGCAAAGATGAAAAGATATTTTTACTGGATTTGAATGTTGTGGTGTACAGGAAACAGAAGGTAATAATCTGTACATTGCCCACATTGTTCTCATTACCTCCTTAACATCAACATGTTTTCCTTGTGTTTATACAGATATGAATATGAATCTACAGTTTCAGTTTCAGGCAACTTGTCCTCAGGCAGTTTCTTGTGTATGGAAAATGGAACCCAGATTTTAAGACCAACACAAGATCCATCAGGTTGTCTACTTCATTGTGTTGATTTCTGTCCTGTGAACTTACAACTGAACACTTTCTGCTGAAAAATTCTAAATGAGTTATTGGGTTTGGTTGAGTTAGGTAAATAAACAAAGAGATGTTCTCTCTCCAGGAACTTCCAAAGTGGTCACAGTGAGGAATAACATAGCTAATAATAAAGAATGTTATTTTTCATATATTTGAATGTATTTATTAAGAGTTCTTTGTTTATTTATTAACATGGTTATTTAAAAAAGAGTTAAAGGACCAGGTGTGGTGGCCCACGCCTGTAATATCAGCACTTTGGGAGGCCAAGGCAGGCAGATCACCAGAAGTCAGGAGTTTGAGAGCAGCTTGGCCAACATGGTGAAACCCTATCTCTACTAAAAAATACAAAAATTAGCCAGGTGTGGTGGTGGGTGCCTATAATCCCAGCTACTCAGGAGGCTGAGGCAAGAGAATCACTTGAACCCAGGAAGCAGAGGTTGCAGTGAGCCTAGATTGCTGCACTCCAAACTGGGCAACAGAGTGATACTCTGTCTCAAAAAAAAAAAAAAAAAAAGTCTCAAACATCTATTCAAGGACCACTGTTGAGTTTGTCCCACAGAGGAAAATGTTTTACAAGGATGGACTTATGTTGATGATTTGATGTATATGATTAGGTAAATAGTAACCTACAATAGAAACAAGTTCAAGAGATTTGTGTTCTATCACCGATCTTTTATAGCAGGGAAAACAGGCAAATAGGCTACAGTTCTGAATTACTCTATTCCCTTTCTATTGACTTAGGAACTTGTCTTTCTGCTCCCTTCTTTTCTCTGCTTGAGTTGGTGCTTGAAAATTCTACACAATAGTAGTGCTTCTTTGACCTTCCTGTAGCCTTAGGCACCAACGTACTGGCTTCTGCCCCTTCTATCCCTTCTGCTCAGGGACCCGTATAATTTTCTGGTTATAATTGGTCTGGAGATGACTCTAATGACTCAATCCAGAACTTTTCCTCTTTTTATGGGGACATTTTTATTCTGGATTCATGTTGGTGGAAGTTGCAGTAATCCACAAGGGTGGGAATTTCATGACCACCATTGAATCAGGAAACCAAAATGGTTTCAAAAAGTTGAAAAATATCTGTCTCAGAAAAGCCAAAGAACCCCCATGTGGGAAATAAAGAAAAACAGTGACTTTAACAGTGGCCTGTGTTCTCTTCCTGAGCTAGCTATTGCCAACGACTGACCCAGATGCTTCATTGTGGATACAGGAAAACCTTCCCATTCTGGTACATCTCCAGGAAGGTGCATTGATGCTTTTGATTTTGCCCTAGAATAGGCCTATAGTTAGCCTGTGTTCTCTAGACACAAATCACTTTGAGCGTCACACAAAAAAACCTGAATACCCAGAAATAGAGACTAATATTTTCTGACTGGAAATGATGGAGAGATAGCCCTCACAAGAAATTCCTGGACCCAGCCATTGCCAGGACCCACAGGTCTCATCTGGCCAGTTTATAAAGTGTGAGAGTGCATTGTCTTTCACTTTTCTGAAAACAGGACTCCACAGAGCTTCCTCACAGCTTACCAGCTATTTTGGCTTAGAACATAAATGGCAAAGAGATTGATAGAATTCTTCAGAGATCTCCCTGTGATTCTCACTTTCTATTCCCTTTGGTCCCGTCTTTGTTATTCTGCTAAGCAGCTGCACCTCCAAGGATTGGGGTGGATTTCTGTATTGAAAGTTATTTGGTGGTTACAACATACAACATGCTCTATAGAGAACCTTTTATGATTACCCAGTTAAATATTTTTAGTTTCTATAAAATAATTAGAGTTGTAGAGAATTCACACTTTAGTGAGACTCTTGTTTAAATCTTATATAGGACCAATTTGAGAGAAAAATATTTTTGTGTTTTCGTCTCCCCAAAGTTGGATAGGAAGGGGGAAGCACTTGTAGCAGCTAAATAGGCCCAAGAGTTTCTGAAGAACCGAATCTCTTCCGAGAATAAAAACCTTGATTTTTAGTGTTTGCCAATTTCTGTGGTGTAACACTGCTATGAAACTACCAATGAGGTGTTACTGAACACTGAGTTGGGAGGAGGTATGTATATTCATCTCTCCCAACTCAGTAAGGACTGGCTCAGCATATCACTTACACTTGTCCATACCCAAGTCCTCTGTCAGAAAATGCACTAGGAATGCCCCAAGAAGTCATTGCTGGAGTAGTAATATAAATCACTGACAAGGTGCCATGGTCACATAACTGTGAAATGCCTACAGAAAACATGGAATTACCATTATTGACACTTTATTATCAAAGCACTAATGTCATGTCTTTTTTTTAATGCAGAGTGTATAAAGGAAGTTAAATCATTAATGTGGGTGTATGTCCTGGTAGGAAATATTGTACGTGGAATGGGCGAAACTCCCATCATGCCTTTGGGTATTTCCTATATAGAAGATTTTGCCAAATCTGAAAATTCTCCTTTATATATTGGTAAGTTTGAAAATCTACCTTAGCTTCTTTTCAGGACAATAAGTTATTTGAGGGTAGAAATTAGTCATATTTCTGTAGTCTTAGTGATATCCACAATGGTGAGTAGAGTGTCTTGATACAGTTGGCCTTCCATAAAAGTTTGTTGAATGGAGATATGATATGCTAAATGACAATGAGCCATTTAAAAAATAAATCTGCTTTCTGCTATTGGAAATACCACAAATCTAGTGCCCTTGGAGGTGACCCCTTCATTTGCTTTGCACCACAATATATTCAGTCTGTTAAGAGATTTACCAATGTTTTCTCTAAAATGTTCCATGTATTCATAACTTTTCTCACTATTTTCACTACCTCTGTTTTTGTTCAGGTTCTCATACCTTATAGTTTCTCTGTATTGATTATTTTCTCTTCAGTGTTTTCTTCTCTCAGTTTAAAAAAATGTTGCAGTATAGTATTTCTCAAGCATTGTTTTAATCATGTGTTCTCTACTATATTTACGACATATATAGGCTCCTTATTTATTAACTATGATCTCTCCACTTATTACTCATGGCTCTGAATGACATTCACTTACTTAGTTTCTATAAAGTTTCTCTTCATCACGATCTCTCTGTACAGACAGGCTTCTTCATATTTTTCACAAACATGTTTTCATCTTTTTGGTTATGTTTCTTGAAATTGCCTTTTTAAAATCCATGTAGGTCACCTGGCACAATAGCCAACTTAAGACCCACCTTCTTGTGCTGTCTTTCAATCTCTGAAATAATCTTAATTTATTATGCATGACTTGTTTATATATTTTGTTATTTTATCAATAGTTGGTCATAACCCTGTAACATTTAGTATAGGAACATCGTGCTATTAACATATGGTGGCATATCTTTTAAAAACTAGAAAATCAAAGAGGGTGAGAAAAGACAGAAATGATTTATACATAATTAAGATGGATGAAAATATTGAGGAATCATTAACCAAAGTGACTTTTGAAACTTTTTGACAACTCAATAATTTTGCAATAATCTTTTTCAGTGATTTTATACTGAGTCCTTTCAAATTCCTTCACACACTTATATTAAAACAATGCAAACACTTTCCTACAAGAATTTAACAAACACCCTGCTATGATGTCTATTTCTTCATTCAACAAATACTAGGGTGTATTATATATAAATATAGCTGTGATAATCTCTATACATATTAAAATGAATATGATACGGTTCATATAAGGTTAGTAAATGAAGAACTATATAATTATTAGTACTATATATATAGTGTGTGTATATACATATATATGTATACAGTGTGTACATGAGTGTATGCATAACCAAATAGCTCTACGTCAAGAAAATAGTTCCATGTAAGGCTCTGGAGTTTAAAAGAACATAAAAGATAGATTAAAAGTTTGAGAATCAGCTGGGCGCGGTGGCTCACGCCTATAATCCCAGCACTTTGGGGGGCTGAGGCAGGTGGATCACCTGAGGTCAGGAGTTCAAAACCAGTCTTATCAATACGATGAAACCCCAGCTCTACTAAAAATACAAAAAATAGCAGGGTGTAGTGGCATGCGCCTGTAATCCCATCTACTTGGGAGGCAAAGATAGGAGAATCGCTTGAACCCAGGAGGCAGAGGTTACAGTGAGCCAAGAGATTGCGCCATTGCACTCCAGCCTGGGCAACAAGAGTGAAACTCTGTCAAAAAAAAAAAAAAAGTTTGTGAATCATCTATAGAGAGGTAATAAATGAAATCAAGGGGGATAAATTAGGTTGTTGTGGAAGACCATATACATACTGAGAAATATTAAGATAAAATACTGTTCTACTTAGTAAATAGACTAGGAGAAAGGAAAATCAAAAAAGGAATAGTCATGAGAACACAATGAAACAATGCATGTATAGTTTAATAAAAGTCTTAGGAAGAAATGTGGCTGGCCACTCTGGCTCAGGCCTGTAATCCCAGCACTTTGGGAGGCTGAGGCTAGTGGATCACAAGGTCAGGAGTTCGAGCCCAGCCTGGCTGACATGGTGAAACCCCGTCTCTACTAAAAATACAAAAATTAGCGAGGCATAGTGGTGCGTGTCTGTAATCCCAGTTACTCGGGAGGTTGAAGCAGGAGAATAACTTGAACCCAGGAGGCCAAGGTTGCAGTGAGCCAAGATTGTGCCTCTGCACTCTAGCCTGGGCAACAGAGCAAGGGTCCATCTCAAAAAAAAAAAAAAAATGTGAAAAGAGGAGTTGGCCAGTAATACCAAATAACCTAGAAAGCTAGGAAGATGAAGACCAAAAGAGGTCACTAGATTAGTGACAAAGCGTTCACTGGTGGTACCTGAGAGTATTTGAAAGAGAATGTAAAAGGATTTGAGTAAAGTGAGTGAGAGGTAAGGAAGTAGAGGCAGAGAATGTAGTGAAAGGAGAGAAAGTGGGGTGGATTTGCGACTTTGTAGAATTGTTGGCTACAGGGAAATTGAACAAGCACAAGAGAGGGAGTGTTTGGTAGAGCAAGACCTTAGAGAAGATAAAAGGGGTTGGAACCAAAAAGTCAGGTGTGGGTTCTCCACAGAACCATGGAGAAGGCAGAAACAATAGGCAAAACCAAATTTTGAAGTGAACAGGAAGAAAATCGAAGAAACTTGTGTCTGGATTTTCAGAGATCATGGAGGGTTCAGCACAGGCTCTGAATTGTGGGCAAATGATGAGATGGCTGATGGTGTAATTTTAATGAATAAGAATTTAAACAAAGACAGATAGGACTGATGGACATGGAAAATAAAAATGTGGAAGAAAAGGAAGGAAAATATGATAAAATAAAAGAGTTGTATCATATAATAATAATGAGGACATAGCCAGAAGGAAGTTTCAAGTTGCAGATCTGAGAATGAAACTTTTCTGAGGAATGTGCCGTAAGAAACTTATTATAAATGATATTGCTTTAGAATTCCTCCCCAAACGTGGCTGTGGGATGAATTAACAGGACCTTGGTATATCATGACCTAGTCAATGGCATGATCCCAGCTGCAACTGCCTGTGCTGCTACAGCAAATCTTTACCCGTGATACAGCATGAAAGAGAATTTGGAGGCCTGGGAAAGTGGTCTTAAATTATAAGGTTTTTTTTTCAACATTTATAGAAAAAAGCTTTACTTATATGTACATCAAGCTTAACTTTTGTATAAATTGTTTATCTAGTCAAAAGTATCTAAGGCAAAAACGTTCACTCTTCAGGCTTTTCATGGACCTAGAACTTTCTATGTGGGCATATAACTGTACTATAACCTTATATTTTTATTTATTTTTAGGGTTTGTAGAAACAGGAGCTATTATCGGTCCTTTGATTGGACTTTTGCTGGCATCGTTCTGTGCAAATGTTTATGTCGACACTGGATCTGTGAACACAGGTAATTCAATAAAATCTATTTTTACAGTGTCTGAAGTATACAAAGCATCTCAGACATGTTATGATATATAATCATGGCCTAACTTAGTCCTCAATTTAATAAATGATCGCCACAAGTGAGCAAACTGTAGTGGAGGAGTTTAAAGAACTTTTCAAATATTCCAAACCAGAAAGTGCTAGAGCAAGATAAAATGCTAGTCTGACACAGAATCCCATCTACTGCACTTCAACTATATTTCTTGGTTTTAAAATATTTAAGCATGTAAGTTTGAGTTTATTTCAATTAAGCAATCATTTGTTGATGACAAAATAGAACCTGTAATTGTTTAGTTAATATCTGCTTTTAAATCCCTTACATGATAGATAACCAGCCTAATTTATTGCTAGATTATATATATGTGTGTATATATATATATATATATATATATATATATATATATATATTTTTTTTTTTTTTTTTTTTTTTTTTTTTTGAGATGGAGTTTCGCTGTTGTTGCCCAGGCTGGAGTGCAACGGTGCCATCTCGGCTCACCGCAACCTCCGCTTCCTGGGTTCAGGCAATTCTCCTGCCTCAGCCTCCTGAGTAGCTGGGATTACAGGCACGTGCCACCATGCCCAGCTAATTTTTTGTATTTTGAGTAGAGACGGGGTTTCACCATGTTGACCAGGATGGTCTCGATCTCTTGACCTTGTGATCCACCCGCTTCGGCTTCCCCAAGTGCTGGGATTACAGGCTTATTATTAGAAAAATTTTATCAGTGTCTGAACTATAAGCAAATTTTATACTTGGTTAGGACCTGATTATTATCATTTAAAAAATTTTCTATAGTCCATATGGAAAATACTGATTAAGCTAACAAAAATGTGTATATTTTTTTACAGATGATCTGACCATAACTCCTACTGATACTCGTTGGGTTGGTGCATGGTGGTTTGGCTTTCTGATTTGTGCAGGAGTTAATGTGCTCACTGCCATTCCTTTTTTCTTTTTGCCCAAAACACTTCCAAAGGAAGGACAGGAGGATAATGCCGACATCGTTAAAAATGAAAATGAAGAGAAACAAAGAGAAGAGTTCAAGAAGGAAAAAAATGGAATCACTAAAGGCAAATACACATATTTTAAATACTATGAAATTGACCTTTCATTTCATATAGATATGTCTGTATTTTAGTCTGACATTATGATATACTATGATGTGTTGAGACAATTTGTCATCAACAGTCACCAATCAATAATACCTAACTAGTCTGATTCTTCCTATGCTACTACTTGAAAAGAAATAGTATAATTTGGAAGCTGAATTATTTCAGATCAGCATTTACATAAACTTTTATGTCAGTCTTGGCATTCTCTCTCTCATATATATATATATATATATATATATATATCTCGGTAGTGGGAAGAATAATAATTTACAAAAAGAAGCAGTTTCTCAGGAAGAAATTGTAAAAAAAAAAAATTTTAAATGATCATATGATGTATGATACAGGTAATATTGAGCAACGTAGTGATTTTCCAGCAAATGCAAGGGTATATTTCATGTAACTTTTTTTTTTTTTTGTACAGAACCTCAATAAAATCTCAGAGCATAATTTACAGAAAGTTTTTCTGTGGGAAACTAAACTAAAAGAGTTTAAGTATTTAGTACTCAAGAGCACTGATTCTTAAACTTGGTGGCACATTGGAATCACCTAGAAAATTCAAAAAACGATTGATGGCTGAAAGTTCTATAGTATTCCCAGAAGGTCTGATTTAATTAGTGTGGATGTGTGGCGTGGGTATTGGAACTTAAAAATGTTTATTTGATGGATGGGGAGGGGCTCAGTTTTCTGTAAAATGGGGATAATAATAGTACTTGTTATAGAATTATTGTGTGAAGGTAAAAAACATTCTAGTGCACATTATTATTAATACTGATACTAATGTTAGAACTTTTTATTTTTTTGAGACGGAGTTTCGCTCTTGTTACCCAGGCTGGAGTGCAATGGCGCGATCTCAGCTCACCGCAACCTCCGCCTCCTGGGTTCAGGCAATTCTCCTGCCTCAGCCTCCTGAGTAGCTGGGATTACAGGCACGTGCCACCATGCCCAGCTAATTTTTTGTAATTTTAGTAGAGACGGGGTTTCCCCTGATGGTCTCGATCTCTTGACCTCGTGATCCACCCGCCTCGGCCTCCCAAAGTGCTGGGATTACAGGTGTGAGCCACTGCGCCCGGCTAATGTTAGTACTTTTATTGTTGCCGCTGCTGTTTCTATCATCACCCATAAATTACATTGTTATTTTGCGTAGAATTTTTCTTAACAATTATAAATTCTCTTAAATCATAATTGAACATAATTTAATACGTCTTGGGTCATTAGGAGCCAACTCAGAATCTTGCAAATTCTCAGGATCATTCTGATGAGATTAAAAACACTTCCCTAAAGGATAGTTATGGACTGATAGACCTCTTGCAATCTGCAAAATCAGTTCTGTTTTCAAAATTACAAAAGAGCTTAGCTTGTTGTAAGAAATAGAAAACAAAGTTGTGTTACTGAGATTCATCTATTAGGACAGGGATGTCAACAAACATGGGTGACTTAAAAATCTTCAGAGTTCGGGCAACATTTCGCTCTCCTGTCAGGTCCCCTATTCACAAATACAAATTCTACAGTTATAATTTATTTATTTGCATTAATCTGTGCTTCTTCCTCTTCCAAATTGTTTATTTATTGAAATTTTGTTCCAGAATGAATTGTGAGCAGTTTATTAAGCAAACCAGGATAGTACAAAATAAGAAAGTCAAGACAGAGAACATTGTAGACAGGAGAAGTGAAAGGAAATTAAAGTGAGAACTTGAGCCTACATGGCAGCTGTGTGACCAAGAACATTTACTAGAGACAGGCCACACATTTGACTCTGTGGATTTTTCCAACAGGAATAATTTTTGGTTAAATCATTTACATAGTCCTTAGAATGTACCAAATGAATCAGCATCTCTGAGGGTGGGAACTGGATGTCGGTATTTTTAAAAATATCTCCAGGTAAGTCCTTTTGTGAATCATTGGCAGAACCACTGAAACTGTTGTTCTGAAGAAGCAAAAAATTTCCAGATACTTGAGAACATTTATATTTCAATAATTCCCACATATATCTTCATTTCAAATGTTCAAGGAGTGATAACAAATATTTATGTGAAATCTTCTTTAAATCTTCTTTATCAAATTGATTTCCCTCCAGATTTTGCAGAACAGAACAAGCACCTTTCATTCTAATGAATGGTAGAAAAGAGAATATATTAATAGAAGAACAAAAGATTAGAAATAAAATGCTGTGGACACAGACAATATTTTGGTCACTTTGTAGTTTTGCTAATTGATCTTTGAGTCAATAGTGACTAACTGAGGGAAAAACTATTGTGTTCTGATCCCTACCCAGTCAGCTGCATCACTGACCTTCAGAAGTCACCAAAACTTTGCTATGACTTCAGCTTTCAAGAGGAAAAAAGAATTAACAAACACATACACATTGCATATGGTAAAAAACAATTTGTTGAGGAGGTGGATGTTTCAGGAAAAGCCAATCAAAATGCAAAGCCAAGTTCGTTTGACACAGTTGTCATTCTTTCATTTCAGATTTTTTACCATTCATGAAAAGTCTTTCCTGCAATCCAATTTATACGCTTTTCATACTTGTAAGTGTGATACAGTTTAATGCATTTGTTAACATGATCTCCTTCATGCCTAAATACCTGGAACAGCAATATGGAAAATCATCTTCCGATGCGATCTTTCTAATGGGTATGTTTGTTTTTCTCTGCATTAGTAGTACTTCTTTTTTGAGATGGACTTTTGCTCTTACTGCCCAGGCTGGAGTGCAATGGCATGATCTCAGTTTACCACAACCTCTGCCTCCTGGGTTCAACTGATTCTCCTGCCTTAGCCTTCTGAGTAGCTGGGATTACAGGCATGTGCTACCACGACCAGCTAATTTTGTATCCTTAGCAGAGAAAGGGTTTCTCCACTTTGGTCAGGCTGGTTTCAAACACCCTACCTCAGGTGATCTGCCTGCCTTGGCCTCCCAAAGTCCTGGGATTACAGGCATGAGCCACTGCACTTGACTGAGTAACACTTTTTTCCCCCATGAAGTAGTGAACAGTGCAATGGTGGGTATAGCAAACTCCTAAGTTGAAGTCTTTCAGAATATCTCTTGTCTCTGCTGCATTTCTTCCTTCTACTCCCCCCCCCCCAAAAAAAAAAAAATTAAGAAAGGGTAGAGAAGGGAAGAGGTCAGAAGTATCTTGACTTTCTTATCTTCTGCTCTCTGCAGTTCAGAATGGAAATTCATAATATTTATGAAAACCTTGGGGAGTACAAAAATTAGATATTTTCAGATAGGCAATCCATTAATTTGAAAAAGAAGACAGAGTTAGCTCATTAGGATTCTGTATTTTATTACCAAATTTCACTCTTTTGGTTCCAATTCCCAAAGATTCTATGTTCCTCCTAATTTAATTTTTTGGTCCCTCTAGTGGTTTTAGGTGTCTCTGCAGTCATACACATTTGGCTTTTCATGAAATCACACTAACCTTAGTGGTATTACCCTAATTTAGGTTTTTCCTGGTATCTTTTCACTGTTTTGAAAAGTCAATATCCCAGGCTACTTGTATCCACACTACCTAAAGTGCTTGTGAAAGCTTCAGATACCTGAGGTTCCCCCTCAGACACACTGAATCAGACTCCCTGGTGTGGGGCTCTGGAATAAATTTTTAACAAGCTCTCTCAGTAATATGATCCAGGGAGCCAGATGCTTACATTGTATGGATGGAACCTAGCACTATCTTCTCCTTTTTCTATTTCTTTTTTAATCTTCTTGGGGAGGTTTGATAGAGGAAGAGTGTTGGCCGGTAGCAGCAAAAGACGAAATGTAAACACACCGGACAGCAACAGGCTCAACAAAGTGACTTTAAAGTATCTTCAACTGGGTGTGGTTGCTCATGCCTGTAATCCCAGCACTTTGGGATGCTGAAGAGTGAGGATCATTTGAGACCAGGAGTTCAAGATCAGCTGGGACAACATAGCAAGATGTCATCTCTACATTTTTTTTTTTAATGAGCAGGTGTGGTGTTGTGAGCCTGTAGTCCCAGCTGCTTGAAAGGCTGAGGTGGGAGCATCCCTTAAGCCCAGGAGTTGAGGCTGCATGCTATGATCATGTCACTGCACTCCAGCTTGGGCAATAGAGCCAAATTCCGTCTCTAAAAAAAAAGAAAAAAAAAGCTCCTTGAGAAGAGTCTAATTCTTAACCAAAGCGGGACAAGTAACTGAAAAATTATATATATATATTCTCATTACACAGGATGGAGGGTAATAAATGAAATTACTGGTCAACGTTGACTTGCCATTCCTACCTGGATCCTAAGAAGAAAGATTTTTTTTTTTGTCATGATCTCTGCCTAAAAGAAATTTGCAAGCTACTGCAATGAGTTAAATGAATGATAATATGAGAACAACAGTCTCCCAAAATATGCTTCCCCATTATGGGGCATTTCAAAATCTCCCTGTTGGTAATGTGTAACTAAGTGGGAGTAAAATTAAATCATTCTTCTTTACTATTAGTTGGACCTAAATAGTATCTTATGTAAGACATATTACAGAGAAGTGATATTTGTTCCTTTGGTAAGTCATCTTGTAAATAATATTTTATTTGCATTTATAGGTGTTTATAACTTACCTCCAATATGCATTGGATATATAGTTGGTGGTTTAATAATGAAGAAGTTCAAGATTACTGTCAAACAAGCTGCCCACATAGGATGTTGGTTATCCTTACTTGATTATCTTCTCTATTTTTTATCTTTTCTCATGACTTGTGAAAATTCTTCAGTTGTTGGAATAAATACCTCTTATGAAGGGTATGTTGTTTTCTAGTGAATGTCAGAATATTTCAACAAATAGTTAATACTATATTTTTTACAATGGCAATGCATGATCACATCATTTGCTTATTGGAGTTAACGGTAGTAATCTTTGGTCCTCTTCATCTGCCAATCAAAAGCCAATATATCCAAGATATAGGCTTAGTAAAGAGGTTGGGGACATACCACAGGGTGAGTGAATTTACAATTGTATGTACATGTGGCTGTATGTGTATGACTGTCTTCGTGATATCAGAGTAGACATTATCCTATCAAAGAAACTACCTAGAGTTTTAAGTTGTATTAAAATATGTTATCTATATAACTTATATTCTCATAACTGAGTAAAATTAAGAGTTGACTACACAGGCAAAATAACCTTTATATGTTTTCACAATAGGCTTCAGTTTGGTATAACTGAATCCTAATACATGATAAATTAATTAATATATACATTCATATATTTCATTTGTATTGCTATGTCTAAAACATTGAATAGTTTCATATTTTGTATTTTGAAGGTTATCTGTGTTTTATTGAAAGATTTTCCGTTGTGATGTACATTCAAATAATTCACCCGTGGGGCATATTTTTATAATCAAGCCATCAGTTAAAATGACATAAAGGACGTCCGAAAATACTTTTTCAAAATTGTCAAGGTTTATTAGATTGAAATAATTCCAAATGTAAAATCATAACATAATTTTACATATGCGGTTTGATTTGAGACTCATAAACTTCATTTAAGATAAGCATTGTTATCTCTACTTTACAAATGAAATTAAGATTCAAAAAGATTTAATGATAAAAAGAGTTCATTTCAAATCTCTTCAACCACAACAGTATAGAAATGGATTTTAAAATTGGAATAAATTTTAAAGATTGTTTCCATCTCCAATGATGCTAATTCACAGACAGAATGTGTAGAAAGTCACACTGTGATCTAGTCTGAATTCAGTTTCTAAACTACCATGCAAATGCTCTTTCAATCATATTATAACCACTGGTCACTTTTGATATTAGTAGAATGTATTTCTTTAATTCAAATATCTATGTTTCTTGAGCTAAATGTATTATGTACATTATAAATGGAATTTGCAGATTTTATTTTCTCATATTAGTCCTGTCTTGTTATTTGCTACCTAATGTATCAATCACAGAGATTAGTTTATCTTCATCTTTTGAAATCTAATAATACATGAAAAAATAACTCCCAAATGGTAGGCACTCAATGCTTGTTTATTGTCTATCTGTTCTGAGATAAATCATTGAAAGAGTGGCTATGTGGTCATCAAAGCAGGTCTCTTTTATGCCAGAGCTATAGTACACAGGCCACATATTGATGACTGGAAGATTTCTTTTTCTATGCATGGGAGGAAAGGAAATCAAGTTGGGGATTGAGATGAAAAGAAGAAAAAAATGATTGAATCATCTTTTAGTATCCATGACATTATTTTAAATCGTTTCAGAATTCAGCAAGATTTATATGTGGGAAATAACATTTTTGCTAATTGCAATGCGGATTGCAGCTGTCCAACTAAAATATGGGATCCTGTGTGTGGAAACAATGGCTTGTCTTATCTGTCGGCTTGTCTTGCCGGCTGTGAGACATCCATTGGAGCGGGAATAAACATGGTAAGACATCCTATTTGACAGAACTTTTGTGAGTTGAATTGGTACTTCCCAACTACGAACTGGGCCTGCATTTAATAAAAGTAAAATGAATATTTCCTTAAAACCGAATTAGTTACTTTGTGGAAAAATAACTCCGTAATAGTCACGTGATTACATTTTATTCCCAGATCTTATGTAAAACCTTCAGAGCATCTGAACAGTGATCTGAAATTTCAAAGCAGTTTATAATATTACTCAAATAACTTGGGTCATAAATACTGTGGGCTAAAACATTTTTATAATTGAGATAAAGTTGGCAGTTTTGATCTCAATTATCCAGCTAATTGCCTTTCTCTCTATATATATTTTTTTCCTGTGTATTTGTATGGATGTGCTTTCTGTGTTTTTCACATTCTTACAGTTATTTAAAAATTTAGAATTAAGAATGTTATCTTGCCTCTAAGATATCACAATATAACCACAGTATTAATACTCATAGAATGTTGGTTAGTGACTAAGTAATAAATTTTAATTTTTATTAAGACCTGGAAACATCAAAAAAAATTGACAACTCTGTTTTTGAAGTAAACTATTTCTTTTGAAGCAAAGCTTTGTTTATTTATAAGCATCTAAATATTTCAATTGAGCACTCTGGAACAGATTTTGTTGAATGTAGTGTTGTGTCAAAACAGTGTTTTAAAAAAGTGTGTCTTTAGGATAGCTTATTAGTTATTACAAATTTACAATATATATTTCAAAAAATATACCATTTTCTGAAATCACACTTCCACGTTTTGTTACATGCTGTAATCTTGAGAGACATCATCATGGAGATGGAGTAAAGGGAACAAGCAGTCTCCATCTTGAGCCAACTGGCTGTGTAGAAAATGTTTAAAATTTGTGTTCAAGATTTTTCTTTCTTAGGCAATGTATTATTTTTTGACAGGTGTTCCAAAATTGCAGCTGTGTTCAAACATCAGGAAATTCATCTGCAGTTCTTGGGTTGTGTGACAAAGGACCTGACTGTTACATGATGCTCCAGTACTTCCTAATCTTGTCAGCCACAAGCAGTTTCATTTATTCTTTGGCTGCCATACCTGGATACATGGTTCTCTTGAGGTACAATAATTATTTTCTTTATTTAGATTTCTTTTTTGGGGTCATTTAACAAGGTAGCTTGTTCTAAGAAAGTCACTCAGGGCTTATAGTATCTAACAACTCAGTGCTCTAACATGCCATTTATTAAGGGTTTTGTATTAAAGATTGCTGAATTTCACAAAATTTTTAAGTTAGCAATGCACATGTTCATCTGCTGGCATTTCACACCCCATTCCTCCCTATTTTTCTTCCTTATTACTTAGAGTTAAATGAGTGGACCTCTCATTTTGTGACAAAAGAGACATATTTTTATCTTAGGGTAGAACACATAAAATGGCCATTTTGATAGGAAAAGAGTGGGTGCCTGGCAGCCATTTCCTAGGGTTCAACCTATAGGACAGCAGTGCAAAGCTGTCTCTCACCGAGGTCACTTGATCTTTCTGAGCTCCATTTTTTTAAAATAGTAATGGGCATAATAATAAAAATTCTCTTACAAGGCTACTGTGAGACATCAGTGCTGAAGGACTTTCTAAAACTAGGAAATTGCAGAGCCAGTTTTCAAATTTAGGTATATTAAATAAACCTTCTTTCAACTACACCACTCTTCATGCCTAGTAAACAGTCCTGAACATAGTTTGGATTTTTTTCTCTTCTTCTTTTGGAACTCAAAAGTAGAGTTGAGTTAATCACAATGCTCAAGTCGTAACATTATCATAGGCCAGAACAAGGATTCTCTCTTATTTGACTTAATTTATTTATTTACTTATATTCAATTCCCTACTCCCAGTCACCATAGGTGCTCACTTATGCTTACTTAAATATGACAAAAAGTCATTAAATATGCATTTTATTTGTAAAAAATTAGAATTTTTTGGTGTATGTGTTTTTATATTCACACCAATGGCAGTGTGCTACTAAGTCTTGTTTTGTTCATAAGGTAGATGCAGAGATAAATTTGCCAGTCCTACTAGTATTTAGAGTAATTTTCATATCATCACTTCATGAAAGTTGGAATTATCTAACTTTGTGATGTTGACTAATCCAATGTGTGCAAAATGCTAATGATAGCTCATTGATGTGTTAATATGTGTTTCCTGATATACTGAGCTTAAGCATCTCTTCAAACAACTTTTTAGCTATTTAGACTTCTGATTCATGATGCTTATTCAATGTATTTTGCCAGTTTTACCCATTGTATTTCCTATCTCCTATGTTTTTCTTGATGATTTTGATGATTACTATGTAAATTACAGATACTAATGTAACATTATTTATATGATACAATTATTTTCACTTACTTGTCTGCTTTCTTTTAACTTTTACAATGCCATTTATGGAATGAAATCCTAAATTTTGTTGTACTAAAATCTAATGATTTTCTTGTCTTAGTGTTTGTGTATTTGGAAGAGAAACTACATTTTAAAATTGCTTCCACATTTCTAACTTATAAAAATATTCAATTAAATTTTATTCCCTCCTAAATTTCCAGCTTTACCTTTTGTACATAGTTTTTAAAGCCATTTCAAATCTATTTTTACGTGTGGTTTAAGGGACATAGATATCCAGCGTTATTTTTCTCCAAATAATAAAGTTGTTTTTCAAAATCATAGCTTATATAATAGATCCTTTTTCCTTTAATTTGTGGTGCCACCATCTCAAGTTTTCCATCCTTATTCTGTTCCACAGATTTATTTGCCTGTTTTCATACCAGTGTTACCTTGATTTCGTTACTTTGGCCTTGCAAATGTTAATCTCTCATATAACTTTTTCTCACCCACCTGTCACCTTTACTTTCCCTTTATTCTTTTATTCTCAAACTTATTTAGCTGTCTGTGGATCTTTATACCTTCATAAGAATTTCAGTTGAGTTTGCGTAGATTCCATAGATTACTTGAAGAAAATCTGACATCAAATATTTTTGAACGTGCAGTATCCTCACATTTCCTTAAACATTTCTTTGTATCCTTAAATAGAGTTCTTAAAAATTTTTCATAAAGGTGATGTGTCATTAGATTGCTTCTTAAGAACTACACATAAATATATAAATTACATATGCACATATGCATACATATACATGTATATACATGCACACACATATATACATACAGTCACACAGATACATACATACATGCTTACACATAAACACACAGTGAAAAAAACAAATGGTTTCTCTGTTCATACAGAACACTTCTGACAGCCAGATGTGTGGATTATTTTTCTACACTGACCAATTCTGCAACACCAGTTGGGTGTTCTACAGTTTCATTCAATTCTCACACTGTCTACATAGACTTTGCATCAGATTGCACAAGTTAAAGGGCTCAGTCCTGCAAGACTGTCCCCACTTTAGATGTCAATCACAAGTCCAGATGTCCAGACACCCTGGGCTTCTGACTGACAAGCTATGCATTAGGGTTGACTCCTCCACATAATTTTCTAGAATGGCACACAGAACTCAGGGAAGAAACACTTTACTTATATTTACTGGTTTATTATGAAGGTTATTATAAGACACAAATGGAAACCAGGACGGAGTTGGGGTGTGCCACTCTCCTGGCATGTGGATATGTTTACCAACTCAGAAGCTCATCAAATCTCCCTGTTCAAGAGCTTTCGGGAAGCTTGATCTTTAGCACAAACAAACCACTACATCCTCCTGGAGGTCTGAGTGTGGGGCTGAGAATTCCAATCTCCTAATAGCTTGGTTTTCCTGGTGACCAGTCCCAACCTCAGTCTGCGGCCCCACCCTGTTGTCTCATTAGTATAGACTTTGGTGTGATCAAAACAATCTCCTTAAGAAAAATCTTAATCTCCTTAAGTCAAAATATATTCCTATCACTCAGGATGTTCCAAGGGAATTCTAAGAACCCCAAGGATCTGTGCCCGGAGCTAGGGACAAAGACCAAATATATTTCTTATGATGCCATACACACACACACACACACACACAGAATGGTACCATTACATCACAAACATACAATATACATATATATGCATACACATGTAAATATTTGTGACTGCAAATATATTAGATATGAATATGTATATTTGCGATTTAAAATTTTTTTGGTGCCCATTAACTATCTCTACTTCCCTACCACACTGAGGTTACCCTTTCCAGCCTCTGGTAACAATCCTTTTGCTCTCTATCTCCATGACTTCAATTGTTTTCTTTTCTTTTTTTTTTTCCTGACATGGAGTCTCACTCTGTTGTCTAGGCTGGAGTGCAGTGGCACAATCTCAGCTCACTGCAACCTCCACCTCCTTGGCTCAAGTGATCCTCCTGCCTCAGCCTCCCGAGTAGCTGGGACTACAGGTGTGCACCACAACACCTGCTAAGTTTTGTATTTTTAGTAGAAATGGGGTTTCATTATTTTGGCCTGGTTGATCTTGAACTTCTGATCTCAGGAGATCCACTCACCTCGACCTTCCAAAGTGCTGGGATTACAGATGTGAGCCACTATGCCCAGCCTGTTTTCGTTTTTAGCTCCCACAAAATAAGTGAAGACATGCAGTTTGTCTTTCTATGCCTGGCTTATTTTACTTAACATAATGACCTCCAGTTTCATTTATGTTGTTTCAAATGAAAGGGTCTCATTTTTTTTTATGGTGGAATATTACTCCATCATGTATATGTACCACATTTTCTTTATCCATTCGTCTACTGCTGGACACTTAGGTAGCTTCCAAATCTTGACTATTGTGAATAGCGCTGCAATA
The DNA here is from genome assembly GCA_031835075.1 of Saguinus oedipus. Lineage (NCBI taxonomy): Eukaryota > Metazoa > Chordata > Mammalia > Primates > Cebidae > Saguinus > Saguinus oedipus. The sequence continues at coordinate 54,091,222 of CM063177.1, forward strand.
AACATGGGAGTGCAGATAGCTCTTTGACACATTGACTTCCTTTCTTTTGGGTATATATTAATACCTACAGGTGGAATTGATGGATCATGTGGTAGCTCTATTTTGAGTTTTTTGAAGAACCTCCAAACTGTTCTTCATAGTGGCTGTACTAATTTACATTCCCACCCACAGTGTAGGAGGGCTCCCTTTACTTCACCTCCTCACCAGTGTTTGTTATTGCCTGTCTTTTTTATAAAAGTCATGTTAACTGGGGTGAGAAGATATCTCATTGTGGCTTTGATCTGTATTCCTCTGATGATCAATGATGCTGAGCATTTTTTAATATAACTGCCATGTGTATTTCTTCTTTTGAGAAATGTCTCAAATTTTGCTCATTTGCTAATTAAATTATTAGATTTTTTTCTGTAGAGTTTGAGCTCCTTGCATATTCTGGTTATTAATCTCTTGTCAGATGGGTAGTTTGCAAATAATTTCTCTCATTCTGTGAGTTGTCTTTTCATCTGGTTGATTGTTTCCTTTGCTGTGCAGAAGATTTTTAACTTGATGTGATCCTCTTTATCCATTTGTTGTTGTTGTTGTTGTTAGTTATCCGTGCTTGTGGAGTATTACTCAGGAAATCTTTGTTCAGTTCAATGTCCTGGAGATTTTCCTGAATGTTTTCTTGTAGTAGTTTCATAGTTTAAGGTCTTAGATTTAAGTCTTTAATCATTTTGATTGGATTTTTGAATGTGGAAAGAAATATGAGTCTAGTTTCACTCTTCTGCTTATGAATATTCCATTTTCCCAGCATCATTTATTGAAGAGATTATCTTTTACCCAATGTACATTCTTGGCATCTTTGTCAAAAATGAGTTCATTGTAGATATATGGATTTTTTTTTTCCGCATTCTCTATTCTGTTCCATTGATCTATGTGTCTGTTTATTTATTTATTTATTTATTTATTTATTTATTTATTTATTTATATTGCATTTTAGGTTTTGGGGTACATGTGCAGAATGTGCAAGATAGTTGCATAGGTACACACATGGCAGTGTATGTGTCTGTTTTTATGCCAATACGATGCTATTTTGGTTACTATACCTCTGTGATATAAGCTGAAGTCAGGTAATGAATGTGATTCCTCAAGTTTTGTTCTTTTTGCTTTGGATAGATTTGGCGATCCTGGGTCCTTTGTGGTTCCATATTAAGATTACCTTTTCTATTTCTATGGGGAATGTTGTTGGTATTTTGATAGAAAATGCATCAAATCTGTAGATTGCAGATTGTTTTGGGTAGTTTTAGCAATATTATTTCTTTCAATTTATGAGCTTGGAATATATTTTCATTTATTTGTGTCTTTTTTAATTTCTTGCACCAGTGTTTTTCAGTTTTTACTGTAGAGATCTTTCACTTCTTTAAGCTAATTTCTAGTTGTTTTCTTTCACTTGTACCTATTGGAAATGGAATTACTTTCTTAATTTCTTTTTCAGATTGTTTGCTGTTGGCATATGCAAACACTACTCATTTCTTCTCTTGATTTTGTATCCTGCAATTTTACTGAATTTGTTTATCGTTTTGAATAGCTTTTTGGTGGAGTCTAGGCTTTTCCAAATAGAAGATTATATCAACTATGAACAATGATAATTTGACTTCTTCATTTCCAATTTGGATACTCTATTTATATTTATTGTCTGATTGCTCTAGCTCAGATTTCTGGTAGTATCTTTAATAACAGTGATTAAAGTGGGCATCCTTGTCATGTTCCAGATCACAGAAGAAGGACTTTCAGTTTTTCCCCACTCAGTATGATACTTACTATAGGTCTGTCATATATGGCTTTAGTACGTTGACACATGTTCCTTTTATATCCAGTTTTATGAGAGTTTTTACCGTAAAGAGATACTAAATTTTGTAAAATGTTTTCTCTACTTCAGTTTAAATGATCATATGGTTTTAGTCCTTTGTTCTGTTGGTATGATGTATCATACTGATTGATTTGCATATGTTGAACTATTCAAAATCCCACTTGGTCACAGTGAATGACCTTCTTAATGTACTGTTGAATTTGGTTTGCTAGCATTTTGTTGAGGATTTTTGCATCAGTATTCATCAGTGATAATGGCCTTTAGTTTTCTTGTTTGCTAGCATTTTGTTGAGGATTTTTGCATCAGTATTCATCAGTGATAATAGCCTTTAGTTTTCTTTCTTTTCTTTTCTTTTTTTTTTTTTTGATGTGTCTTTCTGGTTATGGCACCAGGATAATACTGGCCTCATAGAGTGAATTTCTCTCCTCTTCTGTTTTTCAGAATAATTTGAATAAATGGGCATTATTTTCTCTTTCAATGTTTGGTAGAATTCGGCAGTGAGGCCATTAGGTCTTTTCTTTGCTGGAGACTTTTTATTACAGCTTCAATCTCATTACTTGTTATTGATCTGTTCAGATTTTGAATTTCCTCATAGTTCAATCTTGGTAGGTTGCATGTGTCTAGGATTTCATCCATTTCTTCTAGATTTTTCAATTTATTGACATATAGTTGTTCACAATAGCCTTTAGTTTAACACAGTTTAACAATTATGTCTTAAAATCCTTTTGGTATCAGTTGTAATGTCTCCTTTTTCATCTATAATTTTATTTATTTCAGTCTTCTCTCTTCTTTTCCTAGTTATTTTGGTTAAAGGGTCATCAATTTTGTTTTCCTTTTCAAGAAACTATTTTTTTTGTTTTGTTGAAACAAAAACCAAAATTGTTTTTTGTTTTGTTGTATTTTATTTTTCATTTCAATTTCATTTATTTCTATTTTGATCTCTATTATTTCTTTTCTTCTACTATTTTGTGTTTGGTTTGCTCTTGCTTTTCTAATTCTTTAATATGCATCACTGAGTTGTATATTTGAAGTTTTTCTTCTGTTTTAATGTAGGCATTTATAGTTATAAACTTGCTTCGTAGTATTGTTTTCACTGTATCCCGTGAGTTTTGGTATGTTATGTTTCAATTATCATTTGTTTTAAGAAACTTTCAATTTCCTTCTTAATTTTTTCATTGACCGTTGGTCATTCAGGAGCATATTGGTTAATTTCCATGTGTTTGTATAATTTTTCAAAATTTCTTTTGTTGTTGATTTGTAGTTTTATTTCATTGTGGTCAGAGAAGATACTTGATATTATTTCAATTTTTTTTTGAATGTTTTAAGACTTGTTTTGTGAGCTAACATATGGTCTATTCCTGAGAATGATCCACGTGTTGAGGAAAGGAATGTGCACTCTGTAGCCATTGGATAAAATGTTCTGTAAATATGTATTAGGTTCATTTGATCTATAATTTGAATTAAATCCAATGCTTCTTTGTTGATTTTTTTCGTTGGTCTGGGAGATTTGTGCAATGCTGAAAGTGAAGTGTTGAATTCTTCAGGTATTACTGTATTAGGCACTATCTCTCTCTTTAGGTATAATATTTGCTTTAGATATCTGGTTGCTTCAATATTGGGTAAATATATATTTATAAGTCTTATATCCTCTTGTTTAATTAATCATTTGTCCTTATATAATTATATTCTTTGTCTTTTCTTATAGTTTTTGTCTTAAAATCTATTTTGTCTGATATAAGTATAGCTACCCCTGCTCATTTTGGTTTCTGTTGGCATGGAATATCTTTTTCATCCTTTTGTTTTCTGGGTCTCTGTCTTTATGAGTGACACGTGTTTCTTGGAGACAACGGATAATTGGGTCTTGGGTTTTTTTTTAATTGATTCAGCTACTTTACGTCATTTTATTAGTTTAGTCTATTTATATTAAATATTCTTATTCATTAAAAAAATGACTTACTCCTGCCATTTTGTTATTTGTTTTCTGGTTTTCTCTTCCTTCTTTTTAAATTCCTGTTTTCCTTTCAGTGAAGGTGATTATCTATACTGGTATGCTTTAATTTCTTGCTTTTTAATTTTTTGTGTATTCGTCGTATGTGTTTTTGATTTGAGGTTACCATAAGGCTTGCAAATACAATCTTATAACCCATTATTTTTAGGTGATAATAATTTAACACTGCAAGCAAAAAGAGAACTAAAAAAACCCCTCTCCATTTAAACTCTGTCCCCCTGATTTTTAAGATTTTGTTATTTCTATTTCTATTTGATTGTACTGCACATGTGTTGAAAAGTTTTATTATATTTAATTGGTTCATCTTTTCGTCTTTCTAGTTAAGAGTATACAACACAGTTACAATGTTACAATATTTTGCATTTTCCTGCTTACTTACTGTTACCTGTGATCTTTTTACCTTCAGATGAATTCTCATTGCTCAGCGACACCCTTTTCTTTCTGATTGAAATACTCCCTTTAGCATTTCTTATAGGATGGGCTGGTGTGGATGAAATCCCTCAGCTTTTGCTTGTTTGGGAGAATTTTTATTTCCTCTTTATGTTTGGAGGATATTTTCACCAGATATGAAGGTAAAAGTTTTTTCCTTCAGCACTTTAAATATGCCATGCCACTCTCTCCTGGTCTGTTAAAGGTTTCCACTGAAAAGTCTCCAGTTGTGTTGAAGCTCAATTTTATGTTAGTCATTTCTTTTCTCTTGCTGCTTTTAGAATTATTTCTTTATGCATGACCTTGGTGGGTTTATTGAATGCCTTGAGGTAATCTTCCTTGGGTTAAATCTGCTTGGTGTTCCATAACCTTCTTGCACTTGGATATTGATACCTTTCTCCAGGTTCAGGGAGCTTCTGCTATTATCCCTCTGAATAATCTTTCTACTCCTACCTCTTTCTCTACCTTTTCTTCAAGGCAAATAACTTAGATTTGCCCTTTAGAGACTATTTTGTAGATCTTGTAGGTACACTTCACTCCCTTTTACTCTGTTTTCCTTTGTATCCCTTACCATATATTTTCAAATAGCCTATCTTCAAGCTCACTAAATCTTTCTTCTGCTTGATAAATTCTGCCATTAAGGGATTCTGAGGCATTCTTTAGTATGTCACTGCATTTTTTAACTGTAGAATTTCTGCTTATTTTTATTTATGTCAACCTCCTTGTAAAATTCATCTGATAGTGTTCTGAATATTTTCTCTGTATTATCTTGAATTTGAGTTTCCTCAAAATGCCATTTTGAATTCTCCATCTGAAAGGTCACATGTCTCTGTTTCCCCAGGATTGGTCCCTGCTGCCTTGTTTAGTTCCTTTGGTGAGGACATGTTTTCCTGTATGTTCTTTATGCTTGTCAATATTTGTTGATGTCTGAACATTGAAGAATTAGGCATTTATTGTAGTCTTCATTGTCTGGGTTTGTTTGTGCCCATCCTTCTTAAGCTGGTTTTCCAGGTATTCAAAAGGACTTGGGCCCCCAAGCCCAATAATGCTGTGGTTTGTATAGACTCACAGAGTTACCACTTTGGAGGTCTTGGATAAGAGCCAAAAGAATTCTCTGGATTACTAGGCAGAGATTCTTGTTCTTTTGCCATAATTTCTCCCAAACAGATGGAGTCTCTCTGTGCTGAGCTGCCTGGAACTGGGGGTAGGGTGATGCAAGCACACCTGTGGTCACCACCACTGAAACTGTGCTGGGTTAGACTGGAATCCAGCATAGCACAGTCTCACCCAAGGCCCACCCAAGCTCTACCTGGCTACCATCTATGTTTGCTCAAGGCCCTACTTTACAATCAGCCAGTGGTGATCCATCCATGTTTTTGTCCTTCCTTTCAGAGCTGTGAGTTTTCCCTGTCCCCAGGAAGGTCCAGAGATGCCAACCAGGAGCCTGCGATGGGTGAACAAAAAACATATAAATCTACCTTGTGTTCTATTCTACTGTGGCTGAGCTGACACCCCCACTATGAGAAACACCTTTTTACTCTTCCTTTCCCTTTCTAAAGCCAGAGGAGCCTCACCCCATGGACACCACCACCAACAGGCCCATAGGGAGTACTGTCAGGCTACCACTGATGTTTACTTAAGGCACAAGAGTTCTTCAGCCAGCCTGTGTGAATGCTGCCAGGCCTAGGACTCACCCTTCAGTGCAGTTGGCTCTCCCCTGACCCAGAAGGGCAGGTACAGAAATGCCATCCAAGACCCAAGGCCCAGAATCTGGGACTGCAAAAATATGCTTGGTGCTCTGCCCCAAAGGTCCCTACTTATTGGGCCAAAGACTATTACTAGACCCTGGCCTGGTAGAAATCTGGCCTCACAGCAGGAGGGAGCAGTGAGCATTACCCCGGAGCTCTGCCTCCTATCAGATCAGCTGTAGCATTAGATTCTCATCCAAGTATGAACCCTATTGTGAACTGCACATGTGAGGGATCTAGGCTGCACACTCCTTATGAGAATCTAACTAATGCCTGATGATCTGAGGTGAAACAGTTTCATTCAAAATCATCCCCAACTCCTGCCTGGTAAGTGGAAAAATTGTGTTCCACAAAACCAGTCCCTCGAGCAAAAAGTTTGGGGACTGCTGCTCTACCCCGCTGTGGCTGAGCTGTTATCTAAGATGCACAACAAAATTCCCTTTGCTCCCTGTGCCTGTGCTTTTCTCAAACAGAAAGAGTCTCTCCCCACAGCCATCACAGCTGTGAATGTGCTGAGCCAGCACACCTGGGTCTAACCCAGAGCCCGTGACATACTATGTGAGTATCGCTGTTGGTTATTCAGGCCCCAAAGGCTCTTTAGCCAGCAGGTGATGTATCCTGCCAGTACTGAGTCCTTCTCTTCAAGACATCAGGTGCCCTTCTGGTCCAGGGTATGCCTAGAAATGCCACCCAGGAGCTAGAGCCTGGAATGGGCACCTCATGACCCTTACCAGTGCCCTATCCTACTGTGGGTGAGCTGGTATCACAGACGCAAAGTCTTCTTTACCCATTCCTCTCCACTCCTCAAGTGAAAGGAAGGGTTCTCTTTTGGAGCCACAAGCCGTGCTGCCTGGGGTTGTGTGAAGGGTGGTACAAGCACTTCCTTAGCTGCCCTGGCTGGTGTCTCAGTAGGTGATGTGACCCCCAAGTTCACTAGCTCTGAGCCCAGCTCAGCACTAGGACTTGCCAGGGAGTTGTAGTCCTTGCAGCCTAGACTGCGTTTCAAGTTTATTTATGGCGAACACGTTTGCCCATACTGGCGAGGCTTGCTGGAGCTCAAGTTATAACTGTGGGGTTGCGTGATTACTTTCTGGCTATGACTAGTCTAAATGCTCTCATGGGCAAGAATCAGCTGAGTTTAGCTTAGTTTTGTTTTTCACTGTGATAGGGCAGCACGAGGTTCAATGCAGTCTCTGAATCACTGCATTCTCCCTCTCCCAAGTGCACAGATTTCTCTCTCCATGCCATGTGGTTACTGCTGGAGAATGGGAGGGCTGGCGCTGGTGATTCAAGACTGTTTTTCCTACTCTCTTTAGTGCCTCATTCTGTGATATGGAGTTAATACCAGGTATTGTGAGTGCTTACCTGATTTTTCATTCTCACATCTGTGTTGTGTGTGTGTGTGTGTGTGTGTGTGTGTGTAGATAGTTGTTAAATTTGGTGTTCCTTCAGGAGGAATGATTGGTGGAGACTTCTATTAAGCCTTCTTGCTCCACCCCTCCCTTATAAATATAAATTCTTACATTATTTTGGACAGAGAGGTCTGTGAGCGCGCGCGTGTGTGTCTGTGTGTGTGTGTGTGTCCCTATCTCTACCCCTATCATCTCTACACATAAGTTTAGACAGGCATATATGTATATCTGTATTACCATTTTCTCTTACATTTTCTGGTTGGTTATTGCTGTTTAGAGGAATGCTGCTGTCTTTTAAAATTTACCTTTTATCCAGTTCCTTTCTTATTTGTTCTAATAATTTGTAGATTTTGTTAGGTTTTCTATGTAGGTTTTTCAGTGTGCAAATATGACAAGTTTTGACTTTTCACTTCCAAATCTTACACATCTTAGACTTCTAAAATTTCCTTTTAGCATAAATTACAACCTTCAAATAATTTTTTACTATGGTTGTGATAGTGAGTATTCTTGTTCTTTTTTAATCTTAATAAGGACTGTATAAAATTTATTTATTTATTAAGTACTTTTCTGAGTGCAGATTTTTAGTGTATAGTTGTCATCTAGTTTCTGTTTTATTACAAATAAAATATATTTTTTGAGATGGAATCTAGCTCTGTCACCCAGGCTGGAGTACAGTAGCACACTCTGCTCACTGCATCCTCTGCCTCCCAGGTTCAAGCGATTCTCCTGCCTCAGCCTCCCAGGTTGCTAGGATTACAGGTGCCCACCACTGCACCTGACTAATTTTTTGTATTTTTAGTAGAGATGGGGTTTCACCATGCTGACCAGGCTGGTCTCGAACTCCTGACCTCCGGTGATCCATCCGCTTTGGCTTCCCAAAGTGCTGGGATTACAGGTGTGAGCCACTGCGCCTGGCCACTAAAACAGGTATTAATAAGAAAAAGTGATGGATGAAGTGCTAGTGACCAGAAATGGGTTTCTTGTAGGCTACCAGCTAGATAATAAAGCCCTGCATAACCAATAAGTGAGCATGAAAGTAAAATTTTGAATGTTCATTGTGTGTGACTAGCTTACAACCGGCCCATTTAAGACACTATGGTAATTTTAAACCTTTATTTTTCTTTTATTTACAAACTTATTTTCTTTTCAGGTGTATCAAGTCTGAAGAGAAGTCCCTCAGTGTGGGATTGCATACATTTTGCACAAGAGTATTTGGTAAAAACAGTTTTGTTTTGTTTTGGGTTTTTTTTTGCAATGTTCTATCAGACCAATATTAAATACTAAGTAAATGAGATAATTATTTCAGAAAAACAGTCTAGCAAATGTCCCTTCCTTTTGCAAAAAGCATGTTATAAATATTATGAGAATTAAGTACACAAAGAGAATTTCTTTTACTTGAAAAGGCCCCATCTGACCTTAATTACACTATTTTTCTGTTTGAAGATTTGAAAATAAAATGAAGGAAAATGCTCTGCCAAAATAAAATGTACATATAATTGGCCCAAAACATTTAAGAAAATACATGAAGCTCAGAATCTTTAATTCAATGTTTTACTCTACTAATGATTACGTTGCATTTTAACCACAGTATAACTTATCTTTTAGTAATTTAGAAACTTTACAGTAAAAGTAACTCATTAGACCATTAGATTTATGTTTTATTAAACTTTGCAGTGCAAATAAAGGAAATTGAAATATTTCCAAATAAATCAAGTAGCTTAATTCCTGTTGATAGACTTTTCTTTCTCTGTTAATTGTAGCTGGCATTCCTGCACCTATATATTTTGGTGTTTTAATGGACTCCACATGTTTACATTGGGGAACTTTGAAATGTGGTGAGTCAGGGGCATGCAGAATATATGATTCTGCCACCTTCAGGTAAAGATAATAATTTGTTTAAAATTGTTTTATAAGCATAAGGCTGTGCATAATGCAGAACGATGCATATCTAACTTTTTCTTTGTCAAGTGAAAAGAACAATTTTATGTTTATTTCCAGAAGAGATACAGATGTTATATCTCCATTCCTTATTTGCATACTGAAATTCTGTTTTCCCATTATTTCTCACGTGCTTGGTCAATATAAGCACACATGTCTTCCTTAACCGTGGCTTTCAAAAGTTGTTTGTTAATTTCTGAACAATCAACACAATGTTGAAGGTAATGGTTGTACGCCGATACCTGTCCAAATTATATTACTCTCTAAAGCCTCTTTATTTTATCCTGCATGATTTCACGGGTCTGAAGCCTCACTTCCTCTCACCCCCAGTCTCTGGTCTCCAAAATCATATTTTTTCTCCCTCTTTAAATTTTGCTGAAAGCAATAATATTCATGTCTCCTAATGCCTTTTTTTTTTTTTTTTTTTTTTTTGGTAAATACAAATCTAATTTTGAATAAAACTTTTGGTTATTTCTATTTTCATTAGGAAATTTGAGTTTTGTTTAAATATTAATTAGCTTCTCTTGATGGGGCAATAATAAAGCTACTTTATTCAGTATAAAACAATTTAGCATTGTTTAAAGCATTCTAAGATCTTTGTCTTGATCAGCGAAAGGACATGTGTCAGGAGGTATGGGAAGAGCAGACAGCAGGAGATTCATCCTTGCATCTATCCCCCTTTTCCTCGGAGCTCCCCAGGAGTGATGTGGAGGCAAGCTCAGCTACATGCTGTGTATGCAGTGGATTTCTACAACAGTTGAGGAACCCTACGGGTCACTAGCAAGGGTTGGCCTGGTTCTGCTGCTTGGATTCTCAGTTAAATGGTGCTTGAGACACTAAACAGACTTGGTTCTATTCTCTGTCAGTTAGACCAATTAGACTGGTTGATGAAGTGGTGTGTTCATGAGAAAATCTACCAGAAGGTAAATATTCTATAAATAAAGGGTAAATATTATTGGTAGACAATTCTCTATGGACCCCCACGTCTCTGCTTTTCTTGTTAGCAGGGGTACCGAGAGCTTTTTTTTTCTGGACTATATTTTCAAGGATGTTGGAACAGTAAATGACCTTGGAAGATATAGTGTCTCTCAAAAGGACAGAGGGCAGGTAGTTTGTTGTTCATGATGATAAGAAAATGTCTCCCTCTGGGCAAAGTTTGGGCAGATTTTTTTGAAGCCCATTTAAAAGATTAGAATTTTCTAAACTCAGGACTTCCTAACTGTGGCCCAAATCCATAGTGTGTCCAACGTTTACCTGGTTCTTGCTCTGTCTTTAGGACTTGGAGGGTAAGGAAAACCAACCTGAACATCAAGCTTATGCTGACTGTTGTGCTGTGACTAAAAAAAGTCCTTTGTCCCTGACCTAGGGGTCCTGTATCTTCTGTTAGTATCCATGGAATTGTGGCAGTCTAGCCAGTTAGCTTACAAAGGAGGTAAAATCTCAGGTTGTTTTATAATTCTTGAAAACAAACTACTGATTACCTTTAAATTTTGCAAAAAATGTGAGGATGATTAATTAGATTTATTCCAACCAGTAGAAGGGAAGAAGATGCAGTAGTGGTAATCCATAAGAAAAAACTCCACATAAGTTAAAACATAAGCCTAAGTGGTTTTGAAAATTGTTTAAACTTGTTTGTTAAAAGATAGTAATTTTTACATTGGACTTTTCAAAACTTGAACTACATGTTGTTTATAAGAGACAGATCAAAGATATTAAATGATTGGAGATAAAGTTTTAAAAAGATCTACCAGACACATACTAAATCAACTTCTGCAGTTATATTAATGATTTAAACAAAATATAAGTTAAAGGGAAAAAAACCAATGGAGTTAAACAGGGATATTACTTAATAATAAAAGGAAAACACTTCAAAGAATATAGAAAAATTACAAACCTATGTAAATCTATCAACATAACTTCAAATATACAAAACAAAAATTTATAAAATTCTAAGAAGAAATGGACAGTGGTTTCTGATATCACCTTCCAAAGGGAGAATAAGGTACTTCTAAGTCAAGAGACTAAATCCAGATTCAATGCTTTAATCCAATTGATGAGGTAAAACACCTTTTACAGGGTTTAGTGTTTCTCAAAATTTAATATTCACTCAGAACTTCACAACCTTATTTGGAAATAGAGCATTTACAAATGGAATCAGTTAAGTTAAATAAGGTTATAATGGATTACAGTAGATCTTACATTCAGTCACTGGTGTTCATTTTTTTTCTGAATTCTAGTAATTTTCATAAAAGAAAATTTTAGAAGTAGAAAGATAAATTAAGAAGCAGAAATTAATAAATAGACTACACACCATAAAAGCAATCAGAAAGTAAAGAGCTGTATTTTTGTAAAGGTGAAAAGCTATTACTAATAACAATACTGTGGAAAGGCAAATAAAGAGAAAAGACACGAATAAAACATCATTAAGGATGAAAATGTACTATAAGTACAGATATTATAATACTTACATAGGGATTTTAGATAGAACAATTTAGAAACATATTAAATAGATTTTTTCTAGACAATGATATATTACCAAATTTTATTATAAATCTATAGAAACATAAATATTTTTATAGTTACTTAAAAATGTTAATCTGTCGAAAATGCTCAGCCTCCAAAGGCACCAAGTTCAGATGTTTTTCAGGAAAGTCTGATAAAACCAATGAACTGATGATTCCCAAATTATACAAGTTATTGTGAGAAACAGAAAAAGGGAATACTTCGTAATTCATTTCACAAAGCTAGTACAAACTTAATAATCACACTGGACAGGTTCAGTACAAAACAAAAATTTGTGGGCTAATCTTACACATGAAAAAAATTCTACATAAAAATTGACAAATTGAATCTAATAATGTATAAAAATTACAAATAGGGTTTATTTTAAGTGTGCAAGGATGGTTCAACATCAGAAAATCTATTGGAGTAATAGATGCTATTAACACAATAAAGGTAGAAAAACCTTGGATACTCTTCCAGCTACAAGCAGAAAAGTTATTTGGTGACATTATGCACATTCATGACCCAAACTTTGAGCACGCTCATAATGGCAAAGAACTTCTTTAATCTGACCAATATCATCTAAAGAAACTCTCACAAAAGTATCTATTATAATTCATGATGATTCTTTGGAAGCATCTTATTAAATACTAGAATAAAACTGCTATCACTATCAGTATTAATTTTAAGGTGAAGATCCTATTCAATGAAAAAATAGTAATAACAACAATAACAAAACATTAGGAAAGATGAAAATAAATTTGGATTTTCTCAATGGGAAATTTAGAAAAAAACAAAACATTTAAATAAATATTGAAATTAATAAGAGAATTTAGCAAAGCTGCTTATATAAGATCAACATACAAAACAATCAGCTGCTGTTATTTTCATAGTAAAATATAAAGATATACAAAGTTAGTTTGCACTAACACTGCCTATGTAATATTTAATATGTTTTAACTTTTAAAAAATAGATACCTCTACCTTGGATTGCCGGCAGCACTAAGAGGAGCAAGCTTTATTCCAGCATTAATCATCCTAATTCTTTTGAGGAAGTGTCATCTACCCGGTGAAAATGCCTCTTCAGGAACTGAGCTGATAGAAACAAAAGTCAAAGGGAAGGAAAATGACTGCAAAGATATATGCCAAAAGTCCACGATTTTGAATGATGATGAATTGAAAACGAAATTGTAATTGCCCTATTATGTTACTTTTTCCAGAATTGGAGAACATGCTGTACAACTTAATTGTTTTAAAAATCAGTAGAGGTACTATAGATAACTTTTTCTTGTCTTTAAGAACCTCAAAAAAATTTCTTGACTCAAAATAATAACATATTCACTAATGATATTTCTAAGGTATCAATGACACTTGAGTTTTCTTAGGAGGAACATCTATAACAACCCCCTAAAGAAGATTCTTAAAGCCAGCTTTATTTTTATGTTGAAACAGCAGTTTCTCTTAATTCATGCAAAGTAAGGGTGTACTTCATACATCTTTTCCAAATAGTTCTAAAAATTTTCTGTTATGAAAACCGGTTTAATTCCATTGAATCTGTGCTTTGATATTGGAATTATTCAGAGGCTTAAATTCTCGTTCTGCTTATGTGAAGATTTAACTATTTTATTCAAGTTTATCACTTCCATTTGAGAGAAGCCTACATCTTCTTATTCTATTTAGAAATTGTTCTTTAACCCTTCTCATTCATTCTAGACATGACTTATATAATAGATTACTCATAAATATACCCTCCTGCTTTCAATTTGTTTCTATTCTTTATTACTCATATTATACATTTGTTCAATTTGTACAGAGTATTGACAAACTTAATCAGGTTATTAAAAATCATGAGGCAAAGATTGTTGGATTTTTTTTCAGCAATTCAAACCTGGGGACTAAAATCTTTCTTAAAAACAAGTGTCTGAATCAAAGGATGAAAGGCCAGTATTATAAAACCTTCAGCTCTTAAAGGCCATTTGTAATGTCAGATATTGTCAAAGAACCACTTTGACAGATTCAGGACTCTTTAGACCAATGTTTCTTCCACCCATTGTGTCCTAAGATAGAACACAAACACTAATTTTCAAAAAATAATCTTAGACAATAAAACTTTGAAAAATTAGCTTCTGTTATGAAACCAAGGTTAATAAAGGCTAAGGTAAATATTGAAAGCTAAATCTACTCATATTGTTATTTTGTAAATTATGGATAAAATTAAAAATTGAAGGATTTTAGACATAGAAGAAGACTTGCTGATTAATATAGGGCTTCTGGTAAAAGAGAGTAGAATGAACAGACAAATTTCTGTTTGTCTACTCTTTATTCTCCTTCCTGTTGAAATGACAGTCACTATGTGAGAATGACATAAATCCCTAATGGATGAAGAGACTGGAATAAGGAAGGGTGGGAGAAGTGGGTGTTAATACGCTATTTTATTTATGTGTACTATAAATGGAATGAGAGTGTCTGCAGGGATAGAACAGAATGGAGGAAGCTGGAATACAGAATGCACCTAGAAGGAGACTGGAATGGAGGTACGAAACTGAGTTGCCAGTTCAGAGTGTGTATTGGTAGCTGGACAGAAAGCAGGCCAGTTAATTGAAAGACTTTGTACAGATGCTTTACAGGTTAATATTATTTCCCAAATGATTGGATGCATCATATGAAACAAGAAAGCCGGCGTGGCTAAGCAAAGTGTTTTGCGCTGCATATGCGTGCTTGATACTTGCTCCTCATGTTCTGATAATCTAGAAGGCATTTTCACAGGGCTGTGGATACTTGCATGTGTAATCTCACTGGGAGCTAGTAGAAAGGCTAGGACCAAACCTGTGTGTTTAACTGAGATGAGAAAGACTGTATGGAGCAGGTATGGGGGAAGAATGAAAATTTCAGTTTCAGTTTCATGAAGTTTGAGACTTCATGGTTTAAGCTAAGACTGACCTTGAAACAAGAGAGAGGAACTAAAATCATTGGAAAGTGGGAGTTTAACTTTGATGTAGGTATGACTGCAGCAGTGAGGTATTGTATTAAGATCTGATAACATGAAATTTGGAGCCATTTTCTTTGTGCTGGGAAGATGTGAGGAGAATGGTCTGGAAACTAAAATGAGGAGAAAGGCCTTACCTTTATTCATAGAGCAGCAAGAAAAAGTTAATAGCCACTGCATGAGCAGGTTTCAGGGGAATCAGATTTTGCTGAGTGTGTAATAGTGAAGAGAATGCTCATTTATGAACTGGAATCAGATAAAAAGTAGAGAATATGAGGTATACAGAGGTTAGACTAGTGGAAATTAGAAGAAGGGGAAGGAGAGATAGCTTGGAATTCTGTGGTTATTTAGGTGACTGACATAAATGGGAGCAGAGGACATAATGAGGTCAGTTCTTATGGATTCAAGGCAGATAGTGTTGGTGAGACCGTGAGTGTTAAAATTAGGGTAGGAGGTGACTGGGCTCCCTGGTGACCCCTTGTCATGGAGGGAAACTGAGTAAGCAAAAACGTATTCAAGCTCCTGAGGCCCATTCATCATCCCCTTTGATAGATTTGAGGGGATCTGAGGAAGCTGAGTCTTACTTTGTGCACAATTTACCCGCTCGAACTCCCTCAGTGGAGCATCACAGACTCAGAGAGACACGGACGTTGACTTAGTACCTTGGCCTCACTTTCATCCCCTCATGGAGGAGATGGCATTTTACTCTGAAAGCCTAGGGTTCTCCTTTGACACTTCTTAGTGGGAGAAAGCAGGTCAGAGAAAGTGGGTATTGGGAGTGCTTTGGGATCCCTCACGATCTCTGTCGTTGGCATACATGAAGCCTAGGAGTTCAGTTCTTATTCTGAGCACTTGTACTACCCTCGTGAGGGTAGAGATAATGGCATAGCAGACAGACATGAAGAAGAGAAAAAAGAAAACAGGTAGTGATAAGTCAAGAGTCAGTAATTTTCTTACTTAATATTGTGGGGAGTATAAAGTTAATGAAACTAAAAATAGTGGTTTAATATATTATGTATAATTCAAAAATTAACCTATATTTGTAGATGCTTACACAGTTTCTTTGTGAAGCCACTTATGGTTTTATCTAAATTAATTAATTTTTTATTTCAAAGCAATGAAATGTTGCTTTGTGGAGTCAGTTAGCATTATACCAGGTAAATGGGTTTCTGCTAGATCTCCACATTGTTGGGGAGATGCTGGAACACCCCAGATGCACACCCTTAAGGTTTGAGGGCTGGGGTTGAGCTCTACATAAGAGACTTTTCCTCCTCCCAAGGGCCATCATTATGTAGGCAGACATGGAGACAGAACCAGAATGACTTCCTTGTGTGGAAATCGTGCCATCAGAACCTATTATTATTATGAAATAAATACTGAGAAGATACTCCTCCTCCTAAAATCATTAACTTCTCAATGATTTTAAGAAGTTTGAGTCACGGCATACGAAGTAGCAGAGACCCTTGGTCTTTCTGGTATATTAGAAAAGCCTTTTAATCAGTCTCTGGAAGGACACTAGGGATTGCAGCTGAATAAATATATTAAGAATAACAAATCAGTTCAACACTGAGTAGAGTCAGAATTGAGATTTTCCATGAAAATCCTCTTACGTCTCTACTAACAATAAAGAAGACAAGACAAAGACTAAGTAGTTAAACAAAAGCTCGAAATGTTGTGTAACCAGAATGTTATGTAACCAGAGCTTTTAGATCAGATACTGGCTGATTCATAGGTGAACCCCTCTTTGTTGGTTCTATCACACACCCCAGTTTTCAGAATGTAAATAATTTGACTTTGTAGCCCTTCCAGAAAGGGTACTATGCCACTTCTGATATAAATCATACATTGACTAAACATTCATCATCTAAAAATCACTCGTGCTCCCTGAACTGAGGTCATTACCAGAGAAAGCTCTGAGTGGAAGAGGTTGTAGATGTTAAGAGAGTATAATTTCTATACAGGAAAATGCAGAAGTTGACAGAATGGTTCTTATTTACTGGGCCTGGAGAATTCCTGTTCTGGCATTTTTAGATCCCTCAAATTTATTACCAAGGGGGAAAGAAAAAAGAGGCAACCAGGCACTAAGCTAAGCTCTGGTTTGCTTGCCAAGGAACTGGAGAGTACAGGTTTCAGGCCCCCTTGAGGAAACCCTAAGCCCTTAGCCTGGAGAAGACTTCCAAACATGGAGAAGACTTCCCGACATGAAGAAACTACACCAGTGTTTAAAAGTGTCTAGGTTAGGGGAACAAACTTGAGCATCAAGGGCAGAAGATTGGTGAACACAGTCCTGTGTAGAGGGTTCCTTCAGAAGGCATCCCCTGTGACTCAAACACAGTGAGCATCTTCTACTTTCTGGCCTTATGCCATCAATGTATCCAATTGCAGTCCATCCTCAAACCTGGAATCCACCTCTTGACTTCGCAGCCAGACCACACCCCACCCTGTCACTGTGTCCCACCCTGCCCAGAATGCATGCTGTTCTCCCAGAATCTCATGGAAATGAGGCCTTGCACTGAAATAGGCTGTGGGAAACAAAAGGATGAGCAGGTCTGGACCAGTCTGTAATGGTAGCAGGTGAAAACAACCTGTCGAAAAACACATGAGTTCATGAGGAAATAATGTGACAGATCCCCAGTTGGTGAAGCACTAGAATGCCTATTGTGCTCATACAATTGGTGTTTTATCTTAACACAACAGAGCTACCATACAAAACTTCCCTCCATGTGAAAGCCTCTGGATAAAATTCTGCCATCCCTCCTCTCATATCCTCCTGCTCAGACCCACCTCCATGCCCCCAAACCAATCTGCACCATTCCTTTTCAGAGAGGCATGAAAAGATGGGCAGTGCCTCCACTGTCACCATCCCCCACACCCCTGCACATCTCCGCCCCTTCCCCTCTACAGTCCACAACTTCACAGTCTTACTGTTGTAAATATTCCTGTAGAGTTAGTAATGATCATATGAAGCTGTTTTCAGAGGCCTCTTTGGTGGTGTCTTCTTACCCTTAAGAAAGGCCATGAAATCCAAAAGGACAACCTTTCAAGGAGAGCTTTGGAGTCATTTCTGTGTGAGACACTATGACATATTACTGTAAGATTGCTTTTTTTTTTATCTAAGGAATGATGTTGTTTAACAAATGAACCCACAAAAATAAGAATTGCAAATAAATTTCTTAACAATGTACGTTGGCTTAGTCATATCTTCTCTCTTTCATATCCCTTCTTTTCTTCTCTTCCCTAGAGGTCACAAAAATATTCTCCACTTTCATCTATCTTAGTTGTCTCCCCTCCTTCAAAGGGAGAAAGGCTGGAGAGAACATGGGAAATCTGAATGCAATCATAATAGCTAACCTCATTCAGCAATTAATCTCATCATCCACTTTCTTGCAATGAAAGGGTTAATAGGAAAATGGTCAAAGGTTGACAAGAAGACAGAATTGGAGGAATTAAATGGTTTATTCACCAAATGTAAAACTTCCCCAAACTGCAAAAACACTAAATTAGTTTTGAAGGAAGAACAGAAGGGAGGAGGGAGAGAATATAGGAAGAAAGAAAGGAGGGGAGAAAAATAAAATAATGTATAAAGTACTTTGAAGACAATAAAAATACAAGGTTTTGTTTCTTTTTTTATTGTAACTTAGACTCAGACAAAGCTTCCAAAAATAATTTTCTATGTAAACATAATTTGTCCTAGAGGATTCTGGAAGGATAGCAGAGTAGGGAGCACCAGAAATCTGTCTCCCCACTTAGACAACAAATTCACTGGAAGATTATGTCTTATGTAAGTATTTTGAAACTCTGGAGCCTATTAAAGGCTTACAACTTCCAGGGGAAGGCTTAGACATTAATTTTGGTCAATTTCAGCCCTTAGCAAGCAGCAACTAGCCATCTCCCATTGCCAGTTTCATGACAAGCAGCTGAGCACTTGTTCCAGGAGCAGCTTGCATGCAATGTGTGAAGGCCAGGGTGGGCAAAATCATCCTGTTCTTCACAGTTCAGATAGCTGTTCTCTGAATGCTGATTGCTGCTTCTAACCACAAAGATGCAAACACAGAAATGGGCAGCCATTGTTTTTGTACCTCGCCTCATTGTTGCAATCCTCTCCCTCATCGAGTGAAGTAATTTCCAGAGGATTTAAAGAGTCGGCACCACTTTTCCTCCTTTAATTTCTTTAGTTTTTCCCTTTTGAGAGCCAGACATTAAAGACTAAGATATTCAACAGCAACTGCATATACAGGAAAAATTAGAAAGGGACTGTACATGGCCAGGGAAAGACACAGGCTAAGAAAAGACCAGAGATGTCAAGTTTGCACTTTATGCTGATCCTGAGTACAGAGGTAGCATTTAAGTATTAAAAATAACAACAGCAAACCCTAAGGAAAAGGAAATATCTGATTTCTAGAGTTACATATTTTTTAGATTCAAATGTCCAGCTTCCAACAAAAAGTAACCAGGCATATAAAGAAACAGAAAAGCATGGCCTATTCAAAGGAAGAAAATAAATCAACAGGAGTGTTCCTGGGAAAGACCTGATGGAAGATCTTAAAACAATTCTCTTAAATATGCTAAAGAAAGAGGTGGAGAAAGTCAAGAAGATGATGTATAAACAAAATGGAAATATCAACAAAGAAATAGAACACTTGAAAAGAAACATTTCTGAAGCTGAAAATACAAACTCTGGAATGAAAAATTTACTAGAGGGATTCAAAGATAGATTCAAGCAGGCCGAAGAATTAGTACACTTAAAGACAGGAAAATGGAAATTATTGAGTCTGAGAAACAGAAGAGCAGAAGCTTGAGAAAAAGTAAAGAGATTCTAATGGTATTGTAGGAAACCATTCAATAGACCATACTCATTGTGGAAGTTCAAGAAGGAGAAGAGTGAGAGGAAGGGGAAGAGAGAATATTCAAAGAAAAAGTAGCTGAAAATTCCCCAAATTCGATTAATGATGTGAATATAAACATCCAAGCTTAAAAAGCTCCAAGTAAGATGAACTAAAAGAGATCCATGCTTTGTCTTTTGAAAGACAAAGAGAAAATTTAAGAGCAGCAAGACAGAAGTGACTCATCCAGTATCAGGGATCCTCAGTGAGATTAACAGCAGATTTCTCACCAGAAACTTTGGAGGCAAGAAGGCAGTGGGCCAGTATATTTAAAATGCTGAGAGAGAGAGAAAAAAAAATCAACCTATCAACTGATAATTTTACTTCTGGTAAAATCATCCTTTAGAAGTGAAGGAGAAATTAAGACATTCCTAGATAAACAGAAGCTGAGCAAGTTCATTAACACTAGACCTTCCCTGAAAGAAATGCTCACGGGAGTCTTGTAGGGTGAAATGAGAAGATACTGGACACTAAGTTGAAGCCATACGAAGAAATAAAGATCTCAATAAAGGTAAACATATGGGCGATCATAAAAGCTAGCATTATTATAACAATGGTTTCTAACTCCATCTTTAATTTCTACATTATTTAAGAGACTAATACTATACAAAAATTATATTTACATTTTGATTTGTAACTCCACATTTTGTTTTATATGAAATTTAAAAGATTAATGTATTCAAAAGAATTATTGACCAGAATGCGGTGGCTCACACCTGTAATCCTAGCACTTTGAGAGGCTGAGGTGGGTGGATCACTTGAGCTTATGAGTTTGAAATCAACCTGGGAAACATGGCAAAACCCTGTCTCTACAAAAAACACAGAAATTAGCTGGGTATGTCAGTGCACACCTGGGGTTCCAGCTACTCAGAAGGCTGAAGTGGAGGATAGCTTGAGTCCAGGAGGCATAGGTTTCAGTGAGCTGAGATTGTGCCACTGCACTCCAGTCTGGGTGATAGAACCAGACCTTGTCTCAAAAAAAAAAAAAAAAGGAAGGAATTATTAGTTTATTAGTTTATGTTTTGGGCACACAGTGTACACAATAAATAAGGATGTAATTTTGTGGTGTCAATAAAAAAAAGAGTTGGGGATGAAGCTGTGAAAGAGCAGAGTTATGTATGTTATTGAAGTTAAATTGGCATAAATTCAAATTAAACTGTTATAATTTTAAGATTTTAAATGTAATCCCCATAGTAACCACACCAAAAATCCATACACTAAACACAAAAAGAAATGATAAAGAAATATAAATATTTCATTACTAAAAAGTTAAATAGACACAAAAGAAGACAGTAATTCAGAAAAGGAGGGACAAAAAAAGCAAGGTAGAAAACCATACTAAACAAATACCAAAATGACAGAAGTAAGTCTCTCCTGATCAGTAATTACTTTAAATTTAAATAGATTAAATTCTCTAATCAAAGGACAGAGATTGGCAGAATAGATTTAAGGAATTGAACCAACTGCATGCTGTCTACAAAAAACTCACTTAAGATGCAAAGACACAAATAGACTGAAAGTGAGTGACAGGTAAACAATAACCAAAATAGAGAAGGAATGGCTACGCTAATGTGAGAAAAAATAGACTATTAATTTTTAAAAAAAGATTTAAAAAGGATGAAAGACACTTTATATTAATAAAAGGTTCAATACCAAGATTAACAATTATAAATTGTTACACACCTAATAGAAGATCATTGATATATATGAAACAAAAACTTTGGATAAAATTGAATGGAGAAATAGACTATTCTACAATAATAGTTGGAGACTTCAATACCCCACTCTTGATAATGGTTAGAATGACCAGACAGAGGATATAGAAGGAAATAGAAAACTTAAACAATGTAATAAATTAACTACATCTAACGCATATACAGAATACTCTAATAACAATATACATATTCTTCTTTTTTTAAATTTTACTTTAAGTTCTGGGGTACATGTGCAGGTCATGCAGGGTTGTTGCATAGGTACATACTATATCTGGCATTTCTCCCATGTTATCCCTCCCCACCTTCCCCACCCTTCCCACCCTCCACTGTCCCTCCCCTACCCGCCCCCAAACAGTCCCCAGTGTGTGATGCTCCTCTCCCTGAGTCCACGTGTTCTCATTGTTCAACATCCACCTATGAGTGAGAACGTGCGGTGTTTGGTTTTCTGTTCTTGTGTCAGTTTGCTGAGAATAATGGTTTCCAGATTCATCCAAGTCCCTATAAAGAACATGAACTCATTGTTTTTTATGGCTGCCTAGTATTCCATGGTGTATATGTGCCACATTTTATTTGTCCAGTCTATCATTGATGGGCACTTTGGTTGGTTCCAGGTCTTTGCCATTGTAAACAGGGCTGCAATGAACATACGTGTGCATGTGTCTTTATAGTAGAATGATTTATAGTTCTTTGGGTATATACCAAGTAATGGGATTGCTGGGTCAAATTGAATTTTTATTTCTAGATTCTTGAGAAATCACCACACTGTCTCCCACAATGGTTGAACTAATTTACACTCCCACCAATTACGGGAGAGTGTTCCTATTTCTCCACATCCTCTCCAGCATCTGTTGTCTCCAGATTTTTTAATGATTGCCACTCTATCTGGCATGAGGTGGTATCTCAATGTCATTTTGATTTGCATTTCTCTAATGACCAGTGATGATGAGCATTTTTTCATATGTTTGTTGGCTTCATATATGTCTTCTTTTGAAAAGTGTCTGTTCATATCCTTCTCCCACTTTTGAACATGGTTGTTTGTTTTTTTTTTTTCTTGTATATCTGTTTTAGTTCTTTGTAGATTCTGGATATTAGCCCTTTGCCAGATGGGTAGACTGCAAAAATTTTTTCCCATTCTGTTGATTGCTGGTTCACTCTAATGATGGTTTCTCTTGCTGTGCATAAGCTCTGAATTTTAATTAGATCCTATTAGATCTATTTTGGCTTTTGTTGCCATTTCTTTTAGTGTTTTAGTCATGAAGTCATTGCCTATGCCTATGTCCTGGATGGTTTTGCCTAGGTTTTCTTCTAATAAACAACATACATATTCTTCTTAAGTGCACATGAGATATATTCCAGGATAGAACATATGTTATACCACAAATTAAGTCTCAGCAGATTTAAAATGATTGACAGCATACAAAGTATCTTCTCCAATGACAACAAGATGAAGTCAAAATCAGTAATAGAGGAAAGGTTGGAAAATTTATAAATTTGTAGAAATTAAGCAACATACTCTTAAACAACAAATAGATCAACTAAATGTTTTAACAACAATTAGAAAACACTGGGCCAGGCGCAGTGGCTCACGCCTGTAATCCCAGCACTTTGGGAGGCTGAGGTGGGTGAATCACGAGGTCAAGAGATAGAGACCATCCTGGTCAACATGGTGAAACCCCATCTCTACTAAAAATACAAAAATTTAGCTGGGCATGATGGCGCATGCCTGTAATACCAGCTACTCAGGAGTCTGAAGCAGGAGAATTGCCTGAACCCAAGAGGCGGAGGTTGGGGTGAGCCGAATTGTGCCATTGCACTCCAGCCTGGGTAACAAGAGTGAAACTCCATCTCAAAAAAAAAAAAAAAGAAAGAAAAGAAAAAGAAAGTACTTAGAGAAAAATGAAAACAAAAACACAATATGTAAAAATGTATGAAATGCTGTGAAAGCAATGATAAGGGGAAAATTTATAGCTGTAAAATTTTACATTTAAAAACATTTTAAACTAACAGTCTAACTTTATAACTTAAACAACAAGAAAAAGAAAAAAAACTAAACCCATAGCTAGATGAAAACAATTAAAATTAGACCAACAATACATAAGTTGAGAAGAAATCAATTAAACCAAAAGTTGATTCTTTGAGATATCAACAAAAATGATAATGCTTTATCCAGATGGACATGGAAAAACAGAGAGCAGACTTAGATTGCTAAAATCAGAAATGAAGGTGAAGACATTAGTATTAATACTAATTCTACAGAAATAAAAAAGATTATAAGAAAGTACTATGAATAGTTGCACAGTAAAAAATTGGATATTCTATATGAAATGAACAAATTTCTAGACAAACAAAACTTATCAAGACCAATGTATAAGGAAATAGAAAATGTTAATTGATCTATAACTAGTAAGACAAATAAATCAGTAATCAAAAATATTTAAGTGAAGAAAAACCTTGGACACTTTTCTCCAAGTTGGGCTCACTGGTGAATTTTACCAAACATTTAAAGAACTAACATTACTACTTTCAAAACTTTTCCAAAAAATTGAAGGAGGAAACACGTTCTAACTCATTCTACGCTACTGAAGCCAGACAAAAACACTACAAGCAAAGAAAACTAAAGACCAATGACCTTTATGAACATTAAGTCAAAAATCCTTAACAAAATACTAGTAAACAAAATTTATCAGCATTTAATATTAAAATGATTATAAGCCATAACCAAGTGGGATGTATTCTGGGAATGCAAAGATAGTTCAACATAGGAAAACTGATGAAACACACACACACACACACACACACACACACACACACACACACACACACCACATTAACAGAATAAAGGAAAAAAACACATGGACATCTTAACTGATGCAGAATAAAATATTTGACAAAATTCAGCACACTTTCGTGATAAAGACATTCAACACCCTAGAGAAAATGGAAACTACTTCAACATAATAAAAGCCATATATGAAAAGCCAATAGCAATCATCATACTCAATAATGAAAGACTGAAATTTTTTTCTCTAAGATCAGGAAAATGGCAAGGATGCCTGCTTTTACTGCATTTATTAAACATAGTGGAAAGTTTTAACCAGAGCAATGCAACAAGAAAAAGAAATAAAGAGCATCCAAGTCAGAAATTAAGAATTGAAATTATCTGTTCATCGATATTATTTTTTATGTAGAAAACCATAAGAATTCTGGATGCAAAAATCTTCAACAAAATACTTGCAAACTGAATCCAACAGCACATCAAAAAGTGTATCCAACACAATCAAGTTGGTTTCATCCATGGGTTGCAAGGTTGGTTCAACATATGCAAATCAACAAAGGTGATTCATCATATAAACAGAACTAAAGACAAAAACCACATGATTATCTCAATAGATGCAGAAAAGGCCATTGATAAGACTCAACATCTCTTCTTGTTAACATCTCAGTAAACTAGATGTTGAAGGAATGTACCTCAAAATAATAAGAGCCATCTATGACAAACATACAGTTGATATCATACTGAATGGGAAGAATCTGGAAGCATTCTCCTTGAAAGCCAGCACAAGATAAGGATGCCTTCTCTCACCACTCCTATTGAACATAGTATTAGAAGTTCTGGCCAGGGCAATCAAGCAAGAAAAATAAGTAAAGGATATTCAAATAGGAAGAGAGGAAGTCAAACAATTTTTGCTTGCAGATGACATGGTTCTTTATCTAGAAAACCCCATTATCTCAGCCCAAAAGCTTATTAAACTGATAAGCAACTTCATCAAAGGGTCGGGATACAAAATCAATGTGCAAAAATCACTAGCATTCCTATACACTGGCAAGCAAGCTGAAAGTCAAATCACAAATGAACTGCCATTCACAACTGCAACATAAACAATAAAATATCTAAGAATATAGCTAAGAGGGGAAGTGAAGGACCTCTCCAAGGAGAACTACAAACCACTACTCAAAGAAATCAGAGAGGACACCAACACATGGAAAGTCATTCCATGCTCAGAGATAGAAAGCATCAACATTGTTAATATGGCCATACTTCCCAAAGTAATTTATAGATTCAGTGCTATTCACATTAAGCTACCATTGACATTCTTTACAAAACTAGAAAAAAAAATGGTAAAATTTATATGAAATCAAAAGGAGCCCAAATAGCCAAGGAAATCCTAAGCAAAAAATAACAAAGCTAGAGGCATCATATTTCCCAACTTCAAACTATACTACAAAGCTACAATAACCAAAACAGAATAATACTGGTACAAAAATAGACACATAGAACAGAATAGAGAACCTATAAATAAGACTATACATCTAAACCCATCTGATCTTTGATAAACCTGACAAAAACAAGCAATGGGGAAAGGCTTCCCTATTTAATAAATGATGCTGGGAGAACTGGCTAGCCATATGCATAAAACTGAAACTGGATCTTTCCTTATATGTTATACAAAAATTAACTGAAGATGGAATAAGTATTTAAATGTAAAATCAAAGCCATAAAAATCCTCAGAGAAAACCTGGGAAATACCATTCAAGACATAGGCACAGGCAAAGATTTCACAACAAAGATGTCAAAAGCGATTGCAACAAAAGCAAAAATTGAGAAATGGGATCTAACTAAACTAAAGAGCTTCTGCACAGCAAAAGAAACTATCGATAAAGTAAACAAACAACCTGTTTATATACACTAAAATTAACTCCAGATGGATAAAAGACTTAAACATAAGACCTAACACCATAAAAACATTAGAAGAAAACCTAGACAAAACCATTCAGGACATAGGCATAGGCAAGGACTTCATGATTAAAACACAAAAACCATTGGCAACAAAAGTCAAAATAGGCAAATGGGACCTAATTAAACTCCAGAGCTTCTGTACAGCAAAAGAAACAGCATCAGAGTGAACCAGCAACCAACAAAGAATCCAGAAAATATGGTAGTTTAGACCCTTTAAGAAAAAGGAAGGATGCCTCTAATGGTAAAGCCTCAGGCCCAGGGGACCATGCCCATTCCTTAAAGGCTAATGGAATTTGCCCTGCTGGATTTCAAAATTGTTTGGGAGTAGTGGCTCCTTCCTTTCCTTTCATTTTCTCTCCTCTTTTCATCTTTATTATCAAGGGAAAAAATAGTAAATAAATCTGGCAGGAAGATCCAAGACGGCCCTTTAGGAGCAGCTCAGGATTGCAGCTCCCAGTGAAAGCGCGGAGGGTGAGTGGATGCCGCATTTCCAGATGGATCTTTATTGCCCACAGACTAGGAGGTTCCCAGGTGGAGGAGCCCCACGGGTCACCAGCGCAGCTGTTTTGGCCAGTGCAGCTGTTTCGGCTGGCGTGGCAGTTCTCTGTACAAAATACACTGGTCTGGTTGCCCTGTTAAGCTGGCAATTGGAACTCTGAGAAAGGAGATTCACCCATTCATCTGATTAAACAAGGGTCTGAAACAGGGAGCCAGGCCACAAGATTCCTGGGCAGTGCCATTGTTTCAGCGGCACAGTGGGTCACCACATGGGAAATCACACAGATCCTGGTGCCCTTTCAGCAGGCGACTGGAACACTTGGGAGAGAGTCAACTGTTCAACTTTAAAAAAAAGGCTTTGAGGCAGGAAGCCAGGTGTTCAGGCTTGGTGGGTCTGACCCCCACAAAAAAGAAAAAAACAAACAGCAATTGTAAATGCTCAGGGTTGAGAGTTTCACGGCAAGCACACCTGAACCTGGGATGGCCCAGCTCTGTGAGGGAGGGCCGTCTGCCATTACCGAGGCAATCCACCCCTACGGAGGTAGTCTGCCATTGTTGAGGCAGCTGCTGTTGCTGAGGCAACCCACCATTGCCGAGGCAACATGCCATAACAGAGAAAGTCAGCCATTACAGAGGTGGGCCACCATTGCCGAGGCAGTTCTAACCACACCCATATAAACAGGACTACAGGGAAGTGCACACCACAGCAGGGTGGAGCCCACAGCAGCTCAGCAAAGCCTCTGCAGGCAGACAGTGACTAGGCTGCCTCCTTGCTGGGCAGGGAAGCCCTGAATAAAAAGGCAGCAGTACAATGAATACTCATAAATAAAGCCCTAATGCCCTGGGGGAAAAAAGGGGGTTATAAGTTCTGCTGCAGCAGACATAAATGTACCTGCCTAGCAGCTCTGAATGAACAATGGAGCTCACAGCTCAGCACTTGAGCTCCTATAAAGAACATACTGTCTCCTCAAGCAGCTCCCTGACCCCTGTATATCCAAAGAGTTACCTCACAAAGGACTGATCAGACTGACATTTGGCGGGCATCATTCTGGGACAAAGATAGCAGAATAAGAAACTGGTAGCAACAGAACTTACTGTTCTGCAGCTGCTGCAGGTGACCCCCAGGCAAGCAGGGCCTGGAGTGGACCTTAGCAGTCCTACAGCAGAGGGGCCAGACTGTTAGAAGGAAAACTAAGAAACAGAAATAACTTCATCATCAACAATCTGGACATCCACTCAGAGACCTAATCTGAAAATCAGCAACTACACAGACGACAGGAGGATAAATCCACAAAGATGGGAAGAAACCAGCGCAAAAAGGAGGAAAACACCCAAAACCAGAACACCTCTTCTCCTACTAGGGATCACAACTCCTCATCAGCAAGGGAACAAAGCTGGCTGGAGAAGGAGTGTGACAAAATGACAGAATCAGACTTCAGAAGGTGGGTAATGAGAAACTTCCATGAGCTAAAAGAACATGTTCTAATTCAATGCAAAGAAACTAAGAACTGTGAAAAAAAAATTAGATGAAATAACAAGAATGGACAACTTAGAGAGGAATATGAGTGAATTGATGGAGCTGAGAAACACAACACAAGAACTTTGTAAAGCATGCACATGTTTCAACAGCTGAATTGACCAAGCAGAAGAAAGGATATCAGAGGTCGAAGATCAACTCAATGAAATAAACTGAGAAGGCAAGATTAGAGAAAAGCGCAAAAAGGAATGAACAAAGTCTCCAAGAAATATGTGACTATGTGAAGAGACCTAATCTATTTTGATAGGTGTACCTGAATGTGACAAAGAGAATGAATCCAAGCTGGAAAATACTTTGAGGATATCATCCAGGAAAACTTCCCCAACCTAGCAAGGCAGGCCAATATTCAAGTCCAGGAAATACAGAGAACACCACAAACATATTCCTCAAGAAGAGCAACCCCAAGGCACATAATCGTCAGATTCACCAGGGTTGAAATGAAGGAGAAAATGCTAAGGGCAGCCAGAGAGAAAGGTCGGGTTACCCACAAAGTTAAGCCCATCAGACTCACAGCAGATCTCTCAGCAGAAGCCCTACAAGCCAGAAGAGAGTGGGGGCCAATATTCAACATTCTTAAAGAAAAGAACTTTCAACACAGAATTTCATATCCAGCCAAACTAAGCTTCATAAGTGAAGGAAAAATAAAATCCTTTGTGAACAAGGAAGTACTCAGAGATTTTATCACCACCAGGCCTGCTTTACAAGAGTTCCTGAAAGAGGCACTACACAGAGAAAGGAACAAGCCACTCCAGTACCAGCCACTCCAAACACATACCAAATGCTAAAGAGCATCAATAAAATGAAGAATCTGCATCAACTAATGGGCAAAACAGCCAGCTAGCATCAAAATGGCAGGACCAAATTCACACATAACATTACCCAAAATGTAAATGGGGTAAATGCACCAATCAAAAGAAACAGACTGGCAAATTGGATAAAGAGCCAAAACCCATCAGTGTGCTGTATCCAGGAAACCCATCTCACATGCAAGAATACACACAGGCTCAAAATAAAGGGATGGAGGAAGATTTACCAAGCAAATGGAGAGCAAAAAAAAGTAGGAGTTGCAATTCTTGTCTCTGATAAAACAGACTTTAAAGCAACAAAGATCAAAAGAGACAAAGAAGGACATAACATAATCATAAAAGGATCAATACAACAAGAAGAGCTAACGATCCTAAATACATATGGACCCAACACAGGAGCACCCAGATACATAAGGCAAGTTCTTAATGACTTACAAAGAGACTTAGACTCCCACACAATAATAGTGGGAGACTTTAACACTCCACTGTCAATATTACACAGATCAACCAGACAGAAAATTAACAAGGATATCCAGGACTTGAACTCAGACCTGGAACAAGCAAACCTGATAGACATTTACAGAACTCTCCACCCCAAATCCACAGAATATACATTCTTCTCAGCACCACATCACACCTACTCTAAAATTGACCACATACTTGGAAGTAAATAACTCCTCAGCAAATGCAAAAGAACAAAAATCATAACAAACAGTCTCTCAGGCCACAGTGCAATCAAGTTAGAACTCAGAATTCAGAAACTAACTCAGAACCGCACAGCTTCATGGAAACTGAACAACTGGCTCTTGAATGTTGACTGGATAAACAATGTAATAAAGGCAGAAATAAAGAATTTCTTCAAAACCAGCAAGAATGAAGACACAACATACTAGAATATCTGGGACACATTTAAAGCAGTCTCTAGAGGAAAATATATAGCAATATGTGCCCACATGAGAAGAAAGGACAGATCAAAAATTTACACCCTGTCTTCAAAATTAAAAGAGCTAGAGGAGCAAGATAAAAAAAAAACTCAAAACCTAGCAGAAGACAAGAAATAACTAAGATCAGAACAGAACTGAAGGAGACAGAGACAAGAAAAACCCTTCAAAAAATCAATAAATCCAGGAGGTGGTTTTTCAAAAAGATTAACAAAATAGATAGACCACTAGCCAGATTAATAAAAAAGAAAAGAGAGAATAATCAAATAGATGCAATAAAAATGATAAAGGGGAAATCACCACAGATTCCACAGAAATTCAAACCATCATCAGAGAATATTACAAACAACTCTACCCACATAAACTAGTAAACCTGGAAGAAATGGATAAATTCCTGGACACTTGTGTCCTCCCAAGCCTAAACCAGGAAGAAGTTGAAACTATGAATAAACCAATAACAAGGTCTGAAGTTGAAGCAGCAATTAAAAGCCTACCACACAAAAATA
Source organism: Saguinus oedipus (assembly GCA_031835075.1). Lineage (NCBI taxonomy): Eukaryota > Metazoa > Chordata > Mammalia > Primates > Cebidae > Saguinus > Saguinus oedipus. Next base: position 54,121,715 of record CM063177.1, read on the forward strand.
GCCCAGGTCCAGATGGGTTCACAGCCGAATTCTACCAGACACACAAAGAGGAACTGTTACCATACCTCATGAAACTATTCTAAATAATCCAAAAAGAGGCAATCCTTCCCAAGTCATTTTATGAGACCAACATCATCCTGATACCAAAACCCAGCAGAAACTCAACAAGAAAAGAAAACTTCAGGCCAATATCCATGATGAACATAGATGCAAAAATCTTCAATAAAATATTGGCAAGCCGATTGCAACAGCATATCAAAAAGCTTATCCACCATGATCAAGTAGGATTCATCCCAGAGATGCAAGGCTGTTTCAACATATGCAAGTCTATAAATGTAATTCACCACATAAACAGAACCAAAAAGAAAAACCACATCATTATCTCAATTGATGCAGAGAAGGCCTTTCACAAAATTCAACAGCCCTTTATGCTAAAAACCCTCAATAAACTCGGTATTGACAGAACGTATCTCAAAATAATAAAAGCTATTTATGACAAACCAACAGCCAATATCATACTGAATGGGCAAAAACTGGAAGCATTCCCCTTGAAATCTCGCACTAGACAAGGATGCCCTCTCCCACCACTCCTATTCAATATAGTATTGGAAGTTCTAGGAAGAGCAATCAGGCAAGAAAAAGAAATAAAGGGTATTCAAATGGGAAAGGAGAAAGCCAAATTGTCTCTATTTGCAGATGACATGATAGTATATCTAGAAGACCCCATCGTCTCAGCCCAAAACCTCCTGAAACTGATAAGCAACTTCAGCAAAGTCTCAGGATATAAAATCAATGTGCAAAAATCACAAGCATTCCTATACACCAATAACAGACTTAAAGAGAGCCACATCAAAAACGAACTGCCATTCACAATTGCTACAAAGAGAATAAAATACCTAGAAATACAACTAACAAGTAACATAAAGGACCTCTTCAAGGAGAACTACAAATCACTGCTCAACAAAATAAGAGAGGACACAAACAGATGGAGAAACATTCCATGTTCATGGTTAGGAAGAATCAATATCATGAAAATGGCCATACTGCCCAAAGTAATTTACAGATTCAACACTATCCCCATCAAGCTACCAATGACCTTCTTCACAGAACTGGAAAAAACCACCTTAAACTTCATATGGAACCAAAAGAGAGCCCACATAGCCAAGTCAATTCTAAGTAAAAAGAACACAGCGGAAGGCATCACACTACCGGACTTCAAACTATACTACAAGACTACAGTAATCAAAATAGCATGGTACTGGTACCAAAACAGAGATATAGACCAATGGAACAGAACAGAGGCATTGGAAGCAAATCAACATATCTACAACCATATAATCTTCGATAAACCAGACAAAAACAAGAATTGGGGAAAGGATTTCCTGTTTAATAAATGGTGTTGGGAAAACTGGCTAGCCATGTGCAGAAAGCAGAAACTGGACTCCTTCCTGACACCTTACACTAAAATTAACTCCAGATGGATTAAAGACTTAAACATAACACCTAACACCATAAAAACCCTAGAAGAAAATCTAGGCAAAACCATTCAGGACATAGGAGTAGGCAAGGACTTCATGACCAAAACACCAAAAGATTGGCAACAAAACCCAAAATAGACAATTGGGATCTAATCAAACTCCACAGCTTCTGCACGGCAAAAGAAACAGTCATTAGAGTGAATCCGCAACCAACAGAATGGGAAAAAATCTTTGCAGTTTACCCATCTGACAAAGGGCTGATATCCAGAATTTACAAAGAACTCAAACAGATTTACAAGAAAAAAAACAAACAAGCCCATTCAAAAGTGGGTAAAGGATATGAGCAGACACTTTACAAAAGAAGACATACATGAGGCCAACAAACATATAAAAAAATGCTCATCATCACTGGTCATTAGAGAAATGCAAATCAAAACTACATTGAGATACCATCTCATGCCAGTTAGAATGGCGATCATCAAAAAATCTGGAGACAACAGATGCTGGAGAGGATGCGGAGAAATAGGAACACTTTTACACTGCTGGTAGGAGTGTAAATTAGTTCAATCATTGTGGAAGACAGTGTGGCAATTCCTCAAGAACCTAGAAATAGAAATTCCATTTGACCCAGCAATCCCATTACTGGGTATATATCCAAAGGACTATAAATTGTTCTACTATAAGGACACATGCACACGAATGTTCATTGCAGCCCTGTTTACAATAGCAAAGACCTGGAATCAACCCAAATGCCCATCGATGATAGACTGGACTGGGAAAATGTGGCACATATACACCATGGCATATTATGCAGCAATAAAAAGCGATGAGTTCATGTCCTTTTCCTTTGTAGGGACATGGATGAACCTGGAAACATCATTCTCAGTAAACTGACGCAAGAACAGAAAATGAAATACCGCATGTTCTCACTCATAGGTGGGTGATGAACAATGTGAACACATGGACACAGGGAGGGGAGCACTACACACTGGAGTCTACTGGGGGGAATAGGGGAGGGACAGTTGGGGGTGGGGAGTTGGGGAGAGATAGCATGGGGAGAAATGCCAAGTGTGGGTGAAGGGGAGGAAGGCAGCAAATCACACTGCCACTAGTGTACCTATGCAACTATCTTGCATGTTCTTCACATGTATCCCCAAACCTAAAATGCAATTAAAAAGAAAAATATATAAAGCTGGCACCTAAACTAAGTAATCAAGGTTAGCATCACCAGTGAGGGGACAGATGGAAATTTTGTGCCACGTGATAGGAGGCAATGAGAACACAGTGTCACTTCTGTGAGATTCCTGTCAAAAATATAATCTGAATCTAATCTTGAAAACAAGTCCAAATTGAGAGAGACAAACTGTAAGATAACTGGCCTGTATTCTTCCAGACGTCAAAGTCATAAAAGACAAAGACAAACTGATAAATGATTTCAGATTAAAGAAGAAAAGGAGACAGTGATCACCCAAGACATAATCTTGGATTGGATCCTCGAGTAACACATTTTTTCTTTCTTTTGCTATAAAAGATATTATTAGGATAATTGGTTTAATAATGAAATAAGGTCTTTAGATAATATAACAACCTGGGTATTAATGTTACTTTTTCAGATTTTAACAACTGTATTATTGTATGTAAGAGTATGCCCTTGTTTTTGATAGAAATACACTTTTCAATATTAATATATATATTAGTTTAGAAGGGATCAAATTCTGGAACTAAAGCCACCTTTGAGAATGGCAATAAGTCCAGAACGAAATAGAGCCAAACAGGGCTGCTATTTCAATACCCAATACCATAATTACAGATAATAAAATAGATGATATTATTACCACAGATTCAATCTAACAGAACGCCTTGACTAATAGTTAGAACACAGAAGACAAAGACCAAGTGATTTGAGAGATTTAATCAGTCAGCCGGTGCATGTAGGTAGGTGGCTTCAATAAATTCTGTTCGGATTCTAGCTAAACTAGAGCTAAAGGGAAGTTCATCTCAAACCTATGAGTGTTAAAGACTAATTACTAAGGTAGGGATTATAAAAAAAATTAAATCCACATTTGTATGGTGCTGGCAAGCTTACTTTTTAAAGTCTTTTTAAACTTATTTTTAACTTTGAATAATATGGAGAAATATTTCTGAAGCAAGCACATTGGCCAGTAAAACCACACTTTGATACAGAGAACATTATTTTAAGAAAAGATGTTTTATTACTGAGGATTTATTAAAGAAACATTGCAGTAGCCCTAGGATGGTATAATCATTGCTGGTATGAGGAGGAGGATGTCTCCATAGTAGACAGAGTTCTATTTAGGTTTCTAATATCATGTCTCTTTCAGACCTTCACTAGCAGGCAACGTGGGACCATGGATTAAATGGGCACCTTTCCTAATGGACACTGTAGCCTTTGGGCCATATTTGTGTAAGGTTATGGAAGTTGTGTCCTATCTTCAAAGACCTTAAGATGCTTTATTCTTCAAAGATTTCAATGCCTTTTCATAATGCAATTGATAGAACAATGGACAAGGGAAAGATGGTAAAAGCTTGAAAATCAAACATAGATTGGCACGGCAGAGAGTAATAATCATAGCTAACTATATCACTAATGTTGGTAATAGTAAAATATCCTGGGAAATGGTTACCCTACTTTGCGAGATGTGGAGGGGAATAGAGGTATGGAGAACACCATGTCTTATCCTCAACTATTGGGAGTTACCCAGGATATTGGGAAAAAAAAAACCATGGTTCACATGATAGAAAGGATTTGAGTGAAGAAATATACAGGATTCCTACAGGATATGTTGGCAATAGGTAAGCAAGATACTCATTATCCTTAGTAAGAAAAGTGCCAGCTTTGGAGAAATTAAAGTAGAAAATCATGGGCAGTACAATGAGCATGAAGTCTTAAGTCATTTCTTGGCAAGTCAAATGGTAGTGAGCTCAGAGCTAAACACATCAGAATTTATATAAAACATTGCAAATATGTTATTGTCCTAGTAAGGTAGGTAGAACTGACAATGAATTAAGTCAGGACTTTCCCTTAACTTCTGAAGGATAAAGTAGTTACCATTTAATGGAAATCATATACTTCAATCAAATGATGTGTTCCTTAGAGATTCTAAATGCATTCAACTTTCAAAAGGCTATGTTCTTGCAATTTTAAGGAAAAAAGTTGCAGTCATCTCAAATTAGAATTCAAATAGCAGAAAACTATGATTATGCCCTAAGATTTTATATAAGGCTTTGTTCATACAACATCACAGCCATTAAAATGACAGATAATATTAGAAACCTTTAAAAAAATCTTTGTAATAGAAGCTTTAGTTATAGACAGATTTGGTAAGAAATTGTTAAATCTATGGTTTTGATTAAGGAGAAGAGAGAAAGTAAAAATGAATACTATAGACTTTTTATTACCATATGAAGATTTGCATCTGCTAGACAAGGTGACAGGTAAGTTATTCCACTGTTCCCACAGACTAGTTCCCATTGACTTTCATCACAATAGCAACCTGAGTTGTGTTAAGCAAGTGGTACATTTGTATGAGATGCCCCTAAATTATTTCTGAAAATACTGACAGACATATATCAAAAAGAGAGAAAGAGAAGGAAAAAAGAGAATAAGAAGGAAAGAGAGGAGAAGGAGAAAAGGAAAGGGAAGGAGGACGTAGAAAAGAAAGGAATAGAAGAGGATAAGAAAAGAGAAATAAGAGAAAGGGTTTTTCTCTAATTATATAGAGAAATTTGATTTGTTGATTCCAAACTGGCAATTTTTAAGTTATTTACTCACATTTTATTCTCCATCATTACCAAGACATAAGTTATAACCTAGAAAAAGTAAAACTTAAGAAAGCAAAGAGGTTAGGTAAGACCTTGACATGAGGTCTTTATAATTCTATGAAGAACCTTCACATTACATAAGTCACTTCATTTTTCTGAGACTTGGTTTCTCTTCAGTAAGTTAATGTTATTAGACTGAGGTTTCTCCAAGCTCATTATAAAGTTCTATGAATCTATGAATGTTATTTAACTAGGTTGAAATTAAAAACGAGTACTTTAACTACGTTATAGTTTGATTCTGTGTCCCCACCCAAATCTCATCTTGAATTGTAATCCCCATGTCTCAAGGGAGGAACCAGGTGGAGGTGACTGGATCATAGGGGTGGTTTTCCCTATGCTGTTCTCCTAAAAATGGAGAGTTTTCATGAGAACTGAAGGTATCAAAGTGTGGCACTTCCTTATTCTCAAACTCATGCACTCCTGCCACCTTGTGAAGAAGGTGCCTGCTTCTCCTTCAGCTTCTGGCATGAGTTTAAGTTTCCTGATGCCTTCCCAGCCATGCAAAATTATGAGTCAATTAAACCTCTTTCCTTTATAAATTACCCAGGCTCAGGTATTTCTTTATAGCAGGGCAAGAATGGACTAATATACTACATTAGAAAAGAATTCATTTCGGTTAAAAGCAGAACCTCTGTGGAATAAAAACTCAAAAAGGTTCAATTACCTGAAAAAGGCTCTAAAAGCCCTGTACACTTTGAAAGCAAGATTACAATGTACTTTATACTGATTTACTTCATAATATTGTTATAAATTACAAAACAAAATTTTATAATGGCTAAAATTATAAAATGTATTATTTGTAAGATTAATTTTCTGCTTGAAGATCTATCCTTTAGTCTTTGTAAATGTTTGATAATAACTGAAGATTAATGTTTTATGTTTGAATGGGCAAGTAATTTAAGTGAAGCATAAAAGAAGTATATTTGATATTCAGAAAAGACATTATCAATAATTTTATTAAAAAACATCTAACACCTTATTCTGCTTAAGACCATAACACTGAAAATGGCCAAACAAAATGGCTAATGATTGCTATGGTCTGAGTGTTTATGTACTCCCAAATTCATATATTGTAATCTAATCTCCTACTTGATTAATACAATCAAGTATTAATGGGACCTTCAGAAGGTGATTAGTTAATGAGGGTGGGTCCTCATGGAGGGAATTACTGACTCCTTGTCCTGTCCATGATGTCTGGACACAGTGAATAGAGATTATCAATGAACTAGGAAATGGGCCCTTCCCAGACACCAATCTGCCAGCACTTTGGTCTTGGATGGTCTAGCCTCCAGAAGCGTGATAAGTAAGTTTCTGTATATTTATAAACTATCCAGCACTTTGTGATAGCAGCGCTAATGGACTAAGAAAATGAGCCAGTCCAGACATTACAATCAGTCACACCTGTGTTCACAGTAGATCTGCTATCGCCTAGCAACATGACTATTCTTTCTAAAATCACTTTTGCCATTTGTAAGTCATAGATGATAATGTTGCTCTCACAGGGATTTTTTTGGAAGAAAAATTAGGGCAGTTCTCAAATCCTGTTCTCAGGAGTCCTTCAGACTCTTAACAAGTATTGAGATCCCCAAAGGTTTATTGTTTAAGTGAATTGTAGACATTGATGTTGACTGTACTAATACTAAGAAATGTTTAATAAACAGAAATATATAAGCACAAATATTGCTAGCCATCTATAATGACATTGTGTAACCTTAGTTGATATCACTATATTCTGAGAGAATGAAATTAAAAGGTAAATAATGTATTAATATTATTATAAAAATAGAGTAAAATTTGTGGACCCCTTGATAAAGTCTCAGGAACCCCTGGAAATTATAAGGAAATATTCTGAGACCTTTGCACTAATTCATATATCAAAAACTTATCCCAGTGACTAGGGTTTCATAAATGTTGAATACATTGAATTTTTTTTTGCTCTCATTAAATTATGAGTTCCATGACAGACTTTATGTATCCTACAAATATTCACTTTCTTTAGAAGGGACTCAAGAAAATTTTATTAAATGAAAGAAATTTCAGACAAGTCTTGCTGTCATCTTTTGAATAGATGGTACAGTTACTATACTTGTCTTCAGGAAACCAGCTTTAGGCTAAAGCCTGCCCCAACTTCCAGGAAGCCTTTGGAACTAATGGTTGATGTAGGATCAGTCCAGAGTTACTGTGTGCCTTTAAACAATTCATACTTTATCCGGGACAAATATAATAAAGGAAGGGATTTATAATCTCTAAAGTCTTCTTACCTCTAAAATTCAGTGTTCTAGGTACAATGTGTTTTGATTTACTAGAGTAGCTGATAGGTAATAGAAAATTGCAATAATAGTTCAGGATTAGAAGTATGCAGGGAATTCAAGATTAGCTTGCCAAGCCTCCAAGAATAGGATGACAGTCAATAAAAACATTAAGATGGAAAGTGAAAAATTTCTTGAAACAAAGGATAATGAAGAAATGGATACAGAAACTTTGATACATAAACAATGGAATACTATTCAGCCACTAAATAAGATGAAATCATGTCATTTACCTGGAGATGAGCCATTTGCTTAGATGAGCCTGGAAGACATAGTTAAATGAAAGAAGCCAGGTACAGAAACACAAATACTACATAATGTTACTTGTATGTGAAATCTAAAAAAAATCTCAGAAGTTGACAGTAAAATAGTGTGCTGGGAACATGCCCTATGCCTGGCATAAACTGGCCTTAAAGAAACTGGTCATAAACAAAATATCTATAGCACTGTGACATACTGGTGATGGCAGTGACGCACATTGCTGGAGGTTGGTGGTTTACTGGAGTGAGGGAAAGAAATATCTGGCCTGCCCTATGGTGGAAGACCACTTAAAGTGCTTCTGAACCACAGACAATAGCACGAGCGACCTGTGCCTTAAAGACATGTTCCAGCTGCAGTAGATAAACGCGCCAGAGCCTGTTTCTTGCCACTAGAAAGAATTCTTTGTTCCCTGTGAAGAATGCTTTTAGTTAAATGATGATTATCATTTGTTTGCTGTCAATAAATGTGTGGGTCAAACTTTGTTTGAGGTGCTCAGCTGGGACTGCTGTGGCCCCCTGTCATCCCACCTTTTTTGCACTCTATCTCTGTGTCTGTTTCTGAATTTCTTCAGCACTGCCTTGGTTGGGGTCTCCACGATCAAGCTGGTCTTGGCAATAGTGGTTACCAAAGACTGGGAAAAACAGCAGGAGTGGGAGATGGGGAGAGACTGGTCAACCAATCCAGTGTTACAGTTAGCTAAAAGGAATAAATTCTTGTACTATTGCATATTACAGTAACTATAGCTAACAATAATGCATCATATGTTTTAAAAAGCTAGAAGAGAGGAGTTTGAATATTCTCATGATAATGAGGTGATAAATGTCTAAAATGATGTTGATATGGTTTGGCTGTGTCCTCATCCAAAATCTCATCTGGAATTGTAATCCCAATAATCCTCATGTGTCAAGGGTGAGACCAAGTGGAGGTAATTGGATCATGGAGGTGGTTTTCCTCATGCTGTTTTTGTGATAGTGAGTCTCACAAGATCTAGCATTTCCCTTACTTGCACTCATTGTACCCTGCTGTTCCTGTGAAAAAGGTGTCTGCTTCTTCTTTGCCTTCCACTATAAATTTCCTGATCACCCCAGCAATGCAGAACTGTGAGTCAGTTAAACCCCTTTCCTTAATGAATTACCCAGTCTTGGGTGTTTCTTTATAGCAGTGTGATAATGGACTAATACAGATTAATATGCTAAATACTAGGATTTATCATTACACAATGTATACATATATTAAAGCATCACATTGAACACCATAAACGTGTAGAATTATGACATATACATAAATATGTATATTTATGTATCATCCCATCATATTTGTTATATGACATCCTTAACATAGCATGAGAATGATTTTCCTAAAATTTCCGCTTGTGTGATTAATAAATCTTTTCTCAGGCCTGCAGCCTGAGGACAGGTTAACATCACTATAACTACCAGGCCAATTACCAGATTTTACTAGATTTTATGTTGTGTGACTCTGCTACACACTGGAGTGATTTCTCCTATCCAGTGGCTTTCTGTCCATTGAGGAATCCTAGGATCATATGTGGAATTTTTTTAAATGTCCAAGCTGGATTACAAATGTTTCATTTCAGAATCTCTGGATGAGGTCTATGATTATATTTCTTTTCAAAATATATATATATATATATATATATTTTTTTTTTTTTTTGAGACGGAGTTTCACTCTCGTTACCCAGGCTGGAGTGCAATGGCGCGATCTCGGCTCACCGCAGTCTCCGCCTCCTGGGTTCAGGCAATTCTCCTGCCTCAGCCTCCTGAGTAGCTGGGATTACAGGCATGCACCACCATGCCCAGCTAATTTTTTTTTTGTATTTTTAGTAGAGACGGGGTTTCACCATGTTGACCAGCATGGTCTCGATCTCTTGACCTCGTGATCCACCCACCTCGGCCTCCCAAAGTGCTGGGATTACAGGCTTGAGCCACCGTGCCCGGCCTCAAAATATTTTTATAGTTGATTCTGGTGCAAAAAAAAATCCAATTGAAAATAAAATATTGCAAGCTCCAGCATTCATTACAGTAGAGTTGCTGCTAGTAGAAAATGCAATACTTAATTATTTGTTCTCATTCTATTTATCATCCTGCTTGTAGAGGTGTGGAACATATCCTTTTATGGACACCAAACAAACAAAAACCATGCAATAGAGCGACAGGTGATATATTATCTGGCACAAATTTCATTTCTCCCAGGAAACAGACAGATGGTATTAAGATACATCTTTTATATGGGTTTTGTTCAATTTCCAGGGGTCTAACAGAAACTTGGTGGCTCACATCTGTAATCCCAGCACTTTGAGAGACCAAGACAGGTGGATCACGAGCTCAGTAGTCTGAGACCAGCCTGGCCGGAAAGGTGAAACCCCATCTCTACTGAAAATACAAAAATTAGCTGGGCATGGTGGTGCATGCCTGTAGTCCCAGCTACTTGGGAGGCTGAGGCAGAAAAATCACTTGAACCTCGGAGGTGGAAGTTGCAGTGAGCCAAGATCATACCACTGCACTCCAGCCTGGGTGACAAAGTGAGACACCATCTCAAAAAAAATAAAATACCATAACATGTCTGAAAATCATAGGTTGCAAATATTTGAATATCTATATTTCTTCAGCAGTATTTAGTATATTTTAAATTTAATTAACCTTAATATAATTTCAATTTATAAATTAAAGCCTGTGAAATCATTGATTTAACATGAATATATATATAATGATAGTACATATATTTGTATACTATATGTACAGAAATATAGTAGGAAGGATCAGGAATGTAAACAGAAAGGTAAAAAATTATACAAACAAAGGAGACATGCTGAATATCAATACGCTGTAACATGAATAAAAAATGCCTTTGATGGGCACATATTTACGTACTGTAATTATAGTACACATCAAGGCTAGATTTCAGGCCTAAGTAACATGGTCCAAACTAGTTTTCAAAAAAAGACATTATTCTCCTTATTTAGCCTATTAATCTACCTCCTCCTTTTGTACTTTTACTCATATTCTAGTCACTGGTTTTATTAAGAGTTACAATTACCTGAACAAATATTTTTTATTCTATTACATAATAACTATGCCTCTCACTTTAAAGTTGTATGAATCATATATTTTAATCTTAACAACAAATGCAGAGCTATACACTAACAATGAGGTACTTCTGTGTTCACATTGATTGTTCGTTTTATTATAAATTCAAAGGCTGATTTATTGTTCCATCATAAGTAATGAACGAGAAAGAATTGTCAGTAAAAGGACCAGGAACTGCTCAAAACTAACATCTTATTACTGAATCAACACAATGCTGGTTGGAAACACAATAGCAGAAATGTGTTTTTTTTTCTCCACTTAATTACATATTTCACTGCAGTCAGCTGAAGGGACAAAATGTGCATTGTTTTCCATGAATTAGAGGTTTGCTTCATGTATTATTTTTCTTCCATATTCAGAAGAGCTGCTCTCTTTTTCTTGATATTTTTTCTTTATGGCATAAATTAATATAATCTGTAGGACAAGTGATAGGAATATTAGGCCTGCAGTCAAGCCATAGTAGAACCATCTGTGAAAAGAGAAAAAAAATTATAATTTTAAATTGTATAGAATCACCTATAACATTTATCTCCATTATGCTGAACTTAGAGAAAAACCTGAAATTATACATACAAATTTTAAGATGCCAATTCTAGTGATTATTTTCCATGTGTATAAGTTTTTAATTATTTAAAAATATTATTATGCCCTAGAAACTAAACTCCAGCTGTATCTACTCTTCCTAGTGGAAGGAGAAAAGTAAGTAATTCCAGTCCCATCAAGTCATCCTGTCCCTCCAAATGGGGAGAGTGGGAGTGACAGTGAGAAACATTTAAAGTTCACAGTCCAGTGGTACAATCTCACTAAAACACTCAGACCTAATCATATAGAACAATGTCTCTTCTTCTGCATTCTACACAACATTAATAATGGGTTATTTTTAGCCACTCTTTTTACCAAATACATTATGCATAGCTGTCAAGAAAAAGTTACAAGTCATACTAAAAGGCAAAAGAAATACAGTTTGAGTAGAATGAGCATTCCTTACAACAAGACCGAGATGTATCAGGGATGACGGAATTCTTAAAACAGGAATTTAAAACAACTATGATTAATATGTTAAGGGCTATGATGGATAAATAGGAGTATGCAAGAAAGGATGATCAACGTAAACAGAAAGGTAAAAAATTATATGAACCAAAGAGACATGCTAAGTGTCAATACCCTATAACATGAATAAAAAATGCCTTTAATTGGCATCTTAGTCCATAGAACACAAGTAAAGAAAGAATCTCAAAGTTTGAGGATATCTCAGTAGAAACCTCCCAAATTGAAAAGCAGAGAGATAAGACCAAAAAAAAAACCCAAACAAAAAATAAAATAAAAAATAAAAATAAATAAATAAAAAAAAAACCAGAATATCCAAGAACTTTGGAATAACTACATAAACATGTGTAATGAAAAGACTAGAAGAGGAAGAGAGAATAGAAAAGAAATATTTGAAACAATAATCACTGAGATTTAAAAAACAATTAGTATCCGACACTAAAGCACAGATCTAGGTGCTCAGTAAAAACCAAAAATAATATATTCTAGAAGAACTATGTATAGGTACATTATTTTCAAATAACAGAAAAGAAAAGTAAACCAGAAAGAAGAAAAAATCTTACTCATAGAAGAGCAAAGAATTACACCAAACTGCTCTTTAGAAACCATCTGATATGGTTTGGATGTTTGTTCCTTCCAAATCTCATGTGTAAATGTGATTCCCAATGTTGGAGTTGGGGCCTGGTGGGAGGTGATTGGATCTTAAGGGTGGATCTCTCAAAACGGTATAGCACTATCCTCTTGGTGATAAGTGTGTTCTCATTCAGTTCACATAATATGTGCTTGTTTAAAAGTCTGGAGCCTCCCCCTTCTTTCTCTCTTGCCTTGGTTCCCTCAGTGTGACATGCTGGCTCCTTGTTGCCTGCATGATAGTAAGCTTCCTGAGGTCTCACCAGAAGTAGGTGACAGTACTGTGCTTCCTGTAAAGCCTTCAGAACTGTGAGCCAATTAAACTTATTTGTAAACTACCCAGCCTCAGGTAACCCTGTATGACATTGCAAATAAATGGACACAGAAAATTGGCAACAAGGAGAAGGACATTGCTTTAAAATGTGGAAGCAACTTTGAAACTTGGAAACAGGCAGAGGCTGAAAGAGTTTAGAGGGCTTAGAAGAAGAAGACAGAAAGATGAGGGAAAGTTTGGAAATTCTTAGAGAGTGTTTAAATGATTGTAACCAAGCTACTAATAGTTACATAATAGACATATGGATGGTGAAGGCCAGGCTCATGAGGTCTCAGATGGAAATGAGAAGGGCAAGAGTCACCCTTGTTATGCCATAGCGAAGAGCTTGGTTGCATTGTGTCTTTGCTCTGGGAATTTGTGGAAGATTGAACTTAACAGTAAGAACCTAATGTATCTGGCAGAATAAAATTCTAGCAGCAACGTGTTCAAGAAGTGATGTGGCTGCATCTGACAGCCTCCAGTCAAATGCAGGAGCAAAGAAACAACTCAAAGTTAGAACTTATATATGAACGTGAAGCAGAGCACAACATTTAGAAAATTCACAGCCTGTAGCTGTGATCAAGAAAAAATCCAAGCAGGCTGTGGAGCAACCACTTGCTAAAGATGTTAGCATGACTAAAAGGAAGCCATGTGCTAAAAGACCATGGTATTGCAGAGATTTTCTAGGCAGCCGCACCCATCACGGTCCCAGAGGCCAGAAGGAAAGAATGGTTTCAGTGGCCAGGCCCAGGATGCTGCTGCTTTGCACAACCTTGGGACACTGCTCCCTGAATTCTAACTCTTCCAGCTATAGTCACAGCTCAAAGAGCCCCAGGTACAGCACCAGCTGCCACTCCAGAGGGCATAAGCAATAAGCCTTGGTGGCTTCCATGTGGCATTAAGTCTGCAAATACACAGAAAGTGTGAAGGAGGATTGGCAGCTTCTCCCTAGATTTCAGAGGATATATCTTAAAGCTTTTTGCTCAGGTAGAAGCCTGACACAGTGGTAGAGGCCCCACCAAGATACTCTATTAGGGCAGTGCTAGAAAATGTGGGGTTGGAGCCCTGACACAGAGTCCCCACTGGGGTCTGCAGAAGGGAGCTGCCATCCTCCCTTCTGAATAGTAGATACACTGGCAGCTTGCACTCTATACCTGAAAAGGCCTCAGGCACTCAACTCCAATCCATGCAAAGAGCCATGGGGCTACACCCTACAAAGCCATGGGGATGGAGCCACCCAAGTTTTTGGGACCCCACCCCATGCACCACTGTCCCACGGATACTGTATATGGAGTCCAAAATTATTTAGGAGCTTTGAATTTTAATGACTACCTTGATGGGTTTCAGACTTGTGTGAGGCCTATTGCCCCCCTTTCCTTAGTCTAATTTCTCTCTCTTTTTTTTTTTTTTTGGAATGGTAATGTTTACCCAATGTGTCTACTATCATTGCATCTTGAGAGTAAATAAATTGTTTCTGAAGCACATAGGTAGAAGGAAATGAGTTTCATGTTGCCAGAGTATGTGAACGAGAGCAACTCTATCTTGAATAGGAACTAGCTAAAATGAGGCTGAAATCTACTGGGCTGCATTCCCAGATCATTAAGGCATTCTAAGTCACAGGACCAGATAGGAGGTCAGCACGAGATACAGGTCATAAAGGCCTTGCTGAAAAAACAGTTTACACTAAAGAAGCTGGCTAAATACCACCAAAACCAAGATGGCAAGAGTGACCTCTGGTTGTCCTCATGACTACACTCTCATCTGCATCAAGACAGTTTACAAATGTCATAGCAACATCAGGTAGTTACCCTACGTGATCTAAAAATGGAAGGCATGAATGATCTGCCCTTGTTTAGCATTTCATCAAGAAATAACCATGAAAGTGTGCTGCTCTGTCTATAGAGCAGCCATTCTTTTACTCCTTTACTTCCTTAATAAACTTGCTTTCGCTTTATGGACTCACCCTGAATTCCTTCTTGTGTGAGATCCAAGAACTCTCATGGGGTCTGGATTAGAACCCCTTTCTTGTAACATCTTTTTGGCCACCATGAGGGACCATCGTAAGGAAATCCCTGACCCAAAGGCTAACTTTGGTTAAGTGGTGGGGTCCTGTAACATCATTTTGGTGAACACAGAAGCGACTATAGTGAAAAAACCTTCAACCCAGTGGCTACCTTTGGATAAATGGTGGGGTCCTGAAACATCTTTCTGGTGAACCCTTAAGGGACAATACTGAAGACACCCAGACCCGAGGGAAAATTATCTGCACATACCAGTTGGCTGACTTCGGGTAAGTGTGGTGCATATATCCAGGTAAAGAATGGGATCTGGTTAGAGGATCTGGTTAGGCGAGTTAGAGTCTCTCCTAAGACAGAGAGAGTTGGCCAGGTGCAATGGCTCATGTCTGTAATCCCAGCACTTTGGGAGGCCAGGGCAGGTGAAACATGAGGTCAAGAGATCAAGACCATCCTGACCAACATGGTGAAACCTTGCCTCCACTAAAAATACACAAATTAGCTAGGCATGGTGGCACACACCTGTAATCCAGCTACTTGGGAGGCTGAGGCAGGAGAATTGTTTGAACCCACTAAGGTCTTTTAGGCTGACTGACGGTGCCATGGATGCCATGGTGACCCCTGTGACTCTCACATATACCTCTGATGGACTCCTAGAATTAGAAAATCTGAAATAACTGGAAGACCACGAAAAGAATGATCAACCCCTGTGGTGCCTACTTAACTTGAGATATTCTTCTATTGTTCTTTGTTCCTGCCTCAATTAATAAGGCAATTTGACTTTGTAACCGACCTTGGTCAACCTTGTGACTCCAGACCCTATGAACCCCTCCCAGCTTGCAAAGACCACCCTAAACTGTAACTTCTGTAACTTTCCACTGCCTACCCCAAACCAACTCCTATTCCTCTGTCCTTCACTGACTCTTTTCTGATTCAGCCTGCCCACACCCAGGTGAATAAACAGCCATGCTGCTCACACAAAGCCTGTTTGGGGGTCTCTTTATTCAGACTGTGTGTTTTAACATTTGGTGCCAAAAACCGGGATGGGGTACTCCTTTGGGGACACCAGCCCCCTGTCCCTGCTCTCCCTCTGTGAAGAGACCTAACTATGACCTAGGCTCATTAGACCAGCCCACACTTCCACTTGCCATTCTCAGATCAGGTAAGCAGTTTGCCTCAACTCTCTTCTTTAGCTCTTCTCACTACCTGTCAACCTTCTTCTTCTTTCAGTTTTATTTTCCTCTTCTTTTCAGTGGAGACAAGGAAGACAAGACTTTCCATGAGGTTCATGACCGGAAAAAAGCCTACATAGGTCATGGAACTGAGAAGACAGTCTCCCCTTGGTGACTGATCATTGCAGAGATGTCTGCTCTGGTCACTCGCTCATACCCGTAGGTGACGATCAACATGAGGGATAGCCCCTTTGACCAATTCACCCTAGGTTCAGACAAAAGTTTAGTCTGGGACGCCTGCTAAGCTGCTTGGTCATGCTAAGCTGCTGGTCACTTTCTTTGTCTCCTCCACTCTTCTTAAACTATGGTCAATCTCCTGCCCTCTATTCCTCCCTCCTCTCCCTTAGCCTGCATTCTGAAAAATCTCCAAGCCCTCCAGCTATCATCTGACCTAAAGCCTGAGCATCTTATTTTCTTCTGCAATACTGCTTGGCCACAATGTAAACTGGACAATGGGTCTAAATGGCCAGAAAACTGCTACCTTGGATTTTTCTATCCTGCAGGATCTAGACAACTTTTGTCATAAAATGGGCAAATGGTCTGAAATTACCTACGTCCAGGCATTTTTACACACTCCAATCCATGCCTTATCTCTGCTCTAAATGTAACCCATCCCAAATTTTCCTTCTTTCCCTTCCATCCACTCCTCCTGCCTCTGCCAGTGACCCAAAGTCTTCCTTATTCATCAACCCTTCTGACCTTTCTCCTCCCTGCCTGTCTGAACCAGACCCTAATCCACACTCTAACCACCCATGCAAAGTCTCCCTCCTCTTCCTCTGCCCATAGCCGACCTCTTTATGCCTTTCCTTTCATGTCCTGACTTCATACCCAGTCAGGCTTACAGTTTAGTCCTGCGGCTAACTCCTCCATCCCTGCCCAACAATTCCCCCTTCAAGAGACAGTTGGAGCTAAAGGTATAATTAGGGTGCATGTTCCTTTCTTTTTATCTGACCTTTCCCAGATTAGCCAACAGTTAGGCTCCTTTTCATCATATCCTACTACATAGATGCAAGAGTTCCAATACTTAACCCAGTTCAATAATCACACTTGGAGTGACTTAAATGTCATCCTTCTACTCTCACCCCTAAAGAAGACTTAATATGCATTTTATCACCCAATCAGCCCCTGACATTAAACAAGCACAGAAATAAAAATCTGGCCCTCAAACCCCACAATAGGAATTAATCAACCTCACTTTCAAGGTGTTCAGTAATAGGTAAGAAGCTCCCCAGTGACAGTGCATCTCAGAACTACAGATGCTTGCCTCTGTCGTAAGACAAACCCCAGCTACACCCCTGGCTCACAAAGACTTCAAAGCTTCCAGACTGCAGCATCCAGCCACCCCTGCCGTATCTTGCTTCAAGTGTTGGAAACCTGGCCAGTGGGCCAAGGAATGTCCGTAGCCTGGGATTCCTTCTAAGTCCTGCCCTGTCTGTGTGGGCCCCCTCTGGAAGTCAAACTGTCTGACTCACATTGCTACTCCCAGAGTTCCTGGAACTCCAACCCAAAGCTCCAGATTGATTCTTCCCAGATCTCCTCTGCTTGGTGGATAAAGACTGACGCTGCCTGAACATCTCAAAGGTCCCCTGGATCATCACGGACGACAAGCTTCAGGTAACTCTCATGGTGGAGGGTGAGTCCATTCCCTTCTTTATCAACACATGGGTCATCCACTCCACACTGCCTTCTTTCCAAGGACCTGTCACCTTGACATCCATAAGTATTGTGGGAATTGACGGCAAGGCTTCCAGGCCTCTCAAAACTCCCCAAGTCTGGTGTCAATTAGGCCAGCACTCCTTTCTACATTCTTTCCTAATCATCCCCATTTGTCCAGTTCCCCTGTTAGGCCAATATATCCTAACAAAATTGTCTGCCTCCTTAACTATTTCTGGGCTACAGCCACACCTCATTGTTGCCCTCCTCCCTGTACCCGTACCTCCCTCAATAGCTCCCCATATGTCCCCCTACCTTAACCCTAGGGCGTGGGACACCACCTCCTCATCCCTTTCTACAAGTCACTCACCCCTCATTGTCCCCTTAAAACCTAACCACCCTTACCCAGCCCAGTGCCAGTACTCCATCCCACAACAGGCTTTAAAAGCCTGTTATCATCCGTCTATTACAACATAGCCTTTTAATTCATCCTTCTGCTTCTCCAGCATCTGTACTCAAAGGGGTATCTTGTATCCCCTTCCAAAGTTCAAATTTCTTCCCTTATCCTACCTGTCCAAAAATCAGACAAATCCTACAGACTAGTCCAAGACCTACAAGAAGAAACCTATCTGATCCCATAGGCCAAAAATCCTTCCCCCATTCTTCCTTTGTTCTCTAAAAAAGGCTTAAGATACTGCTCCTACTCCTTTCAACCTTTCTCTTTCTACACAGCAGAAATAAAAGGTTGTACCATCAGAATTCTTACACAGGAGCCAGGCCCTCAGGTTGTAGTCTTTTTAATCAAACAACTAAACCTCAAAGTCCTGGGCTGGCCCTCATGCGTACGTGTGGCAGCAGCTACTGTCCTTATACTCTTAGAATCCCTCAAAGTCACAGGCGACGCTCCATTTACCCTTCACACCTCTCACAACCTCCAAAGTTTAGTTTCCTCTTCACACCTTACATACATACTTTCTGCCTCTCGCTTCCTCCAACTTTATTCACTATTCATTGAGACCCCCACAGTAACTACTGCTGTAGGTCCTGACTTCAATCCAGCCTCTCACTTAATACCCAACACAAACCGTGAACCCCATGACTGTATCTCCCTAATCCATATGGCATCCTCCCCATTTCCCCATATTTCTCTTTTTTTCTATTCCAGACTCAGACTTGCTGAGAAATCGTGGAAGAGGGGAATGTGGTTTATTGATGGTTTATTGATGGCAGTTCCTTCAAGCCCAGTCAGTTGGCACTGGCCAAAGCTGGCTATGCTGTTGTATCCCACTCATCAATTACTGAGGCTGCCATATTCCCCTCTTCCACCACTTCTCAGCAAGTTGAACTGATTGCCTTAACCCCATGCTCTTACTTTTGCCAAAGGACTACATGTTAATATCTATATTGACTCTAAATACGCCTTCCATGTCCTACACCACCATGCTGCCATATGGGCAGAAAAAGGTTTTCTCCCCACACAGGGGGCCTCTATTATCCGTACCCACTTAATAAAGGCCCACCTTAAGGCTGTTCTCCTCCCAGCCAAGGCTAGAGGACTGCAGAGGACTCAGGATTCGAGCCACTCCTAAATAACCCACAGGGTATAGCCCCTTTGAACTCCTATGTGGCCGCACCTTTCTTCTTGGGCCTAAGAAGACTAAGACTTGGACACAAGTCTTAGTGACTATATTCCAGTCCCCAACAGGCCATACATGAAATCCACCAGGCTGCTAATATCCTCTTACCCACTCCAGACATCCGGCCATATGAAAATACCAATGGGTCCATCATTCCAGGATAAAGCTGTGTCCATCAGACAATTACCCTGACTCCTCCACCGCCTCCTGGAAGTCATATGTACTCTTCCCCGCTTCTCTGAAACTCACTCATATCCCCAAAGTGGAAGAGTAACCCTATATAAACCTAACATACCTTTTATTTTCATTAGGCATCTTTTTGCTGACACCAGCATTTAAAGCAGTCACCTCTACTACTTAAACCACATCTCAGAAAGTCTCTGCTTCTATTGTTTTTTTGTCTACCTGTGCTCAAATTCACTGTACTCATTTACTTTTATATGCTCTGCTTTTGTTTAAGTTGCTGATTTACACTTTTCCCCCAGGAAATTACAGCTGATATTTCATGGTTTTACCCTCAGGCTGCCACCCTTAATTCTCTGTTAGAGTGGATAGATAATCTTCAGTGGCAGGGAACTCTCCAGTTCTTCCATCCCAATGAAGTCCTCTGCTTTTCTTTTATTTATTTATTTATTTATTATTATTTTTTTTTTTTTTGAGACGGAGTTTCGCTTTTGTTACCCAGGCTGGAGTGCAATGGCACGATCTCGGCTCACCGCAACCTCCGCCTCCTGGGTTCAGGCAATTCTCCTGCCTCAGCCTCCTGAGTAGCTGGGATTACAGGCACGCGCCACCATGCCCAGCTAATTTTTTGTATCTTTAGTAGAGACGGGGTTTCACCATTTTGACCAGGATAGTCTCGATCTCTTGACCTCGTGATCCACCCGCCTCGGCCTCCCAAAGTGCTGGAATTACAGGCTTGAGCCACCGCGCCCAGCCCTGCTTTTCTTTTATACTCACCCTTAATCTCACTCCTATTCTCTGCTCATACCCAATCTTGTTAACTAAAGTGAGTGCTTACTTATAGATACCACATGCTTCCTCAAACAACATGAAAATGAAAGCTCTCCCTCCACACAGTTACCCTACCAAATCCAACTACAACCTTTAACAACCATGGCCCTTGCTGGATCCTTTGGTATTTGGGTTCAAAGCCCCAGCCCCATTAGAAGACTTTCTCACCTCACCTTTTCAGTTTACACTTCCAGTTCTATCTAAGCCAAGGAATTTTTTTCCTCTGTGGTTCTTCTTCTTACATCTGCCTTCCTACCAAGTGGACAGGCACTTGTACCCTAGTTTTTCTTACTCCAAGAATTCAGTTTGCCAATGGAGACAAAAGCCTTCCTGTTCCCTTTGAGATCCCGACATGACACACTGGGTCATTCCGTTGATCCCCTTACTTGCAGGGTTAGGAATTACTACTGCACTCAGCACAGGCATAGCAGGCCTTCCACTTCAATCATCACCTTCTGTAGCCTCTCTAATGATTTCTCTGCTAGCATTGCAGAATTAACTCAATAACTATCCCTTCTTCAAGCTCAAGTAAATTCCCTAGCTGCATTTATCCTTCAGAACTGCACTGGTATTGATTTACTGACTGCTGAAAAAGGAGGTCTTTGCCTATTCCTAAATGAGGAATGTTGTTTTTATGTAAACCAGTCTGACCTTGTATATGATGTTGTCAATCAATTAAAAGATAGAGCCAAAAGCTCACTAATCAGGCAAATGGTTATTCTTGACCTGGCTGGACTGGCTGGACACTCTCTGAGTGTCATGGCTTCTTCCAGTCCTTAGTCCTCTGATACCTATCTTTCTCCTTCTCTTATTTGGACCTGTGTTTTCTGATTAATCTCTTAATTCCCACAAAATCATGTACGACCAATAACCAATCTGTTGATACAACAAATGCTCCTTCTAACAACCCCACAATATCATCCCTTGCCCCAAGATCTCCTGGTAGTCTAAATTCTTTTCCATTTTAGGTTTCCATGCTGCCTCCTATCCCACTCAAAGAAGCCCTGAGAAACATTGCCCCATCACCCCTCTGTGCCAGCCTTTCTAATATTCCACTGTCCTCCACTCTTTATTTCTTTTTACTTTATATTACTAATATAAAAAGAGAGGAATATAAGGTCTTTTAGGCTGACAGATGGTGGCATGGATACCATGGCAACACCCGTGACCCACGTGTATACCTCTGGATGGCTTCCTGGAATTAGAAATCTGAAGTAACTGAAAGACCCTGAAAAGAGGAAGAATGATCAACCCCTGAGGTGCCCAATTAACTTGAGACATTCTTCCTTTGTTCCTTATTCCTGCCTCAATTGATAAGGCAATTGGACTTTGTAACTGACCTTGGTCAACCTTGTGACTCCAGACCCTATGACCCCCTCCCAGCTTGCAAAAACTGCCTTAAACTGTAAATTCTGTAACTTTTCACTGTTTACCCTAAACCTAAAAAAACTACTACTATTCCTCTGCCCTTCACTGACTCTCTTTTCGGACTCAGCCCACCCGCACCCAACTGAAAATACAGCCATGTTGCTCAAACAAAGCCTGTTTGGAGGTGTCTTCACAATATTCTTTGTGGAATAATCTGCCTTTCACTCTTTGCTGATGGCTGCGGGTGACAGGGTTAGGGATGTGCAGGATTGTAGGACATAAGGAGCTTTTTCCTCCCTAAAAGGGGAAACATGAGAGCTGTTAAGACTGCTAGAAGAAGTCCCTTCCCAAAAGCAGCTGCCTGAATTTTTCAGTATCATTGCAATGAGTGGGTCTTTTTCTGGTAGGGTGGGGAGTGACTCACCTTCCCCACCCTACCACAGGCAATACTTTCCTTTTGCTCCTTATCTTGTCCATTACTCAAGGTGAACATCTTGCCCAGAGACCACACGTCAAAACTCCTGGTCAGAGGTTGGATTAATAATGTGGCCCAACTAGGGCAACTTTGAGGCTTACTGGATTTAATATTGGGTACTAAGCAGAGCGGCTAATGTCTGTTTCGTCACACGTATTTTGCTCTGACCAGACGAGAAAAAGACAGTTTTCCCTCGTGATGTGTTTTGGCCCCCAGGGCTGTGGTGCAGCCAGCCGAGTCACTAGGGCTGCTAAGGGAAAGGGAACCTAGAAGCCTGACATGCTGGCAAAAATGTAAGAACTTCTTACCTGTCAGACTTCTGACCATTCTCTTTCTCTCTTTCTCTCAATCTATCTCTCTGTGCAAACCAGTTGAATCAATGGTAAAAAATCACTGTTTATCTCCTGTAAAGTTTTAATTAATGGGAAAAAGGATTTACAAGGCTAATCTTGAGCTCTAGAGAATTTCGTATGCTTTGTGTTTCTTTCTGTACTGTTCTATCATAACAATGGGGTAGCTTATGATAGAACATGGGCTTAGGACACCTGTAAGCCTGTTTCTCAAGATGGGCCATCAAACTGGTCAGTCATGTCCTTGGGAGCTTGACTGTGTAACCACATTGCAGTACTTTCTCTTGGTCTCTGCCATCATAATGGTGGCCTGGGTTCAGGGTTCAATTCCAGGCTTAGGGGATAATCTTTTATCTCTGTCAAGGTACTTATATGTATTATGTGTGTGTAATATTAAAAAGCTTTAATTAATTGGTTTAAAATAATAAGAGCTTACATAAAATATTTTGTCAGGAAAAAAGTGTAATGCCTTTTAGTTCATTTAACTTAAGTAATTTTGGGGAAATAAAAACAGTTTTAAAGATTATTGGTAAAATAAAGACATTTGGTCTAAATTATGAAGGTCAGATATTAAGTTTGCTAAATGCTTTAAGGTCAAAAACTGCTTCTTTGACTTTTGAAAATTGTTCAATTTGCCTACCTTGGAGACATTAGATTCTAGATAAGGCCTGGGGACATGTGGAGTCAGCCACATGCCCTAGCTATGCTGGAGAGTCAACCCTTATCTGCACTTCTGCCTGGTGTGTCCTAGGCTAGGCTCCACACTTAGTCCATAATTAAAATCCAGAACTTACCAAGGTTTTAACCAAAAATAAAAGTTGCAAAGAGTTAACATTATAACATGTAATTGAGACTACTCAATAAACAGTTTAACATACAAGGCAAAATGCTTTTGGTAACAAAAATTATAAGAAGTCATGGGAATGTGAATTTTTTCTTGTCTAGATTAAAAGTTTAAAGGATTGTTTTAAATTAGATAGGAAAAACCTAAAGGTTTGAACAAGTTGTGGAAGGTTAAAACAATCAATTGTAAGAGACTCTGTAAGTGGATATTGGCTAAAGTTAATGGGGTGTTATTCAGGTTTTCTGTAAATCAAACATTGGAATAAAAGCAAAACAGGTTTTTTCTTAGAGCAAATACCTGCTTATGATCTACTCTTTAGCAAAATTTGTAAAGGGTTATAAAAGGTTTATAACAATCTTGCCTATGGTCAAACTGATTAAGATTGGATACATTTATATATAAGGTTATTAATAATTGGTTTTGACATCAATAATGCACTAATACAACAGTGACATTTGGCTTATTTGGTATAAAAATAAAACAGGAAGCATTATGAAATGTGAAATGGTGTTTGGCTTTCTTTGGGATATATTTGTATAAATCTGTCATTGGTATGTATTCCAAAATTATAAAAGACTAATATAATTCTGATATAACTTATTGTATGTTATTAATGGTTATAATTATTATATAAATCCATTGTATGTCACAGTGGATGACAAAAACAGGATCAAAGAACAATAAACAGAAAATAGTAATAAATATGGTCGATATTCATCCAACTACAACAGTAACCATTTTTAATGTCAGTAATCTAAATGTTCTAACTAAAAGGCTAAAATTGCTAGAGGTTAAAAAAACAAACTATATGTAGTTTAGAAATCTCACTTTAAATATGAAGTTGCTTTAAATATAAAGTGACTTTTTTGGTAGAATAGGTACAGTTTGTACCTATAGTTACTTTGAGGATATACCATGCTTACGCTAATAAAAAGAAACGTGAAGTAACTATATTAATTTCAAACACAGCAGACTTCAAAGCAAGGAAGGTTATCAGGGATTAAAAAGGGGACTTACATAATAATAAAATAGTTTATTCTTCTATTATCATTTAAAAAGCATAACAATTCTTAACATGTAAGCACCTAAAAGTACTGTGTCAAAATACATGAAGAAACAAAATGATAGAACTACAAGGAAAAATATGGTAAGTTCTCACTTAATATTGTCTATAAGTTATTGAAAACTGTGACTTTAGGTGGAGTAACATTCTACATAAGAAAACCAATTTTACCATAGACTAATTGATAAGTTCCTATGGTGTACAGGATGTTGTTTTGCTTAAAGTCACTTTTTAAGAAACTATCAATGATAATACAGGAGGAATTACTATATATAAATACACGTGGTTGGAGACTTCAATAATCCTGTATTGAAAATGAACAGATCCAACAGGCAAAAATCAGTAAGGACATAGTCGGACTAAATAACATCATTAATCCTAAGTAATGGACATTACTTAAGAATGTCCACATTACTAAGTAATGTCGACTACTTCATTTAACAACAACAGAATGCACATTCTTCTCAAGCTCATATGAAATATTCACTAAGATATTCTGGGCTATGAAACATAACTGAGAAAATTTCCAAGAATAGAAATTATACGATGTCTGCCCTCAGACCACAGTGGAATTAAACTAGAAGTCAACAACAGGAAAATAATTGGAAAATCTCAAAATATGTGAAGATTAAACAAAACACTTCTAAATAACATATGGGGCAAAGTGGAAATTTTATGAAAAATTTAAATGAAAATTAAAATGTAGCATCTAAATTTGTGGGATGCAGCAAAAGCAGGACTTAGAGGAAAACATATGGCATTAATGCATATTAGAAAGAAAAAAAGGTCTGAAATCAATAATCTAAGCTTTTACTTTAGGAAACAAATTAAAATAGCAATTTAAATCTAAAGGAAGCAGAATAAATGAAAAATGTTAGAACAGAAATCAGCAAAATTATAAAGAGGATATCAACAGAGAAAATAAACAAAACCAAAAGCTGTTCCTTTCAAAAGATCAGCAAAATTGATGAGCCTTCTGCCAGGCTAAGATAAAAAAATAGGACACAAATTACTAATAATAGAAACGAAGGAAGAAACATTACTGCAAGTCTTATAGATATTAAAGGGATCAAATAGAAATATTATTAATATGAACAATACTATGCCCACAATTTTGATAATCTGGATGAAATAGCCCAATTCCTTAAAAGATACAATCTACTCAAATTCATGCAATTAAATAGATGGCTGGGCATGGTGGTGCATGCCTGTAATCCCAGCACTTTGGGAGGCCAAGGTGGGCAGATCACCAGGTCAGGAGTTCAAGACCAGCCTGACCAACACAATGAAACCCTGTCTCTAATAAAAATACAAAAATTGGCCAGACATAGTGGTGCATGCCTGTAGTCCCAGCTACTTGGGAGGCTGAGGCAGGAGAACCACTTGAACCTGGGAGGCAGAGGTTGCAGTGAGCTGAGATTGCACCACTGCACTCCAGCTTGGGCAATAGAGTAAGACTTTAACAACAACAACAACCACAAAAAAAAAAAAAAAAAAAAAAAAAAAGATTAAATAGGCAATCTGAATAGGTCTACATCTGTTAAAATAATTAATCCATTTTTTAATTAATAACCTTCTAAAAAAGAAAGCCCCAAAACAAGATGGGTTCACTGGTGAGTTCTATCAAACACTTAAGAAAGAATTATATCAATACTTTACAATCTCTTTAAAAGGATAGAAGCAGTAGGAATATTTTGTCATATTCTATAAAGCTATCATTATCCTAATCCCCATACCAGACAATGACATTACAAGAAAACTACAGACAAATATTTCTCAATATTTCTCTGAATATAGATGCAGAAACTATCAAAAATAGCAAATTGAATCTAACAACGTATAAAAAATGTTAAACACCATAACCAAGTGGGGCTTATTTTAGGTTTGCAAGGCTGTTTCAACTTTCAAAAATCAATTATATTATTTATTTCATTAGCAGGCTAAAGAAGAACAAAATCACAGAATTACCTCCATAGCTGCAGAAAATGCATTTGACAAAATCAAACACCATTTATGATAAAAACTCTCATTAAACTAGAAAGAGGAGAATTTCCTCAACTTGATAAAAAATGTCTGGCACAAACCTACACCTAACATCATACTTGATGGTGAGGAAATCAAAGCTTTTCCACTAATGTTGGGAACAAGGTAAGAATGTCTCTTCTCACCACTGTTTTTCAACCTGATATGCAAAATTCTGGCTATGCTATTTTTAAAAATTTTTTTAAAATAAAAGAATATAAAATCTACACAGACTGAGAGGAAAGAAATAAAACTGTTGTTGTAGGCATATGATGTGATTGTCTATGTAGAATGTCTCAAATAACAGAAAAAAAGTTCCCAAAAAATAAAACTAGTAAGCAATTATAGCAAGGCTGCAAGAGATAAGGTTAATATACAAAAGTGAAACGTTTTCCTATATATTAACAACGAATAACTGGAATTTGAAATTAAAAGCACATTATTATTTACATTGGCACTCCCAGAAATGAAATGGTTGGGTATCAACCTAATGAAGTATATACAATAGTGATATGCAGATAACTACAAAACTGATGAATGAAATCAAAGAAGAACTAAATAAATAAAGAGATACATCATGTTCATATACAGTATAGGAAGACTTAATATTATTAAGATGTCAGTTCCTCTCAACTTGAGCTATATATTCAAGTCAAATCCCAATCAAAATCTCAGTAAGTTAGTTTGTGGATATTGACAAACTAATTTTAAAGTTTATGTGAAGAGGCAAAAGAGGCCAGAACTATACTTAAATAGAAGAACAAAGTAACAGGACTACCACCACCCGACCTCAAGACTTACTAAAAAGCTACAGGAATTAAGGCGATGTGATTTTGGTCAAATAATGGACAAATCAATGAATGGGACAGAACAGAGCCCAGAAGTAGACTCATTTAATTACAGTCAACTGATCTTTAATAAAAAACAAAGGCAATTCAATGGAGAAAGTATAGTCTTTTCAACAACTAGTGCTGTAACAACTAAACATCCACATCCAAAAGAATGGATCTAGATGCAGCCTTTTCACAAAAATTAGCTCAAAATAAGTCATGAACCAAAATGTATAACACAAAACTGTAAAATTTCTGGAAGATAACATAGGAGAAAATCTAGATGACCTAGAATTTGGTTATCATTTTGATGTAACACCAAGGATACAATCCATGAAATAAGTCATTAATAAGCAGGACTTAATTAAAATAAAAAACTTTTCTGAGTAAGACATTGTTGAGAGAATAAAAAAAGAAATTCTCCATCATATGATTATTATTTACTACTGAAGAACATCTTGATTGCTACCATTTTTCATACAAATTCAGGTTTTTGTATGTACATGTTTCCAAATAATGTAGGTAAATACCAAGAAACACAATTACTTAATCATATAATAAGACTATGTTTTGCTTTCTAGGAAACTTCCAGTCTGTCTTCAATATGACTATCCCATTCACATTCCCACAAGCAATGACAGAGAATTTCAATTGCTTCTTGAACTTACTAGCATTGGACGTCGTTTTTGCTGATTTTTAATGGCTCTGTATATACTTAGGCCATTTGCCTATGTCTTTGTTATGAGTTACAAATTATTCTTCTACTTTATCTTTTGGTTTTAAACTTTAAGCAAAATAAGTTTTGAGATGCAGAGTTTTAAAACTATTTTATCATTTTTTTCTATTATGGCCTTGGGCATTTGAGTCATACTTAGAAACACATTGCTGCTTACTAGATAATTAGAAGAAATTCTACTACGACTTATTCTAATAACATCACATTTAAATGTATATATTTTGTCAATGTATAAATTTGGAATCAACTTTATTTAAGAGGGATGGTATAATTTCAGTTTTTTTTCTTTCCAGATGATCATCCATCTTCATGGCACTTATAGAATATCTTTCCCTATGAATAGAAGAGTGCAGAAATATTTTCTCCCTTTTTTCCTCATTGACTTATGACCAGGTTCCAGCTGGTCATTCTGTATTTTTCAAGAGAAGCCAGAGGCAATTGAATGTGTGTGTGTGTGTGTGTGTGTGTGTGTGTGTGTCTCTGTGTGTGTGTGTATATGTACATATACATATGTGTGTGTCTCTGTGTGTGTGTGTATATGTACATATACATATGTGTGTGTGTGTGTCTCTGTGTGTGTGTGTATATGTATACACACACACACAGAGACACACACACACACACATTCAATTGCCTCTGCCTTCTCTAGAAAAACACAGAAAAAGAAGACAATATCAATTTCCTACATTTTCTATGAGTATTAAAATGAGATACCCTGATTGCCTAGTAAAATACTAAATACAAAATTTAGTGTTCATTCAATGGTGTCTGTCATTAATATTATTACATACTGATAATTATGTTTTTAGAAAGTAATAAGGCAAAGGAAAAAAGTTAATGAAATATATTTATGACAACTTACCCAAATAATGTGGAATTATATATCCTACAAGACCCTCGTTTCCCACAGCTATTGGAGGACCACTTCATGCATGTTCTATCAATCAGAGCACCAAAATATATTGGAGCTAGCATTCCTCCTGCAACAGAAGAGAAGATGTCAATACAAGTAACGTATTTCAAATATGTCCGGATAATATTTCACATTGATTCATAATGGATAAAGTAAAAGTTATTGGATGATTCTTCTACTGTTTTGGCCTAAATCTGCCCAAGAATCAAGATTATAAGGAATCTCAAAGTCCCAAATCATATAGTAATGTTATAGACATCTTTTATCTGTGCTTTCCTCTTTATACATTTAGGGAAGAATAAAGATTGTGTGCCTGTACATTGTGTGCCTGTTCTTCTTACAATACCAATTAACTTCAATCTGATTAGTTAAAAGAAGAATGTTGTTAGTAAAACAAGAATGTTATATTGTTTCATACGGGATGTTACTTAGGCAAGGAAAGCTGGAACTGTGGAAGTAGAAGTATATCTTTATGTTAAAAGCAAAACATTCTCAGCTTAAAGGCTGTAAAGGCAAGACTTTTTCAACACTATTTTAAGAAAATTAAAATATGAGTTCTCCCACCAGCACCCCATCCTCAGAGAAGTACGGGCCCAGATTCAGAGATTGGTTAGCTCTTGGCAAGTTATAATTCTTTTTGGGCTCAGAACTCTACATCCCCTTTCTTGGTGTCATTTGTACCTATAATCCAGCATTTTCTCACTACTGATTTTGTGGATTTCTAAATACCTCTGAAGCAACTAAAGCTTTCCAAGTTAGGAACTATGGTGCTAAATTTTATTTGTTAGTTCTCATATTGTTCTGATCACAATAATGCATATGTTTTTAGTGTTCAATCTTTTAGTCAATTTTTATTTGTGGTGCGTTATTTTGCACAAGTGGGGCTTTTCAGGAACACATATGTTGTTTATGGTAGAAGTGTCCATCTGCTCCTAATACTACTTTAATAAACTCTGAGATTGACTCCTGGTTCTAAGCATAGGTATTTTTTTTCCCCCGAGATGGAGTCTCACTCCATCACACAGGCTAGAGTGCAGTGCTGCAATTTCAGCTCACTGCAACCTCCACCTCCTGGTTCAAGTGATTCTCCTGCCTCAGCCTCCTGAGTAGCTGGGATTACAGGAATGTGCCACTATGCTTGGCTAATTTTTGTATTTTTAGTAGAGACAGGGTTTTGCCATGTTGGCCAGGCTGGTCTTGAACTCCTGACCTCAGGTGATCCAGCCACTTCGACCTCCCAAAGTGCTGGGATTACAGGTGCAAGCCATCACACCTGGACTACCATAGGTAATCTTATCAAAATTTTAGGGACATAAGAGCTGTCCTTCAGAGAGTAGCACTGAAATATTCATGACTTTATTTTATTCTTTTTTTGTGTTGTGATGAATAATTTTATTTTGTCACATAAAAATAATAGTGATCCATATATCACAATTTTACTAATTCCATGTACTTTTTTTTTTTTTTTTTTTTTTTTTTTTTGAGACGGAGTTTCGCTCGTTACCCAGGCTGGAGTGCAATGGCGCGATCTCGGCTCACCGCAACCTCCACCTCATGGGTTCAGGCAATTCTCCTGCCTCAGCCTCCTGAGTAGCTGGGATTACAGGCACGCGCCACCATGCCCAGCTAATTTTTTGTATCTTTAGTAGAGACGGGGTTTCACCATGTTGACCAGGATGGTCTCGATCTCTTGACCTCGTGATCCACCCGCCTCGGCCTCCCAAAGTGCTGGGATTACAGGCTTGAGCCACCGCGCCCGGCCTTAATTCCATGTACTTTTAACAGTACTTTTACTTTGCTCACTCTGAGAATGAGAAAACTTAGAATGACAAAGAATTGAGGCCATTGAATATGAGGAAAACTGGTGCTAAGAAAATGAGTGAGAAATTTGCTGGTATCAAAAATCACAGTCATCCTTTAGAAAATGAAAAATATATGCCAACAATTTACTACTGCAATTTAAAAACTTCTCATAAGCCATTTTATAAATAACTTTTTGAGTTTAATACATTATAGGCCTTCCACAATTTACAAACATATTGTACTCAAGACAATCATTTGTGAATTGGAAGTTTAGTACTCAGTGTATATTTTTCCCATAGAAGCATTTAGAGTCTATTGTGCCATATACTAAGCACATCAAAATAGGATGTTCAGAATTCAAATGGCAAGATTCATTTTTTTCTATTTTATATTGCCAAAAATATTTCTCCTACTGTCATTTCCACATATCAGAAGGAGTCCTAACTACCCAGTGTCTATTTTCAGTTTCTGTGGCCCAGCTTCTAGGAGTGAGGTATCTCCATTGAATCTGGAGGTAGAGAACTGCCAGGATATACAGAGGCTGGATGATCAGAGACACAGAAAAGGGAATACTGGGAAGAGAACCAGTGGAACCCTACAGCATCTTCATCTCCTCTCACCTATTTTCTTTATATTTCTTTTTCTTTTGACCTTTGAGGATTTGTGAACTTCTCATCAAATATACTACTTGAACAACTTCTCCACTGTAATTTGGCCATAGAGTTATACTTTTTTCCTTTACTTGTAAAGTTTCCAGAAATTGACCCCTCCCATGTTCTTTTTTTTTTTTTTTTTTTTTGAGACGGAGTTTCGCTGTTGTTACCCAGACTGGAGTGCAATGGCACGATCTTGGCTCACCGCAACCTTCACCTTCTGGGTTCAAGCAATTCTCCTGCCTCAGCCTCCCGAGTAGCTGGGACTACAGGCGCACACCACCATGCCCAGCTAATTTTTGTATTTTTAGTAGAGACGGGGTTTCACCTTGTTGACCAGGATGGTCTCGATCTCTTGACCTTGTGATCCACCTGCCTCCGCCTCCCAAAGTGCTGGGATTATAGGCATGAGCCACCGCGCCCGGCCCCCTCCCATGTTCTTTTCCTTCTGCTATCAAAGGTTGCCAGGATCAGTCCCAATCCCTAGATGAATGATGCCCTTTTCCTACTTCCCAGGAATAAGCACATAACATTTACAGTCCTTACAAAGGGGCACTCACAAGGATTAGGCTAGATATTGCTTAACAATAACAGGCATCGGTATGCTAAAAATGGTAAATGGCAACAAGGAAGGTAGTAATAGCCTAAACATTTTTCTCATCACTTTTAAATATTTACAAATAAATCTTTAGCCTTTAGAGTCTACATTCTTACTCTTTGCCAACGGAAACACAATTCTTTAGCTTTTCTTTATTCAGAACGCTCTCTTAATCAAAAATCACCAGTTCTAGAATCTGAGTTCTCATTTCCTTTTGCATTAACTGCTGCTAAAGCTTAGCTGCGCAGCCTTACAGGACCAGGCAGTATAAAGTGGCACAGTTAATGTTGGCTCCTGTTGTTTGGTACAACCTCAGCCTTGCCAGATTCCCAGTCCTCCCAAGCTGCTTTAGGCCTTCTCTAAATAATGTTTCAGTTTAGAAGGAAGGTCCTCCACTCTACCTACCTGGAATAAATATTTGTAACTTTCTGAAAGAAGGAAACTTTGAGAACCACCTGTCTTTCGGTTAGAGAGACTGTAATAAAAATAAGATAATTCCTTAGTCTTAACAGATAGACTTGAACTAGAATTAACAATTAAAATACTATTTTAAGTCACAATTTTCCTGTCTCTTCTTATTTTCATAGATCACAAAAAATTATGAATCTTACTTATTCCTTTTTTAAATTTCTCATAATTGAAAATTAATTACATTTAGTCTTTAATCTTTGAGAAGAATATTTATATCTTAAATTTATGGTCTATGTATTCCTCATACC
This sequence comes from Saguinus oedipus, assembly GCA_031835075.1. Taxonomy (NCBI): domain Eukaryota; kingdom Metazoa; phylum Chordata; class Mammalia; order Primates; family Cebidae; genus Saguinus; species Saguinus oedipus. Next base: position 54,154,628 of record CM063177.1, read on the forward strand.
TAGTGATCGTATCGCCATTGTATGGATACCCACTGCAAGTGATTTCAATTCAGGTTGAACAATCCTGAAATAATTTAAAGGCAAAGAAACATTAAACATTATTAAAATATTAAACTAAGCATCAAAACGTTTCTCAGTATCATTTTTCTTCATGATAGAATAAAATCCCTCAAGTGAATGGCCCACATTATATGAAGTTATATTATCAGTTGTTTTAAAAGGCAAACACTAAAATGATAAATAACAATTATTACTTCCTTCTTTATTGAACACATTATGATTTCAAGACAGTTTAATGAATATTTTCACATTTGGTCCTTATGAAAATCCTATGAGAAAGTTTAACAGGTTTTCTTAGGTCCATTAAATAAACTGATTTTGTATGGTTTATTCAGTCCTGATAGCTCATATCTTATACTCTGATAGCTGTCAGTCCTTATAGCTCGTATGAAAAGATCAGATATTTGTTCTGAGGATAGATCTTAACAGACCTCTTTTTACCACCTTATTTCTGTTATCAATGTTAATGAAAAAGCTTGCTAATATGATTCATAAATAACACAATATATCCAGAGGAGTCAAACATGTCTTCTGTATTCTAGTGTCTAATGTATAACTGCCATCTTAAAAGTAAGGAACACTTTTATTTTATTTTTTGAGATGGAGTTTTGCTCTTGTTGCCTAAGCTGGAGTGCAATGGCTCAATCTCGGCTCACTGCAACCTCTGCCTGCTGGGTTCAAGCGATTCTCCTGCTTCAGCCTCCTGAGTAACTGGGATTACAGGTGCATGCCACCACATCCAGCTAATTTTTTGTATTTTTAGTAGAAATGGGGTTTCACCATGTTAGCCAGGCTGGTCTCGAACTCCTGACCTCAGCCCATCTCAGCCTTCCAAAGTGCTGGGATTACAGGCATGAGCCACTGAGACAGGCCAGGAACACATTTATATTCTTGCTTAGAAATTCACTCACTCTTGCATTTAGAAAGCTATTTCCACTATTTTGTTTGTCTGTGTTCAATGAATGTCGCTACCATCCCCATGATAACATAATACCTACCAAGTGAAATGAAATAATAGTGCAGTAGTGGAGGAAATGGTTTGGGGTAGGGAGAGTGACCAAGATTCAAAATTCCATTTTTATTGATATACTGAATTAATTGATGAAAAGATGTTTTTCCCCTGAACACATCTTTTCATCAGTTAATTCAAAATTAACTGATGAAAATAGAACTAGATGACTATTTTTTTTCAGAACTAATTAGCTGTCATCATTCAACAGTTACTAAACACCTCCTAGGAGATGCTATGCTAGTCATGTTCTTCAGCATAAAGAGATAAATGATACGTCCTCTCAACTGAGTGACTAGAAGTAAGTGATTTAACCTTTCTTAGCTTCAGTTTCCTTGTTTGCTAAGTGAGGATAATAATACTTATATGTATGAGATTAGTATTGAAAGTTATGAAAAATCAACATGATGAGCTAACACTGTAAACCTCAATTTTATTTACATGTAATTTCCCCTTAAATCTTGTAGAAGAGCTACCATTTATTAAGGTTTCCAAAAGCTTTCAAAAGCACTTACAATATTAAAAGGGGCAAACATTAAGTTAAACATAATAAAAGTTAAACATATAGTTATTTATTAGGAGACATAAATAAATAAAAAGGAAAGTATGTTAGCTCTGCTTTTGCAAAGAACAGCAACACTTTGCTAGCCCAGTAGAGGGCAATGAAGACAGTGAAGCCATGCCTACTATTTAAGGAGATTTCTTTCATAAGGAGATTGTCATGAGGAAATTATCAGGAATAAGTTACCTTATCTATTGAGGTCTCTCTCAAGGGAGAGATTGCAGTTCATTCCCGGCTCTGTTCTCTGACAAGTGACTGACATGTATATTTCATTGTAATTGTTTTTCAATGGTGGTTGTAACCTGTCTGCATACTACATACAAAACAGGCAAGCTGACATTTGTTGTCAACTTGAATTTTTGCCCAGGGAAAAGATTAGCACGCAGAAAAATTTGGGGGACTTGCAGATAGAGATAATATTTTCCTGAAAGTTGGCTTAAATTCTTCAACTCAGTGGAAATGATGGATGCGTGTGATACAGTAACATACATGCACAACAATCACACACACTCCCTTCTGCATTCACATGCATGCACACTTACACTACTCCCCGCATGCTCATACTCACATGCTCACTCACAGGCACATACCCATGTATCATTATAATGTAAGATATTTATCATTGTGATGTGACTCCTGCTTTGCATGTGATACTGAGCAGCTTTGTAATTTGATAGGCCTCTCACAGGCTGAATTCATCACTAAAACACTCTGTGAAGCTACATAAGCTATTTCATTTAATTATTGAAGAATATATTCTTAATACAACAGATATAATTTAAATGAATTCTCTGTTATCATCATTAATGACAATAACTCATCAGAACCTGCTGTTTCTTGAAATGATTCCCAGTTAGACCTAAAAGCCTATCAATAGGCAGTAGAGATAGGGAATGCTTTTCTTACTGTTTGCAAAAGATGGAAGAAAAGCTCTAAGTCATTTCATAGCTAAGCCAGATCATTGAAAGGTAAATTTTTAAAAAGTTTTAAAACACTGCCCTCTTTAGGGCCATTTAAGATTAACATTTTGTTAGTCATAAGCTTACATGATGCCCACACCTCTGTAAACAGCAAGATCCCAAGATTTTGAGACAGGTGTGGATACCAAGGTGTCATCCCATATGGTTTAGTATATCCCTTAATTCCACTCACTCCTCCACTTCTTTCACGTCTCTCAAGTCTTCTATTTTGCTTAAAGAAACTCATGTCTGTTACCAGCATAATCTTTACATTTATATTCTTTACAATCTTTTCATATTTTTGCTATAAACAAAGCCTATCTCCCAATGACTCTCTTTCCACGCAACTATCTCAAGTGAGGGCTGTTTTCTTCCCATATCCTGTGTATTACTGGGCCTGAAATGTAGTTGTCCTTCTTGATCATTTTTTACCACTTCCATCTCTGAGTCCCTCCTCTTAAAAGACCTCTAGATTCCAGGAAGAGGTGCACCACCCTAATATACCATACTCTAACCTTTCTGTTGAACATAACTATGGATAGGCACACCACCACTCCCACCAATCTCTGACAATTTTTATTAGGTCTGTGTCATTTTTGGCAAAATTTCTGCCGCTTTTTCTAATTGTTTCAATATCCATGCAGATCATTCTCCCAAAGCTCTGGCCTTCCAGTGTCTTGACTTCTTCTCTGGAAATCTTACCTGTTTCACCCAAAGTCAGCCCATCAGAACACACTTGAAATTCTACATATTGAGCATCACTGTCTTTATGACCACCTCCTAACTTTAAAATTTACTTCCTTTAATACGCCTGCTGCAACAATCTTCAGTCCCATATAGCTCTTCAGGCTCTTGATTCCTCAGACTATTCACAGGCTATCTGTAGTTTCACCCCTTCACTTCCTTTCTCAACATGATCTCTCATTATAGCCACTCTTCTGAATATATCCAGTGCTTTTTTCCCGTTTCATCCTTTATTGTTCTAAACAAACAAAAATGCTTTCCTCTAACCCTCTGCTTCTTCTGTACCTATATACAAAGAGCTGCATTGCAGAAGAAAATAATTCAAGCATGCTGACAGGGCTCCCTTTAAGTTCATAAGCATGAACATTCAGGGGGGCTCCAGGGCAATTCCGCAATAGTTTACTGGTACATTTTCCCAGTCATTATATTCTTCCAGTCTTCAAGATTGCTAGTTCACATTTCCTGATTTCATCCCACCTCTATCTTTTCTTCTGCCATATTCACAGCTGATTATCATGCTTTTCATTTAATTGAGAAAATACAAGCAATTAGAAAATAATTTAAATATGTAAGGCCAATAATTTAATGTAAAGCCAATAAGGTTTGCTGATAGATTGAATGTAGCATTTGAAAAAGAGAATTAAAGAGAATTGCACCACTACCACTACACGTTTACTTACCTTTTACCCATACAGAAAATCTTCCCTTCTACCGCAGAGTATAAAACTACTGTCCTTGTTTATATCTCTCTGCATATTCTTCTTTAATTGTTCCACTTCTCTCCTGGGTTAACAAGTGTCTTTTTCTCTACCTAATAATTCTTATCAGTATACAAGCATGCTCTTATATCTAGAATTAGATATAAACATAACGTTTGATGCCATAACCCTTCCAGCTACCACACCATTTCTCTGCTTCTTTTCATAACACTTTTCCTGAAAAGACTTTTCCATACTGGCTGTTTGCACTTTCCCTTCTTGCATTTTCTCTGGATTCCTTACTAAACAGCCTTTTTCCCGCCTCTCATCTTCATGCACTACTTTTGTTTAGGTTGAGTGACCAGCACATAATGACACCCAATGGTCACTTTCTAGTCTTTAACTCCTGTAAGCTCTCAGCAACCCTTGAAGCAATTGCTTCTCCTTCCTTCTTGATATATGGCTAATTAGGCTTTGGGGACACTCCCCATTCCCAGTTTTTCCCATAGGAACTCCTTTGCAGTTTTCTTCATTGATTTTTTCCTTATACTATTGATCTCTAAGCTTAGAGTGGCTGACTCTTGGTCCTAGGATCTTGTTTCTGTCTGTACTCAGTCCCTAGAAGATCTCATTAATTCCATGAATATAAATACCATCTGTATATTTCTCAGTCTGAAACGCATCTTTGTGGCTTCAAACTTTTTCCTGAATCTTGGATTGCATATGTAGCATTGTTGTTAGATATCTAGAAGGCAGCTCAGATTTTTGGAGACAGAACAAATTCTTGCTTCTCCACTTCCTGCAACCTGTTCTTCCTTAGTGTTTCCCATTTTGTTCAATAGTACCACCATCCTTCCAGAACACAGCCAGAACCCTGGGATCATCCTTTAATTCTCTTTTTCAAATGCTACATTCAATCTATCAGCAAACCTTATTGGCTTTACATTAAAAAACAAAATAAAATGAAGACCGGAACCCAAATCACTTTCCATTCTAACATTGCGTCCTCATTCAAGCCCTCATATTGTGAAAAAGAATCAAAGCCTCCGTTTTTTCTGATTTTGTTGTCTTCCCAAAACATACTCCATGCACAATCAGAGGGATCTAGTTAGGTAAGTCAGCTGTGCAATGCTGATTCTTAACACCCTTGGAGCTTCTCAACACATTTAGAACAAACTCCAGTGTCTTTCCTGTGACCCATATGATCTGGACCATTCTAGCTCTCTCGCTGTACATTTTATCTCTCTCTTCCTCACACACTTTTTTCTGACCTTGTATTATACATGTGGAGTATGCTCTACACCAGGGCTTTTGTCTCTGCCGTGTCTTACTAGATTGTTCTTCCCTGTCCTTATTTAGCATGGTTTGTACCTTAACTCTTCATGTCTTCATCAAAGGACTTCCAATGTACAATTGAACTAGTGTCTCTTACCTATCCCACTTTTTTTCTTTTCTTGCTGTAATTTATTTTTTTCTAGTGCTTCACAATTACCTATTTCATATATTTACTTGCTTATTTGTTTGTTGTTTCTCCTACACCCATCCACTCCCCCATTCCCTATCCCCACTGGGAAGCTAGTGAAGTTCTATCACCTTTTTTCACAGGGCCATCCTCAGTACATAGAACTGTACTGACACGTATGAATATATAATAAGGAAATTATTATATATCCCTCCTACGTAGTCTTGTTTTAACAATGACTTAAGGTGTTCGTTATTATTAAATTTGGTCTACTTATTAAAATCATAAGTAGACCAAAGTTTGTATTTTTGTTCTATAATCAGTTTCATAAATTTTCTTTCAACAATATCAAAGGCTATTGAGAGATTAATAATTAATGTTTTTGAGAAGTGACATTGATTTAATTACCTTCTTAATAAAATAAAACTATTATAAATAATGAAACAAGTGTTTTTTTAAATAATTTTTTTTGCCTATATATATATTTTAAGTTCAGAGGTATATGGGCGAGTTTGTTATATAGGTAAATTTGCGTCATTGGTGTTTGTTGTACAGATTGTTTCATCACCCAGATATTAAGCCTACTACTCATTTGTTGTTTTTTCTGATCTTCTCCTTCCTCTCAACCTCCACCCTCTGATAGGCCCCAATGTCTTTTATCTCCTTATGTGTCTATGTGTTCTCATTATTTAGCTCCTGCTTATAAATAGAACATGCAGTATTTGTTTTTTTTTTTGTTCCTGCATTAATTTGCTAAGGATAATGACCATCCATCTTCCTGTAAAGGGCATAATGTCATTCTTTTTTAAAGCTGAATAGTATTCCATGGTGCATATGTACTACGTTTTCTTTACCTACTCTACCATTGATGGGCATTTAGGTTGATTTCATGTCTTTGCTATTGTGAATAGTGCTGCAATGAACATACACAAGCGTTTTTTAAAACCCTTTTTGTCTCATGAAACAGTATTATTAATTAAGATCCTAAAACCTGTTGAGATGCAAATTAGTAAAGAGTTTTGAGGTGATTTTCTGTTAAGTTAATAAATCTGTAATTTGGCAAATATAAAACGTTCTCCTTTTGAGTAGACAATATTTTATATGTAGATGAAGTTATATCTGTAAAATAAATTAGTACGAGTAATTTGATAAGATCTGAGGGCAGGGTTGAATTTAAACAACTGTAAACTCAGTTTACAAGTCTATATACATTGTAACAAAAGTTAAAACACATTTGCTTTTTTCCCCCATGATGTCATGCTGTTAGCTGACAGTGAACATGTGATCAACTATGTTGGTTTTAAAGGTAATAATTAGACATTAACCCAGGTCAACATACTTATACATGTACTTTTTTAAAGATATACATGCACGTTTTTATATGTTTCTAGTTTTTAGGTGATTGAATGATCAATTTGGTCACTAGGGCATGCATTTCTTCCTAACTCTCCATTCTTGTGCTACACCCATCTCAATATGTTTCAGTGAACCTTTTTATTTCTCAAACATACTAGCTCTTTCCTGCCTAGACCCTCTCCCTGAAATCCCTTCATTTGGCTAACTTTTCTTTAGACCTTTAGATTAAATGTCACTTCTTTTGAAATGTACTCTCTGAGTCCTCTCCTGTACAAGCCTTCACCTCATTCTCAAAATAGCTTTTCCTTTTTATTTCCTTTAGTAACACATTTTCTCTTCATGAGGACTGAGAACAATTTTTAATTCTGGGTTTGATTTAAAGTATATTTGTTTTATGTCAGTCTTTCCTGTCATTTTCTAAGCTGTATGATAATAAGTACCTAATTTATTTTATTCACTAAGAAATTCTTCATTAAGCATGATATCTTATCTAAATATGTATCTAATGAATAAAGACAGGAATAAATTATTTTCATGTATTTTTTATTTTTAGTCTGTAAGACTATTACGAAAGACTAGGTCAAAAGCCATGCTGTAGGTGGATTAAAGGTTTTGAAATTTCATTATAGACTAAAGATTACATTCATAGTTCCCAAACATTTTATTCCAATGAGATCAATAGATGATTTACCATGACTGCTTTATTAGGATGGAAAGTAACTCAAATTAAATATTCTTTTAGAATCATACAAAGATTCTTCTACAATTGAGGCAATTGTCAGTCTGTGTCTTAAATTCTTAGTAAGTAAAGAAAATATAGAATCTAGAAGCAAAATTATTAATTATGGCATTGAAGGACCACAGTAATAGTAAAAAGAAAAACTCATTCTCAGAAAGTTAAAATGTAACAAAATATAAATTTGAGTTGTCAATTATTGTGGAAGAATATGTATATCATTAGGTGTGTTTGTAGTCGGCTATACATGAAAATGTTTTCAAAAGGCTTACCTAACAGTCAGCATAACATTCGAGGGGCCTCCAATTGCAACGGAAAAGTAAATTAAAGATTGCATTACAATATAAATGTAAAATTTCCTTGCACAAGTGTCACTTCTTGGGCATTCACCCAAAGAGGCCGAGTAATTTCTGCTCCTGAGACCAGGTATTTCCACACAAGAACAGTCATAAAACACCTAAAACAATAGTTTTGGAATTATTACACTTCAGTGCTAATTTGAAATGCATTTTCAGACACAATGGGACTATAAACATATCCCATTATATTTTTAAAAATTCACATTCATTAAAACTAAAGTATTTAGAGTTAAAAATTCTAAAAATACAGTTAATAGATGAAGAGCAAAATATTTTCCTAGATTCCTTTCTATACAAGAAAGTTTAATTCATTATTAATATCCAATTCAACCTTTATTTAAAAATTACCAGATTGAAGGAATTAGTGTCTGAAACTCTGTATTTTTTTTCATTAACATAAATTGTTCTAAATATTTTTTTCACCCTCTTTTACTTCACAATGCACTTTTTATTTTTTAGCAGTCTCTACTAAGTATCAGGGACATACCCTGGGGAACTATTATTCAAAGAATCTAGAAATTATAGCAGTTTAGGGGGGATCAAAATCTGGAACTTGGACCACCCTCAAGAATGGGGCAGAGTCCAGAGGTAATAAAGCTAGGTAGAGCTACCAGAATTCTATTTCAGTAGGTAAACAACATCCAGGACTGTAATGATGTTTTTACTGGAGAGGTTCAACACAATAGAATGTCTTGACTAATGGTTAGAACATAGAAGAGGAAAACTTAGCAACAAATTATTTGAGAGATTTAACTGGGCAGTGGCTTTAATAAATTCTGTCTGATTCTAGGCTAAACCAGTTTAAGGAAAGTTCACCTTGAACCTATAAATGCTGAAGACTAATTAATGAAGGAGGAATTGTAAAATAATTTAAAACTGTATGGCTCTACTAGGCTTACTTTTTTTTTTACTTTAAAAAAATTTTTTTGACTAGGAATAATTTCAGGAATCTTTTATGGAACAAGCATATTGCCCAATAAAACCAAATTTTGATACAGAGAACATTATTTTAAGAAGAGATATTTTATTACTAAGAATTTAGTAAAAGAACTTTGCAGTAGCCCCCAGATGGTGTATAGTCATTGCCAAGATAATATCTTCATGACAGAGGCAGTACTCTTTAGTATTCTAATACCATGTCTCTTTCTGGCCTTTCACTAGCCGGCAAAATGAAACCATGGATTAAATGGGGCACCCTTCCTGAAAGACACTATAGCCATGAATGTGAGATGTGGGCTTTTCAGTAAAGTCTTTGGGCCATTTTGTGTAACTGTATGAAAGTTGTGGCCTGTCTTCAAAGATACTTTGAAGTGCTTTATTAAAGTATCTTTATTTAAAGTACTTTATTTAAAGTACTTTGGGTGCTTTATTCTTCATGTCTTGCCATAATACAATTGGTAGAACAAAAGGGAAGGGAAAGATGGAAAACTTTTGAAAATCAAAGACAGAAATGTCTGGCAGAGAGCAATGATCATACCTGACTATATTGCCAGTGTTGGGAAATAGCTAACCAACTTTGCAAAATGTTGAGGTAATCGGTGGTATGGGAAACATTATACCTCACTCCTAACTGTTTACAATTATCCAGGATATTGGGGGAAAACCAGAGGTTTACCTAATGTAAAGAATGTAAAGAAAGCTTTTAAGTGAAGAAAGAAATGGCATTTTTATGGGATGTGTTGGCAAGAGTTGAGCAGGATACTAAATTATCCGGAGTACGAGAAGTGTCAGCTGTGGGAAAAATCAAACGAGGAAATCAAGAATTGGGCAATCAAGTGAGCATGAAACTTCAATTTCTTGGAAATTCAAAAGCCACAGTGGGTCCCTAGTTAAACTCATCAGTATGTATGTATAAACATGCATATAGATTGTTGTCCTAGTAAAGTAGATAGTGCTGACAATAGGTTGACCCAGGACTTTCCCCTAACTTCCAAACGATAACGTAATTCCCAATTAATCAAAATCATATTCTTTAGTAAAATCGGATGCTTGTTAGTGATCCTAAATGCATTCAAATTCTAACAGAACATATTCTTATAATCTCAAGAAAAAAAGTAGAATAATCTAAATTAGAATTCAAATAACAGAAAAATCTGTGTCCTAAGCAAAATTTCATATGAAGTTTTGTTTATACAACATCATAGCCATCAAATTGACAGATAATATTGGAATCTTTTTCTTTTATATTTTTGTAGGCAACCTAGTTATAGAACAATTTTATAAGTAATTATTAAATCAAATCTATGAGTTTAGATTAAGCAGAGGAGAAAAAGTAGAAACTAATACTCACTATAGGCTTTTTATTACCACTTGAAGATTTACATCCTGCTAAACAAGGTGACTGGTAAGTTATTCCATTGTTCCCACAGACTGGTTCCCACTGACTTTCATCACAATTGCAGTCTGAGTTGCAATAAGAAAGTGGTACTTCTAAATGAGATGCTCCTGTATTATTTCTGGAAATACACGATAGACATATACCAAAAACAGAGAAAAAGGAAGTGAAGAAGGAGGAGAAGAGGGAGACAAGAAATGGAGGAGAGAAGAGAATAGGAAAAAAGAGAATTAAAAAAAGACTTTCTCTTAAATTAGATAGAGAAATTTGATTTGATGATGTCAAAATGGCAAATTTTAAAATATTTATTCACTTTTAATTCTCTTTACTAAAACATGACTTACCACCTAGAAAAAGTAAAACTTAAGATAAGAAATCAGAGTTTAGGGAAGACTTAGACAAGAGGTCTTTCTGATTTTATGAAAACTTTTATAGTAGAAAAGTAACTTTGTTTTTCCAAGACTCAGTTTCTACTCAGTAAGGTAATGGCATTAGACTGCGGTTCCTCCAAGCTCACTGTAAAGTTCTGTGAAACTGTTAATAATTTTTATTGGAGTTGAATTAAAAAACTTATTTAAGCAATTCAAAGTGATTAAAGCACTGAGGAATAAAAAATCAAGAAATATAGAATTACTTGTAAAAGGCTGGAAAAGCTCCGTATATTTTTTAAATGAAACTGCAATATGTTTTACATTTATTTAGTTTTTAATATGGTTATAAATTATAAAATACTATTTCATAATAACTAAAATTATAAAATATGTCACATAATTGCTTAAAGATTTAAAAAGTTACAATTTTGCTTTTCTTAACAATTGATAATAATTGAGTATAATGTGCTATATTTGAATAAGCAAGTAATTGAAATAAATGAAAAAAGTAGATTTATAGTTCAGAAATTACATTATTAATAGTTTTATTAAAAATCATCTAATACCTTATTCAGTTTGAGGGCATACTACTGGGAGTGTAGTGGCTTATTACTGTTGTTGTCTGAATGTTTATGGCCTCTAAATGTATATATTGTAATCTAGTCTTCTACTTGATGGTGTTAAGTGGTGGGGCTTGTAGGAGGTTATGTATGAGGATGGACACTTATATGTGGAATTACTGACCCCTTGTCGTCCTCCTTCACCAGGTCTGGACATAGAGAGAAGATACCATCTATGAACTAGAAAATGGGCCCTCTCCAGATACCAAATCTTCTAGCACCTTGGTCTTGGATGTTCCAGCTTCCAGAATTGTAAGAAATACATTGCTGTATATTTATAAGCTACCTAGAATTTTGTTTTAGATAACCAAACGAACTAAGACAATGACCCAGTGCAAACATTGCAATCAGTCACTCCTGTCTTCGTATTGGTTTGTCACACCCTAGCAATGTGACTATTCTTTTGAAAATAAGTTTTGCCATTTATAAGTTATATATAACAATGTTGACCTCATAAGAATTAAAAAAAAAAATTCAGCAGTTGTCAAACTTTTTGTTTTCAGGTGTTTTTATTGCTCTCTTAAAATGTATTGAGGGCCACAAAAGATTTTTTGTTTAAATGATTTATATCTACTGATATATACTCTATTAGAAATTTTATTAAGAAATTGCTAATACACAAAAATTCACAAGCACACACATAATTAGCTATCACACTGATGCCATTATCATGCATCTGTTGACTTAGAAAATATCACTATACTCTCATGACATAATGAGAATAAAAAGGCAAATCATGTCTTAGTATTATAAAAATAGGTTAGAATCTGTGGACCCCTGGATAAAATCTCAGGAACCCCTAAGGAGCATCAGGACACATTCTGAGACCTCAGTGCAAGGTTCTCATTCATACTTTAAAAATGTATCCTAGTGAATAGGATTCCATAAATTTTTAATATATTGATTATTTGCTATCATTAGATTACGAGTTCCATGAGGAAATTGATGTATCCTACAGATATTTACCTTTAATGAGAGAACCAAGAAACTTTAATTAAATGAAACAAATCTCATACAACACTTGCTGCTGTCTTTTGAACGGAAGGTACAGTAATTAAACTTGTTTTCAGGAAACTGGATGCAGGCTAAAGCCTGCCCCAACAGCCAGGAAGCGTTTGGAACTAACTCTGTGTTATAGAATCAGCCTGAGGTCATTGTATGACTTTAAGCAACTTACAATTTCTCTGGTGTCAAATAATAAAGGAAGGGGTATGTGAGGGTTGACCTGTGTCATCTTTAAGGTTCTTTTACCTCCAAAATTTAGTGTTCTAGGTAGAATGTGTTTTGATTTACTAAATTAGATGGATAGGAAACATCAACAACAATTCAGGAACAAATCATGCAGGGAAATAATTCAAGATTAGTTTGGCAAGCCTTCAAGAATAAGATGATGCAGAAAGATTGGAAAATGTAAGATTAACAACTCATAGCATCCAGAGTTTGAAAGCTCAGAGCCAACAGTAAGCAGCACTAAAGAACGTGGTTACTGAAGTGTCATCAGAGGCTCTTTGCTTGTTGCTTGAAGGTGAACCTTCCTAAGCTTAAATTATTGGCTATATTCAGGAGATGATTAGAAATCTGCATAGGAATCTTGCTCTTGATTGGGGTAGAGATTGCTGTACTAAAAATACTTCACAGTATATAATAATGATGGAAAAGTAAATATTCTTCAAGGTCTAATATTCAATTATGTATAAAACATTTCTTAATTCTACTTCCATTGTAGAAAAACCAAGAAGAAACACTATGAGCTTGCAGAAAAGGAGAATTAAGAAAAATGTAAAAAGTGTTATTTTATAAAGAGTTGTTAAACATCAAAATAAACCTTAGATAAAAGTTGTTCAGTCACTTTTAGAGAATGTCATTTATGTGACTCTATGTTTCATTTAAGATTGTAGTGGTTAAGGCTAAGAGCTTTGAAGTGAAAAAAACCAAATTTGAGTCAGAATCTTAACATTGCTAGTCATGTAATCTGTGTATTTCTCTAAGCCTTACTTTCCCCATTCATAAAATGGGGATAATGGTACCCATAACTTATTGTAAGTACATTGTAAATGATAGTTATTACTATTACAACCTATGTTGTAAATAAAAGAATAAATTTTTGAGGTCTTAAGATACAGACATGTTAAAAATTTGAAAACTGGAATTTCTCTCGAATAAAAGAAAGTTTAGATAAAATTGATTTCTGCCTTATTTACAGAGTCTTTTAATTGGATGATTAGCATAGTATGCAAGTGATATAGTTTTATATACAAACCCAGCGTAGCTCACAGTTAGGCCAGCAACTGATTTGCTTTCACAGATTAGAGCAAAATGTGGCAGTTGAAAGAAAAAGGATATTGTAGCAGTAAAAAATGACAATTTGACAATTCCAGATAAGGTCAATTGAAATTTTTTAATGATATATCCTCCTAAATACATTCCCATTGCCACACAAGGTAGAGTTGTGAGTCCTAGAAATAAAATTAAAAAGGTATAATTATATTAATATGGTTTTTCTGATACATGTTTATATGAAACACAGTATATTTCAATCAAATTTATCCAATCTTATTAGCATACTTCTTAGAGAGAAGGGTGGCAGAACAAGATGGAAGAAGTGGGTCAGTGTATCATATGAAACAAAAATAATTTCTTTCTGCCGATGGTGAGGGTTTGGTTTCCTCAATAGCAAAAGGCAATGGCTAAGAATATTTATGTGTCTGAATAGATGGTTTCTATAAGGCACTTTCACTCTTTTCTAGAAAATAACAATAAGAAAACGCTATGTTTCTGCCTATGAGTTTATATTCTAAACTATATTCATTTAACATTCTTTGTATCTTTCAAAAGAGACTTCTAACCTTCAATAACTCATTCTACATTTGCCTAGGTCTTTAGAATTGCATATTTAAATTAGTATCTCTTCATTATTAATTAGAACACACGAAGACCCTGAGATAATAAACACATCTATGTACAGTATTAGAGATGTTTAATCCTTCTTAAACTTTTCTATCTCATTGTCTTATAAAAGTTGTTAAAGATCAAGACTCTTCTAAAAAAATCAGGCTTGGTTATACGGAGTCTAAATTTAACCCTTAAAGTTTAAACTTCTGTCTTAAATTCAACAAGATCATATAGCAGCCTGGTCCAGTGCTTCAGTACATTCATTTTCTCATTAATTTTTTTCTTATTTATTAACTAGTCCCATGCCTCTTGCTAGATTGTTTAGTTCATCAAATATTTATTCAATTTCTATAATATTTCTACAATACTGGAATTGTGGGAACAATAATAAAGGCAAACTCTTCTTCACGAGGAGGTCTCAATATGCCATTAAAATTAAATTTTGTAGCAAAAAATACTCTAAAATATGATATCTGTTTTGTATTACACATGTTTACATTATATATGTAAATTGATTTTCCTGTTGGAAACATTGATGTCATATAATTTGTAAATAGCTACGTCCTGATTTCAAACTCCATGAATTATGTGATTATAATGATTGTATTACAAAAGGATTTGTCTCAGGATCTCAGCATTAAACTGATCCAATTATGCAGATATCATATCTAATCATTTTATTTCCATGTAACTTTCTCTCTAGAAACTCATCTAACATGAGCTTCTATTTCAAGTACAGAACAATAATGATACCAGAAAATTGAAAAATGTGATAAAGAGGAAATTATATTTATTAAAATATGAAATTGCCTTCACAATAAGATGTTACTTGGGATACAACTACTGAGTAGTATTTCACTTATCAAGCAAGCAGGTAAAAAATATGTCTTACCCAACAAAAGGTTAGCCTGAGATGCAGTCCGACCATACTGTTGCTCTTCGTACTTCAATATATAAGCAAAATTGCCAGAAAGGCTGCTTAAGTGTAACAATATAGAAAGGATGAGTAAAATGTATGGGGGATTAGCAAGGATACTTTTCAAAGACTGGAAAAAACCTACAAAATTATAAAAATAAAGAAAATATTATAATACAATGTAAATATATATTATATACCATAAATATAAGTTAAAATCAAAAATTACATAAATATATAACATAGATAATGAGAGAGAGGAGACCATCTCTCTCCCTTGCCTGTCCTCTGTTAGATAAGTGGGGTGGGGAGATAAAACGGCATAAAATTAAAGTCACTAGTCAGGCGAGATGTTGACCCAACGGCTTGATCACAGTAGGGCCCAAGGACTGAGAAATAATCCCACTCTCTGTAACTGGTGTGTACATCTTATCTGCCAGCCTTGAAAATGTTGCAAATGCTTTTCTTTTTTTTACTGCCCAAGACCTTCCCTGAGTCAGTACTCCCTGTCTACACCAACCAGACCCACCCCGTCTATTACTAAGTGATTTACTGTCTTTGTTCAACTTCTGTAACTCTTCCCCTCCCGTGCACACTGCATGTAAATTAGGATATTAATGAAAGCCAAAGACTGTAAGGTCAGATGTCCAGCCATAGGCAATGACACAGTTTTACCTCTGCTCTCCCTTGGGTTGCATGTCTTTAAAAAGGGAAATAAACTGCTTTTTTAGGGAGCTTGACTTTTTTCTAAACACGAGCCAACCGATGCTCCACAGCTAGCTGAATAAAAGCCTCTTCTTTCCTCATGCCAGTGTCTGAGGGTTTCTGTCAAGAGTAGCCTGCAAATTTACTGTCAAAGTTTTTAATACATTTATTCAATATTTTCCATATGTATGTTAATGCTTATTTGTTTACTTCATTTTATCCCCAAGAAGGTTCATACATAAATGCCATTTTGTAACTTGCTTTGCTCACTAAATATCTAGTTGTCCTTGGCACTTATATGCTATTGCATACATGTTAATTCACTTATTCATTAATTCAGCAAACATTTGGTTTTCAATCAGGTACCAGGCAATACACTAAGTGTTCAAGAAACAAAAGTGAATAAGACATCTGATGTCCCTTATTTATTAACACTTAACAATATTATCATATTAATAATATAATTGTCAAATACAAATTTAAATTAGAGATAACATAATCCAAAATTCACAGAAATATAAACACTAAGGTTCAAAATCTTAAAGATCAATTTAGTAACAAGACTCAGACTTCTCCTTTCTCTGGCATACAGATTTTCAATCTAAAATACTGCCTCATATACTACCAGCAGTATTATAAATCCCCTGTCTTAAAATGCAAGGAAGAGAGGCAGGGGTTAATTATGTTGGTCCCTAATGACCTTATGACAATAATAGTACATGAACCTATGCCTACAAACAGATATGGCAACAACTTCTATCTGTGGCAAAAAAAAAAAAAAAAATATGTGATCTGAATCTGTGATCACCAGGAAAACCAGTTGTAATAGGAGTTAAAAATGGAAGAAACTGCTTAAAACAATAGGAAGCTTCAGAGTTCAGCAAGACAGAACTGGATGTGGTTATTGAGAGATGGATGAAACGGGCTTGGAAAGATCTTGCTCTCCATAGGTCTCTAAAGATTTTCATTAAAGATAGATAGTAGGAAGACCTCTGAGATCTGTTGATACAGATGAAACTATGCAAGAGTTTCTCCTCCTTATGGTAAGGAAAAAGCGAGTTAGGAAAAGGACACACAACAGAAAAAATAAGACATAAGGAAAGTCATAGCAGAAACAAACAACATTTAAAATGGTTATGCCAAAGTGCCAAACTTATCTCCATGGGACTCCTCAGTCAGGAAGAACCACCGATTTCTGAGGCATTCTAAGTGAGTTGTGACTTGTGATCAAAAGAAATGAAACCTATAGATTTCCCAGATCATTGATATTTTTTTAGACGTAGTTTCACTGTTGCCCAGCCCAAGCTGGAGTGCAGTGGTGCAATCTCGACTCATTGCAACTTCCGCCTCCCAGATTCAAGCAATTCCCCTGCCTCAGCCCCCCAGTACCTGGGAGTACTGGCGCATGCCACCGTGCCCATCTAATCTTTTCGTATTTTAGTAGAGGAAGTTTCACTGTGTTGGCCAGGATGGTATCAATTTCCTGACCAATCCGCCCACCTCGGCCTCCCAAAGTGCTGGGATGATAGGCATGAGCCACCGCGCCAGCCAAAAATTTTTTTTTTTTTTTTTTAAAGAGACATGGTCTTGCAGTCTTGCTCTGTTACCCAGGCTGGAGTGCAGTATTGTAAGCATAGCTCCCTGCAACCTCAAACTCCTGGGCTCAAGAGATCCTTTCTCCTCAGCCTCTCAAGTAGCAGGGACTACAGGAATGCATCACCACACCGAGCTAATGTCCTTTACACTAAATCATTGAACCTTTGAGGTGGAGGGGAACTTGGATGTCATTGAGTCTGAAATTCTATGCAAACATGATCCATTATATATCCTTAATACATGGATTAAAAAACAAAACAGGCAACATTAAGCTGAATAACTAAGAGAGCATCGCTCCACTTTTGAATAGTTTTTGGTTTACATATTATTTTTATAATAAACTGAATTCTCCCTTTATTTAAAACCCATTAATCTTAGTTCTACTCAAGCACATACAGAACAAATACAATATTTTTTCTTCTGAATATATGTTCTTAATTATCCATTCACAACAGGCACATAATTAAGGTACTATTTACCATTCAGGTGATTACCCTACAAAATAATCGATAATCTAGATAACGTTTACAATTGTCTTATTTTTGCATCTCCATTAGCCTCTTTGTTTGGGGCTCACAGTTAAACCTGCCCCTTCTGGGTTTGGATAACCCACTAATTTTTAGGGATTTGATTTGATAGAATGAAGATACAGCACAGACAACATGGAAATTTCTTGGTATGTTATTTTTTTAGTATGCATGTTAAATTTCAAAACTTTTAGCTTAGTCATGTGTTGGTAAATGTTCAGCAACTGATTCTTGTAGAAACAATCCCTGATTTCTAGTATGTCCCAATTTTCCACGGTGGTAAATGGTGATAAATTCTCCTACCATGGACAGTTACAAGTTTCTAAAGTAGCTGAAAGTGAACAATCTTCTCTCCTTAGCCAATAAAAAGGGTTCTAGAACACCATTGTTCTTTGCTTAGCAAGAGGGAAAGGAGAAAATAATAATAAAGAAGTGATGAGAGGAAGAACTTGGGCTACACTGGAAAATTTGTAACATTATTTTAATGAAAACTTGAAAAAGATGTCAAGAGTTTAGATGTTGCACTGCTTTGGCTTTCACTATTTCACATTTCTCCCCAGTCTAAAAACTGATGGTCAACATGTTACTGTTTCAAATATCTTGCTCTGGCTGCTGCCCAATCATTCCAATGATTCTCCATTAGTCCTCAGGGCTTACATTTGAAAGAGAAGGCACTATCAAAAGATAAAGGATAATTTAACTACTTATGTTGCTTCTCCTTCAATTTTGAAAATTAAATTTAACCTTACCATAGTACTTAAGGCACTTAATTGCAATTGACTATATACTTCTCAGTATCTTGAGAAATAGAGGCAATGTTCTATTACCAGGACATAGCAGGGTACCTGGTACTATTTGTTGAATAAATGAATGAACAAAATATTATAATCCCTTTAACTCTAGTTTACAAAATATAATATTAAAATAAATATGCACTCTTTGGCTTTTAATAAACAGATGCTTTTAGCTTTGGATTGGTTTCTCCCTGCTAAACATTACAAATTTAATCCTCCTCTGTTTGTTATGTGTTAAATATTTACTAACTTTAATAGCAGTTTTAGAAAACTACTTCAGCTAAATTTGGTACAGAAGACAGCTAACTACAGATAATTTGGGTATAATTTTTATTTTGGAATACTCCTCCCTTTCATTGAGATTAATAATTCCAAGTTGAATATGAATATAAAATACTCACCAGTCACATTTTCAGTAACATTTTTTCCTCGGTTGGGCAAATTAGGTGTTTGATTTCTTTCTTCATGTGTTTTCAGGACATGCACAGATACTAAGTCTTGCCTTCCTTTTTGTGGTTTATTTGGATTTCGGGGCAAGAAAAAGAATGGTATGGAAGAAATAATGGATAACAGTCCAGACACAAGGAAGCCAAGCCACCAAGCTCCAACCCAACGAGAGTCCTTAGGAGTTATCCTGATCGTGCCTAGAGTAAATAATTAGAAGAAGCCAGTCAAAAATAATTTTGAAGCAGGATCTGTTCTGGGAAATAATGATAATGATTATTGTCCTCTATAGATAAAGAAGTAAAGTATATATCATTTCTAAGACACTTTAAAACTTTTTCTTCTTTTTATATTGTATCATCTCTGAAACCAGGATAAGGCAAACATTTGATGACATCTTGCAATTTATATTGTTTAGGAATCAGATGTGACATTGCTGTCATTGCCTGAGCTTGTGTGCACTTGGTGGCTTTTCTGATTACATTACTGGGTAACTTTTATCACTGGACATTTAAACCTATAGAGTATTTAAGAACTATTAGTGATAAAAACATGAAATCTCACTGGCATCTGAAAATACTCATTAGCACCATCTGATGAAGTCAAGAAAGCACCAGCAATAAAATTTAAGCAGTTTGTGAGAAATCCCTAGAGCCATTAAGGGGGCTTCTCCCTGCTGTCCCCAGAACATGTATTTCCAATTCTATTGACAATATGGAGGATAAAAAAAAATACAAACAATCAAAACCTGAATTTAAAATTAACCCAGAAGCATGGTACTCTTACTGCTAGGAATAATGTAACCATTTTATTTCAACCACATTTTCCTTTAAAGCGTGTATAAGAGTAATATGTAAATGTGATATCTTAAGTGTCAGAGAGCTAATTTAGTTGGTATAAAACAAATAGTGTAAATAATAAGAAAGCATACAAGACATATAAACAAGATAGAAAAATAGGAACCAATGGACTTTTTTTTCCCTCAATGAACACAATGATTCAGCAGTAAGACACAGATCAGTATTTGTGAGAAATCCAGCAACTAGTTGAGAAGCTCCTGTACTTGAGGCAAGTACAAACTCAGCTGCATTAAAGCAAGCAAGAAAATTCGGGACACCATTTTTGCATCCCCATTCTCATTACAGTACCATACAAACAGGAAGAACTAGCATTTTGAACTAGTATGTAGACACATGCCACAGCTCTTCCCCCTGGCTCAACATAGAGTGACTATGTGAGGAACAAAACCCACCTCCAAGCTTATGCCTGAGGAGAGAAAAAGATGAACTATACATTCAGTATTTCAACTTTTTCAGGTGCTACACAAAAGAATGACTTTTTTTAAGTCTAATCTATCTCAAAAACTAACAGGGCTACAATGAACAAAGGTAACAGTTTGAACTAGTACATGGGCACTCACTACAGCTCTTGCCCTTAGCTTAGTGCATATCAAATGTTTAAACTTTTTGGGAGTTTACCAAGGACTGGTTTATGTTTTAACTGTTTAAAAATACTGATTGGATTGTGCATACTCCAGATCCACAGGGTCTTCTAAGAGAAAGATAACCATGAAGATTTTAGAGGCCACCAGAAGCCATGGTTAGATCGACTAAATGTAGAACACCCGGCCATGAAGAGTTGAACATAAAATGTTATATTTTCTTATGCATATAAAATATGCATAGATTGCAAAGCATTTTTTCAGATGCATAAATCATCAAGGAAAATTAAGAAATGGGAGAACAAGATTAAAAGAAAGGAATAAGATAAAACTACAGAAACAGGTCCTAATGAAATAGATATATGAATTACTAGGTAGAGAATTCAAAATAGCCATCAGTAAAGTTCTCAAGAAGCTCAGGAGAACAATGCATGAACACAGAGATAATTTCATCAAAGGTATAGAAAAATTTAAATAGAATCAATTAGAAATTTGAACTGAAGAATACATAAATGAAGAATATTATATTGAAAAATTTAATAAAGAAAATTAAGAATAGAGCAAGCAGAAGAAGGAATCAACAAATTTGAAATGAGATCATTTGAAATTATTCAATCAGAGGGAGAAAAGAAAAAGAATGAATAAACCATAAAGGACTTATAGAACACCATCATGAGGATTAATATGCACATTACAGGAGTTTCAGATAGAGAAAAAAGAGAGGATGTTTACTCAAAAAATTAATAGCTGAAAACTTTCAGAATCTGGGGAAAGAAATGAACATTCAGATCCAAGAAACATAAGGAGTTTCAAATAAGATGAATTAAAAGAAATCTACACCAAGAAACATAAAATCAAATTGTCAAAACTCAAAGATAAGGAATTTTAAAAGAAACAACAGAAAGGAACTTGTCATGTACAAGTAAGATGAATTAAAAGAAATCTACACCAAGAAACATAAAATCAAATTGTCAAAACTCAAAGATAGGGAATTTTAAAAGAAACAACAGAAAGGAACTTGTCATGTACAAATAAGATAAATTAAAAGAAATCTACACCAAGAAACGTATAATCAAATTGTCAAAACTCAAAGATAAGGAGTTTTTAAAGAAACAGCATTAAGGAACTTGTTATATATAAGGAAACTTTCATTAGAATATCAATTTTATTTCCAGTTTCCAATCTTTCAGATGAGAAGTAAATCATATAATTCCATTTCTTTTTCTTGAAAGGAAAAATAATAAACCTTGGCAACCAAGAATATTATACCCATTAAAAATTACTTTTTATTTGAGACAAGGTTTCACTCTGACCCACAGGCTAGAATGCAGTAGCATGATCATGGCTCACTGTAGCCTCAACATCCCAAGCTTAAGAGATCCTCCAATTTCAGCTTCCTAAGTAGCTGGAACTATAGGCACATGCCACCATGCCCAGTTAATGTTTTCTAATTTTTTGTAGAGATGGAGTTTTGTCATGTTGCCCAAGCTGGTCTTAAACTCTTGGACTCAACTGATTCACCTGCTTTGGCCTCCCAAAATGCTGGAATTGCAGGCATGGCCTAAAAGCTATGTTTCAAAACTGGCCTAAAAACTATGTTTCAAAACTGAAGAACGGTTACTTTCCCAGACAAGCAAAAGCTGAGGGAGTTCATCACCTTTAGACCTGCTCTACATGACAAACTACAGTGAATTCTTCAGGTTGAAATAAAAGAATACCAAAGAGCAATATAATGGCCTACAGAGTGTAAAATTCATTGGTAAAGGTAAATACATGTACAAATACCGTATTTTTGTGTCAGTGGTGGTTAAAGAATTTAAATTCTAGTATAAAAGTTAAAACACTAAAATAGGGTCTTTCTAAAACTAGATTAATGGATACATGATGTAAATAGATGTAGTCTGTGACATTATTAATATAAAGTTTGTGGGAGATTATAAGTGTACATATTTTATATACAATTGAAGTTATTATCAACTTAAAATAGATGGTTATATGTCATATAAATCCCATGGTAGCCACAAAAGCAATGTACAGAGATTACAAAAGATAAAAAAGCAAATAACCAATGCATATCAATACAAAAAAATCAACAAATTATGAAGAAAAACAGCAAGAGGAAAAAAGAGACAAAGATGCTAGAAGACAAACAGCAAACATACAATTAACAAAATCACAATAGATAATTCTTCTCTATCAATAATTACTTTAAATGTAAATAGATTATTCTCTCTAAACAAAAGATATAGAATAGTTGAATGGATAGAACAAGATACAATGACATACTCTCTATGAAAGACTCACTTTAGATTAAATAACAGACATAGGTTAAAATGAAGGGTTGGAAAAAGTCATTCAATACAAAAGGTAACAGAATGGATATATATATACATATGTATATATATATATACAAATATATATATATTTGTTTGTATATACACATATATATCTTAAAGAAAACTTTAAGTTAAAACTGAAGAGGCAATAAAGGAAATTATAAAATAATTTTTAAGAGTTAATTCACCAGAAAGGTATAGTATAACAATTATAAACATATACGCATCCATCCTTGCATATTCTAAATATATAAAGAAAACATGGACAGAATTGAAGGGAGAAATATCGAGAAACATAATAGGGTTATTTCTTGGTGTCTGCAGGAGACAGAGAATTGACTCAAGGACAAGAAACCAAAATTCAAGAATTTCTAAGTCTTTTAAATAAAATGGTGTAGTGCAATAGGCCCTCATTCATAGACTGATGTAATAATAAGAGACCTTAATATCATATCTTCAGTTAGAAACAGAACAATCAGAGAGAATATTAATGAGGAAATGGAAAATTTGAACACTTAACTTGAAAGACATCTAGAGAATACTTTATTCAATAACAGCAGTATAACATATTCTTCTTAGGCAGAAATGGAACATTTTCCAACAGGTCACGTTATAGGCCACAAAATAATTTCTTAACAAATTTAAGATTAAAATCATACCAATTAACTTTTCTAACCACAATGGAATAAAACTAAAAATCAACAGCATAATCAAAATTAGAAAATTTATAAAAGTATGAATATTAAAAAACATACTTTTGAACAACTAATTGGTCAAATAAATAAAAAGGGAAATTAGAAAATATTTTGAGGCAAACAAGATTTAAAACATGATATTCCAAAATCATGATATGCAGAAAGAGTAGCATTTAGAGGGAAGTTTATACTGAAAAAGGCAGAGTAAATTATATTCCTATATCCTACAATTAGAGGTTAGTTTATGGTAGCTAGCAGCATCTGATGCATTTTTAAAATTTACATAATTATAGCAGTTAAAAAAAAAGAAAAGAATAATCTTAAACAAGTTTACACCTCAAGAAACTATAATAAGAAAAACAAAACCCAAAGTTAGCAAAGAAAAAAATATGATGATTAGAGAAGAAAAAAGTGAATTGGAGAACAGAAAATAAATAGAAAAAGTCAACACAACTAAGAGTTTGTTTAAAAACAAACAAAATTGAGAAACTTTAATTTAGGCTAAGAAAAAAGATTAAAACAAAATAAGAAAGGAATGAGGAGACATTACAACTGATATAACAAATATAAAAAGAATTATAAGACTATTACAAATAATTACATATCAAAAATTGGATAATCAAGAAGGAATAAATAAATCCCTAAAGTCATAAAACCTACTGTGACTAAATCATGAAGAAAAAGAAAGTCTAAACAGAATTAAACTAGTAAAACATTATATTGGTAATCAAAAACTTCCTAACAACAGAAAGCCTAGGACTAGATGGCTCTACTTGTGAGTGTTACTAGAAATTTGAAAAAAAATTAGTAGCCATTCTTCTCAAACCTTTCCCAAAAACTGAAGAGGAGGGTTTACTTTCAAACTCATTTTATGAGGCCCGCATTACACTGATAAAAAGCCAGACAAGGACACCAAAGAAAAAAAAACGACAAACAAACAAACAAAAAACTAAAAGCAATATCCTTGACAAATATTATCCTCGATGAAATACTAACAAACCAAATTTGGTAGCACATTAAAAGGATATGACACCATAACCATGTTGGATTTATACCTGAAATATGAATACAAAGGTCAACTTCAACATAAACATGTAAAATGCAACATACAAAAGTCAATTACTCTAATACATCACCTTGTCAAAATAAAAGACAAAAACCACATGATCACATCAGTTGAAGCAGAGAAAGTATTTGAGCAGGGCGCGGTGGCTCATGCCTATAACCCCAGAACTTTGGGAGGCCAAGGACGGTGGATCACTTGAGCCCAGAGGTTTGGGACCAGCCAGGGCAACATGGTGAAACCCAGTCTCTACAAAAAATACAAAAATTAACTGGTTATGGTGGCATGCATCTGTACTCTCAGCTATTTGGGAGGCTGAGGTGGGAAAATCACCTGAACCCAGAAAGTTGAGGTTGCAGTGAGCTGTGATCATGCCACTGCACTCCAGGAATGATACTTCAACACACTTTTATGGTAAATTATTTCAACAAGTTTGGAATAGAATAATATTGCTTCAACATAAAGGCATGAATGAAAAGCCTACAGCTAACATAAAATTCAAGGGTAAAAACTGAATGTTTTCAGGAACAAGGCACAGAGGCATATTCTCATCAGTTCTATTCAACATGGTCATGGAAATCTGTGCCAGAGAAATTAAGCAAAAAATAAACAAACAAATACATAAATGAAAGGATTTAAACTGGAAGGTCAGAAGTAAAATTGTCTCTACTTAAAGATCCCATGATTTTATATACAGAAAACTCTAAAAACATCCCAAAAACCCTGATAGAATTGAATAAACAAAGTCACTAAAGTTTCAGGATACAAAATCATCATAAGAAATAAGTTGAATTTCTATACACCAAGCAAAAACTTTATAAAAAAGCAATTAGAAAAATATTCCCAAAACAACAGAATCCAAAAGAAAAAAAAAACAGGAATAAATTTAATAAGGAAATGAAATACTTGTACATCTAAAATTTCAAAATATTAATTAAAAAAATTATAGAAGCCACAAAAACTTGGAAAGATATCTCATGTCCATGGATGAAAGACTTAATAATGTTAAATTTTTATACTACCCAAATATATCTACAGAGTCAATACAATACCTATCAAAATTACATGGCATTTTTACAAAAATTAAAAAACAAGTCTGAAATTAACATGAAACTAAAAAGGACCTCAGATAGCCAAAGCAAACTTGAAAGAGAACAAAGCTAGAGACCTCACCTTCCCTAATTACAAAATATATTTCAAAACTAAAGAAATTAATACAGTATGATTTATACATGTGGTACTGGTACAAAGAAAGACGTATAGACCAATGGAACACAATAGAGAACACAGATAAATTCATGTATATACAGTCACCTGACCTTTGACAAGGGTGCTGTAAATACATGTGGTGAAAGGATTGTCTCTTCAACAAAAGGTGTTGAGAAAATTGGATATTCACATGCAAAGCAATGGAGTTCAGTTCTTATCTTACATCATATACAAAAAATTTAACTCAGACTGGGTTAAAGACTAAAATGTGAAACATGAAACTATTAAAACCTCAGTTAACAAAAGTGAAATTAAACAAATGGAACTCTATCAAAATTAAATGCTGCTATGCAGCAAATGAAGCAATCAACGAAGTGTAAAGGCAACATGTAGAATAAGAGAAAATATTTTCAAACCACGTATGTGATAAGGGGTTAATTTTGAATACGTACAAGGACCTCCTACAACTCAACAGCAAAACAATTAAAAACCTGATTAAAAAATTGGCTAGAGATCTGAATAGACATTTCTTCAAATAAGATATACAAATTAATAACAGACATATGAAAATATGTTATATGTTCAACATCACTCATTATCACTGAAATGCAAATCAAAAGCACAATGAGATATCACCTTGCACCTATTAGGATTCCTATTATCAAAAAAAAAAAAGAACAAAAGGGTGGGCAAGGATATTTGAACACTTGTACACTGTTGGCAGAATGCAAAACATTGTAGCTACCATAAAAAACATAAAAACATTTTTAATGTTCTTCGAAAAATGATTTAACAATATCAGTTCTGAATATATGTCTAAAAGATTGAAATGAGAATATCACAGAGATGTTGGCACTTGCATGTTTATTGCAACACTATCCACAATACCCAAGATGTAAAAGCAATCTAATGTCCACTGAAGGATAGATGGGTAAAGAAACCTTGGTATATACATACAAGGGAATACTATTTAGCCTAAAAAGATGGAAATCCTGCAACATGGAATAATATCGCATGAATGAACTTTGAGGACATTATGCTAAGTAAAATAGGCCAGTCACAGAAAGATATATACTGTGTCATTACATTTACATGAGATTTACAAAAGAGTCAAACTCATAGAAGCAGAGAGTGGAATGGTGATTTCCAGTAGTTGAGGGGAAGGGAAAGTAGGGAGGCGCTACTCAATGCATATAAAGTTTCAGTCACAGAAGATGAATAAATTCTGGAGATCTGCTGTACAACATTGTGCCTATAGGTAATAATACTGCATGGTACAGTTAACCTTTGAACAATGTGGCAGTTAGAGATCCCAGTGACCACACACAGATGAAAATATGCATACAACTTTTGACTCCTCCAAAACTTAACAATTAATAGCTGTTGACCGGAATCCTTAGCAATAGCATGTATAGTCAATTAACACATATATGGAAAATGTATTATATAATATATTCTTACTATAAAGTAAGCTAGATAAAAGAAAATGTTATTAAGAAAATCATAATAGGCCGGGCGCGGTGGCTCACGCCTGTAATCCCAGCACTTTGGGAGGCCGAGGCGGGTGGATCACGAGGTCAAGAAATCGAGACCATCCTGGTCAACATGGTGAAACCCCGTCTCTACTAAAAATACAAAAAATTAGCTGGGCATGGTGGCGCGTGCCGTAATCCCAGCTACTCAGGAGGCTGAGGCAGGAGAATTGCCTGAACCCAGGAGGTGGAGGTGGAGGTGAGCCGAGATTGCACCATTGCACTCCAGCCTGGGTAACAAGAGCGAAACTCCGTCTAAAAAAAAGAAAAGAAAAGATAAAAAAAGAAAATCATAATAAAGAGAAAATATATTTACTGTTGATTAAGTGGTAATGTATCATCATAATGTCTTCATCCCATTTCTAAACATTGAATAGCCTGCGCAGAAGTAAGAACAGATGGTGTTTGTCTGTTTCTTTTTTTTTTTTTTATGTTCATATATTTTTATTTATTTATTTATTTATTTATTTATTTATTTTTATTGCATTATAGGTTTGGGGGTACATGTGCAGAACGAGCAAGATAGTTGCATAGGTACACACATGGCAGTGTGCTTTGCTGCTTTCCTCCCCTTCACCCACACTTGGTATTCATCCCCAGGCTATCCCCCCCAGCCCCCCCCTGCTGTCCCTCCCCCATTCCCCCCAACAGTCCCCAGTGTATAGTAGACTGCCTCTCTGTGTCCACATGTTCTCATTTTTCTCACCCATCTATGAGCGAGTATATGCGGTATTTCTTTTTCTGTTCTTGTGTCAGTTTGCTGAGAATGATGTTCTCCAGATTCATCCATGTCCCTACAAAGGACACAAACTCATCATTTTTGATTGCTGCATAATATTCCATGGTGTATATGTGCCACATTTTCCCAGTCCAGTCTATCATCGTTGGGCATTTGGGTTGGTTCCAGGTCTTTGCTATTGTAAACAGTGCTGCAATGAACATTCGTGTGCATGTGTCCTTATAGTAGAACGATTTATAATCCTTTGGATAGATACCAAGTAATGGGATTGCTGGGTCAAATGGAATTTCTATTTCTAGGTCCCTGAGGAATCGCCACACTGTCTTCCACAATGGTTGAACTAATTTACACTCCCACCAACAGTGTAAGAGTGTTCCTATTTCTCCACATCCTCTCCAGCATCTGCTGTCTCCAGATTTTTTAATGATCGCCATTCTAACTGGTGTGAGATGGTATCTCAATGTGGTTTTGATTTGCATCTCTCTAATGACCAATGACGATGAGCACTTTTTCATATGTTTGCTGGCCTCATGTATGTCTGCTTTCGTAAAGTTTCTATTCATATCCTTTGCCCATTTTTGAATGGGCTTGTTTGTTTTTTTCCTGTAAATCTGTTTGAGTTCTTTGTAAATTCTGGATATCAGCCCTTTGTCGGATGCGTAAACTGCAAAGATTTTTTCCCATTCTGATGGTTGCCGATTCACTCTAGTGACTGTTTGTTTTGCTGTGCAGAAGCTGTGGAGTTTGATTAGGTCCCATTTGTCTATTTTGGCTTTTGTTGCCAATGCTTTGGGAGTTTTGTTCATGAAGTCCTTGCCTACTCCTATGTCCTGAATGGTTTTGCCTAGATTTTCTTCTAGGGTTTTTATGGTGTCGGGTCTTACGTTTAAGTCTTTAATCCATCTGGAGTTAATTTTAGTGTAAGGTGTCAGGAAGGGGTCCAATTTCTGCTTTCTGCACATGGCTAGCCAGTTTTCCCAACACCATTTATTAAATAGGGAATCCTTTCCCCATTGCCTGTTTTTGTCTGGTTTATCAAAGATAATATGGTTGTAGATGTGTTGTGTTGCCTCCGATGCCTCTGTTCTGTTCCATTGGTCTATATCTCTGTTTTGGTACCAGTACCATGCTGTTTTGATTACTGTAGCCTTGTAGTATAGTTTGAAGTCTGGTAGCGTGATGCCTCCCGCTGTGTTCTTTTTGCTTAGAATTGACTTGGCTATGCGGGCTCTTTTTTGGTTCCATATGAAATTCATGGTGGTTTTTTCCAGTTCTGTGAAGAAATTCAATGGTAGTTTGATGGGGATAGCATTGATTGTGTAAATTACTTTGGGCAGTATAGCCATTTTCACGATATTGATTCTTCCTAACCACGAACATGGAATGTTTCTCCATCTGTTTGTGTCCTCTCTTATTTCATTGAGCAGTTGTTTGTAGTTTTCCTTAAAGAGGTCCCTTACATTCCTAGTGAGTTGTATTCCTAGGTATTTTATTTTCTTTGTAGCAATTGTGAATGGCAGTTCGTTCTTGATTTGGTTCTCTTTAAGTCTGTTATTGGTGTATAGGAATGCTTGTGATTTTTGCACATTGATTTTATATCCTGAGACTTTGCTGAAGTTGCTTATCAGTTGCAGGAGCTTTTGGGCTGAGGTGATGGGGTCTTCTAGGTATACTATCATGTCGTCTGCAAATAGAGACAATTTGGCTTCCACCTTTCCTATTTGAATACCCTTTATTTCTTTTTCTTGCCTGATTGCTCTGGCTAGAACTTCCAGTACTATGTTGAATAGAAGTGGTGAGAGAGGGCATCCTTGTCTAGTGCCAGATTTCAAAGGGAATGCTTCCAGTTTTTGCCCATTAAGTATGATATTGGCTGTTGGTTTGTCATAAATAGCTTTTATTACTTTGAGATATGTTCCATCAATACCAAGTTTATTGAGGGTTTTTAGCATAAAGGGCTGTTGAATTTTGTCAAATGCCTTCTCTGCATCAATTGAGATAATCATGTGGTTTTTGTTTTTGCTTCTGTTTATGTGGTGAATTACATTTATAGACTTGCGTATGTTGAACCAGCCTTGCATCCCCGGGATAAATCCTACTTGATCATGATGGATAAGTTTTTTAATGTGCTGTTGCAATCGGTTTGCCAGTATTTTATTGAAGATTTTTGCATCTATGTTCATCATGGATATTGGCCTGAAGTTTTCTTTTCTTGTTGAGTCTCTGCCAGGTTTTGGTATCAGGATGATGTTGGTCTCATAAAATGATTTGGGAAGGGTTCCCTCTTTTTGGATTATTTGAAATAGTTTCAGAAGGAATGGTACCAGATCCTCTTTGTGTGTCTGGTAGAATTCGGCTGTGAACCCATCTGGACCTGGGCTTTTTTTGTGTGGTAGGCTCTTAATTGCTGCCTCAACTTCAGACCTTGTTATTGGTCTATTCATAGTTTCGGCTTCCTCCTGGTTTAGGCTTGGGAGGACACAGGCATCCAGGAATTTATCCATTTCTTCCTGATTTACTGGTTTATGTGCATAGAGTTGTTTGTAGTATTCTCTGATGATGGTTTGAATTTCTGTGGAATCTGTGGTGATTTCCCCTTTATCGTTTTTTATTGCATCTATTTGGTTGTTCTCTCTCTTCTTTTTTATCAGTCTGGCTAGTGGTCTGTCTATTTTGTTGATCTTTTCGAAAAACCAGCTCTTAGATTTATTGATTTTTTGAAGGGTTTTTCTTGTCTCTATCTCCTTCAGTTCTGCTCTGATCTTAGTTATTTCTTGTCTTCGGCTAGGTTTTGAGCTTTTTTGATCTTGCTCCTCTAGCTCTTTCAATTTTGACGATAGGGTGTCAATTTTGGATCTCTCCACTCTTCTCATGTGGGCACTTATTGCTATATATTTTCCTCTACAGACTGCTTTAAATGTGTCCCAGAGATTCTGGTACGTTGTGTCTTCATTCTCATTGGTTTCAAAGAACTTCTTTATTTCTGCCTTCATTTCATTGTTTATCCAATCAACATTCAAGAGCCAATTGTTCAGTTTCCATGAAGCTGTGCGGTTCTGAGTTATTTTCTGAATTCTGAGTTCCAACTTGATTGCACTATGGTCTGAGAGACTGTTTGTTATGATTTCAGTTGTTTTGCATTTGCTGAGGAGTGCTTTACTTCCAATTATGTGGTCAATTTTGGAGTAGGTGTGATGTGGTGCTGAGAAGAATGTATATTCTGTGGATTTGGGGTGGAGAGTTCTGTAAATGTCTATCAGGTTTGCTTGTTCCAGGTCTGAGTTCAAGTCCTGGATATCCTTGTTAATTTTCTGTCTGGTTGATCTGTCTGCTATTGACAGTGGAGTGTTAAAGTCTCCCACTATTATTGTGTGGGAGTCTAAGTCCCTTTGTAAGTCATTAAGAACTTGCCTTATATATCTGGGTGCTCCTACATTGGGTCCATATATATTTAGAATCGTTATCTCTTCTTGTTGTATCGATCCTTTTACCATTATGTAATGACCTTCTTTGTCCCTTTTGATCTTTGTTACTTTAAAGTCTATTTTATCAGAGATGAGAATTGCAACTCCTGCTTTTTTTTGCTCTCCATTTGCTTGGTAAATCTTCCTCCATCCCTTTATTTTGAGCCTTTGTGTATCTTTGCATGTGAGGTGGGTTTCCTGGATACAGCACACCGATGGGTTTTGGTTTTTTATCCAATTTGCCAGTCTGTGTCTTTTGATTGGTGCATTTAGCCCATTTACATTCAGGGTTAATATTGTTATGTGTGAATTTGATACTGCCATTTTGATGCTAGCTGGCTGTTTTGCCCGTTGGTTCATGTACATTCTTCATTTTGTTGATGGTCTTTAGCATTTGGTATGCTTTTAGAATGGCTGGAACTGGTTGTTTCTTTCTATGTGTAGTGCCTCTTTCAGGAGCTCTTGTAAAGCAGGCCTAGTGGTGACAAAATCTCTGAGTACTTGCTTGTTCGTGAAGGATTTTATTTTTCCTTCACTTATGAAGCTCAGTTTCGCTGGATATGAAATTCTGGGTTGAAAGCTCTTTTCTTTAAGGATGTTGAATATTGGCCCCCACTCTCTTCTGGCTTGTAGAGTCTCTGCTGAGAGATCTGCTGTGAGTCTGATGGGCTTCCCTTTGTGGGTGACCCGACCTTTCTCTCTGGCTGCCCTTAGTATTTTCTCCTTTGTTTCAACCCTGGTGAATCTGACGATTATGTGCCTTGGGGTTGCTCTTCTTGCAGAGTATCTTTGTGGTGTTCTCTGTATTTCCTGGAGTTGAGTATTGACCTGTCTTGCTAGGTTGGGGAAATTTTCCTGGATAATATCCTGAAGAGTGTTTTCCAGCTTGGATTCATTCTCTTCGTCACTTTCTGGTACACCTATCAAACGTAGGTTGGGTCTCTTCACATAGTCCCACATTTCTTGGAGATTTTGTTCATTCCTTTTTGTGCTTTTTTCTTTAATCTTGGTTTCTCGTTTTATTTCATTGAGTTGATCTTCAACTTCTGATATTCTTTCTTCTGCTTGGTCAATTCGGCTGTTGATACTTGTGCATGCTTCGCGAAGTTCTCGTGTTGAGTTTTTCAGCTCCTTCAATTCATTCATATTCCTCTCTAAGTTGTCCATTCTCGTTATCAATTCCTCGAATCTTTTTTCAAATCTTTTTTCAAGGTTCTTAGTTTCTTTGCACTGGTTTAGAACATGTTCCTTTAGCTCACTGAAGTTTCTCATTATCCACTTTCTGAAGTCTGATTCCGTCATTTCGTCACATTCATTCTCCGTCCAGCTTTGTTCCCTTGCTGGTGAGGAGTTTTGGTCCTTTTTTGGAGGTGAGGTGTTTTGGTTTCGGGTGCTTTCCTCCTTTTTGCGCTGGTTTCTTCCCATCTTTATGGATTTATCCGCCTGTTGTCTTAGTAGTGGCTGATTTTTCAATTGGGTCTCTGTGTGGACACTGAGATTGTTGATGATGAAGTATTTCTGTTACTTAGTTTTCCCTCTAATGATCTATCCTCTCTGCTGTATGAGTGCTGAGGTCCACTCCAGGCCCTGCTTGTCTGGGGTATACCTGCAGCAGCTGCAGAACAGTGAGGGATGATATCAGTTTCTTTTTCTGCTGCCCTTGTTCCAGGATGATGCCAGCCAAATGTCAGTCTGATTAGTCCTTTTCTGGGGTGACTCCTTGGATATACAGAGGTCAGGGAGCTGCTTGAGGAGACAGTCTGTGCTTTATAGGAGCTCCAGTGCTGAGCTGTGAGCTCCGTTGTTCATTCAGGGTTGTTGGGAGGTTATGTCTGCTGCAATAGAACTCATAAAACACCACTCTTTTTTTTTTTTTTTTTCACCCTTAGATGCTCTGTCTCAGGGAGTTGGGGCTTTCTTTATGAGTATCTGTTGCACTGTCCTGCCCCACTAGGTGGCAGTCTATTCACTATTTGCCTGCCGGGGCTCTGACCTCCTAAGGCGGGTCCGCCCTGTTGCGGCCCGGCGACTCTCTCTGTTATGGCAGGTTGCCTCGGCAACGGCAGGCTGCGTCAGTCCTGGGCGGTACTTAAGTGGGGGTGCACTTTGTCAGGAATGGTGGACGCCCCTCCCTGACCGTGCTGCACCGTCCTAAATGCCGGCAACAAAACTCTCAGCCCCAAGCGCCTCCAGTCGCCGCCCTGCTTGTCCCCGTGAGCGTGGGACCCGCCGAGCCCGATCACCCTGCTCCCTGCCTCAGAGTCCGTCCTCTCTCTCTCTCTCTCTTCCTCTCCCCAAGCTGAAAGGTCGACTCTCTCACTGGCGCCCCAGGAGCCTGCCGATAGGGCACTGGGATCCGTGCGATCTCCCGTGCCGCTGCCCACTACCCCGGCTCAGATCACGCTTCCCAGGAAACTCCTGGTCTGGCTCATTGTCCAAGTCCTGTTCAATCAGATGGACATGCCAATCTGCCCTTCCAAATCTCAGATTGCCGGTTTAACAGGGCACCCAGACCAGTGAGTTCCGCGCCGGGTCCCGCTGCGGCGCCGGCCGAAGAGGCGGCGGGAGCCGGTTGCTTTAGCCGGCTGCTAGCGTCCCGTGTCTCTCCCACACCTGGGACTTTCAACGCTCTGTGGCCATAAAAGGAACATCCGAGAATGCGGCTAGGACTCACCCTCTGCGCCTTCACCGAGAGCTGCAATCCTGAGTCACCTCTACGACGCCATCTTGCCTCCCTCCATCGGTGTTTGTCTGTTTCTCATGGGTGGGTGAAGGAGGTGGAAGGGAAGGCAGAAGAGGCAGGCATGCAGGGTAGACCTACAGAAATACGTCGTAATTTCTATTTGTTGCTTTTTCATTTCTCTAAAAATGTTTCAGTCCCTCCTTCACTATTTGCTTTAGTTTTAGGGGCCACATTATAGAAAGGTCCATGTTCCAAAATCCAAAATGTTAAGAATAAAAATTAAAAAAGCAATCTTGAATAATCAGAACCCTTCTGCAAGATTATCTAATGTCACACTGCTTCTCCTACATCTTCTCCCTCATGATCTGGCACTGGTTCATCTCCGTCAAGACATCTTCTGTTAATTCCTCTGGTAGGATGTCTATTAGATTTCAAATTTCTCCAGGATTCATATCTTGAGATTGTTCATCTCCCACCTTTTTTTTTCTGTATCCAGAACTCTTTCATAATTTCCTTGGTTGGCTCTATAAAATTATGTACAGCATCTGGACACAGTTTCCTCCAGCAGAAATTTATTTTTTGAGCTTCATAGCATTCATGATTTTTTAATAATATTAATGGCATTTTTAATGGTGTAATCCTTCTAGACTTTCATTGTGTTCTCTCTGGTAATTCCCTTCTATGGCATTGGCACTCCTTTCTACAGAGTACCATTGGTAATGAGCTTTAAAATTTATAACCCTCTTGTCTAGAGGCTAGAGACCCTGTGGTTGATGGCAAGCAGACCACTTCCACATTTTCAATGTTGGACTCAGAGTGTTCTGAGTGGCAAAGGGGCATTGTCTAATATCAAAAGAACTGTTAAAGGCAGTCCCTTATCTCCAAAGTACGTCCTGTCTTCCGAAACAAGGCATTGATGGAAACATTTAAGAAAAAGGGTTCTTGTTGTTCAGGTCTTCTTTTTGTACAACCCAAAGACTAGCAACTGGTATTTATCTTTTCCCTTCAAGGTTTGGGCGTTATTAGCTTTGTAGAAAAGAGCGGTTCTGATCACAAACCCCAATGCATTTGCACAGAATTGTAGAATTAGCCTATCCTTTCTTGCCTTAGATCCCAGTGCTCACTTCTCTTCCTTAATAAATGTTCTTTGTGACATTTCTTTTCCAGAATAGGGCATTTTCATCTGCATTAAAAACCTGCTCAGGCACATATCCTTTTTCTTCTATGATTTTATTAATGGTGTCTGGAACTTGTCTGCTGCCTCTTGGTTGACAGAAGCTGCTTCCTGTTATCTGGACACTTTTGTAAAGGTAAACATCTTCCTAAAATTATCAAATCATCCTTTGCTGGCATTAAATTATCCACATTTAGATCCTTCACCTTTTTTTTTCACCTTTTTTTTTCTTTAAGTTTTTATATAGTGACTTCACTTTTTCTCAAATTATATTCAAGTCTATAGATATGCCTCTTTTATGGCAAGCTGCACCCATATAGAAGCTGCATTTTCAATATGAGTAAAAAGCTATTTCACTAAAAGCACAATATTTTTGTGCCTGCTGAACTAGCTGCAGTGAAATTTCTAGATATTTCCTTTTTTTGTAACAATGGTTTTTGTGTAGGATTCATTTATGTTGAAACAGTTGGATGATGCAGACCTCCATCTACAGTACATATCAAGTAATTAGAGTAATTCACCTTTTTCTTATAATGTCATGATTTTTCTCTGTACCTCTAGCATCACTAGTGACACCTCACATAGCTCCTATGGTTTTAGTCAATGTATATAGGATTGCTCTTAACAGTGTGAAAAATATATGAGAACCACGTGAAATCACTTTTTTTTAACTGTGATACATAATTTACTGTAGAGGCAAACTACTCATGTAGAGATAATTCATGTTACATGGCATTTTAAGTAAATACTCTCTACAGGAGCTCACTGCATTAGCAATGGGAGGTGGTTACAAAGTAATTACAGTAGTATAGTATGCACTATGGTTAATTTTCTACAGTTATGATGTAATACTACATCCTGAAATCTGTTTGCATTTCTTTTCACTGCAAATGGTATCAACGAAGGTCTTTAAGTGTTTCTGTGCATTAATTTCATAAATTTTAACTTTTTTTTGAGATAGGGTCTCATTATGTTGCCCAGGTTAGAGTGCAGTGACACAATCTCATCTGACTGCAACCTCCACTCCCCTGGGGGTTCAAGCAGTTCTCTCATCCAGCCTCTGAATATTGCAACTACAGGCGTGCACAACCATGCTCGGCTAAATTTTTTTTTTTTTTTTTTTGGGGTAGAGATAAGGTTTTACCATGTTGACCGGGATGGTCTTGAATCTTTACCTCATGTAATCTGTCTGCCTTGGTCTCCCAAAGTGCTGGGATTACAGGCATGAGTCACTGGGCCCAGCTAAAAATTTTAACTTTTATAGTAGATTTGTATATGTCTTATGGTAGTTAATGATAAAATAAACTAATACCTACATATATTTAATGCATTCATGACATACCTGGCTTTTTCTTAACTTTTCTATATTTCTAAGCTACATGGTTTATCTGCAAGGTTTTCTGATTGTTTCATATCCCCCTAAATTTTTCCAGTATATCTATTAGAATAAGTCTGTGCATGTATGGACCTGCACAGTTCAAAACTGTGTTGTTCAAGGGTTTTAACTGTACTTTTCAAAATCTGTTAGGAAGGTAGATTTCTCAGTAATTGTTCTTACCACAATAAAACAAAAGTAATAAATAAAAGCATATGCACGCAGAAACGCAAAGACCATAGAAGTTTGTGGCACAGATTAATGGTGTCATTACTCTTTGATCTATAAGAAAACTCATTTACATGAGAAAATATTGACTTGATTTAAAACTATTAGGTTTAGGCAAAAGTAATTGCAACTTTTGCCAATGGAAGTAAATTATTTTCAGGCATGGACAGATGTAAACTTAAAATTGATTTACACAAACATTGTTTCATAATCTTTGAGACTTTAGGAAATGATTGATTAAATCAGTGACACCATCTACATGCTAAATATGAATTTAGCATCTGTCAAAAATGTAATTTTGATGATATCTTTCCTGTTCTTACATTATTCTACACGTAGAAACTGAAGATCATAACCTAGGTAGACAAGGTCTACAAAGTGTTTGTTTGTCTCATACACCGTCTTAAATACTGGAAAATTTTACATAAATCCTGGTTTCTGAATTTTCTGGAAAACCAATTAATAGATCTTTTCAATGCTGGGCCCAACGTTACATGAAAAGAATAAGCCTGGACTGAGGGACACATGTGCTTTTGGGTGTGTGGGGAGAACAGTTCACCACCACCAATTTTTCCCAGTCTAACTATCACACTCTGTCCGACACTGTTCACTCATTTATGTTATCTCTTTGGCCTCTGTAGGTATTAGAGTATACCAAAGGAAACTTTATAATAAATTCACTTCATGCTCATCATTGAATAAGAGAAGATATAGGAAGGTCTGAACATTCAGTGATAGAAATTGAATCACCATGAATTCTAAAATATTATAATTATTTCTGAAAAGAGTGGAGAGGGTACAAAACCGTTATCCTAAAGAACTTCACCACTTATTTCTGTACTCATAGTCATAAATGCAGTAATGAAACTGAAGGTGAATTAAGAGAAATAATGTATATAATGTGTAGTTACTCTAAGACACATGACAAAAAAATTAGAAGATATAAAACATTTTATCAGGTATTTGCTTTAGTTTTACACTAGCAAACACTTTCCAGTTTGTGGGCTTGTTGTGATGTCTATTCCATTTTAGAAATGAATCCTTCCATCTCTTTGGAGCAATCCATTGCAGTCCTGGTGGGACAGAAAATCAGATTTGCTTACTCACAAACACTAATCAGTTTTTGTGAAGACAGATACCATTGTGTCATTTTCTAAAAGAGGTGGAGGGTAAGTACACAAATGTTTATAGATCCTTGTTAGAAGGGCTACAGTAAAGATACACCCTTGATGATTAATCAGGACACCTAGTTTCGGACCAATGGAAAGTGGTGAAGTAAGGCTTCTCTAAAAGAAGCCACATTTGGGAATAGATGTTAATAATGATGCAAATGAAAAAGAGAGGAAAAATCCTCCTAAGTGTAAATGCGGGGAAGTGTGAGATTACAGGGCAAAGTAGTTCAGTCAGTAATTGAATTAAGGTACATATAGTCATCAAGAGAGGGACTATAGGGAACAAAGTGTATTTGGAGGTAAGATGATGAGATCAGATTTTGACATACTGTGCTTTAGCTGTTCATAAGACATCTAAGAAGGAAAACATGAAGAAGTACTAGAGATATTAATAAGCACAAATTATAGAAAAGTATTCATTAGATTTAGTAAGTTAGGTAGAAATTGTTTAATTAGTGGTAGAAAGAAATTATAGGGGATTGAAAAATGGATGGGTGGTGAGAAGGTAAGACATCTGTTAATAATTTAGGTGGTTGTATTTTAGGTGCTTAGCTCTGAAGATAAATAGAAAAACAAAATTAGCTAGAAAGTTGTGTGGAGATACAAAAAATTGCACATATGAAAGAAGATGGGAAATATAATACTTGAGTGTGGTGGCTGGAGAAAAAAGATGGTAGAGGTGAAGAACAGGCAGGAAGAGGGAATCTACATCCCAGGTGGATCTATCAACATTGGCTAAAGATGGATAACTTTTACTCAGAGTTTGGTTAAAAAAAAAAAAAAGGTAAAACCTGATATGATACAGGTATATTTGTAGGAAAGAAGGCCTTCTTTGGGCAGTTTTTATAATATGGCCTCTCTCTTCTATGAGATGAGAAAGAAAACATGCTCTCAGAGTGGAGACAAAAGTTAAAGGATTTCATGTATATGTCCTTCTTGTTCATTCATTTGTTCTTATGCTATGTCCTCTGCTAGGGCCAGGAAAAATGACCATGACCAAAATGCACAGTGAGGTATCTCAAATCACTCCAGCCATAAGTCAATGCAGCAGTAACAATAAGACTTTAGCAAAGCAAGCTCTGAGTTCTGCACGTCAACAATCAAGCCACCATTAATTACAAAATCAAATTACTTCATTGAGGAGTCATCGTTTCCGAGAGAGAGACATTTGGTTATTTTGTTATTTTGGATCTAGTACTCTAACATAAGTTTGTTAAAAGTTCCCTCATTTTACATTTAGTTGTAAAAGCATGGTATAAATAGGGGCTGAATTTTATTTTTATTCTGATTATTAATGTATTTATTTTATAATTGTGAATTTTGAATTATAGTAAATGAAGAACAACTGAAGGAATCAACTCAATTATTTGGGAGAATGGTATTCTACACTTGAAAGACACCATCATGGTACCTTGTTTAGACTGTACTTACTCAGATCTACATATCCAATATCCACATACATTTTAGCAAACACAGATCCCATTATAAAGCCAATTATTGGACCAACTGCTCCCATCCCATTCAGAATACCTGAAAATATTATAAAACAATTGTATCAGATGCCAAGAATACACGGTCTTAATTCAACATGATTTTAAAAATAGTATCACACAATACATACCTCCAAATTCTTTTTATAACAGGTAAAGAATGACTTTAGTAGCACTACTATTTCAAGGGTAGACCCAGGGAAAGTAATCGTGCAACTTATATTTTTGCACATTACCTACATAGAAAGAAGAATGTCCTTCCTTGGCAAAATCATCAATGTAAGAAAGCCCCAGTGGCATTATGGGGGTTTCCCCTATTCCACGGATCACATTGCCCACAAAGACATATATCCACATGTGTGACCCAGGTTCCTTTCCACAACCTATTGAAACAAGAGAGTGTTTTATTTTAAACATCAATTTTGTCATGTCTATTAGGAAGTCAGCTGTTTTAAATGCTTAATTATTGATTATTTTATTACTAGTGATTCATATTCACTTTGTAAAATTTTAAAATACAGAGGAGCACAGAGAAAACAATTTTCTTTTGTTTCATTTCAGTTGTTATATCTCTTCCATTTTTAGTGTGCAAAAATGTGCATAGTATTTACCAAGCACATTATGTACCTAAATATCCAGGTCATGTTATAAACTGCCTATATAGTTAACACTATATTTTGACAATTTTCTCATGTCATTAACAATTCTTTTATATCAACATTTTAATGACTAAATAGTAGTGTGTTGAATAACATGTTCATAACTTATTTAATCAACCTCTCATTTTTTACTACAATATACTTCTAAGTTTTTATTTTTACACAGAAATTTAATGGATATAATTGTAAAGAAGTCCTTGTGCACATTTCTGATTATTTCCTTAAGATTAATCAATAGAGGAGAATTCCTTATTGAATAGGTAAGTATATTTTTATTCTTTAATATATATTGAAAAATAATCTCCAGAAGAGTTAGAAAATTACATACTCCAAGTAATACATAAAATGTGATATCTTTTTTCTCCACCTCATTTATTTCTAATTTTTCCAGTGTAATAGGTAGAAAAATCTTTAGTGCTATAATTTATAACTTATTTTTGTTATCAGAGGTAAAAAGTCTTAAATCAGTAAAATAATTTGGATTTTCTTATGAAGAACAAAGTAACATTATTAAACTATTTATGATACTTCTGCTTTACTATTTTCACATGTGTCCCTTATCAATTTCCTGTTGAATTTATTCTCTTCACTTATCCACCCTTAAAGGCTCTTTATATACAATGTGATAATTTCTTGTTAGATTAGAGGATTTTTTCCAGGACAACCTGAATGCATCCAAATTCACAGACTTAAGTCCTGCAGTTAGCCTTGCAGAACCTGTGTATAGAAATAGTTGGTCCTCCACATAGGTGAGTATCTTATCCCGTTTTGTAGGAAAAAGACTGCATATAAGTTTTCAAGGGTCAACTATGTATATTAACACTAATTTTGTCTGTATGTGTTTGTAAGGATTAAATGTTTTGCCTATTTGTTTTTAAATCAATTTTGATAATAAATATCACAATAACTGTTGCAGGTATAATTAAATTTATAAATTTTTGAATATCTTTAACTGTCAATATTAACACTTACCTTTTCCCATGATCTCGGATGATGTTCTATTGAGTGATAGAGTTTGATTAATTAAACAGGTCAATAAGGTTGATGTTGAATTTTCTGATAAATTAATATTGGTTTCTTTAGAATACCTATAACTGTAAGAACATCACTGGATCAAACATTTTCCTCATCTACTGAAAATTTTCATTTCTCCCAGAAATACAGAAACATTTTTCCCTTTATTTGCATCACTATCTCCTCCAAACTACCAGAATCCTCTTTGTCAATTTTGCAACACATATTCTAGAAGTGAAGGGTGAAAACGAAAGTGAAGTATTATTAAATTGGTGCAAAAGTAATTGCGGTTTTCGCCATTACTTTCAAAGACAAAAACTGCAATTACCTTTGCACCAATCTAATAACTGAGAAATATAATTCAATACTCTGCAGTAAGGTGGCTTATCACCTTGCTATTATCCCAGGACTGCTTATATTCTGATAAATATATGAAATAGCTTGGTTTCACCTACTTTATTAAAACTGCTAGCTATATTCATCCTTTGAAATATTTTCAAAGATGGCCAATGTGTCTGACTTTTTTCCATGGAGACACACACACATACGCGCGTGCATGCGTGCACACACACACACACACACACACAACACTCTTTCTCCTCTTTCCCTCTGTCTCCCTCTGTCTCTGTTCCGCTCTTCACGACTTAGTAAAAAAAAAAAAAAATGTAGTCCATTTCAGCTTGATGTGAGAACTTAATGGAAATGACACAGATGGAGCCAGAATAGGACAAATGCTGACACCCCAAACTACTAAGGTGCTCTATGAACTCCAAAGGCAGCCTACTGTAGGCCAGGTATTATGCTCAGCTTAAAGAACAGAAATAAAACACACAATTTTAGTACTTGGGGGAGCTAACACTCTCTAAGGTAAACATATATAATAGAACATATAGTCAGTTTAATATACAAGGTCCTGAGTTTTCACAAAGGAAAAAGGAATTATCAGCTTTACCTGGAGGTGCAGGGACCAAAGGAGGAGATAGATGTCATGAGGAGAATGACAGATGAAATGAATGCATAGGTTTAATAGACAAAGGAAGAAAAGTTCTCAAGGCTATAGAAACAATGTATATTAAATCAATCAAATAACTGAGGAAGATAATCCAATACTCTGCAGATAGGGTGGCTTATTGCCTTGCTATTATCCCAGGACTGCTTATATTCTGGTAAATATATGAAATATTTTAGTTTCACCTACTTTATTAAAACTGCTAGCTATATTCATCCTTTGAAATATCTTCAAAGATGGCCAATGTGTCTGACTTTTTTTAATAGACACACACACATATACATATTTGTATAATATAATATGGCATATTTAGAGAAATGCAGGCCTGGAATGTGGTCCTCAATTGTGGGGAGGAATGGAAGGTTAACCTGTAATAGTTGCATTTAAGGGACATCCTTCTTACAAATTATAAAGAATAATAAATTAAGAGGATTGAAGAGAAAATTAGGAAGTACTGACATCATAGTGTCAAAAGAAGATGGAAAGGGCGAGCATGATGAAGAGGCCAGGAAGAAAGAAAATGAATAAGGAGAAAAAAAAAGAGAATGAATAAGGAGAACATGATATAATGAAAATAAGGTAGAGCAGTACCACTATGAAGTTTTTAAAAGGGTCAAATATGGGGGAAAAAAAGAATTAATATGGTGACCTAATGGTGTGATTGTTGGATTTGGCAATGAGTAAGTAATTGGTATCTCTAACAGAAACTGCTGATTGTCTTTTCTCTTCTTCCACAGTAACTGAAGTCAGGCTTTTTAGCTGGGAACATGGCAGCCTGGAGTAATGTCTATTTTTTCTAGCTCTACATATGTGTGTGTGAAATGTAACTAACTTCTGGTCATGTGAAGTCAGTGGAAGTTTACACTTCTGAAAATGTTCCTTAAGCTTCATCCTGTGTGCACTTTGTTTCTTCTACTTGTTCTTCTCTTTTCCATCCTGTTGCCAGGAAACATATTGCCGCAATTTGGCCCAGGAGGTCAAAGCCATGCGATAGGATAAAAACAAGCAGAAACATATCATCCTTGGAATGGTTGCATTAACTTCTTTGTGAAAAACAAGCTTCCATATTATTTATGCCACTTAAAATTTTTTTTTCTCATGAGCATCTTACTGTAATCATCACTGTACAGTGACTTCAAAAAGAACAGCCTCTGTGAAATGACGGAGGGAAAACCTACAGTGTAGTGGGTTAAGTGTTGAAGTCTTCTTAAGTATAATCAAAATCTTATTCACGATGACATAAGGTATATATGTTATGTGAAAAAGTCATAAAGAGTGCTCATTTATTTATATGAAACTGTATACTTTATTGTTATTTGTATTTCAGTCTCTGAAAGCCATGACGAATACAGCAATAAATCAATTATAATGTAAAGAATATACACCATTTCTATACCCACTTAGTGAGT
Organism: Saguinus oedipus; assembly: GCA_031835075.1. Classification (NCBI taxonomy): domain Eukaryota; kingdom Metazoa; phylum Chordata; class Mammalia; order Primates; family Cebidae; genus Saguinus; species Saguinus oedipus. The sequence continues at coordinate 54,198,465 of CM063177.1, forward strand.
ATTCTTCTCAAAAGGTAACTGCCTACTTAAAAGGATAAAAATAAAATTCTACTACTAATTTACAAATTAACAATAATTAATGGCACAGAGATATTTAACACTTACTATCCCATGAGGAAATGAGGCAAAGCGATAACAATACTTCCAGTTCCCGTGAGGAAAGAACCAATTCCAATTATCTTTGGTCTGTGTAGTTTGGATCCAAAATAACTTACAAATAAAATCACAAGACAATTTCCTAGAAAGATAACAAAATTACGTTGATACGACTTAGTCCAGTTTTATGTTTAGTAGAATTAAAAAAAAAAAGATTAAAAAAACAGATTCAAGAAACAGATATAAGCCAAGAAACTAAAGTTATAATTATGTTCAAATCATTGCTGATGAAGAGCTGCAAAGTTTAATAAAAACATAAAGAATTCATTTCTTAATAAAAATACATATGGTAAGTTAAAATTTAAAACTAATAAAATTCTAGATGCTTTCATTAAGCCTGGAGCATAGAAAAATTAAGGACATGTAAGATAAAATATCCTCTGAATCACAAAAATTTAGAATTTAAAAGAAAGAGAAGCCTTCCTTTATGCGATTACTTTTAAAATGGCCATTAGTTAAGCATACTGTAAATAAAGTTAAAAGATAATCAGGAACTTGTAGAAAATATTTGCAATCTATAAAATAGACATAATTTTGGGGACTCTTTAAATAATTAAAAGGTTAAAAAAAAAGGAAAAAAGGCAGTGAGCTATCAATTCATGAAATAAAAAAAAATTTTTCAATAATTGTATAAATCTATTTTTAGAGAAATCCAAAATTAAAATTAAGATAACAAACCAATGTCTTCGATGTTCTAAAAACAACTTTTAACCCTAAATTCTGTACCCACTTGGATACTAAATGTCTAACTTAGTTTGCTCCAAAGTGGTTCCTCCCGCATAAAGCCACAAAAATTATAGTCCTCTTTCAACCTGTCTTCATACTGGGGCATCCTGAAAAAGGGGAGGTAAAACCTTTCAAGTCACTAGTTTGCAAGGAATGAGTTTGTGTAGGATCCAGGTGTTTTCAGTATGTTCACTATCAACAGTTTGGACTAGGTAATTCTTTCTTGGGTTTATACTGTACATCGTTGAATGTTAATCAGTATCCTTGGCCTCTATCCGTAGGTGCCAGTAGCATCTCTCCCTACCTGGTAGTGACAAACAAAAATCTATTCAGATATGCCATACTGCCCATGGGACAAATTTAACCCCGGCTGAGAACAAGTGGTATAAGTAGCCATCCCCAACCTTTTTGGCACCAGGGACCAGTCTGGTGGAAGACAATTTTCCATAGATGGGGTGGGTTGGGGGCAGATGGTTTCAGGACAAAACTGTTCCACCTCAGATCAGCAGACTTTAGTTAGATTCTCAGGAGTGGGCAACCTAGATCCCTCACATGTGCCGTTCGCATGAGGGTTTGCGATCCTGTCAGAATTTAATGACTCCACTGATCTGACAGGAGGCAGAGCTCAGGTGATAGATAATGCTCACTAGCCCACCACTCATCTCCTGCTGTGCAGTCCAGTTCCTAACAGGCCACAGATGGGTACTGTCTGTGTTCAGGGACCTCCGGTATAAGGTATTTATGAACAGTTGTTGTTGTTGTTTTACCTCTGCAAATCTGGATTAAATTTTTTTAAAAAGTTACCAATGTCAAAGCTTCCATCAATTAAACCAGCAAGAGAAGAGGACATGCCAAATCTCCTTTCTATTTGAGTGATGGAACTTTTCATAATGCTTCCACCTAGTGTCCTAGCAACATGGGTGAATGACAGGGCTGCCAAGAATATCTAAGAAAAAGCAGAAGAAAAGGAGAAAATTGGTTAATCAAAGAACTCCATAATATTTATAGGTACATAGAATTAAAATAACTTTTCTTCTTTACTTACAAACACTTGTATCATAAAAAGGATGCCTATTTTTTCATATACCAAGTGGTACTTCTCAGGGCTTTTAATATTAGAACTATAATGAAAAAGCATGGCTTTCCAAGTTGGTTACACTTGTCAAATTATTATAGCAGTTCTGTTAAAATTGTTTTTTAAATTAATGCCATTAGCATATTTATAGAAAGCTAGACACTGTTCTCAGATGGCCATGATGGTAAACTATTCTTTATTTCCAACTGTGAAGGGAGTGGCAGTGCATTCTCAAAGATAGCATTTCGATGAAGCCAGCTGAAAAATGAAACTTGACATAGGTAAAGGAAAATTCTATGACCAATGTAAATGACTGACATTTAGCCTAAGATGCAGTGGTTATAGATGTGTTAATTTTCCATTTCATTTTAACAAAATTTGTTGATTTATTCTTCCTCTTATAGCTCATATCCACAGCTACACACTAGTTCCTTAATCTTACCCAGTTATTGATTGCATGTTTGTGTTTCCCCAAATTCATATGTTAAAATCTTAATTTCCAGTGTGATGTTACTGGGGATAGAGCCTTTGCAGAGTAATTAGGTCATGAGAGTAGAGCCCCCATTATGGGATTTGTGCCCTATAAGAAAATAAATAAGTCATCCTTTCTCTCTCTCTCTCTCTCTCTCTCTCTCTCTCTCTCTCTCTCTCTCTCTCTCCCCCCTTTCTGTCACATGAGGATACAGTAGGAAGATGGCCATCTGTAAATCAGGAAGAGGTTCCTTACAAGAACCCAACCGCACTTGATCCCTAATCTCAGACTTCTCAGTCTCCAGTAATGTGAGATACTAATTTCCGTTGTTTCGGTCATCAAATCTTTGCTATTCCATTAACCTGAACCAAGAGACTACTTCTCAAATCCTCCTGCACTCCCAGTAGTCTCTACCACCACTTCTCAACTAAATTAGTCCAACAGCCTCCTGATACAGTTTTCTAGTTCTTCTCCCATCTGCCTAATAGTCTCTTCTAAACTCAGTAGCTAGAGAAATATTTTCAAAATAAGAATTAGATTATGCTTCCACTGTGTGTCTTCTCATGTGATTTATAGTAACATGAAGGTTTTCCAATGACTTATAGGGCCATAAATGATCTGTTCTCTCCTCTGAACCTCTCCCAAATAATAATCCCTTTTATCTTTCAAAGCTTATGTTGTTATTCATTTCTTTGCTCATTCCTCTTCAGCTACATTTGACCTCCTTGTTATACCTTGACAATTCCAGATTTATTATATTGTCTCAAATTCTTTGTCTTTGAATTTTGATTGCAGCAAAAGTTCTTACCCATAGTGTTCTATCACCCTGTCCTTCATATTATTATTATTATTATTATTATTATTATTATTATTATTATTTTGAGATGGGGTCTTGCTCTGTCACCCAGGTTGGAGTGCAGTGGTGTGATCTCAGCTCTGCCTCCTGCCTCAGCCTCCTGTGTAGATGGGATTACAGGTACATACCACCACACCTGGCTAATTTTTGTATATTTAGTCGAGACTTGGTTCCACTATGTTGACAAGGCTGGTCTGGAACTCCTGACCTCAAGTGAGCCACCCAGCCTCCCAAAACACTGGAATCACAGACATGAGCCATTGCACCCAGCCCTTACAATGTACTCTTAAACAAAAAAAAAAGTTTTAAAAAAAGAAATCACAAGGAAATTCAGAAAATATGTAGAGACACATAAAAACAAAAACACAGCATATCAAATCTTATGGGAGTCAGTGAAATCAGTATTAGAAGGGAAGTTTTTAGTGGTGGATGATTATGTTAAAAACAAGGAAAAATCTCAAATCAACCATAATTTTGCCTTTCAAGAAACTAGGAACATAAAAAAAGGAATACAGAACATAAAGTTAGGAGAAGGAAGGATATAATAAAGATTAGATTAGAGATGACTAAATAAGAAAATAGCAAAACAATAGAAAAAAAAAGTCACCCCAAGAGTTTGTTCCTTGAATATATTAACGAAATTTTCAAACCCCTAGGTAAAGTAGAAAAAAAAAAAGAGAAGACTTAACTAGTCAAAATTAGAAATAAAAGAGGAGACTACAATGAATAATTTTATTCCAACAAATTGGAAAACCTAGAAAAAAAGATTCAATTTCCTGAAACATATGACCTGAATCATAAGTCAGTAAATAATCTGAAGAAACTAGAACTAGAGCAAGCATTGAAGTAGAAATCAAGAACCTCCTGACAAAGAAAAGCCCAGGATCAGATGATTTCACTGGAGAATTTTACCAAACTCTTAAAGCTGAATTGACTTAATTGTTTATAAACTCTTTCAAAAATTGAAGAAGAGGGTACTTGCCCAAATTTATTCTATCCAGCTAGCATTACCCTGTTACCAAAATAAGATAAAGATACAAAAAAGAAAACTACAGAAAAATACTTCTGTTGAATATTAATGCCAAAATCTAAACAAAATACTAGCAGATTGAATTCGACAGCACATCAAAAGCATATCATGTCATGACCAAGTGGGATGTATACCTGGAATACAAGAATGACTAAACATAAAATAATAATCAATCTAATACATCACATTAAGAAACAACAAAACCACATGATTATCTCAATAAACACAGAAAAAGCATTTGAAAGACATCTACTCTCACTACTAACAATTGAAACAGGGCTAGAAGTTCTAGCCAGAGCAATTAGACCAAAAAAAAAAGAAAGAAAGAAAGAAAGAAAGAAAAGTCATTCAAATTGGGATAGAATTAAAATTAATACTGTTCACATTTTATATAATAACATAAAGACTCCACACAAAAAAACCTGTTAGAACTCATAAACAAATAGATCCAAGTTGCAGGATATAAATCAACATTCAAAAATTAGTGTATTTCTATGTATTAATAATAAACATCCCAAAAAGGAAATTAACTAAATTCCATTTACTACAGCATTAAAAAAGATAAAACACATAGGGATAAACTTGTCCAAAGAAGAGAAATATTTGTACATGTAAACTAGGAAAAAATGAAAGATATAAAGCACAAATAAATGGAAAAACATTTCATGCTCATGGATTGGAAAACTTAATATTGTTAAAACATCCATACTATCTAAAGCCATCTATAGATTCAATGTAATCCCCATCAAAATCTCAATAGCATTTTCATAGAAATAGAGATTAACAACCTAAAATTTATATAGAATCCAAAGGCACACTGAATAGCCAAACAATCCAGAAGAAAAATTGGATGCTTCACATTCCTGATTTTAAAATATATTGCAAAGCAACAGTAATTAAGATACTGTTGTATTGGCATAAAGATAGATATGTAGACAAATGAACCAAATATAGAGCTCAGAAATAATCACTTGCCTATATGGACAAATTACTTTCAATAAGGATGCCAAGACTACACAAGAAAGGAAGGAGTCACTTCAGATAATGGTATTGGAAAAACCAGATACTCAAACAGAAAAGAATGAAGTGGAGCCCTTACTTTACACCATATGTAAAATTAACACACAGTGGATTAAATACCTAAATGTAAGACGTAAAACCATCAAACTACTACAAGGAAACACAGGAAGAAAGCTTCAGGAAAAGATATATGTTAGCTCAAAAGTAGGGGGTTTAAATTTGACATAATCATCTATAATAGTAGAAATAAGTCTAACTAGATCAATATATACAATAAATGTAAATGCAAAAAAATGGCTAGTTTAAAGGTAAAGATTTTGTGTGTGGGTGGATTTAAAAGAAATTCAGAGGAGAGGTGAAACAAGATGGCAGATTAGAAAACTCCACTGATTGTCCCTACCCTACAAAGACACCGATTTAACAGCTATCTACACACAAAAAAAAGCACCTTCATAAAAGCCAAAAATTAGGTGAACACACCCAGTACATGTTTTTAACTTTATATTGCTGAAAGAGGCATTGAAAAGGTAGGAAACAGTCTTTTTTTTTTTTTTTTTTTTTTTTTTTTGACGTGGAGTCTAGCTCTGTAACCCAGGCTGGAGTGCAGTGGCTCAATCTCAGCTCACTGCAACCTCCACTTCCTCGGTCCCAGTTCAAGCAATTCTCCTACCTCAGCCTCCCAACTAGCTGGGATTACAGGCACAAGACACAATGACCAGCTAATTTTTGTATTTTTTAGTAGAGATGGGGTTTCACCATGTTGGCCAGTCTGGTCTTAAACTCCTGACCTCGTGATCTGCCTGCCTTGGCCTCTCAAAACGCTGGGATTACAGGCATGAGCCACCGTGCGCGGCCAGGAAACAGTCTTAAATCACTGACGCTGGTTTTTCTCCATTCCCTGGCAGCAACAATGTAGTGCAAAGAGAATTCTTTTGTGCTCTAGAAGGAGGTAGAGCCAGAAATTGTAAGGCATTGAATTCAGTGCTTCCCTTATTATAGCAGAAAGCAAAACGAGACCAACCTCAACCGACTCTTACCCATAAAGTGTGTGCACTTCATCCAGCCCCAGCCAAGGAAAACTTGCCCATCCCGGTAGTCAAAACTTGAGTTCCTGCAAGTATCACCACCAAGGGCTAAAAGGCTGTTGGCCTCCAAATAAACTTAAAAAAGATTATTCAAAGGAATAATACAAGAGAAGTGCCTAAAGCTAGAGAAAGATATCAATAGCCAAGTACAAGAAGGCTATAGAATACAAAGCAGATATAGCCCAAAAAAGTTTATCTCAAGACATTTAGTACTCAAACTCCCAAAGGTCAAAGATAAAGAAAGCATCCTAAAACCAGCAAAAGAATAGAAAGAAATAACATACAATGGATCTCTAATACATTGAGCAGCAGAATTTTCAATGGAAACCTTACAGGCAGTAGAGAGTGCCGTGACATTTTTAAAGTACTGAAGAAAGGACCCCAGTGCAGTGGCTCATGCCTGTAATCACAGCAATTTGGGGGGCTGAGGCAGACAGATCACTTGAGCTCAGGAGGTAGAGACTGGCCTGACCAATAGGCTGAGACATGAGAATCACTTGATCCTGGGAGGTGGAGGTTATAGTGAACAGAGAGCACCCCATGGCACTCATGCCTTGGAGACAGAGTGAGTCTTTGACTCAAATAAATAAATAAAATACTAAAGAAAGAAACCTTTTATGCTAGGAGAGTATATCTGGCAAATTTTCTTCAAACATGAAGGAGAAATAAACACTTTTCCAGATAAACGAAAGCTGAGGGATTTTTTCAACATCAAGCCTGTTTTATTAAAAAATGCTACAGGGAGTAGTTTAATCAGGAAGAAAGGGACATTAATGAGCCATAAGAAATCATCTGAAGGTGCAAATTCACTAGTAGTAGTAAGTACACAGAAAAACACAGAACATTGTAACACTAACTGTGGTGTATAAACTACTGTTATCTTAAGTACAAAGACTAAACAAACCAACCAAAAATAATAACTAAAACAACTTTTGAAGACATAGAGAGTAAAATAAGATATAAATAGGAAAATAAAAAGTCAGAAAATAGGGCAATGAAGTTATGGAGTAGTGTCTTGATTGGCTGTCTTCTTGCTTGTTTGCCTCTTGGTTTATGTAATCAGTGTTAAGTTGTTATCAGCTTAAAATAATTAGCTGTAACATAGTATTTGCAACATCAGGGAAACTCTCAGGGCATTGGTCTAGTCTGGGCAAAAATGTCCTGAGTAATATCCCATAAGCACAGAAAGCCCAAGCAAAAATGAACAAATGGAATTATATTAAGTTAAAAAGCTTCTGCACAGCAAAGGAAACAATCAACAAAGAGACAACCCACAGAATAGGAAGTATTTGCAAACCAGTCATCTGATAAAAAATTAATAATCAGATTATATAAGGAACCCAAACAGTTCTATAGAAAACAGTCTAAAAATTTGATTTTAAAATGGATAAAAGATTTGAATAGACATTTCTCAAAAGAAAAGATATACAACTGGAAAAAAGACATATTAAAAGGTGTTCAGTATCATTGATCATCAAAGAAATGCAAATCAAAACTACAATGAGATGTCATCTTCCTCCATTTAAAATGGATTATATTTAAAAGACAGGGAATAACAAATGGTGACAGAAGTTTGGAGAAAAGGGAACCCTCATACACTGTTGGTGGGAAAGTAAATTTGTACAACCACTATAGAGAATAGTTTGGAGGTTACTAACAAAACTAAAAATAGAGCTACCATATGATCCAGCAATCCCACTTCTGAGCGCAAATCCAAAAGAAAGGAAATAAATATTTCAAAGAGATATCTGCACTTCTGTGTTTGTTGCAATGGTATTCACAATATCCAAGAATTGTGAGCAGTAAGTTTTCATCAGCAGATAATTGGATAAAGGAAATATCGTACTTATGCATAATGGAGTGTTAGCCATAAAAAAAAAAAATTCCCAAGATTCATTTGCAACAGCATGGATGGAACTGGAGGCATCATGCACTGGGGTCTGTTTGTGGGGGGCAAGGGAGGTACAGCCTCCCTTGGGGGTGGGGGTGGGGAGGTCAGGGAGGGATAACATGGGGAGAAATGCCAGATGTAGGTGACGTGGGGGATGGAGGCAGCAAACCACATTGCCATGTGAGTACCTATGCAACAATCCTGCATGGTCTGCACATGTACCCCAGAACCTAAAGTAAAATAAAATAAATAAATAAATAAATAAATGAAATAAGCCAGGTACAGAAAGACGATCATCACATTTTCTTATTTACTTGTGGAATCAAAAAAATTAAAACAATCTAACCCATGGAAATAGGGAGTAAAGTATGATACCAGAAGGTGGAAAGGGTAGTGGGGTATGAAGGGACATGGGCATAGTTAACGGATACAAAAAAAAAAAAATAAGCCCTAGTATTTGATAGCACAGTATGGTGAGTATAAACAATAATAACTGTATAAGTTAAACTAGCTAAAAGAGTATAACTGGATTATACATTTAACCCAAAGGATAAATGTTTGAGGGGATAGATACTTCATCTTTCATGATGTGATTATTACACATTGCATGCCTGTATCTGAACATCTCATGTACCTCATAAATATCAAAAATTAAAAATTAAATAAATGTTGACATAAAAAAGTAAAATTTTTTAAAAATGAAAATTAAAAATATTTATGTGCTTTAGAGGTATTCCTAAATCATAAGGAATGGTGATAATTGTAAATGGAAAGAAAATATAGCTAAAGGAAAATATAGCTGTATAAATAAGAGTCTATTAGACTTAGAAAAACATCATTAGGGATACAGAAGGTCTCTACCTATTGAAGTTTATCAACTGAAAAGATAAAATGGTTATAAAAATATACTTAACAGCTACAAAATATAGTCATCAAAAGAACTATATTTCTATTGTTCTCATGATAGTGTGTGAGTTCTCACGAGATCTGATGGTTTTATAAGAGGCTTCTCCATTTGCTTGGCTCTCACTTCTCTCACCTGCCACCTTATAAGACCTGCCTGTTTTGTCTTCTATCATAATTGTAAGTTTCCTGAAGCCTCCCTAGCCATATGGAACTGTGAGTGAATTAAATGTCTTTTCTTTATAAATTACCTATTCTTAGGTATTTCTTCATAGCCGTGTGAACATGGACTAATAGAGAAACCACACAAGCAAGAAAAGAGCAGAATAAAATTTGTAAACAATTCAGAGAAAAAAGCAACCTAAATTTCTGTGTCTTGTGTAATTATTTATCCAAAGTGAAGGAGAAATAAGGGCTTTTTCAGATAAATAAAAATTAAAGTAGGCTGGGCATGGTGTCTCATGACTATAATCCCAATATTTTGGGAGGCCGATGTGGGTGAATCACCTGAGTTGGGAGTTTGAGACCAGCCTGATCAATGGAGAAACCCCATCTCTACTAATAATACAAAACTAGCCAGGCATTGTGGCACATGCCTGTAATCTCAGCTACTCAAGAGGCTGAAGCAGGGGAATCACTTGAACCCAGGAGGTAAAGGTTGTGGTGAGCCAAGGCCAAGATTGTGCAATTGCACTCCAGCCTGGGCAATGAGAACAAAATTCCATCTAAAAAAAATCAGTTTAATTCATCGGCAGTTATATCTGCCTTGAAAGATGTTGAAAAAAATTTTTTAGAGAAAGAGAAAGTAATTTAGGTCAGGAACTCAGATCACCATAAAAAGGACATATTGAAAAATAGTGAGAGTAAAATAAAAAGTATCATTTTTTAAATTCTTAATTAATCTAAGACACGAGAGCTGTTGAAAATAATAGTGACAACAATGAATTTAATTACGTTTTCTTATGTATGTGTCTCATGTATATGCTCATACATAAGTGAAATGAATTACAACAATTATACAAGAAATGGTAGAAAAGTATTAGGAATACTTTGTTATTATAGGTTACTCACACTATCCATGCAGTGGTATGGTGTTACACAAAAGTGAACTCAAATTACTTGTAATAGTACATCCCAAATGACAGAGCAAACTCTACAGAAGTAAAGGGAAAAAAGCTTAGGGAATATGCTAAGAAAAAAAATTAAAATCATATAAATTGCTCAGTTTAAACCACAAAAGGCAGAAAAAAGGAGGAAGATAAAATAAAAAGAGGGCAACAAATAGAAAATTAATAAATGTGATAGCTATTAATCCAGCCACAGTTACATGCCACATAATGACATTTCAGTGAATGGTGGACTGCATGTGATAGTGCTCCTATAGGTTATAATACATAGTTTTACTTTACCTTTTCTATTTCTAAATATATTTAGATACACACATACTATTGTGTTACAATTTCTACAGTATTCAGTACAGTAATATGCTATACAGTATTGTAGGCTTGAAACAAAGTCCCATACCACATAGTCTAGGTGTATAGTAGACTATATATCATTTAGATATGTGTAAGTATACTCTATGTCTATACAATGACACAATTGCCTAGCAATGTATTTCTCAGAATGCATCCTTGTTATTAAGTGATTGCACGACTGTATATCAGTAATCACTTTTAACACTAATGATCTAAATGCACCAATTATAAAACTAAGATTATAACCTTGGATCAAATAAGATGACCTAACTATTATGTTGCCTACATGAAACTCATTTTAACTACAAAAGCACACATATATAACCAAGTACTCCCAATTTTCTAAGAAAAAGAAAATAAGTTATTATTATTATTTTATCTTATTTTATCTTTTCCCCAATTCCCCTTCTCCCCACTTTCTGCCTAGCACTTTAGAAATGCATTTATAACTTTTTACTCCCCTTCACCAAACACTCTCTACAGGGCAGGTTTGTTTAACTACATGCTTAGAAGCTGCAGACCGAAACTGTCACCTACCAGGGATTTGTTCTGAGAGACAACAATTAATCTACAACTCAGAGTATGTCCACTATAAAACTCTCCCACCTGCAGAGTTTCAGTCACCTTTCCAACCTAGTTCTGCCCACAAAGGCCCCAGCAGTATTCAGCTTGACTGCCCATTAAATAAGGTCCTGAAGTAATTTATGCAGACCCCCACCTGTTTGCTTCCTCCCCTGACGTGCATAAATCACGTCAACACCCTCTTAAAAATACCTGCTTTCTACTTCAAAAACAAAGCAGTACCCCTTAGGCAAGAAGTCTATGTTTCTTTCCACAAGATAGCTTTGGAATAAAAAGTCATGTTCTTTATACTAAACCTCATTCTTGTTAATTGGACTCTGCAAGAGGTGAGTGACAAAACCTGCATTTTGCTTACATATGTATTACAAGTACATGGATGGAGAAAAATGCTTTACGTTAACATTAATCAAAACAAAGCAGAACTAGCTAAATTAATTTTAGACAGAACAGCCTTCAAAGCAAGAAAATTATCAGAGATTTAAAAAGGTATTACATAATAATAAAGTGATCAATTTTCAAATAGGTCATAATAGGTTTTAATATGGAAGAACCCAACAACAGATCATCAAAATATTGAAAGTGAAATGAATAGAAATGTTAGGTGAGATAGACAAATACGCCATTATAGTTAGAGATTTCAACATTCCACTATGAGAAATAGACAGATCCAGTGGGCACAAATAGAAAGGACAGAGTTGACCTAAACAACATCATCAATTAACTGGAAAGAATCATATTTATATACACAGAGGAATGTATATGCTGCATATAACTTCATCCAACAACAGCAGCACAATTCCTCTTAAATTCACATAGAGGATTTGTCAAAATAGATCACATTCTGGGCCACAAAACACAACTTAACAAAGTTAAAAGAATAGTAATCACATAACATCTGCCTTCAGATCCCATTAGTATTTAACTAGAATCAGTAACAGAAAGATAATGGGAAAATCCCAAATATGTGAAGACTAAATAACACACTTTGATGTAACAAATGGTCAAAGGAAATCACAAGAGAAATTTAAAACTACTTTGAACTAAATAAAAATAAAAACACAAGCTATCAAGATTCTTGGGATGTAACAAAAACAATGCTTAGAGGAAAATTTATTGTACCAAATACACATATTAGAAAAAAAAACCTAACATAAATATCTAAAATTTCTACCTTAGGACATCTGAAGAAGAATAATAAATTAAATTTAAATTAAGTTGGGTAAAGAAAATAATAAAAATGAGCACAGGAGTCAGTAAGTTAAAAACAGGAAAACAATAGAAAAAAGTACAAAACCAAAAGTGGAATCTTTAGAAAAAGCAATAAAATTGTTAAGCTTCTAGCCATGGTAACTAAGAAAAAAAGAGGGAGGACACAAATTACTAACACCAGAAATAAAAGATGAGATATCACTACAGATCTCATGGATATTAAAAGGATAACAAAGAAACACTATAAACACCACTTTGTCTATAATTTTAGTAACATATAAAATGGCCCAATTTCTTGAAAGACATTATCAATTCAACCTCATCCAAGAAGATATATACCATCTGAATAGACTTAGTTTAATAACGATTAATTCATAATTAATAACATTTCAAAACAGTAAGAACCAGGCCCAGATGGTTACAATGGTGATTTCTATCAAATGTTTAAAAAAGAAACTATACTAATGCTCTATAATTCTTTTCAGAGAACAGAGCATTAGAAATACATTTCATCTCATTTTATAAGGACAGGCTTGCCCTAACACCTAAAACATAGAATGATATTAAATATTACAACAAAAGAAAACTACAGACTAATTTATCTCATAAACATAGATTTAAATATTCTCCACAAATATTAGAAAAAAAAACCCTAAGAATCCATGAAAAGAATTGAACAGCATGACTGAATGGGATTTTTCCCAGGCATGAAAACCTGGTTTGCCATGTCAAAATCAATTTATATAATTGATTCATCATATCAGTAGGCTATAAAAGAAGAAAAATCACATAATTATATTAATCAATTCAAAAGAATAATTTGACAAAAACCCACATTTGTTTATGACAAAAACTCTCAATACATTATGAATAGAGGAAAATGTCTTCAACTTTATAAAGGTCATCTACTAATACACTACAGATAACATTATATTTAGTGGTAAGAAACTCAAAACTTTCCTATTAAGATCGGTAAGAAGGCAAAGATATCCCCTTTCCTCACTGCTTTTGAACATGGTACTGGAAATCCTAGCTAATGCAATAAAACAAGAAAAAAGAATAAAATGTATACAGATAGGGAAGGAAAAATAAAAGTCTTTGTTTGTAGATGTCATAATTGTCTATGTAGAAATTCTGAAAAAAAATTAACAAAAATAAAAAAGAAGAATTCCTGTAAGTGATAAGCAATTTTAACAAAGTTGTGGAATATAAGTTTTCATACACTAGCCAATAGATTTCCTATATACCAGAAATGAACAAGTAAAATTTGAAATCAAAAACACGGTGCCATTTACATTAGCAGGAATACTTAAGTATAATTTTTTCTTAACTGCAAGATTTTTGTACAAAATTCTGAGTTTAAAAATTTAAAAAGTAAATAAATATTTTGTGTTTATTTATAGGAAGATTCAATATTATCAGAATTTCAGGCTTATCAACTTGATGTACGTATGCAATACAATTATGAATAAAATTTCAACTACTTTTGTGGATATCGACAAACTGATTTAAAGTTTATACAGTGAGGCTAAAGATCCAGAACAGTCAACATAATATTGAAGGAGAAGAACAAAATTTAGAGACTGATAATATGGACCTCAAGACTTGCTATAAAGCTATGTTAATCCGAAGAGAGTGGTAATTATGAAGGAATAGACAAATAAACCAAAGAAAGAATAGAGAGCCCCAAAATAGATTCATATAAACAAATCGACTGACAAAGTCCTTGACAAAGAAGCAAAAGCAATAAAGCAACGCAATGGAGAAAATACAGGCTTTTCAACAAATGGTGCTGGAACAACTGGACATCTGCATGCAAAACAGATGAATCTAGATGCAGTCTAGATTCAAACGGATTTTAAAATGGATCACAGACCTAAATGTAAAATGCAAAACTCAATACTCTTAGAAATTAAAACATTAGAGGAAATCTATATTACCTATGGTTTGGTGATGACTTTTTAGATGAAACACCAAAGGTATAATCCCTTAAAAAAAAAAAAATGGTTGGCCAGGTGTGGCAGCTCACACCTGTAATCCCAGCATTTTGGGAGGCCAAGGCAGTCAGATCACAAGGTCAGGAGTTCAAAACCATCATGGCAAACATCTACTACTACTGTCTCTACTAAAAATACAAAAAACTTAACTGGGCATGGTGGCATGTGACTGTAATCTCATCTACTAGGGAGGCTGAGGCAGGAGAATCGCTTGAACCCAGGAGGTGGAGGTTGTGGTGGGCAGAGATTGCACCATTGGACTCCAGCCTGGGAAACAGAGCAAGACTTCATCTCAAAAAAAAAAAAAAAAAAGCTGGTAAACTAGACATTGTTAAAATTTAAAACTTCTGCTTTATGAGATAAAATTTAAGAGAATAAAAAGAGAAGCCCAGACTGAGGGAAAATATTTGCTAAGAACATTTCTGATAAAGGACTTTTCCAAATGATAAAGGACTCTTAAAACTCAAAAATAAGGAAACAAACTAATTGCAAAATAGATCAAAGACTTAACCGACACCTCACTGGGGAAGATATACAGATGATAAGTAAGCACATCGATTTTATGCCTCAAATTCTATGTTATCAGGAAAATGCAAACTAAAATGACAATGAGATACCACTATATACCTATTAGAATTGCCAATATTTAAAACACTGATCACTGCAAATGTTGGCAAGCACATGGAGCAATAGGAATTGTATTCATGCTGTTGAGAATAAAAAAATGGTTCAGCCACTTTGGAAGCCAGTTTGACAATTGCCAACAAAATTAAACATACTTTACCATATAATCTAGCAATCACACTACTTGGTATTTACCCAAAAGAGTTGAAAACATATGTTCACATAAAAACCTGCACACAGATGTTTATAGTAGTTTTATGTATAATTGCCAAAACTTGAATGTAATCCAGCTGTACTTCAGTATGTATATGGATAAACAAACGGATATATCCAAATAATGAAATATTATTCAATGCTAAAAAATCAGCTACCAAATCACACAAAACCATGAAGGAGCCATTAATACATGTCACTAAATGAAAGAAGCCAGTCTGAAAAGTCTACAGTGTAAGAATTCAATTATAACATTTATGGAAAAAACAAAACTATGGAGGCAGTATAAAAAAATTACTGTTTGACAAAGATTGAGTGAGTGAAAAATAATGAAGAGCAGAAAAGAAACCCAAGGCAATAAAACTACTCTGTCTGATATTATAATAATGAATACATAATATCAAAAGTGTACCCTAATGTAAAATATGGGCTAAGGATAATTATAATGTGTGAATGTAGATTCACAAATTTTAACAAATATACTACTCTGGTGGGGAATGTTCATGATGGAGGAAGTTACATATCTGTGGAGATAGGAGATAAACAAGAATTCTCTAGCTTTGACATCACTAGCTTTGAATAGAGGAAGCCATGAGCCAAGGAGTTCAGACAGCCTCATGAAGTTCAGAAGCCAAAGAAATTATCCCCAGAATCTTTTTTTTTCTTTTCTTTCTTTTTTTTTTTTTTTGGAGACGGAGTTTCGCTCATTACCCAGGCTGGAGTGCAATGGCGCGATCTCGGCTCACTACAACCTCTACCTCCTGGGTTCAGGCAATTCTCCTGCCTCAGCCTCTTGAGTAGCTGGGATTACAGGCACGCGCCACCATGTCCAGCTAACTTTTTTGTGTTTTTAGTAGAGACGGGGTTTCACCATGTTGACCAGGATGGTCTCGATCTCTTGACCTCGTGATCCACCCGCCTCGGCCTCCCAAAGTGCTGGGATTACAGGCGTGAGCCACCGCGCCCGGCCCTATCCCCAGAATCTTTAGAAAGAAACACAGACTTGCAGTATTGAGTTTAGTTCACTGAAACTCGTTTCAGACTTCTGAGTTTCAGATAGTTAAGACAATAATTGCATTGTTTTAAGCCACTAAGGGGAATGAGAATGGAATCAGAAATTGGAAAGTTTTTTTTGCTCCATTACTTAAGGTTTTTGTTATTAATGCATTACTTTTGTGTTGTTGCATACTTTTCATTACAATTTAGAGGTATAAGAAATTCAAACAGCAGAAGAGACAAGTATTAAAGATGATGGATATACTGGTAGGTTTTACATAACTTAGTTGGTTCAGTTCAAAAATTGAGGGAAAGGGGTAGAAAAGACTCAAAGTATACATTGTTTTTACTGGAAGGTGTTTGTTATGTATTTGCATTTATATCCATTTCCATCTACTGAGTTTGTCTATGTAAGCCAGTAACAACATCTGTATTAGTGTCTGCACATGCACATAAACAAGTGTAAGACTCCCATAGTTAGTTCATACTAAATTATCTGGTCTGAAGGTGAATTTTTAGAAGTTTAGAATGCAGAAGGTCATTAAAATAGGCCACTTATAAATTCCTGCTTACCACAACATCTTGAGGGTACTAATATTACAAAAATCCCCACTTACTTTAACAATATGAAGTAGAGTTGAAACATGGGACTTAGAATCAGACTGCCTGAGTTCAGACCTGAGTTCCACCACTTACCAGCTTTGTGACTGACAGGAAATCATTTGCCCTTTCTTTACATAGATGTTTTCATCTGAGAGGGGAAATAATAGCATCTGGTTGATAGAATTGTGATAAGGAAAAAAAAATCTATTAGCAGATTTAAAGCCACCAGACCACTACCTGACACACAGTAAGTAGATAATAAATGTTAGCTACTATTATTGTCATTTTTCTGGTCTTATTTAGCTTAAGGTAATGTGCTTTGTGAGTGAAATCACCGTAATACCCGCTAATGAAAAGCAAAAATAATTCAGCATACCATGTTAATCCTAGACAGTAGAATGTAATTCAATTGTATCACCAATAGTTTTTCTTTGTGACTTTCATTCTGCTTAGATATTATTCAAATATTTCATCAGAACAACATTTTACTAGTAATCTCTGAAAACAGACATCATGTTCCCTGGACAAAGTTAAAAGGAACCAGATATAACATTATTGCAATTCAGATGATCTCAGGGGTGTTTATTCAGCTGGATAAGACTACAACTTTGACTAAATAAAAAATTTAAAATATTGGTAAAATATGACTGTGATTGATTTCTTGATTTCCGCAAGACTTCCCTGTGTGGGTTTAAGGTTTTGACTTGGGTACCAGGGTTTTCCATATACAACATAGGGGACCTCAGGTAAATTTCTCAACTTTGCTGAGTCTTGATTTCATCATATATCACCATACTGAGGAGTCCTTTTTTCTGTTTATGAAAATTTTGCTATCATTTAATGGCTCCCACAGTTTGTGACAAAAGCAACAGTCAGAATTATTACTTTAACCAACTTGGAAGTGGAAATATTCAATGGCTTTCCTAAGTCATCAATTAGGTCTTTTGTTGAGGTCTTTTGATTATTGCTGATCTTTTTTCTGTCAGAGTATATTACTTAAAAGAATTTTTAAAATGCTGTTCTTTAAAAAAAAGAATATTTAAATAGAACAAGATCACAAAGTGATTCATAAGACATTAGTGCTCCAGATTTATAGGTTATTTCAAAAAGCATATTTTATATATTATTCATTAAACATCCATTCTTTTAATCACATTTATAAGTACATTTTGACCTATCAAGAACCAAAGAAAATATATAAAAATATATCTAAACTTTCCACATTAATAAACACTGAAGGATTGAAAATTTTACCAATGAAATTCCTTAATCAGATTCAAAGACTATTTTAAATCAAGATATGAATTATTTTGTTTAAACTATACTTTAATTGAAAATGATGATTTAAAATATCATATTCTTTTTTCTTTCTTTTTTTTTTTGAGAGTGAGTCTCGCTCTTGTCACCCAGGCTGAAGTGCAGTGGTGCGATCTATAACAACTTTCTATAAATTAAAATTTTTCATTTATATTAGTTTGAAAGCATGAAATTCACTCCACCTTGAATGCACTGCAGCATCTAGTTTTCTTTTTCTCTGAAGATTGTGCCTCTGCTGTCTTATTCAAATGCTGATTTTGGTCCATAATTGAATTACAGACACCATGTGAATGTCTTTAATTTTTGTTGTTTCTTGGTTTGAATGATCACCTATTCAGGAATAAATAGTATAAATTATTTTTCTTTAACAGCAAACAATTTCAAAATAAGAAAAGCCACAAGGTAAGCAACAATCAATCAGACATTCACTAATATTCATTCAGTGCCTGCTATGTCCTGACTGTGGAACTAAGTCAATGCTGGACAGAAAAGAAATCAAGTCACAAACAAAGTTCTAGCCTAAGGAGATTATAACTTAGAGAAATAAATTTATGGAGAGAAATTTTAAGTAAGTAAATAATATAGAATCATACACTAGATTATATGAACACAAGTTTTAAATCATGGAAATTAAAACTTTTATTTTTTTCTACATATAAATATTACAAGATTTACATGGATGAAAATATATGTTAACCTAATTTTTATTGTTTTATAAATTGTCAAATAGTACCTGGCCCATAGTAAGTACTCAATAGGGGTAATAAAATAATACAATGAATCATAATTAGAATGAACTAAGACAGACTTATACAGGAGATAATTCTGGAGCCAGGCTAGAAAAGCAGGTAGAGTCTGAATTTGCTAAAAAGAACATAGTGTACTCCATGTACCTCTTAAGGAGACTTTGGCCATGCTTGACCTTACCATAGTCATAATCTTATTTTTAATGTTCATATATTTTCAAGAGAAATCCATGCATGTAGTTAAAAATACAAATAAAAAAGACAAGATTCTTCCTCTAACTCTTGACTCATTATCCAAAAACACAACATACATTTTTAAATAAACACACAATATTTTTTAACACAAATGGCAGCAGACCATTAAAACTATCTACCTTTTTATCCTATTGTGTATCTTTAATATCATGTTAATAAAAGTCCTCAGTTTTCTTATGGTGGCAGAGTATTCTGTTGCCTATAATATGTCTAAATAGTTCTATGTTGATAAGCATTTAGACTGTACCTAATTATTTGGTATTAGAAAATGTTCTTAATATGCTATGTATTATTTTCTTTATGTGAGATTATATCTGTAGAATAAATTTCCACAAGTAGAGTTTTGAAGTCAAAGTATAAGATAAATTATTCTTTGGAGAGTAACTAAGCCCACATTTTATTCTTTATTTTATTTTGTTTTTTAGATTCAATGGGTACATGGGCAGGATTTTTACATAAACGTATTGCATGACACTAAGATTTGGGCTTCAACTAAATACGTCACTCAGATAGTGAACATAATACCTAATAGGTAGTTTTTCAGCACTTTCCCTTCTGCCTTTCTCCCTGCTTTGGAGTCCTCAGTGTCTATTGATCTTGTCTATATGTACATCTGGACCCAATATTTAGTTCCTACTTATAAGTGATAACATGCGGTACTTGATTATCTGTTTCAGAATTAATTCACCTAGATAAGGTCTCCAGCTCCATCCATGATGCTGCAAAGGACATGATTTCCTCTCATTTTTGTGGCTGTGTAGTTTTCCATGGTGTATATGCAACACATTTTCTTTATCTAATCCACCAGTGATAGGTACCTAGGTTAATTCCATGTCTTTTTTTGTGTGTGTGTGAATAGTGTGGCAATGAACATGAGTGCATGTGTCTTTGTGATATAATGATCTATTTTCCTTTAGGTATATACCCAGGAATTGATTGCTGGGTTGAATCGTATTTCTGTTCTTCAAGAAATCTCCAAACTGCTTTCTATATAGTGGCTGAATTAATTTACATTTACACCAACAGTGTATAAGTGTTTCTTATTCTCCACAACCTCACTAGCATCTATTGTTTTTCAACTGTTTCATAAGAGCCATTCTGACTTGTGTGAGCTTATATCTTATTGCGGTTTCAATTTGTATTTCTCTGATGATTATTGATGTGAGCATTTGTTTCTATGTGGGCTGGATATTTGTATGTCTTCTTTTGAAAAGTGTCTATTCATGTTCTTTGCCCAATTGTTAATGAATTTTTTTCTTGTTTATTTAGGGTTCTTACACATTCTGGATATTAGTCCATTATCAGATGCATAGATTGCAAATATTTTCTCCATTCTAAAGGTCATCTCTCTACTCCATTGATAGCTTCCTTTTCTGTGTATAAGCTAGTTTAATTAGGTCCCACTTGTCAATTTTTGTGTTGCAATTTCTTTTGAGAACTGAGTCATAAATTCTTTGCCTAGCCCAATGTCCAGAATAGTATCTTTTACATAATCTTCTAAGATTTTTATAGTTTGAGATCCTTCATTTAAGTCTTTAATCCATGTAGTGTTAACTTTTGTATATGTTTGAAGATAGGGGTCCAGTTTTATCTTCTGTATATGGTTAGCCAGTTTTCCCAATACCATTTATTGTCCTTTCCCCATTGTTTATTTTTGTCAGCTTTGTCAAAGATCAGTGATTGTAGATGTTTGGCTTTCTTTCTGGGTTCTCTATTTTGTTCCATTGATCTCTGTGTCTGTTATGTACCAGTGATAGGTTGTTTTGGTTGCTATAGACTTACAGTATAGTTTGAAGTTGGGTAATATGATGCCTCTGGCTTTATTCTTTTTGCTTAGAATTGCCTTGGCTATTTGAGCTGATTTTTGTTGTTGTTGTTGTTGTTCCACATGATATTTAAAATAGATTTTTCCTAATACTGTAAAACACAATGTTGGTAATTTGATAGAAATTACATTGAATCTGTAGATTTCTTTGGCAGTATAGATCTTTTTGCAAATTGATTCCTCTAATTCGTGAACATGGAAATCTTTTTCATTTGTTTGTATAATCTATGATTTCTTTCAGCAATCTTTTTGTGGGGGGGACAGTTTCTCACTCTATCACCCAGGCTAGAGTACAGTAGCATGATCATGGCTCACTGCAGCCTCAAGCTTCCAGCCTCACGCCATCAGCCCACTTCAGCCTCCCTAGTATCTGGAATTATAGGTACATTCCACCACATTCAGCTGATTTTTCAAAAAAAATCTGTAGACATAGGATCTCCTGATGTCGCCTAGACTCTTCTTGAACTCCTTGGCTCAAGCAATCTTCCTTCCTGTCTTGGCCTCCCAAAGTACTGGAATTTCTGGTGTAAGCCAACACACCCAGCCCTCAGCAATGTTTATAGTTCTCCTTGTAGAGATCTTTCACTTCCTTGATTAGACATATTCCTAGGTAACTTATTTTTTCCTAGTTACTGGAAATGGAATTACTTTCTTGATTTGGTTCTAATCTTGAATATTATTGGTGTAAAGAAATGCCACTGATGTTTGCATTTATTTTGTATCCTGAAACTTTACTGCAGGGCTTTTTTTGTTCCATTCCATTTTTTACAATCCTGTCCTTGTATTCCAGAACAGATAGCTATTTAACATACAATCCCAAACACTCAAGGACCTTGTTAACCTTCAAAAGTCTCCCATTTCTTTCTCAGTATATTAAATCAAAAGGAAAACAAAATCTTAAGAAAAAAACAATAGGTTTAGTTCACCCCAGGAAAAGCACCTTTACAACAGGAAACTAAATTGTCAGGAATCTGACCAAAGACACAAAGCAGCAGATAAGATTCCTGACAGAAGAGAATGACTCCCTCTGGAACATAAATAGATCCCCCAAAGTATACATATTTCACATGAGTGTGTGCATATATATGTCATATATTTTTTAAAAATGGTTTCTATACCCAAAAAGTTATTCAGAAATAAATCAACACCGCAGCTGAGACCGGGGAAGGTGGGGGCCGCGGCCAAGTTACACATTGAGCCTGCACCTCGCTTTGCCAGGGTGACCCCTCGGTCCACTATGCACTCTAGCCTGGAGTGGGGCTCAGTGAGGGCCTCTATCCTGCCCACCCCATCCCCAGGCCTGGCAGATCCAGTGTTGGCAGAAAAGTGAGCCAGGGAAATCTAGGAAAGAAGATGCCTGTGTGGTCCCCAAACCCCTTGGTGCAGAGCTCAGGGGCCAGCTGGAGGCTGGGGACAAATGGCCAAGGCCACCGCCGGCTGCCTTGCAGGCACCCTGGGTCCTAGGGTAAAGGGAAGTGCTTGGGACCCCAGGAATGGAACAGCAGCACTCCCGTTTTTTAACAGCAGGCCTGACTCTGGGGTCTGCCCAAGGCCCTTGAGACCTTTGTAGTGCGGTCAGTCTGGACTTCTCCTCGGATCCGATGGCCTTTGGGAGAGGGAGTGGGACTCTTAAGCCCGCCAGGCTGGAGCCTCGTGAGCCTGCTGTATGAGTATGTGTGTGTGCCCAATGGAGCTCCACACATTGCAAACGAGTGCTGTACTGGGACGTACTGGAATAGTGTCTGCTTTGGGGGAAGTCAGCTTGTCACCGCATCCTAATTGGTCTCCATGCTGACGTAGATTTATTCCAAAGATACCAGCTGCTAGAAGCCGCAGTTACAGAAGACTCACTACACACCTGGAAGCGTCATCCTCTTCGGGCTTGGCACAGTCACAGAACAAACAGCAGAAAGGCATGGGAACCCCGTTCCTCATTCCAAACCCTTTCCTGGTGCCGCAGGCAAGCATGAGAAAAGGCCATGAGCATCGGAAGGCGCGTCAGTAGTTTTCAGGTTTGCGAGCTCAGCAGCGAGCCAGTCACACGCAGCCGTACTCGGACCATACCGTCTGCTGGTCTCCACCCGACTCCGGGGAGGCCGGGGTGCTCTTTGAGCTGCTCTTTCGACTGAAGTCCTCGAGGCCCTGGCCGGGGTGGGGAGCCGAGTCAGGAGACAGACCTGGGCTCTTGGCCCGGAGCCCCTCGCCGCAGCCCTGCCCTGGGACCCCGTCTCCCTCTGAGAGGTTGAGCCCCGCCCGGCAGGGAGCCATGGTGGCCACCTCCCCTGAGTGTGGGGGCGCCTTGGGCTGCAGCAGGTGAGAAGTGCGGGAGCTGGGAGTTGCTGCCACCACCGCCAGCACCAGCACCTGCCGCGGCAATGGCGGGGGCTGTGGCGGACTGATGCAGGGGGGCCAGCCTCTCCTCCTTTGGGGGAGCCAGGGAGAAGCGCCTCGTGCCCAGCGGCCGGCTTCGGGAACCCGGGCCCTGACCGGAGCCGCCAGCCTTTCCCACAAGTGGGGTCCACTCCCAGGCCAGGCTGTGGGAGCTGGGGGTGCGGGGCTTGGCAGGGTATGGCTGCCTGTCTCTCTGCCCCCCGAGGCCTCGGGAGCTCCCAGCTTCTGGGGGGACTCCTGTTTGCAGGCCTCGGGCTCGCTGGCCGGGAGAAGGTCAGCTTAGACCAGGCTGAAGGCTCGGTTCAGGGAGGCGCCGCGGCCGGCAGGTGCGTGGGAAGCTGCAGGCACCGGGGCCTGCTGGGGTCTGCCCAGAGACAGGCTCTTGGTGGGGAGGCTGGGCCTGTCGGGGGGCCACGCTAGGTGGGGGGCCTCGGCCTCAGTCAGTCTGGAATTTGGCTTCACACACTGCCCGGGCTTCAGCGGCTTCCTCTCCGAGGCGGGGGCGACCATCTTGACGGCGAGGGCCACAAAGCCGATAGGCATTTTGGCCCCTTCTTTCCTGGCGGGTGGTCCTGGCTGGCCTCCCACGGCCGGGGGATGGCTGGCCTCCCGGAAGTAGTCACTCAGCAGGTCATCCCGCCAACTGGGTGTGTCTTGGGTCGGGGAGCTGCGGTTGCTCTCCTCCAGGACCTCCTCCAAGGTAACCATCTCGCTGCTGGGGAGGCCGAGCGTGTGGACCCCTCTTCTGGGGGCCCTCCTGTGGGACAGACCCGTTCCGGGGCAAGGGGTACTCGTGGCGGCCTAGGGCATTGCGCCCTGGGGCGCTGGCTTCCCGGGGCAGAGTGGCTGTGTTCCTGCTGGGGATCAGGTCTTCGCTACTGAACCTCTCAGACCGGCGGTGGAGCTGCTCGGAGGAGCCTTTTAGGTTAAGAGGCTGTCGCTGGATGTGTTTCTACTGCTGTCTAAGCTACTTGACCACAACACGTACTGCCTGTGGTTGGGGACCTCAGACTCCAGAGATGTCTCGCAGAGGCTGTCATCTTTGGTGCGGCCTGGGTGCCGGGCGATGGGGGTGGAGCTGGAAGGGGTTGGAGTGGTGGCTGAGGTTGAGCAGGTTCAGGAGCCCAGCTCCAAAGGCCAGGACCTCATGGCCGGACCAGTGGAGGCATCTGTGCGGTCAAGGCTGCCTCTGTGTGGGGAGCCTCACTTTGGTTTTAGATCCCCAGGGCCTTTCCCCACAGACCCGTTGTGGGCATCACGCTTTTCCGCACAGTTGGAGCCCAGTGCGGGGGTGTGTCCGGGTTCTCGGGCTGTGCTCTGAGAGGCTGAAAGACTGCCTACAAGGCGGGGTCTGAGGACTCCAGCTGCCAGGGAGGACTGTCCGCAATGAACTTCAAGCGTTTCCCTCAAACCCTCCTTCTCTGGTTTGATGAGTTTGACTAAGGCTTTGGCTCCAGTCCAGTGGTTCTTCTTCTTTGGAGCAGGAGCAGGATCATAGAACTTGTATTGATCCACGATTTTTTTCTTCCAGTTTTTCCTTTTGTCTTCCTAAGGCATTTAATTTGTCTGTGTACTACTTCTGCTCCTCGTGGTACTGCTCCTTGTTCTCCATGTTCTGCTCCAGAAGCATCTGGTTCTGCTGGCTCAGCAACTGGATCTGGCGCAAGAGGTGGTGATTTTCTTCCTCCAAGTTCCCCTTGAGATGGGAAAGCAGCTCACAGTGGTTGTCCAGCTTGGTCAGCAAGATGTCCATGGCCTGGTTCTGCTCCTTTAGCTTGTTGAAGCAGGCCTGCCAGTGGTTGAGCTCCAGCTGCATGTTGCTCAGTGAGGTTTTCAGCTCCTTGGTGTGGGTGTGTAGCTCCTTGTACTCCCTCGTCAGCTGGTGGTGCAGAAAATTGACCCTGTCCAGCTTGCCCCACAGCCCCTGGTTCTCACCCATGGCGAGGGCATTTGTCCTCTGCTCCTGCTGCAGTGCCTCCCGCTCCATGGTCAAGACTTTCTCCCATTCCTCCAGCTCCGCCTTGAGCATCAGGATGTCCCCGTGCCTCTCCCTGAGCTCCTTGTGCTCCAGCTCCAGGTTCCAATGCAATGTCTTCAGGCAGCTGTGCTGGCGGATGAGGGCCTCGTACTGGCCGACGCTCATGCAGCATGCCCAGGTGCTCGTGGTCCTGCAGCAGGGCCTCATGGGCTATTGTCAGCTGCTCCTGCTGCCTCTACAGGCTCTCATTCTCCGTCTCCTTGGCCGTGTGGTGGTTCTGCAGCAGTGTGTACTGAGCGTTGAGCACGGTGCTCTAGGAGCTCAGTGAGGAGTTCTCTTTCTGCAGCTTGGCAGTCTGGGTCTGCAGCGTGGTGTGCTACTGCAGGAAGGCGCTCTATTGGCTGCTGAAGGTCACGTTCTGGGTCTCCAGGTGCTGCAGCTATTCCTTGAGCAGCTGCTTCTCAGCTTGCAGAGCTGCTCCAGCTCGATGGCCCGGTCCTTCACTTGGAGCAGCTCCAGGGTGGCTTCCTTGTTGCTGGGCCCCCAGGTCTCTTTCCCCCGTGACTGGCGGCTGTCTTACCCACAGGGTTTTTGAAAGAGTTCTGCAAGTGCTGCCTCTCTCCATGGTTCTGCCTGAGGATCTCACACTCCTTCTTCGACATCTGCAGCTTGCTCTCTAACTGGCGATTGAGGCTCGCTTTCTCTTCCATCTGTGCTTCCAGGAGCACAGTCTTTTCTTCTTTCATGGCTAGTGTTGTTTTTAATGCTGATACATTTCTGCCCTCCAAAATCTTGTATTTTGTGTCACTGCCACTGTCATCCTCCTGCAAGCAGCAGCTCCCTGTTGAGGCTGACTTTCTCCAGTTCCTGCCTCAGCTTGTCCAGCTCACTGCTCAGCTGCTGGCTCTTCAGCTTCTCCAGCACCAGGTCCTCCCTCAGGGTTATCAGTGTCCTGGCATGCACAGTGACCTGCTTGGTGAGGTCCCCGTTGTCCTTCTTCAGCTCCTTCAGCCTGCCAGCCACATCCCTGCAGCGGGCCAGCTCCTTGTCCCACGTGTGGCTCTCCTTCTCAACAGCAGAGAGCTTAGCAGTGCTGTCATCCAAGACCATGTCCCTGAGCTCCACCTGCTACCACAGCTGCTTGGCCTCCTTCTCCAGCAGTTTCTTGTCCTTCTTGAGCTTGGCCACCTCCTGCTCCAGGGCCTTCCTCTCTTTCTCGGCCCCCTCCAGCTGTGCATGGGCCAGCTGCAGGGCCTCCAGGTCCCACCCGCAGCATCTGGCGCTCTGCCTCCAGCTCGCCCAGCTCACTCTTCAGGGCCTGCGTCTTGTGGCCGCTGCTTTTGAGGCTCTGCTGCAGCCAGAGGTTCTTGGCACTCATGCTATGGTAGCTGAGCTCCAGGCCTCTGACTTCTTGCCCAGGACCTTGAGCCGCTCCACATTCATCCCCAGCTCCTTCTTCTCGTGCTGGTTCTCCCTCTCCATCTGCACCAGCTTGGTGCTGGTGAAGCGCAGAGTCTCCACCATCCTGCACAGCTCCAGGTTCTCCGTGTCCAGCTGCTTGTTGTCGTTCTCCAGGCCCTCAAGCTGCAGGGACACATTCTGCAGG
Source organism: Saguinus oedipus (assembly GCA_031835075.1). Taxonomy (NCBI): domain Eukaryota; kingdom Metazoa; phylum Chordata; class Mammalia; order Primates; family Cebidae; genus Saguinus; species Saguinus oedipus. The sequence goes on from CM063177.1 coordinate 54,225,499, forward strand.
GTGTCCAAAGACTTCCTCAGTGTCCGGTTCTTCAGCTGCAGGCCCCAGCTGTCATGTTCCAGGGCCTCGACTTTCTCGGTGGCCATCTCCAGGGAGGTCAGCTTCCTGGCCAGCTGTTTGTTCTCCTCCTGCAATCGCTGCAGCTCCCTCTCCAGCTTCTCTGCCCACTCCCCCTTCCCCCTGGCCTGCTCCAGGTCCCTGTGCAGCTGCCGCTTCTCAAACTCCAACTGGCTGAGCTTGCCACTGGTCTCCATCACCATCTGTTGGAGGGCTTTGTTCTCCTTCTCCATGTCCTTCATGTGTGCCTTGCTGCTGACCTGCGACCTCTCCCGCAGCATTCAAACGGCTCAGTCGAGGTGGTCCTTTTCCTGCTCAAGGTCCTTAATCTGCCTGGCTTTGTCAGCCTTTATGGCCTCCGTGTCACTCTGCAGCTGCTCCTTCTCTCTGATCAGCTCCTCACTGAGGGTCTCCAGATCTTGGTTCTGCTTTTCTCTCTCCAGCTGGGTTTGTAACTTTTCAATTTTCTTGCTGAGCTGTTGGTTCTCCTCCAGCTTGCAGCACTTGAGGCCACTTTCCTCTAGCACAAGGGACACGTCTCGCAGCCCCTGGATGGTGCTCTGGAGGCTCTGGTTCTCCTCCAGCTTCAGGATGCGGCTGGACGAACACTCGTTCAGCTCAAACACAAACGAATTCCTGGAGGCATCTGACAAGTCTGCGTTCTTGGACAGCTGCTCCAGCTCCCAGCCAAGGTGGGCAGATTCGTTCATGCTCTGCTTCTGTGCAGTTCCAAGGGCTATGTTTTCTTCCAGCAGCTCCTCAATTCGTTTCTTATCTGTGTCCTGGTCCAATTCCAGGTCATGAAGCTTAGATTTCAGCTGCAGGTTCTCCTTCTCCAGCTCATGGACTTTATCGCCCCGGGCCCAAGCAGCAGTCAGCTGTTCCTCCAGCATGGCCTTGGTTTCAATTAAAATATTATCTTCTCTCAGCTCTTTCATGTGGGCCTTGTAGAAGTCCACATCATGCAGCTTTTCCTTACAGCGGGTCAGCTCCAGCTCCAGCAAACCACAAGGAGTCCAGTTCCTCTTGATAGGCTTGAGCAGACCCAGCATCTGCCGCTAGCTGGATGTTCTCCTGCTTGACTTTCTGCAGCTCCAGCACCAGCTGGTCCACCTCGCGCCTGGTGTCCACGAGCTGCTCTGTCTTCTCCTCCAGCTCCTGCTTGACGCACCGCAGCCTGGCCTTGGTGTCAGCCAGCTCCACGGCCAGGTGTTGCTTGTCCTCGCTGGAAAGGCTGCTGGTGGGGCTGAGAGTGGAGTCGGTGCTGGAGGACTTGACAGGGCTGGGCGGGTGCTGTGCCTGCAGATAATCCCGCTCCTGAGTGAGGTCCACGATTAGCTTGGTGCCCTTGTCTTGCTGGTCGATGAGCCTCCTCAGGTGGAGCACCATGCTCCTGGAGAGGGCCTCCAGCTCCTCCAGGGCCATGTTGGGCAGCTCCAGACACTATAGGTCAAACACATTCTCCTGGTTGTGAGTCACCTCCTGGATATGGGCCACGATGCCAATCTGGGTCTCGATGTCCCACTGTTTGATCCTTTCAATGAACTCCTCTTTCCTCTCACACTAGATGGCACAGCTCATCACCAGCAGCAGCACCTTCCTGATTTCCTCTATGCTCTTCCCAGATAGTGGTTCTCTGCCAATCATCAAAACATTGGGCAAATTCATTACAATCAGCTGCTGGAGAACTTCCTGGTAGTAGGTCTTAACGTTTCTCACCAAGATGGTCAAATTCTGAATGCAAAGGTTCATTGTTGACGTGCTTATTGATGCATTGGTTTGTGGGCCTGGGATTGATTTGCAGCATGATTTGGTTTAAAAAGATGCCGTCCCTAAAACCTAAAATGCAATTAAAAAAAAAAAAGATGCTGTCCCCTAAATCCATGTACATAGTCAGGTTTTCCTGGCTGCCACTTCTGAACTGGCCAAAAGTTTTCACCCAGGTTACCAGCAGGCTCTGCAGGAAGAGCTCCAGGAGCTACAAGACCATCACATCCATGCTGAGGCTGCGCCTGCCGGCTCCGCACCCCCCAACCCGTGTCGTGGTGGCCCTGCGCTGCAGCACAAAACGGGTCCACAGCGAGCGGTGGGCGCAGGGCTGCAGCGGCTCGTGCCCAGACAATGGCCGGTGCGGGAGCCCACGTTCCATGGCTTTGGTGGCCCCATGCCCCGCCTGGGGCTGGGGGAAGGGCTACTGCCGTTTTTAAATCAGGTATTTTTGAGGAATTGTTAGTGTTTTCTATGTATAGAATCATATATTTAACAAGAACAGATCATTTGACTTTTCCTTTTTCTATTTGGATGCCTTTTATTTCTTTTTCTTATGTGATTGCTCTAGCTAGAACCTCCAGTACTATGTTGAATAGCAGTGGTGACAGTGGACACATTTGTCTTGTTCCAGTGCTTAGAAAGCATGCTTCCAACTTTAGCCTATTTGGTATGACATTGGTTGTGGGTTTGTCATAGATGGCTCTTATTATTTTAAGGTATGTTTCTTCAATGCCTAATTTGTTAGGAGTTTTTAATTATAAAGGAATGTTGCATTTTATTACATATTTTTTCTCTAAAATAATTATGTAGTTTCGGTTTTTAATTGTGTTTACGTTGCGAATCACATTTATTGATTTGCATATGTTTATTCTCTATTGCAGGAATAAAGCCCACTTGACTGTGCTAACTTTATAATGTGTTGCTAGATTTACTTGGCTAGTACTCTGTTAAAGTCTTTAGCATCTACGTTCATCAGAAATTCTGGCCTGCAAGTTTCTTTTTGTGTTGTGTCTTTGCCACATTTTGGCATCAGGATGATTCTGGTTTCATAGACTGAGATAGGGAGAAATCCCTCCCCCTCAATTTTTTTGAAATAGTTATAGTAGAATTGGTATCGGCTGTTCTTTATACATCTGGTAGGATTCAGCTCTGAATCTATCTGCTTCAGGACTTTTCTGGTTAGTAGGCTTTTTACTACTGATTCAGTTTTATAATTTATTATTGGTCTGTTCAGAGTTTCTATTTCTTCCTCGTTCAATTTTGGGAGGTTGTATGTTTCCAGGAATGTACCTATGTTCTCTATATTTTTTAGTTTATGGCCATAAGGATTTCATAGCAGTATAGGAAGCTCCTTTACGAATGGTTGTAATGTCACTTTTGTCATTTCTGATTGTGCTTATTTGGATCTTCTTTATTTCTTTGTTCATCCAGCTAGTGGTGGATTGATCTTGTTTATCCTTCCAATTAACCAAATTTTTGTTTTGTTGATCTTTTGAATAGTTTTTGTGGTCTCAATTTCTAAATGAAATCTAAATGTTTTGCTCTGACTTTATTTTTTTTCCTTCTTTCGGCTTTAGGTTTAGTTCTCATTTTTCTAATTCCTTTAGGTGTGACATTAGCTTGTTAACCTGAGATCTTTCTATCTTGCTAATGCAGGTGTTTAGTGGTAAAAACTGTTTTCTTAGTGTTTTGGGTCTATTCCAGAGGTTTTAGTATGTTGTGTCACAATTTTCATTTTTTTTCCAATAATTCGTTGATCTTTGACTTTTTATTTTTTGTCCAAAAGTTATTCAGGACCATTTTTTAAAGTTTCTACATATTTGTGTGCTTTTGAGAGTTCCTTTTGGTATTGATTACTATTTTTATTATTTTTTGTCCAAAAGTTATTCAGAACCATTTTTTAAAGTTTCTACATATTTGTGTGCTTTTGAGAGTTCCTTTTGGTATTGATTACTATTTTTATTTCACTGTGATCTAAGATACTTCGTATGATTTCAGTGTTACCGAATTTTTTTAGATTTGCTCAATGACTAAGTAAGTGGTCAATCTTAGGGTATGTTTTTGTGCAGATGAGAAAAATGTGCATTCTGTGGTTGTTGGGTGATACATAGACATATGTCTACTAGGTCTAATTGGTAAGGTATCAAATTAAATCCAAAATGTCTTTGTCACTTTTTTGTCTTGAGGATCTGTCTAATGCTGTCAATGGGTTACCAAGGTTCTCCACTGTTAATGTTTATCCAAGTTTTCTGTAGGTCTAGTAGTAATTGTTTTATAAATCCATGTGCTCCAATTTTTAATGTGTATATATTTAGAATAGTTAAAACTTCTTGTTGAGTTGAACCCTTTATTATGATGTAATGATCTTCTTTATCTTTTTTAACTGTTTTTGGTTGAGTCTGTTTATCTAATACAAAAATAGTGATCTCCTGCTTTTTTTTTTCAATTTGCATGAATGATCTTTATTTAAGCCTTTACTTTGAGCCTATAGCTGTCATTACATGTGAGATGGGTCTCTTGAAGACAGCATATACGTGGGTCTTTTTTTTTATTTCAGTTTGCCAATCTGTGTCTTTTAAGTGGAGTGTTTAGACTATTTATATTTAAGGTTAATATTTATACCTAAGGTTTTGTTTCTACCATGATGTTGTTAGCTGATTGCTTTGTAGTCCTGATTATGTGGTTTCTTTATGGGGTCTTGCAAATATGTAATTTTGTGTGTTTTTTTGATAGAAGGTATCATTCTTTTATTTCAATGTTCAGAACTCCTTTAAGCATAAGGCTCATCTAGTGGTATCACAATCACTTAGCAATTGCTTGTCTGGAAAATATTTTATTTCTCTTTCACATATGAAGCTTAATTTGGTGGCATAGGAAATTACTAGCTGGAATTTCTTTTCTTTAAGAATGCTGAAAGTAGGCCCCTAATCTCTTCTGGCTTATAAGGTTTCTGCTGAGAAGTCTGATGTTAATCTGATGGAATTTCTTTTATAGGTGCAAGTGTCCTTTTCTCTAGGCACCTGTTTTTTTTCTTTCATTTTGACCTTGGAAAGTCTGATGATTATATGCCTTGGGAATGATCATCCTGTATAGTATCTTGCAGTAGTTCTCTTAATTTCTTGTATTTCTATGCCAACCTCTCTAACAAGATTGGGGTAATTTTTGTGAATTATATTCTCAAATATGTTTTCCAAGTTGCTTACCTTCATTCCTTGTCTCTCAGGAATAATAATGAGTCATAAATTTGGATTATTTACATAACCTCATATTTTTCAAAGGCTGTGTTCACTTAAAAGGATTTTTTTCTTTTTGTCTGAGTGGGTTGGTCCACAATATTTTGAGCTCTGAAATTATTTCCTCTGATTGGTCTATTATGTTGTAAAGGCTTCAAATTGTTTTTTAAAATTCCTATAGCATTCTATCTTTTAATTCTAGAAGTCCAGTTTGGCTATTTCTTAATATAGCCATATTATTTTTCAAATCATGGGTTATTTTTATGGTTCTTTTTATTGGGTTTCAAATTTATCTTGGATCTGGTTGAGTGTCCTTGCCCTCCAGATTCTGAATTTTATATGTCATTTCAGACATAACAATGTGGTTAAGATCTATTGCTGGGGACTAGTGTAATCACTTAGAGGTAACAAAACAATCTGGCTTTCTGTATCGCCAGAGTTCTTGCATTGATTTCTTATCATCTGAATAAACTGAAGTTTCTTTTTCTTTCTGAATTTGATGTCATTTGAACAGGGCTGTGTTTTTCTTTCCCCTTGAGGGTTTGACTGTTGTGTACGTTGTGTACAATTCATTGCCTTTGTTTCAAGTGTTTTCAGTGGACCAAGCTTCTTCACAGGTTCCTTGATTGTGGATGAGTTCCTGTGGTGGATTTCACAGGCATTATATGCTGAAGGTATGGATTTTGTTTGGTGGTGTTATTTGGGCTGCAGTCCAGCAGATGGCACTTGAGATTAAAGGCTGGCAGTTAGGCTTTTTCTCAGGTATGGTTGCTTTTTTTTTTTTTTTTTAGGCAGAGTCTTGCTCTGTCGCCCAGGCTGGAGTGCAATGGCTTGATCTTGGTAAACTGCAACCTCTGCCTCCTGGGTTCAAGTGATTCTTCTACCTCAGCCTCTCAAGTAGCTGGAAACACAGGTACATGTCACCATGCCTGCCTAATTTTTTTGTATTTTTTAGTAGAGACAGGGTTTCACCACATTAGCCAGGATGGTCTCGATCTCCTGGCTGGGATTACAGGCGTGAGCCACCGTGCCCCGCCTTGCCTTCCGTTTTTATATATCAGTGCGGATAATTCTCCTCCTAATCTGAGGAGAAGGTGTAAGGGGCAAGAGAGGATGCCTTCTCCAAGTTTGTTCCCGGTCCTTGGTGGTGTCCCCTTTAAATGCTATTGTCCTACCATGCTTTCTTTGACCCAAATTTGGGCATTGGAAGTCTACAACAAAATTAGATCACCAGAAGCTCCACGACTTTGCAAGGTCCTGCCAGTCCCCTGTGCTTGTCAAAGTCAGAACAAGTTGTGGAATATGTCTATGGGTGGTCTATAAGTACAGTGGCTCAAGGGCAGAGGACCCCCTGACAGAGCAGTGACGCTGCAGGTATACAACCAGTATGGCACACATGGCCCAGGACTTTCAGCCCCACAGATGGCTTTTGGGTCTGCCAGCATGTTCTCCCCTGACCTAATGGGTGACCCTCTGATGTCTGCCCTAGAAGCAAGCCCAATCTGTAAGGCTTCTCCCACACCATCTACACTCAGATTACTGAGCCATTCCAAACATTCTAGGCCATGAGACTCCACACAGGGAAAGCTGTGGCTGGTTACCAGGTCATATCCTTCCCAGTCCAGTCTTGTAAAAGGAGGGGTGTCCAGTGCTCAGGCCAGGACATGAACCCAAGCCACATTCTATTCTGTGTTCTAACAGCAGAGGCTCTTTTCCCAGCTTGAGTTCAGGCCTAACCCACTATTTTAAAGGCTAGTAAAATGAGTCAACATTTTACTTTGATTCAGTCTTTTAAGTGGGTTCTTCACTGAGGTTTAGAAATGTATTCTTGTTCATACATATGTGTATAATGCATATGGATATATCTATATAAATTGACACACATAGTACAGATACATGATTCTTAATAGGGCACCAATTATACCATATGTCTAGTACATGTTATATGTACACTTGCTTCTTACTGTTTGCTATAGTTATGGTCTATAAAGCTGCTGAGAACACTGAATCAGCAAATACTGTCATTGTTCCTAGGAGCAATACAAGGTTAGGTGCCTGCATGCCTCTTGTCACATTTTTGTCAGTCTGTCAATACATAATCTTGTTTCATGTATGTTTCTCTTTAAAGACACTTTAATATATGCTGTTAATCCACTAACATTGAGTTAGGGACCAATAGCACTGAAGGAAGCTTATATAGCACACAAATCTTTTCTGTCAGGTCTTCTTGCAGGTAGCAACACTGAACAGCACATCAGCACTATGCTTGGGGCCCATTTAAAATAGTAAACTCAGCAACACAAAGCACAAAAATGCAAAAAAAGGTGGCAAAAAATAGACCATGAAAAGTACACTTGTTTACAGAATGTGAACTGAGACAAGGCAGATCCTTACCTTGTTTGACCATGTGAATGGAAAATAAATCTTGGGGACCCAAAATCACAAAGCTAAAGGGAAAAGGTAAGCTGGGAAGTGCTTAGGGCAAACCTGCCTCCCATTCTATTCAACATCACCCCTCTGCTCACAGAGGTAAATGCATATCTTATTGCCTCCTTTGGAGAGATTAATCAGAAACTCAAATGCAACCATTTTTCTCTTATCTACCTATGACCTGGTAGCCCCCTTCCCACTTTGAGTTGTCCTGTCTTTGCTTCAGGTTGTCCTGTCTTTTTGGACCAAACCAATGTTCATATTGCATATGTTAATAGATGTCTCATGTCTCCCTAAAATCTATAAAACCAAACTGTTCTGACTACTTTGGGCACATGTCATCAGGACCTCCTGAGGCTGTGTCACCGGTCCACGTCCACAACCTTGGCAAAATTAACTTTTTAAATTAACTGAGATCTGTCTAAGATTTTTGCAATTCACAACCTCAGCTGAGAAAAATGGCAACTCTAATTTTTCACCACTCTGCTCTTGCAAGTGAATGACCACAAAAGCCTAGCTCTATTAATATTGGTGTTACAAATTAGTGAGTAGACAAATTTGTTAATCTGTGAATAATAAAAATCAATATATTTTTTATTAACTTACTCAACAAATAAATCAAGTATTTAATGAATGTTTTCATTAGTGAATAATTATTGATCTATATAGTACAACCATGTAAATAGTTTAAATATGCATAATGTATATTAATGATAGTGCATAAATATAAAAATAAAAAATATCTGAGTATATTATCACTTATGTATATGTGAATATATATAAGCATATACATAAATACAGAAACTCATGCCTATGTACATTTAAGTGAACTCCAATTATTTCATTTTTCTCATGTGTTTTATGTATGTCCAGTTCTTGAGAGGAGTGAGGTTAGAAAAAATCAATAGTTTGATGTTTTCAAGTTTATGGCAACTTCAATTTCATGCTACGTTTTTCATAAATGTCTTTCTGTTTCTTCATAATTTAAATGTTAGGAATTTTTTTTCTTTAAGGTATTAATTTTACAATCACAATTGTCTTTCAATGATTCGTAAGGTGGATAGTTCTTCACCTTTATACTTCTTTTTTCTTTCTATTATGCAAATATTCTTGAAGACTTGAGGGCTATAGCCTCACTGCTCTGAGCCTTGTTTATTTCAGTAGGTTAATTTCTAGTTGTCCTGTCTCCCAGTCTTCCTTCTATTCTATGCATATTACATTCCCTCCCAGACTCTTTCAAAGATTCTTCATACCATACGAATTAAAAGTAATATGTCGTAATTGAGGGTCTTCATGACCTTAGCCTAGTTCTTGTTTTTAGTCCCACTTCCCAATACACCCATAAGCCCTTATGGAACCACTGTCCCAAGAAAGCTCTCTGCCCTCTTATATGTTTCTTCCCAACTTGAAATGTCCTTCCTTATCTCTTGTTTGTAATGCCAATCCAAATCATACATCACTGATATTTTCCCAGTTGAAATAACTTCTCCCACTCTGCTGTATCACTGAAGAATATACCTGTATAATCATTACTTTTCTCTGGCTTTCTCCTACTCTCCCAGATAAATTCCACACATCTTTTACGAATAAATATCTAGAAAAAATAATTAGAAATGTGGGCACTTTGTTCTTCATTTCTCAGAAAGGTTAAGTTATAACAAGTAAATGAAAAGTTCCCGTAAAGTTGAAATACTACTTTAGTCTTGACTAAATATCACACTTTCTACTTCACTGTGGAATTTTAAATTCTTAGTTGTAGGCATTTAATGTTTTTTTCTGAGCTCCAAATGTTTTAAATATTTGAATTTTGGAGACACAATATGTTTATAAGACAGAGTCATAGGCATTTGGATGCCACATTGCAACTCTTCTTTGATCGGGACAGATCAGTTCTTTCTTTGCTTGGGAAGCAGCAGAGAGCAGAATCTTACCAGCCCCTCCTTATCTCTCTCAAGCTCTTTCTATTTAAGGGGTCAAAAAAGAATTGTGGACCAAATGACTCAGTTTCTTGCATGTGCCTCTGTCATTGAGGAAGAAAAAAGAAAAACACAGCATTTTGTAACTTTGTAGACCTTTTATAGGGGAGACTTCCTGCATCCCCATCTTACTTTCACAATAAAAAACAATTGCCTTGTTAGGGAAGACAACTGCCTGAATGAGAGAAGGGAATTGATACTTATTGAGCACTGAGTGTGTTAAGATCTATGCTAAAAAAAAAAAAAAAATTCTCATTTAATCAGAGAAAAAAATCATCTAGAAAATCTATTTTCACCCTAAATCAAATTTGAGTTGAAACTAGGAAAGTAAGGTGGGTAAGTAAACTTGAGATGCATTCTACTTCTTTGTTTGCCAAATCTTTCTCACCCGATGCTTTCCTCCACTCCCAGTTATCAAGTTATCCAGTTAAAATGAAATAAAAGAAATAGCAAGTCTAGTCTTATACTTCTATGCACTTGATGAAATTAATTGTAGCATATTTTAAGAGGTTAACTAGAGGTTCACTATTTCACACTTGAAATTTCATTTGTCTATAAAGTAGTAGGAATAAGACGTCAAACTTTAGTTTTTATTCATAAAGATATGAATTTCTCTAATTTTTCTTCAAGAATATATAAACCTAAGGTACTTCTATTTCCAGAAGAGATATTTACCACCTTTTGAAGACTTATGTCTATGAAGAAACAGAACATAAAACGTTTAATATTTGTTATGACCATTTTTCCCTGAAATTTGTGATCATTTCTTACACAAAAGAATGTTAAAATGAGAGAAACTCAATAGTTCTTACCTGGACTTAGAATCCCACAACTGTTATAAGTTGACCCTTTATCTGCAGCTACCGAGGTTGCAGTGCCTCTTTAAATAGTTTGCTTAAAAAATATCAGTTCAATAATGATTAACATCTTATTCAGTTATTGTCCTACACAATAGAAAAAAAAATTGAGTTAATTTTAGGAGTCCAGTCTAGATTCCTGTCTTCTAAAGTTAATAATAGTAATTTCTCAGAATTTATGTATCACTTTATGATACATAAATTTTAATGTTAAAAATAATGTTTATTTTTGGGAATGACTTGAATTTGTTTACTCAATTAAGTTGGTTGCATACAATTTGTTTTCTTTAGAAATACAAATGCAATAGATTGTCAAAGGCATTTAAAACTCTTTCAAGTAAAAAAGAATTCAAGTCAATTTTTGAAATGTGCCTTCATGTTACATTAGCATTCAAATAATAATATATACCTCTTTGCTTGGTACATGGGCATGGTTCTAATATGTGAATGGATACTGGTATGTTCCATGTGGAAGAGTAAAGTGCCACAGTGTTACTTGTCTTCCAAATGACAAAAGTTAAGACTGCTTTGTGTAACAAAATCAAAATCTATGCAGCCATAAAAAGCGATGAGTTCGTGTTCTTTGTGGGAACTTGGATGAATCTGGAAACCATCATTCTCAGCAAACTGACACAAGAACAGGAAGCCAAACACTGGATGTTCTCACTCATAGGTGGGTGTTGAACAATAAGAACACGTGGACTCAGGGAGAGGAGAATCACACACTGGGGGCAGTTGGCGGGGGAGGGGTAGGGGAGAGACATCTGGAGGGTGAGGAGGGAGGGGAGGGATGGGAGGGATAACATGCGGAGAAATGCCAGATATAGTATGCACCTAAAGTTAAATAAATAAATTTTAAAAAAACCAAAATCCGAGGAAAGAATGACAACATAGTGTTCTACTGACTTCGGTTTTTAGAGAAGGGAGGAGCTTGACTCAGCTGAAAGTTTTCTTGAGAAATAAGGAAGTTTAATTAATGAATTCAATAACTGAAACATATCTTGGTTTTTTCAGTACAGAAAAAAACAGAGCCTACTAGGCTCTGTTCTGGAAATATACTAATATAAATAATGTAAAGACTCTTCTCTCACATATATATATATATATCTGGCAAAATGAGTGTGCATATATGAAAACATTGATATATTTTATTACTCACAGGACAATTGTCGATACAGAGGCAGTGCTATGTATTTAATTTTTATGTCATAGTAATTTATTTCACAGATTAGTTCTATTCCTGGTTAATTTTTGAAAGAAGTGGAATCTTGGGAAGAACCAAAGAGTGTGGAGGAGGAGAAGGATTAGTTATGGCAGTGATGGCTTATCTGGAGTGGCCGCTGCCATCAAGCCAGCTGTAGCAGAGAGGCATAGCTGGGGCTGCACACTCCATGAAGCTGGTGGGAGCTGGGAACAAGCAGGATCTCCACCCCTTCCAAGTTGGGGTGGGAGCTCTCTGGGTGCTGCTGTAGCTTCCAAACCACAGCTGCAGACCCAATCCTCCTGCTGCATGGAGCAGGCAGGAGCCAATGTTTTTTTTCTTCTGTCACATACCTTGCATATTTGCTGGGAAGAGAGAGAACAAAGGAACTGGCTGGTTACCCATTTGGGGAACCATTCTTTCCAAATGGGTAACCAACCAGTCATTTTTAGCCTGCACTCCTCTCAAGAGCATCCTAAATAACTAAAACTCCTTTGACCCTCAGACTCTGGAAGAAAAAAAAAAGCTTCTTCCTTCCCCGTCCCTGTTCTCTCTTCACAGATGGGTAATTGCATTTTTGTACTACAGGACACTCCCCTCAGATGCATCCCCCAAACTGGGAAAAGTTTAATTTCCCCACACCTTAAACTGCTTGGTAATCTCTTGAGAAGGGACAGCTTCTTTGTCAGTTCCGCTTCACAGGACTCTGAGGTCGATACGGCTATAAGGAACCCAGAAGCCTGACATGCTGGCGAGCGGGCAACAGTTCTTTCCAGTTGGACCTCTGGCTTCTCTCACTTAGTGCAAACTAATTGTAGCAATGGTTAAAATCACTGTTCTCTACCCCTCTATGAGTTCAAAAGCTAGAATTATTGGCCGTTTGGCAAGACTAAGGTCAGGTAATAAGAGATTTAAAAGGATTTCTTTAAAAAGAGTACAATGATTAAAAGTTAGCTTAATTAAAAGTGAATATCCATGGATATTTAAGGTATAGCTATATTCAAAAGGCTTTTATGTTTTCTCTCTTCATGTGTCTTGTATTTCTGGAAAAAGGTTTTTTCTTCTCAGTTGATTGAATTATTTTTCTCCATTTTTGTCTAGCTATTCTTAATGTACATATGAGAGGCTCCAAGATAACCTCTACTGGCCTGGAACTCCTTGGGAAAATGGAGGAGATGTCACTAACCCTGTTTTCAGAAAATCCTATGTTTTCCTCATGGAACTGCAAGAATTAGAGGTGAATGGATCCCTTTCAAAATCTATTTGTCTTCCTTCTATGCCAACTTATTAGGCCTTAGAAAATGTATGTTTTCCAGTAATCAAGGTAAGAGATTGGCACATGAAAAATCTTACAACTACTGGATATCCTTCTATCTGTCTGTGTAGACATGTGTTACGTCTGTGATGTTATATTTAAAAGAGCTCCAATTGATTGCTTTAAGGAAAAATAAGCATTTAGATCAAACATTCTTAAAGAAGAATAGAAGAATGCCTTTTAGTTCACTTGACTTTAATATTTGAGAAATAAAGTTTTAAAAATTATTGGTAAAATAAAAATGTCTTAAAAGTGTAGACATGTGGTCCAAATTATTGAGGTCAGATATTGGGTTTGCTGAATGCTTTAAGGTCATAAACTGCTTCTTTGACTTTTAGAAACTGATTTGTCTGCTTTACAGTTTGGTAAGGCCTGGGGGACATCTGGAATTAATCATGCACTAACTATGCTGGAAAGGACCAGACCTTATCCATGCCTATTGCACAACTAAAACAATTTACCAGGTTTTACAACAAAATTTTAAATTGCCAAGAGTTTCCATTATAACACGTAATTGAGACTACTGAAAACAAATTTATATGCAAGGTGTATAAGGAGAGTAAAATGTGCTCTTAGTAAAAAATTATAAGAAGTTTAAGAAATCTAAATTTCTTATTAGTTTAGAGGGTTAAAGGATTGTTTAAAAGCTAAAAGTTTGAACAAATTGTGGAAGATGTATACAAGTTAATTTTGTAAAAGAAATTCACATTGACCAAATTCAAAAGGGTATAATTTGGCTTTTCCATAAATTGACCATTGGAATAAAAGCACAACAAAGTTTTCTTGAGGTACCTAGTTTTTAACAAAAATTTGAAAAGGGTTGTACAAAGTTTATAAGAATCTTACCTCATAGTCAAACTGGATTAAGACTGAATGGATTTGTCTGCAAGGTTTCATTTTAAAAATTGGGGTTGACATTAATAGGAGACTACTGCAAGGGTAAGATTTGGCTTTTTCTCTCTTGAATATTTTCATGTGTTGAAAGATTTTTGTTTTCCTTGTGAATAAACTACCAAAGTAGATAATTGGAACTACTTGTTTGGAAAACTAGAAAACTAGGTCTTCCCTCTTAATGAATACTGGCTACTTTTACTGCACGCATGAGTACAGGTTTTTATTTTTAAAAATTTGAGTCATGATTTTGGCTAAATAGATGATTTATTGTAATCTAAAATTCTATTAAGTGTTTTAGGACTGTAACATATCAAATTTCAGCTTCAAAATGGTCTTTTCTAATTCCTAACTTTTGGATGCTACAGAGGGCCCCCTGAAGCATCCAAGGAAGAGGTAAATAGAATTATTTGACATGTTTAGTAATGTAAGATTGTTGAAATATGGTGGTGTTTGATCTTCAGATTATATATTAGTGAATAATGTTAATATGTGTCCCAAAATGATATGGGATTTCTAAAATTCTGATGTCTGAATATGTGTCATCAATTATAATTAGGATTATTGTGTTAGGTTATTGTAGACCACAGAGGTGACCAAATTTCTTTTTCAATTGTGTTTTTGACTGTGACTACCCTAGGATATTTTGACATTCACAGACAATTGATGTCTTGTTTTGATCCTCTTCAAAGAATGCATTATATTCCTTGAGTGCAGATTTCTGATAACTTTTGAGACTGTGAACAGGAATTGACTGGGTGAACTGAACTAATGGAAGACCAAAATAATCTTTTTTGACTTTTTGCTTGGAATATTGCTGATTCACTGCATGTTCTCACTGATAAGTAGGTACTGAACAATTAGAACACATGGACACAGAGAGGGAGGCATCATACACCAGGGCCTGTTTGGGGCTGGGGGTCTAGGGGAGGGACAGCAGGGGATGGGGGGATTTGGGGAGGGATAACATTAAGAGAAATACCTAATATAGATAATGGGGGAATGGATGTAGCAAACCACCATGGCATGTATATACCTATGTAACAATTCTGTACTATCTGCACATGTACCCCAGAACTTAAAGTATAATAGAAGAAGAAGAATCAAGAAAGCTTTTCTTTCAAGATATTTATAGCTTTTGACAATTGTGGAGATGAACCAACCAGTAATCTCTGCAGCTCAGAAGAAACAAAAGGGATGGGTTGTCAAACTTCAAATTATGCAAATGGAGCCTTGGATGATGGCTCCCTTTTCCCGGGGACCATTAGATAGGCTCCTGAGAGAAAATTTGATAGTCATTTTCCCCAAAACAATGTCCCCTGTAAGCATGAAGCAGCTAAGAAAGGACATTTTTCCTATCCTAAGGGCAGGTAAATGTACCTCTTCAGAGGGGACTGATGGCAGTGGCAGGCCATCTAGAGTGGCTGTTGCCATCATGCTGGCTGCAGGATGGAGGTACAGCTAGAGCTGCATGCTCCTTGGAGCCGCATGTTCCTTGGAGCCAGCAGGAGCTGGAGACACAAGTAGGAGCCCTATTCCTACTAAATTAGGGTGGGAGCACCCAAACCATGGTGTGACTCAGACCACCCACACCATGGTACAGGAGCCCCACACCCTCCCCTGGGTGCAGCTGCAGCCATCCAAACTATGGCTACAGATTCAGGAATCCCTGTACTCTTAGGGGCCCAGAAAGATACCACCTCCCCTGCTTCTGCAGGCTTGGAAATGCCTGCCCCCACTGCCTGGCTTCTCCCTGCTGTCAGCACCTGCTCTGATCTCAGAGCAAAGTCAGGGCCGCAACTGAGCACTGTCACAGCCCAGCGGGGATTGTACATGCTCGGGGCAGTGCTGACTCACCAGTCCCTGCCACACTGGCCTTCAGATTGTGGACACCGATGAACATAGGAAGGAAGCTGAAGGGGTATCTGAGGATAGCTCAGCATTGGCCTGCAGGCACCCCTTGGCACCTACACCTGGATATCATGAACAGAGTAGGAGGCAGACAGGTTCCTGGGCGGAAAGGGTCGGGCCCCAGTGAGGCCCCATCCTCAGGCCAGGGAACGCCTGCAGGCCAGTCCCACAGACTGGAGTGGGAATTTGTGATGCCTTTTCCAGACCTGCCCATGGACACCCATAGACCAATAAGCACACCCTTTCTCCTCTCAAATATATGCATAGAATGAAATAAAACAGTACATATTAACTGGAAACCTTTCTAATCCTAAACTAAATCTGTCAGTAGAAAAATTTTGGAATAATTTCAGAGGTCAAAGAGCATTTTCTGTGCCCTTTAATCTTCTTAACTCTGTAAGAAATTAAACTGCTGTCCTTGTGTTACTTGTGGAAAAATAAGGATGGTCAGAAAAATGACATTACAGCACTTCTTCCAAGATCCATACTATGCTAACAGCCACGAATCAGTAGGATCCCAAAATTTGTTTAAAACTATCTGCTGGGCTGAGCTCGGTGGCTCACGCCTGTAATCCCAGCACTTTGGGAGGCTGAGGCAGGTGGTCAAGAGATCGAGACCATCCTGGTCAATATGGTGAAACCCCGTCTCTACTAAAAATACAAAAAATTAGCTGGGCATGGTGGCGCATGCCTGTAATCCCAGCTACTCAGGAGGCTGAGGCGAGAGAATTGCTTGAACCCAGGAGGTGGAGGTTGCGGTGAGCCGAGATCACGCCATTGCACTCCAGCCTGGGTAACAACAGCGAAACTCTGTCTCAAAACAACAACAACAACAACAACAAAAACTATCTGCTTTTGTTTTTTCCATGGGGAACCATTGTTTTGATTCACTTCTTGCTTTAACTAAAATTTGGCCCTTGCATGACACACAGTCACTTTTGTAGCTGTGATAAATAGAAGTTAATTTGTCCCTAAAATTGCTTAAAACCAGATGGACTTTTTGCCAATTTGTCACATTTTGCCACATCTGTTCCATTTTCGTATCCTTTTCTTTCAGAATCCATAGTTTTGAATCTCATCTATCTATCTATCTATATACACACATATAAATTGATTACTTATTCCTGTTGAAATCATCTACCAACCCTAAGTCACTCCATTTAACTCTGACAATTTTAGCTTTGATTCAAGGCTAGTCTCACAAAAATACTTCTGTTCTTTTAATTGTTGATGATTTCAATGATTTTAAAGAGAATCATTTTAATTCTCTGGCTTCTTCAGCACTTAGTGAAAAATGTATTTAGTGAAACAATGATCTTGGTTTCTAGCCACACCTGTGAACATATCATAGGCGTTGCCAGGTCAACAATGCAAACCCTCCATAATATAAATTTGAATAACTGGAGTAACACTGTTTATATTTTGAGCTCACTCTCAGTAGCAACCTGGATCTACCAATGCTTCCACTGACTAGTATCTATAATCCATAGATTGATTTTGCCAGATATTTTATTTTTCCTTATCTCCCTCACATCTTCATTTCCCTTCACATCTGAGTTAAATTTTGTAGTCCTGGTAGTCATTCTCTTCCATATAACTTCACATTGTTTTTACTCACATGCATTATTTTAATTGCAGGATAAAGCCATAACTTTGATTAAATTCAATCATCAGACTGCATTGCCTGTTCACTCATAGAGCAGAATGTAGCTGAAGAAAATCCTGCAATCATACTGACTTTTAAATTTTATTTTATTTTAACTTTTGAGTTCAGAAGGTTTGTTACATAGGTAAATTTGTGTCATGAGGGCTTGCTGTACAGATTATTTTGTCACCTAGGTATTAAGCTAATACACATTAGTTAATTTTCCTGATCCTCCCCCTCCTCCTAAGCCCCACCCTCTGATAGGCTCCAGTGTCTGTTGTTCACCTCTACGTGTCCATATGTTTTCACCAATTACCTCCCACTTATAAGTGAAAACATGCAGTCTTTGGTTTTCTGTTCCTGCATTAGTTTGCTAAGGATAATGCCCTCCAGCTCCATTCATGTTCTTGCAAAGGACATTAATTTTTTTTGATGGCTACATAATACTCCATGGTATATGTGTAAAAAGTCCTATCTACCATTGATGGGCATTTAGGTTGATTTTACGTATTTACTATTGTGAATAGTACCGCAATGCACATATTCATTCATGTGTCTTTATAATAGTATGTATATTTCTTTGGGTATATATCCCCTAATGGAATAGCTGGGTCAAATGATATTTCTATTTTTTGGTATGTAAGATATTACCACACTGTCTTCTGAAAAGTTTATGTTCATGTCCTTGACCCACTTTTTAATGGGATCATTTGTTTTCTTAAAAAAATCAATATGAAAAATCACTGGCATTCCTGTACAGCAATAACAGTTAAGCAGAGAGACAGATCAGGAACACAATCCCATTCATAATTGCCACAGAAATAAATAAAATATCAAGGAATAGAACTAACAAGAAAGGCGAAAAATCTGTTCAATGATAACTACAAAATATTGCTCAAAGAAATCAGAAACAACACAAATAAATGGAAAAACATTCCATGCTTGGGGATAGGAAGAATTAATATTATTAAAATGGCCATACTGCCCTGAGCAACCTGAGCAATTCATAGATTTAATGCTATTTCTATTAAACTACCAGTGACATTCTTCACAGATTTAGAAAAAAAACTATTTTAAAATTTATACAGAATCAAAAAAGAGCCTGAATAGCCACAGCAATTGTAAACAAAAAGAACAAAGAGAACAAAGCTGGATGCATCATGCTACCTAATTTCAAACTATATTACAGGGCTATAAAGTAACTAAAATAGCATGGTATTGTTACAAAAACAGACCTATAGACCAGTGAAACAAAATAGAGTCCCGAAATAAGGCCTCACACCTATAACTAACTGATGTTCGACAAACCTAACAAAGAAAAGCCATGGGGGAGGACTCCCTAGTCAATAAATTGTCCTAGGATAATTGGCTAGCCATATGCAGAAGATCAAAACTGGATCCCTTTCTGAAGCCATGTAAAAATTAACTTAAGATGGATTAAAGACTTAAATGTAAAACCAAAAACTATAAAAACCCTGGAAGACAACCTATGCAATACCATTCTGGACATAGGAAAGGGAAAACATTTAGTGATGAAGTTGCTAAAAACAATTGCATCAAAAGTAAAAATTGACAAGTGGGATGTAATTAAACCAAAGAGTTTCTACACAGCAAAGGAAACTATCAACAGAGTGAACAGACAACCTACAGAATGAGAGAAAAATTTTTAAGGTATGCATCTGACAAAGGTCTAACATCCAGTATCTATAGGGAACCTAAACATGCTGACTTTACATTTATGATCATAAAACCTAAGTAGACCTTTTATTTTGCACAGACATCACATGTCATTCTTAATCTGTCATTTCTGAGTATGCTGTATCTTCGTTTATTTTCTCGAAATTCTAAAATACAAATTTCTATCTCTACCTTCAACCTATTTCACTGACAAAAAAAAAGAAGAAATCTTTCAAAGGTTCTTTTGACCATATCTATCTAAGTAAAGCACTGGTAACACATGTTCTATCCTGATGAAGGTCCATGTTTAAGTTAAGACCCACTTCCGCTTGTGTATCAGATTGCCTCTCTTCTTGTGTTAACAAGAGTATCACTTTTCCCTTTCAATAGAAATGTTCCCATTATGTAATGATGCTACTACTTTCCCATCTTCCAAAACATCTCTTTTGATCCTATTTTTTCCTAATATTGCCCTATTTCTGTGCCGTTTTTACAAAAAAGGTTTATTAATATTGTTTTCTAGTTCATTTTCCACATTCTCTCTTAGCAGGTTTTTTTCTCCAACTAAACTACTCCCACTAAGTCACAAATAACCTAAATGCTACTTCAGTCTTCACCTGGCTTGAATTATTATGAGCATTTTTCAGAGCTGAGAATTCTCTTTCCCAGCAATAATTTCCACTACCCTTTGTGGTTTGTTTTCTAATTCACTGACTTCTCCCTTTGTCGTTTGTCCTCTAACCCTTTGAGGTTTGCCTGTGAACTCACTGGCTACTCCATTTGTACCTCATTTACTAAGATCTTTACATATATTTGGCTTCCTGATTGAAGCATCTCAGGATTCAACCTTGTGTGTATTTACAATCTCATCTATTCTGTCTTTAAATGTCATCTGTATGTTGATAATTCCAAAATGGTTGTCTGGCCAAGACCTTATTCCTGAACTTTAGATTAATATTTTGCCACCTCACCATCTCCCTAGATATACGCAATAGGCATCTCATGCTTAGCATTTTCCAAACTGATCTCCTCATCTTCCCTTCCCAAACCTTACCTCCTAGAAAAATCCCCATTTTAGTAAAGTGCAGTTCTATCCTTCCAGTTTCACAGTATAGTAGGATCAATTTATTTGTAAAATAAGTTTCAATCTTATTATACTTGGCCTGATTATTTGCATCAGGTATGGCAAGAATAGTAATTGGATATATAGGCTCTTATAAGTTGGCTTTGCTAATACTTTTTTACAAAAAAAAATTATCAGGTTAGACATTTCAAACGTCTCTTGAGGTTATTCTAGGCAAGAATTTACCTGTGTTTGCAGATGCTTGAATAAATTGAGTGAGTAAATTCCTCTCTTTTTGAGGTCCCAAAATAACATGAGGTTCCTAGACCTGTCAGAAAGTGACATTCTTTACTTACTACAGGTCAGGTACTTTGTAAAGAAATTGCGTAGACATCGTTTCAGGTCAGTTTTTCTAAGGAGATTTTATTGGTTTTATTAAGTCAAGCTTGATTCCTTAAAACAATCAGTCACATTTGAAAATAAACCATTCCTTTCAGTTTTGGCAAAATAATCAGGGTTTATGCTTATGTTCTCTTACGAAAGAATATAGAGTCATATTGAATTTATCTGAATTACTATATCACCATAAATTTATCATACTCAAATTATTTTTAAATTCTGGATAAATTAGGTAGAGAGAAAAAATATGCTTCAGATTTTACTCACAAGAATATACTTTGCCCAATTTTGTGAAGTTATAACTATTTCAAAAGAAAAAAGTTATCTTGACTCTGGAAAGCAAAAAACAAAATCAGTAATGTTTCAAACAAAAAGTCATAGAAAAATTATTTCATCTGTCATTAGTTTAGTCCTATGTAATTAACTCTGGTTCTGCTTGATATTGAGTTAGCAACTCTCAGGAAATCATAAGCATTTCAATCAGTCCAAAAAGGTGTTTTGTTTTGTTTTTTTTAAGTTCTATGGTATGGCTTCCAAAGTTACCAGAATTCAGGTGAATTCAGGAATACTTGTCAGCATCCCTTTAATGCATTTCATTAAGAAAGGAAATTTTGGACTGTAGGTGATTATAAACCAGTCTTAAAAAAAATTAAAGCAATAATTGTCTATGGATGACAAAAGTCTCAGAACAGCCATGGTTAAAGAAAATTGGAAGAAAATTTGATTGTTTCTGTGGCAAACAACAACTCAATATAATATTGATAATAATTACTGCTAATAGAATATATAAAGACATATCTGAATTATAGGAATCTCATACAATTTTAAATCATATGTTAATAACACATTTATATAACTATAACCTAAAGAATGTCATACAGCATTTTATATTTAATAATGCTTTATCATTTTAACATATCAAATAATTCAAATATGTCTCTCTTTTACTTCACAGTCCTCAATATCTAAAAAGATTTTTTTTCTATAGTCAAAAGACTGAGTATTGAACTTGAAATATTCATTTTGCAATGTATGTCAAATATCAAAGGTTTAAAATACTTGATATCACAACATGGCATCACAGGTCACAGTAAAATAGTCATTCGTTTAACCAAAATAATAAGTTAAAGATTTCAGAAAGCAAAAACTTTTACTTTTTGATAGAAAGAAAATTTGGTTTCTCAAACAATCATACAACTTAATAAAGACAACCTGAGGCAAAATGAATGTTTCTCTCTCTTCTCTTTTATTACTGTTACCAAAGAGGTAAACAGATATATTTTACTATTTCTTATTAATGCTACATGAAAGTTTTGTTTAAAATAGAAAACTAAATTTTACATTTGCATTAGGGTATTATTAATGTTAAAGCCTATAAACAAATCTATCCAATCTCAAGCATCTTTGACCACAAGATTTTAATACATTTTTTATAAACTTTTATAATTTTTTCCATTCTTTCTTTTCCCAATTTTCTGTACCATTTTAGTTTCTTTACTGGAAAGTGGTCCCGATCCAGACCCCAAGAGAGGGTTCTTGGATCTCAGGCAAGGAAGAATTCAGGATGAGTCCACAGTGAAAAGCGAAAGTAAGTTTATTAAAGAAAGTAAAGGAATAAAAAATAGCTACTTGATAGGCAGAGAAGTGCCTAGGGCTGCTGGTTGCCCATTTTTAGTTATTTATGGAGTATATACCAAACAAGGGGTAGATTATTTATGTGTCCCCTTTTTAGACCACATAGGGTAGATTCCTGGTGTTGTCATGGCATTTGTAAACGGTCATGGTGCTGGTGTAGTGTTGCAGTGAGGGCAGACAGAGGTCACTCTCAACGCCATCTTGGTTTTAGTAGGTGTTGGCCAGCTTCTTTTCTGCAAGCTGTTTTATCAGCAAGGTCTTTATGACCCATGTCTTGTGCCAACCTCCTATCTTGTCCTGTGACTTAGAGGGCCTAACTGTCTGAAAATGCCCAGTGGGTCTCAGCCTTATTTTGCCCAGCCCCTATTCAAGATGAGGTTGCTGTGGTTCAAACACCATTGAGTTTTACCCATCATTCTTTTTATTTCTTCAATATAAAACAATACTTAAAATCCTCTAAACAAGGCAAAATTACTTTAGCTTTAACAAAAATTCTATCCTCATGACTTTTTATAATGTTTTTACCAAAAAGTTCACATTTTACTTTTCTTATATACTTTGTGTAGGCAATTGTTTCTTTACATCTATTAGTTATAACTACATATATCAATTATAATGTTAACTCTGAATAGCCCTCATTATAGTGAAAATCCTAGGAAGTAAGAAATTTTAATTATGTATCATATTAAGTGCTGAAGAAAAGAAATAATGCCTGAAGTTAGGCTGCACCATGGCCTAAAGATTCAAATCCAAAGACACAAGTTCACAGACAAGTCAATCAAGTATCAAAGCTACTAAAAAAGCAAGTTTTCTGGTCTGAAAACATCTATCAGAGACAGTGTATAAACAATAGACTTAGATAAAAGTATCTAGATCAAATTCTGATGATGTTTTTATTTTATTTTTACTAATGATCTTATCTTTATATACCAAAAATTACTACAGTTACATGAACTAAAAGGAGTTTGAGTAATTTTTTGTTTTTTGATAAAATATTTGATTTAACATGTGAGCCTGGGAGGCAAAGGTTGCAGTGATTCAAGATCGTGCCCCTGCGATCCTGGGTGACAGTGAGATTCTGTCTCAAAAAAGAAAGAAAGAAAAAAAAAAATTTAATTTAAGCACTTATTATTTAAAATCAATTAAGTAGGTATCTTTCACATGTTTTGGTAGTGAAACATCACCTGCATAAAAAAAAATAAACACACGGATATGTAGACACACAGACAGCAGCAGATATTACAGAGTTCTAAGATTGTCAGTTGTAAAGTTGTCAGTTTTAAAGTTCCTCTTCCTAGCTTTAGACTATTCATTTCTCGATTACCCTGTCCCATGCCCTACATAATTGTTAGCTAGGAAATTATAAATTTACATTTCCAAAGCCATGATGATTATTAGGTGAAATAAGGTAGAAATTTTACATCTCAAAGGCACAGACCTTTGATCTAAACAAGATCAGATTTCTTATCGGAATTCTTCCCCACTCTAAAAGTTCCTGTTTAGGTGCACAGAGGGAGATGGCCTCATAACTGGAGAGTTCCTTTATAGATGTAAAGGTTTTTCTGTAAGGAGTATCAATAAAGCCAGCTGACTGTCAGAAAATTGTATTTTGGCTTTGTAACTTGACTTATTTCTTAATTAGATTACTAGCTTCAGGATGGAGCCCTTTAATGAATCAGGAAAAGAAGGCATGCAATTTTCAGGGCCTAATATCAAAATATGTGAGTAACAGACACATCTGGAAGACAGACCACAGATCACTGCAAATTAAAGATCCCAATTCCAAACCAAATCCTGGGTCTCCCAAAAGAGGAAAATACTGTAGAATGAAACAGTGCAGTGGTTTCACAGTGCACATTGCTGCAGGGACATTTCCCTGAGGCTGGCAGGCAACTCCACACCAATCAGCCTACTCGGTGATCAGCCCACGTTTCATGAGAGTCTTATCCCTCAGTGGTAAGTTTTCCATAATCTCTAGATGCATGACAATTCTCTTTTCTAACACAAACATGCAATTAAATAAGTAGCTTCCTATAGTAATAACCACTTATTGTAAGCAACTACCATCAGCCACCTCTAAAACTGAATCTTTTACCTAGCCATCACACATACCAAGGTCAAGTTTTCTCACAGAGCAAAGTACTTCTTGCTACCGCCCCCACCCCCCAACAAAAGCCAAAGCAATCAAATAACAAAATACAAAAGAGAGCAGAGGTTTAGACGTGAGAATAATTTTCCCATGACTTGAAACTCTCAAGAAACAAAGAGGACCACAGAAAAAGTGAGTGCTACCTTTTTCTGTGTTCCTTAAGAGGTCTAAATTACTAGAGGTCTTTTCTAGATCTTTTCACATGGTAGCAAAGATAACATAGAGAAAAGAATGTAGAATCATCTGATGAATTGTGGCTCATCTATTTGGAATTTTTAGGAGCAAATTGATTTAATATTTTTTAGTATGGTGGCTTTAAAAATTTTTTTATTGATAATTAATGATTGTCCATATTTATGTGGTACACATGATATCTAAATCCAGGCATAGAATATTTAAATTATTAAATGAGGATATCTAGGGCATCCATCACCTGAAATATTTATCATTTTTGTTTTGGAAACTTTTCAAATTTTTATTACTAGCTATTTTGAAATATAAAATAAATTGTTGTTAACCATAGTCAGCCTACTGTGCTACAAATAACTTTGTGTACCCATTAACAAACCTCTCTTCATCTCGTGCTCCAAACCTTTCCCAGTCATTTGTAATGACTCTTCTCTCTACCTCGATAAGACTAACTCCCACATTTGAATTAGAACATGCAATATCTGTCTTTCTGCAAATGGCTTATTACACTGACCATAATAACTTCCTGTTCCATCCGTGGTACTGAAAATAACAAAATTTTATCCTTTCTTATGGCTGAATAATACTCCGTTGTGTATATACAGCATATTTTCTTTATTCACTCATCCACTGATGGACACTTAAGTTTATTCCATATCTTTGCTACCGTGAATGGTGCTACAATAAGCATAGGAATGGAGGTATAACTTTTATACAATTTTTTTTTCTTTTAGATAAATATCCAGTAGTGGGATTCAACATCATATAATAGTTCTAGTTTTAGTTTTTTGAGTAACCTCCATGCAGTTTTCCATTGTGGCTGTACTGATTTATATTCTCACCATCAGTGCATGGGTTTTGTTTTCCATGCATCCTTGCCAGCATGTCTTATTTTATTCTAACTGGGATAAGATGATATTTAATTGTGGTTTTGATTTGCATTTCTCTGACAATTAGTGATGTTGAACACTTTTTTTTATATGCCTTGATAGTCATTTGTATATCTTCTTTTGAGAAATGCCTATTTATGTCCTTTACTCATTTTTTATTAAGATTATTATTATTATTACTACTGTTGAGATGTCTGAGAGCCTAGTATATTCTGGATATTAGTGTCTTACCAGATGAATTCTTTGCAAGTATTTTCTTCTATTCTATAGATTGTCTCTTGACTCTATTGAATATTTCCTTTGCTGTAGAGAAATTTTTAGTTAAATTAGTCTCATTTGTCAATTTTGTTTCTGTTGCTGTGTTTTTGAAATCTTAGCCATAAAATTGTTGCCTAGACCAATGTTCTGAAGCACATGCTGTGTCTTCTTCTGATTATTTGGGTCTTACATTTAAGTCTTTAATACTTTTTGACTTGATTTTTGTACATTGTTAGAGGTAGGGGTCTAGTTTAACTATTTTGCATACAGTCATCCAGATTTCTTAACACTATTTATTGAATAAGGTGTACTTTTTCCAATCTATGTCCTTGGCACCCTTGCCAAGAGCAGTGGATTATACTTATGTGGATTCATATCTGGGCCCTCTATTCTGTTTCATTGGTCTATGTGTCTTTTCACAACAATAGCATGCTGTTTTGGTTACTATAACTTTGTAGTATATTTTAAAGTCAATGAGTGTAATGCCTTCAGCGTTGTTAATTTTGCACAGAATTGCTTTGCTTATTTAGAGTATTTAATGGTTCCACAGGAATTATAGAATTTTTAAAAAATATTTCTGCAAAGAATATTATTGTTTCTTTTTAGGGACTTCATTGAATTTGTAGATTGCTTTGGATACAATGGTCATTTTAAGGTTATTTTCTTCCAATCCATGACACATGAGGTGTCTTTCAATTTGGTTTTTTTGTTTGTTTGGTTGGTTTTTTCTTTTTTTTTTCCCCTCTCACTTCTCCCCACAGGCTGCCTAGGTGTGGCTGCCCTGCTGTCCCTGCTCAGGCTCCGGTACCTGACTCCAGGCTACCCCTCTGTGGGAACATCTTCATCACTCTGCTTAGACTCCAGCATCTTTTTTTTTTTTTTAATCTTTAACAGTTTGATTATAATATGTCTTGGGATAGTCTTGTTTGGATTGACTCTGATGTTAGGTATCAAGGCAAAATTCTATGCTCATTTCTTTACCTTTCTCACAAGTAAATGCTATCTCTCTGTGCAACATGCCTGGGGTTGGTGGGGGTGGGTGGGTAATGCAGGTAGTATAAAACATTTCTTTCTACTCTCTTCAGTCCATCTTATTAACATGCTTTTTTTTTAGAGAGAAGGAAAGAAAAAAAGGAGTGAAGGAGAGGAAGAAAAATAGGGAGAGAGAACGGAAATGTTGCTTTATTCTAAAAATGGGTATTAATAATGGCTGATCAATATTTCATTTAAACCTATGAGTAGGTGTGATGTGGTATTGACAAGAATGTATATTTTGTATATTTAAAGTGGAGAGCTCTATAAATAATTATTAAGTTTACTTGTTCCGGATCTGAGTTCAAGTCCTGGATATCCATATTAATTTTCTGTCTCGTTGTATCTGGGTGTTAGGATAGTTAGCTCTTATTGCTGCATTAATCCTTTTACCACTATATCTTTGTTGCTTTAAAATCTATTTTATCAGATGCGAGAATTGCAACTCCTGCTTTTATTTATTTATTTATTTATTTATTTATTTATTTATTTATTTATTTATTTATTTTTGCTCTCCATTTAGTTGGTAAATCTTTCTCCATCCCTTTGTTTTGAGTCTTTGTGTATCCTTGCATGTGAAATGGGTCTGGATATAGCACACTGTTGGGTTTTGGCTGTATCTTTTGATTGGGGGATTTAGTTGATTTAAATTTAGGATTACTGCCATTTGATGTTAACTGGCTGTTTTACCCATTCGTTGATGTAAATTCTTCTTTATGTTAATGCTCTTTATTTTTTGGTATATTTTTAGAAAGGCTAATACTGGTTATTTCTTTCTATGTGTAATGCTTCTTTCAGAAGCTCTTGTAAAGCAGGCCTGGTGGTAATAAAATCTCTGAGTACTTGCTTGTTCATAAAAGATTTTATTTTTCCTTCAGTTGTGAAGCTTAGTTTGGCTGGATATGAAATTCTGGGCTGAAAGTTCTGTTCTTTAAGGATGTTGAATATCGGCCCCCACTCTCTTCTGGCTTGTAGGGTTTCTGATGAGAGATCTGCTGTAAGTCTGATAGGCTTCCCTTTGTGGGTAACCTGACCTTTCTCTCTGGCTGCCCTTGGTATTTTCTCCTTCGTTTCAACCCTGTTGAATCTGATGATTATGTGCCTTGGGGTTGCTCTTCTTGAGGAATATCTTTGTGGTGTTCTCTGTATCACCTGGGGTTGAATATTATCCTGCTTTGCTAGGTTGGGAAAGTTTTCCTTAATAATATCCTGAAGAATATTTTCCAGCTTGGATTCATTCTCTCCGTCACATTCAGGTACACCTATCAAACGTAAATTAGGTCTTTTCACATAGTCCCATATTTCTTGGAGACTTTGCTCATTCCTTTTTATCCTTTTTTCTCTATTCTTGTCTTCTTTTATTTCATTAAGTTGGTCTTTGACCTCTGATATCCTTTCTTCTGCTTGATCAATTTGAGTGTTTAAACCTGTGCATACTTCCTTTCAATTTGTTTGTATCTTCTTTAGTTTATTTTAATTGTTTTCTTTGTAGAGGTCTTTCACTTCCTTGATTAAACTTATATCTAGATGTTTTTTGTAGCTATTGTGAATGGAATCACTTTATTTCTTTTCTCAGTTACTTTGTTGCTGATATATAAAAATGCGACTAATCTATTTTATACTTTGCAACTTTATTAAATTTGCTTATCAGTTATAAGAGTTTTTGGTGGAGTCTTCTGGGTTTTTTATATATAAAATTACGTTATTTTCAAAGATGGAAAATTTGACTTCCTTGTTTCCAATGTTGATGCCTCCTTTTATTTTTTCCCTTTCCCTGTCTTGTCTAACTAATACTTCCAGTACAAATTGAATAAGAGTGGTGAAATTAGGCAACCCAATCCGGTTCCAGTTCTGACAGAAAAGATTTTCTGCTTTTTCTCATTTCATATGATGTTAGTTATGAGTTTGCCATATATGACTTTTATTATATTGAGGTAATACAGTTTGAATATTTTTTTTTTAATTTTTTGAGATGGAGCCTGGTTGGAGTACAGTGGTATGATTTTGGCTCACTGCAACCTCTGCCTCCCAGGTTCAGGCGGTTTTCCTGCCTCAGCCCCCTGAGTATCTGGGACTACAGATGCATGCCACCACGCCTGGCTTTTTTTTTTTTTTTTTTTTTTTTTTTTTTTTTTTTTTGTATTTTTAGTAGAGATGGGGTTTCACTGTGTTAGCCAGGATGGTGTAGATCTCCTGACATTGTGATCTGCCTGCCTTGGCCTCCCACAGCACTGGGATTACAGGCGTGAGTCACCGCACCCAGCCAGTATGTATAATTTGTAACTGCACAAGGGGTTCACCTTGCTCATTGCCTAGACAGAGCTGATTTGTCAAATCAGGGGAATTGCAATAAACAGTAATTCACTCAGAGCCAGCTGTGTGGGAGACCAGAGTTCTATTATTACTCAAATCAGCCTGAACATTGGGAGACCAGAAGAGAAGTCTCCCAAACCAGGACTCTTCCTACTAGTTAGAAAGAGCCAACTGAGACCCTGTGAGGAGCTGAACAGACATCCTGAAATGTGGCTACTATTTGTAGCTCCATAATGGAGCTACAATGCAGACCCCACAACAGGGCTGAAGACACCCCACTGTAGGGCTATAGAACCAGTCAGGAGAAGGAAGGAGGCACTGGCAGTGCCTAGTATACTCACCAATCCAGACACCCTGCAGTGGGGCTACAGACAGATACCCCTCTCCCCATGGGGCTACAGACAGACACCTTGCAATAGGGCTACAGTTAAGGGATATCTCCCCAGGACTATTTCTCCATCTCAATTAAATCCATGCATATTAGATTGACAGCACCCCACCAGTAGAGAGTACCAGAATCAGCCCCCAGACCAAGAGAACTAGGCAGCCACTTGGGCTGGCTTCTGGATTCATCACTGAATCATGGGCCACTGAATCATGGGCAGGTAGCCACAAAGGTGATCACAAACAAGCCCCCAAATTTTCATCTTGCCCACTGCCTAGACAGAGCTGATTCAAGACAGGGGTATTGCAATAGAGAAAGAATATTAACCCAGAGGTGGCTGTGCAGGAGACCGGAGTTTTGTTATTACTCAAATCAGTCTCCCCAAGCATTCAGGGAGCAGAGTTTTTAAAAATAGCTTTGCTGGGGGTTGCAGGGGCCAGGGGAGGGTGGGGTGCAGTGAGCCAATGAGCCAGGAGTGCCATTGATCAGAGATGAAATCATAGGGAATCAGAGCTGTCTTCTTGAAATGAGTCAGTTCCTGGGTGACAGCCACAGATCAGATGAGCCAGTTTATTGATGTGGGTGGTGCCAGTTGATCCATCAAGTGAAGGGTCTACAAAATATCTCAAGCACTGATCTTAGGAGCAGTTTAGGGAGAGTCAGAATCTTGAAGCCTCCTTGCATGACTCCTAAACCGTAATTTCTAATCCTGTGGCAGGAAGTTAATCCTACAAAGGCAATCTAGTACCCAGGCAAGAAGGAGGTCTGCTTTGGGAAAGGGCTGTTACTACCTTGGTTTAAACTATAAACTAAGTTTCACCTAAAGTTAGTTTATGCTATGCCCAGTAATGAACAAGGACCGAATGGAGGTTAGAAGCAAGATGTTGTCAGTTAAGTTAGATCTCTTTTACTGTCTCAGTCATAATTTTGCAAAGTCAGTTTCAGTTTGTCTGATGCATATCTTATGTTGAAATGTGATTTTTCAGTGTTGTAAGAAAGACCTGGTGGGAGATAACTGAATCATGGGGAGGTGGGGTAGATCCTTCATGAATTGTTTAGCATCATTTCCATAGTAATGTGACATGGTAAAAAGCCCCGTAAAACTGCATGCCTCAACCATACCTCAGCTTTCTGTTGAAACTGCTCTCTATAACCCAAATATGAATAAGTAATTAAGGACTGTGATCGCCACCCTACCCAGACAATGTGTAAACGAATGCTAATCCTGGCTTTTGTGAACCACTTAAGTAACAATCAGAATGTCAAATAGTCCCCTGGCTCTCAGAATATCCACAATCCCCTCACCCTCATCTCCACCCAGAAGGTGATTTGCAGAATCCACTAGCCCTTGGAATGTCTGAAGACCCTCACCCCCATCCCCGCCCCTCACCCTCACTCCCAAGGTAATTTTTACGGGTATAAAAGGTCTTGGCACCCTCCTTTTGGGGCCACGGGTTGGAGAGACGTGAGTCCTCTGTGGTTGCCGGCAATAAAGACCCTGCAATTTGGCATACTTTTGTCTTGGTGTTAATTTTATAATCTCTCATTTCAATACTTCATTTGGAGGCCCCAGCGAGATATATTCTCTTTTTATTTATCACCAGACAAAAGCCATCTCAGAGTCTCGCCCGGGTGGCCACTCCCACCTCGGGGACCTCTAGGGGAGGCGCCCCCTGAGTTGTCCCAGGACCCCAGGGTTCCACCGTGGAGGATAAGTGACCAAAATTCTTCAGGGTCCTAAAAAGCCTCTGAAGGTAAATTTGGTCTGTAATCTGGCCTGGAATCTGGGAACTAGTTCAAGGGGGGCCTGAGTCAGGGGACTGGACGCAGTCATGCAGCTCTGACCAGGCAAGCCTCACCGAGACATCACTTGAGGCTTCTGGTGGCTGGCATAGTGGGTGCCAGCCTTCTGGTGGCTGGTGCAGTGGGTGTCAGCCTTCTGGTAGCTGGCATAGTAGGTATCAGCATTCGGTAGGTGGTATAGTAGGTATCAGCATTCAGTAGCTGGTATAGTGGGTATCAGCATTCAGTAGCTAGTATAGTGGGTATCAGCATTTGACTGTTTTCCATAAACTCTGCGTGAATGAGAGAGTGAATGTGTATATATGTAGTCCCATGGTGGAAAAGCTACAGGGCTTGTGTGGGCCTTCACCCACGATTCCACAGGAGCATCATAAGGCATAACGGTGATTCACTCCAGAGCTGTCGGGTCGAGTCCAACTTCCTTCCTGAAGTGACCGGGCCCGGGGGTTAATGGGTACACCTTAGCCAAGATGCCCCTGAAAGACCCCTCCGGGGGCATGGCCAGGCAGGCATCAGACTGGTCTCCCATCTGGGGGACACCCACCCCTTTGTCTGTCACTTTGGTATGTGGTCCAGTCTTGTCTGTAAGTTTGTCAGTTTTATTAGCCTCCTGCTAGCAGACATACACTGGCTTAGGCCATTTTCCCTTGATGTAGAGGATATCTTACAGTG
Organism: Saguinus oedipus; assembly: GCA_031835075.1. Lineage (NCBI taxonomy): Eukaryota > Metazoa > Chordata > Mammalia > Primates > Cebidae > Saguinus > Saguinus oedipus. The sequence goes on from CM063177.1 coordinate 54,257,250, forward strand.
GTTGATGAACCACTGGATGCAGGGAACTTTTATTGATTATACCCCAGCAGAAATTACTCTCTTCTCTTTTTCTCTCATCTTTTTCTTCTATCATTGTGGCCTCACTCTTTCTTCCTTCGCCATGTGGCAGACAGTCTTAACTCTAGTTGTCTTTATTTTCTTCCTTGTTATGGTCATTGTGGCCTGTAGATTCTCCCAGCCACCTCCACTGGGAAAGAAATACTTTTGCCTGTGCTGGATTTAACCCCATGTCTGGAAGGAAACTGTGCCCCTGATGCCTTGGAGGCAGCTTCTTTGGAGTTGTGGGAAATCAAACTGTAGATCAAAACCTACGGGTATTCCTCCTCAGACTGGGCTGGAAAAATCTTTGTCTGTTCTGCCAAAAGATTATCCAGTGCTGTTATGGACATTGTTTAGTACAACATCATAGGGAGACATTCTGGCATCACCTTAGTTGCTGGGAGGTAGGATGTCACTGCCCAATTGAAACTGACTGGCAATACTTCTGCACACTCTACCAGGTGTGGTGGGTCCAAAACACACATCCAGTAGACCTCTTGGTCCACCTGTTTTGTCACTTCCCGGCCTTTCTGAAGCAACTGGACATTAAAATTTATAAAAGGGAGGATTATGCCCGAGCAGCGATAAACCTCCATAGTGCTTATTCTCGCCAGTTGTGGTTTGTGGGGAGAGAGACTGCCACCTTACCCTGGCCCTTACCCCCTCTCTTTGAATAGGACTAGATACAGACCCACCAGTTCAGTTGTCTGGTCCTTGCAGGACCTGGCTGCAGAGGCCCTGCTAAAACCTGCTTTAAAGAGGGCCAAATTTGAATTGGAGGCTTTCCAAAATTGGCTATACCACAGAAAAAGAAAGACATGAGTAGCAAGCAAGGGGCCCAAAAGAAGACAGTGAAAATGGGCTCGTCATAGCCCTGACCATGCACCCCCCTCCAATGCATGATGGTAAATTTTAAAACAGGGTTCTCTGGCCAGTGTGGTGTTAAGTTACCCCCACAGAGGCCTCGGACCCTCTGTGAGTTAGAGTGGCCAGCCTTTGGGGTAGGCTGGCCAGATACAGGGACATATGACCCCAAGATAACTCAGGCTGTCTGAAATATCATAACAGGGTCCCCGAGCCACCCCGATCAATTTCCATACATTGATCAATGGCTGAAATTGATCTGGCACCCTCCTCCTTGGCTTGAAAAATGCATAAAGTGGGCAGGACTTCAGGTTATGCTAGCAGGCCCAAGGAAGAGCCCCTTATCACCGGCTATTCTTCCGGCCCCTACCGAGGACCAAGAGTTGCCTCTACCATATTCCAGGCCCTTGGGAATGGAGTCCCAACACCCCTCTCTGGACAGTACTAATGATCAGCCCTTATCTCCTCTCCACACTCGAAGAGGGACCCCACACCCGCCAAAGCTGCTGCCCCTCCGGGAGGCACCTCCCACAGATGGCAGCAGCCGGGGCCACCCCTTCTTTGTTCATATCCCTTTTTCCTCTAGTGATTTGTATAATTGGAAGGCTCAACACCCTCCATTTTCTGAAAAGCTCTAGGTACTCACAGGACTCCTGGAGTCAGTTTTACAAACCCACCGTCCAACCTGGGACGATTGTCAGCAGCTACTCCTGGTGGTATTCACCACAGAGGAGAGAGGAGACAGAGACAAAGAAAAAAAAAGAGAGCAAGGAGAGAGAGATAGGGAGACAGGAATTTAATGCTTTTTAGGGTCCCTGTGTCAAGGTGACCAAAAGCTGCAGGGGCAAGGAACTCACAGCCGGCCAAGCGGCTTAGAGCTCAGTTTTTAAACTGACACAAAAAGCATTTTTTTCTTTCTCTCCGCACCGCCAGCCCCACCCAGTTTTCAGGCAGGCCACACTGCCTCGGGTGCAGTATTTGCATCCAAAATCTAGCTTTAAGAAAAGCTTTCTAAGTCTTTGTAAGGCAAGTTACTTGTTAGCACAGTAGTTAAGGTGTAGGGCCTGCAACTGCAAGGTTGTTGGTTCAAATCCTCAGTAAAGCTAGTCTTAAATTAGTGAAATCTCTTGGGGGAAATTCAAAAACTGAAGGAAAAACCAAATGGGGTCATCTAGCTCCTGGCCTTGTACCCTCATCCAATGCATGATGGCCAACTTTAAGTTTGGGTTTTCAGTTCAATATGGCATAAAATTAGCCCCTGGAGAACTTTGCTCTTTATCTAAACTAGAATGGCCATCTTTTGGAATTGGGTGGCCTGACACTGGGACCTAGGACTCAAAAAAAGTTAAATTACCCAGGCTGTATTGAAAATAGTCGCAGAAACTCCTGGACACCCTGACCAGTTTCTATACATTAACCGATGGTTGACTTTAGTCCAACAATCCCGCCGTGGCTGAAATGCTGCACAAAACAGGCTAGACTTCAGGTAATGTTAGCCGGCCCAAAGAAAACCCCTTCTGGGCCAGCCATTCTCCCTACCCCAGTGGAGGATCAGGAATTACCTCCACCCTACTCAATGCCCTCTGAACCAGGGCGTCAGCACCCCCTCGACAGTACTAGTAACTAAACCTTGTCCCCCCTGCACACCTGCAGTGGGGCTCCACACCCACTGGCCATCCTTCCTCTCCAAGAGGTGCCCCCCATAGGATAAGACAATCGGGGTTGCCCATTTGTTCACATCCCCTTCTTGTCAAGTGACTTATATAACTGGAAGGTGATAGAAATTAAGGAGAGGGCCAAAACACCAAGTGTTGGCACAAGCTTTATTAAGAGCAAGGGAAAATCTGCCGGGCTGCACCCAAAATTGGCACACAGCACCCATGGTGTGGCAAAGGGGATTTTTATGGTCTGCAAGCCGGCAGATGCATCCAGTGTGAGGGGCTGTGCAGGAGGGGAGAGGCTGGGGAACTGCTGAGTTTAATAGTTCATGGGAGGGCTGGGGAACTGCTAACATGGTGAGAGGGGGAGGGTTAGAAACCTGCTGAGATGGAAAGTTCCCCAGGAGGGGGTCGTGCTGGGAGGCTGGGGATCTTAAGGCGGTGGTGGGGTTTTACAATGGAGTAAGTTCTGTCAGAAAGCTCAATATCCCCCGTTCTGTGAGAAGCCCCAGGCTTTGACAGGTCTCTTAGAATCTGTACTGCAGACTCATCGCTCCACTTGGGATGACTGCCAACAATTATTACTGAGTCTGTTCACCACAGAGGAAAGAGGCAAAATTAGACAGGAAGCCCTGAAAGCCATCATAGGTCCAGGGCAAGGAACAGTAGAAAAAAAAGGGGGGGACCAAATTTAAAAGTTTTTCCTCTACCCAACCCCAATGGGGGCCCAACACCTTGAGGGGTCACCAGGCTCTGAACACTTTTCACTGGTATCTTTCAGAAGGGGTTGGGGAGCAGCCTGCAAGCTCACTAACCGCTCCATGGTAGGAACTGTAACTCAGGGTCTGCAGGAGTCGCTGTCTGCTTTCCTTGAGTACCTACAGGATGCCTACTGCACCTACACTCCTATTGACCCTGAGGCCCCGGAGAATCAGCGGGCCATCAATCTGGCTTTCGTTTCCCAGTCTGCTCCAGAAATCAAAAGAAAATTGCAAGAATTAGAGGGGTTCCAGGGAATGAATTTAGCTCAGTTGTTGGAGATTGCCCAAAAGTTTTTAACAATAGGGACACCTTAGAGGCCAAGCAAGACAAGAGAGTTACTGAGGCAGTGATAGCAGCACTCCAGGAAACCCGAGTTAACTCACAGGGACCAGCCTTTGACATGGACAACAGAACAGCAGCCTTTTGACAGACTAAAAGAAGCCTTGACTACGGCTCCAGCCTTGGCCTTGCCCAACATCTCTAAGCCTGTCCAGCTATTCATACATGAAAGACAGGGGGTCGCCAAGGGGGTACTCACCCAGACTAGGGGTCCCTGGTCCTGGCCAGTCACCTACCTCTCTAAAAGACTTGATCCTGTAGCCTCCAGATGGCCGGCTTGCCTAAGAGTGGTGGCAGCCACAGCCCTATTAGTCAAAGAGGCAGACAAGCTGACTTTGGGTCAGGAGTTAAACTTAGTGGCACCCCACGTGGTGGAGTCACTACTCCATGGAGCTCCGGGAAAATGGATGTCTAATGCCCGCATAGTCCAATACCATGCCTTATTTTTGGACCAGCCCCACATAAAGTTTTCAAACCACAGTTTTAAACCCCACCACATTGCTACCTGACAGTGAGCCAGAGGAGCCCATAAATGACTGCCAACAGACTACAGATGTCCTCCATGCTGCATGACCAAATCTCACCTTACAGAACCCAGAAGAGGTACTGTATACAGATGGCAGCAGTTGCATGGTCGACGGAGTCAGGTATGCCGGGGCAGCTGTGGTCACCCTAGAGCAGCTGGGCTCAGGCCCTTCCACACGGAACCTCAGCCCAAAAGGCAGAACTCATAGCTCTGATAAAGGCCTTAAACTGGGCAGAGGAAAAACTGTCAACATCTATACCGATAGCTGATATGCCTTTGCTATGGCCCATGTACATGGAGCCATTTATAGATAAAGAGGGTTGCTTACCTCCGAGGGAAAAATCATCAAAAACTAAGAGGAAATCCTAGCTCTGCTAGAAGCTATATGGAAGCCCAAGGCAGTGGCATTAATACACTGCAAAGGACACCAGAAGGGAAATTCACCAGAGGCAAGGGGAAATAGAGCAGCTGACCTACAAGCCAGACAGGCAGCCTTGGGACCAGTGAAACCTCTGACTCTTCTTGTGACTCTGCTGGCCCCAACCCTACCCCCTACCCCTACGTACTCACCTGATGAAGAAAACTTTGCTAAGGAACAGGGGGCACGACAAGATTCCACAGGATGGTAGATTCTACCGGACACAAGGATTGTGCTCCCCAAGGCTCTAGGACAGACTCTAGTTAAGGACACACACTAGGCCACTCACTTAAGACAAACAAAACTCACTGAGCTGTTGAGGGCCAGATACTACATTCCACATTTACATGAGATTGTTAAGGAAACTAGTACTCGATGTGATGTATGTGCCAGGGAAAATCCAGAAGGCAGTAGGACTAGTCAGGCAGGAATAAGACTTAGGGGTACTAGCCCAGGGGAACACTGAGAGGTAGATTTTACTGAAATAAAGCCCCCAGTGTGCGGCTATAAATACCTCCTTGTGTTTGTAGACACTTTCTCTGGATGGGTCGAGGCTTTTCCTACTAGATCAGAAACCGCACTGGTAGTAACAAAGATTGTTACAGGACCTGGTTCCTCGGTTCAGCTTGCCCATGACACTGGGATCAGATAATGGCCCGGCATTTACAGCACAAGTTTCACAGGGCCTGCTCAAGGCCCTGGGCATATCCTGGAAACTACACTGTGCCTATCATCCCCAGAGTTCAGGGCAAGTCGAACGAATGAACCGGACCTTAAAAGAACCCTGACAAAGTTTATCCTAGAGACCGGTGAAAACTGGGTCAGCCTGCTTCCTTTGGTCCTCCTCTGTGTCTGATGCACACCCTATCAAAAAGTTTCTCCCCTTTTGAAATCATGTTCAGTAGGCCCTCTCCCTTACTCCCCAGACCCGTGGATACCGTGCATGCTGAAATCCATAACTATACACTCCTTAAGTCTTTACAGGCGCTCTAGTCTGTTTAATCCCAGATACACCAGCTCATTAAGGACATCCATCCCACCCCATTGGACCTCGAAGAGCAGCCAACACACCCCTTCCAGCCTGGAGACTCTGTCCTTGTTAAAAGATTCTCCACCTCCAGCCTCACTCCCTGTTGGAAGGAATCCTACATGGTTATCCTGACCACACCCACCGCACTCAAGGTGGATGGACTAACAGCCTGGATTCATCACACCCATGTCAAGACTGCCCCACCAGAAGGACAATGGAGCGTCAAACACTCATCCCCCAATTCACTAAAGCTAAGACTTGTGCACTCTTCATGATCACCACCTTTGCCACCCTAATCTGTGCTGTAAATCCCTATAGCAACCCCACCCCCACCCCGGAACCCACCTGCTATCAATGGGTCATCACCGAGGGCTTCACTGGAGGATATGTTAGTTCCTTAACCAGGAAGGGATCCACCTTAGTCAATTTAACCCTTGAATACATTCCAAAGAACCCCATTACCTTCTCCCTAGACCTCTGTGCCCTCCTGGGCCCCAACCTAAATTTCAGAACAAGTGGAGGTGTAGCCAGGTGCAGCAGTTTAGGGGCAGAGCAACAACTCCAGACCATGGGGTTATATCTGTGCCCAGGATTCACCCCACAAAAAAGATGGAACTGTGGAGACTTAAATGAATTCTTTTGCCCCCATTGGAGTTGTGAAACTGTCTCCACTATATCAGGATATACCAAAAACATAGACTCCTTCATCTCTTTTAACTGAGACTCTCCCACACCCTCATGCTACACTGGGTCTTGTATCCCACTCAAAATAACTGTAACTACCCCAGATGGTAGATGGACAATGGAGCAAACCTGGGGTCTCAGAGTGTATATGAGTGGGTGGGACATGGGAAACATCTTTACCATCCAGCATCAAAAAATGTTTTCCTGGTCCCCTTGGCTCACTTCCCTCCTCACCAGCTTGGTGGGACATCTGGCCCTACTCTTACTGGGTCTCATGTTTGGCCCCTGCCTCCTAAACCAACTGCTCAAGTTCATAAAATCTAGGGTAGACTCCATAAAATTAATAATATTAAGGTCTCGATATGAGTCCTTAGAAAAAACAAACAATACTAACCAGTTAGAGGAATCAATAATTTAATTCCTGTAAATAAAACAAGGGGGGAATGTGACATGGTAAAAAGCCCTGTAAAACTGCATGCCTCAACCATACCTCAGCTTTCTGTTGAAACTGCTCTCTAAAACCCAAATGTGAATAAGTAATTAAGGACTGTGATCACCACCCTACCCAGACAATGTGTAAATGAATGCTAATCTTGGCTTTTGTGAACCACTTAAGTAACAATCAGAATGTCAAATAGTCCCCTGGCCCTCAGAATGTCTGGAATCCCCTCACCCTCATCTCTGCCCAGAAGGTGATTTGCAGAATCCACTAGCCCACGGAATGTCTGAAGCCCCTCACCCCCATCCCTGCCCCTCACCCTCACTCCCAAGGTAATTTTTACGGGTATAAAAGGTCTTGGCACCCTCCTTTTGGGGCCATGGGTTGGAGAGACATGAGTCCTCTGTGGTCACTGGCAATAATGACCCTGCAATTTGGCATACTTTTGTCTTGGTGTTAATTTTATAATCTCGCATTTCAATACTTCAGTAATAATTAAGTTATTGGTCAGTCACTTCATATGAGACTTGGTTGTTTAAAAGTCTGGGACCTCCCTCTTTCTCTCTCTCTCTTGATCCCACTCTTGCCACTTGACATGCTGGCTCCCATCACCTTCAGCCATGATTGTAAGTTTCCTGAGACCTCACTAGAAGCAGATGCCACCATCATGCTTCCTGTAAAGTTTGCAGAACAAAGAGCCAATCATTAACCATTTCTCTTTATAAACTTTCACATCTCAGGTTTTTTGTTTTTTTTTTACAGTGTCCAAATGGACTAATACAGATGATTCCTACTGAGGAGTGGGCATTGCTATAAAACACCTTAAAATGTGACAGCAGCTTTTTAACTGGGTATCAGTCAGAAGTTAGAAACTTCTGAAGAGGTCAGAAGAAGATAGGAAGGTGAGGGAAAGTTTGAAACTTATTAGAGACCAGTTAAATGACTGTGATCAAAATGCCGATAGAAATGTTGACAGTGAAGTCCAAGTTGTGATAATTTTATTGGGAGCTAGAGCAAAGGTTACACGTGTTATACCTTAGCAAAGAACTTGACTGCATTGTGTTCATGTCCAAGAGATCTGTGGAATTTTGAATTAAGATTCTAAGGGTGTCTGTTGAATTAAATTTCTAAAAAGCAAAGCATTCAAGATGTGGCCTGTATACTTCTAATAGCCTATAATTGGATATGGGAGCAAATAAATGATTTAAAGTTGGAATTTATATTTACAAGGGAAGCAGAGTGTAAAAGTTTGGAAAATGTGAAAAGCTAGCAGTCTAACCCTGTGGTAAATAAAAAAGAAAGCTTTTTGTGGGGGAAGAGAATGCAAGCAGATTGCAACCACTTAGTAGAGATATTAGCATGACTAAAAGAGAGTCAAGTGCTAATAGGCAAGACAATAAAATAAAGGCCCTGATGTCATTTCTGAGATGTTCTAGGCAGCCTCTCCCTATACACCTAAGAAAACAGAAAGTGGTTTCCTGAACCAGGGTCATGGCCTTGTTTTCATGAGCCACCTCGGTGGCTGCTTCTGTGTCCTGGCTGCTCTGGTTCCAGCCTCAGTTTGAAGGGGCCCAGGTGCAGCTGGAGTCACATACGTCTTGAGGGTGCAAGCCATAGCTTTGTCATTTTCCACATGGTATTAAGTGTGCAGACGCTCAGAATGTAAGCTTGAAGAAGGCCTTTGTAGTTTCTATCTAAATTTCAGAGGATGTATGGTAAAGCCTGCCACGGGCTAAACCCCTACAAACAAACTCTACTAGGGAATGCTAGTGGTGTTAAAGTATCCACACAGAGTCCACTTGTGCACTTCCTAAAGGAGCTGTGGAAAATGGGTTGCTGCTCTCCATACCCAACAGCGGTCCAGACAACAGAAGTTTGCAGCCTTAGTGTGCAACAGCCTAAAGCACACAACTCCAACCCATCAGAGCAGCCACAGGAGATGCACTCCCTTCAAAGCCACAGAAGTGAAACTGTCTGAGGCCTTGGGAGTCAACCCTTTCACAAGTGTGCCCTATATGCAGAACATCAAGTCAAAGGAGATTATTTTAGAGTGTTCAGATTTAATGACTGCCCTGTTGAGTTCCAGAGATCTGTGAGACCTATTACTCCTTTCTTTTGCCTTATTTCTCCTTTTGTGAATGAAAATGAATAACCCAATACCTGTACCACTATTGTATCATGGGAGTAAATAAGTTAGTATTGATTTCAGAAGCTCATACTTGAAGGAACTCATCTCTAGATGAGACTTTTGATTTTGGATTAGATTTTGATTTAGTTGATGCTGGAATGAATTAATACTTAGAACTATTAAGAAAGGGAGATGGTATTTTGTGTTGTAAAAAGAACATGATGTCTTTTGGGGGAAAGTACAGAATGATATAGTTTGGATGTTTGTCCCCTCCAAACCTCATGTTAAAAAGTTAAGAGAGGAGAAAGGAAAAAACCCAGTCAGGCAGGGAGTTAGGCTGGGTCCTTGGTTGAATTCCTTTCAAATGAAAGAACAGCCTGCAGCTGCAAATAAGGGAACTTGCACAAAAGGGCTTGCCTAAGACATGCCCATTGCCACACAAATAAGAAAGGCTACACAGATGACTTACCAAGACATGTCTGCAATGGAAAATTGCATCCCCTAACACATGTGCAGTAAGGGAAACAAAGGAATATGGAGCAACTCAAGCTAAGGGCCCACATGCACACTAGAAGGATGGGGGTGGAGCTACCAGAAAGTTATACCTTATGCCAATTAAGTTGCCCAGCCCTCATTTTTTTTTTTTTATAAAAGCCTTTTTATTTAACTGTAAAAATGGCAACACTCTTCCAGGTCGCCTCTCCAAAGAAGAGAGCTTTCTACTTTAGCTTCTTAAGCTTTCACTTCAACTTCACCCTTGGTGTCTGCACTCCTTAACTTTCGGTTGTGAGACAAAATACCTACAAAATACCTGGTTGCTTAAAAGTCTGGGATTTTCCTCCTCCTCTCCCCTTTTCACCTGCTCTTATGATGTGACATGCAGGCTCCTTCTATAACCTTCTGCCATGATTGTAAGCTTCCTGAGGCCTCACTAGGAGCAGATGCCACTATCAGGCTTTCTGTAAAGTCTGCAAAACCATGACCCAATTAAACTTCTTTCTTTATAAATTAGTATCAGGATATTTATGTATAGAAAAGCAAATCGACTAATATATGAAGTATGTTATTTCAATGAATAATTTCAATTGTAATGGTATGGGAAGATGCACGCTCTATTCCATCAGTCTGTTTCATGCTTATGGCTCTCTCACTTCAACTTACAGAGTTATTTTTGTTAATTTTTTTCAATAGGAATTTGGGACATCCTTTTCAAGGAGTTGAGTCTGGTGAAGATAATCTCAGAACCAGCCAAAATTTGAGATTATTACCTCCATAGGATTATTTAAACACTTCTAGTCACAATGAGATTGTGTTTTTTAAATTATTTTATTTGTGGGTACATAGTAGATATATATATTAATGGAGTATATGAGATATTTTGATACAGGCATGCAATGTAAAATAAGCACATCATGAGAATCTTATATTCATTCCCTCAAACATTTTTCCTTTGATTTATAAACAATCCAATTACACTCTTTCAGTTGTCTTAAAATATAAAAATAAGTTATTATTTACTATAATCATCCTGTTGTGCTATAAAATATATGTCTTATTCATGATTTCTGTTTTTGTTTGTGCTCATTAACTGTCCTCATCCACCCCTTACTACCACTACCTTTTCCAGCCTCTGGTAAACATTCTTCTACTGTCTGTGTCCATGAGTTCAACTGTTTTGATTTTTTAGATACAACAAATAAATAAGAACATGTAATATATCCATTTCTGTGCTTGGCTTATTTCACATAACATAATAATCTCCAGTTCCATCCATGTTGTTGCAAATTACTCAATCTCATTTGTTTTTGGCTGAATAGTAATCCATTGTGTACATGTATCACATTTTCTTTATTCATTCGTTTCTTGATGGACTTGGTTTGATTCCAAATATCAGCTATTGTAAACAGTGCCACCACAAACATAAAAGCACAGATATCTCTTAGATAGACTGATTTCCATTATTTTGGGTATACACCTAGCAGTGGGATTGCTGGATCATATGGTAGCTCAATTTTTAATTTTTTGAGGAAGCTCAAAACTGTTCTCCATGGTGGTGGTACTAATTTACCTTCTCACCAATACTGTACAAGTGTTACCTTTCTTCCATATCCTCACCTGCTTTTTTTATTGCCTGTCTTTTGTATTCAAGCCATTTTAACTGAGGTGAGATAGCATCTCATTGTAATTCTGATTTTCATTTCTCCAATTATCATGATGTTGAACACCTTTTTATATCTCTCTTTTCCATTTTTATGTCTTATTTTGAGAAATGTCTATTCAGAAAATTTTGGATTGATTTAGTAGACTTTTTCCTATAGTTGTTTGAGCTCTTTCTATATTCTGTTTATTAATCTTTTATCACTGAATTGTTTACAAATATTTTTCTGCAATTCTGTGGCTTGTCTCTGCTTTGTTGATTATTCCTTTGCTGTGGAGAAGCTTTTTAACTTGATGTGATCTCATTTGTCCCCTATTACTTTGATTGCCTGTGCTTGTGTGGTGTTTCTCAAGAAATTTTTGCCCAAACATATGTCCCGTAAATTTTAAATTTATGAATCTACAAAACTATGAAACTGTGAACCTCAAACTATGAAACTACAAAAAGTTGCATGACATGTCATGAAGTAAAAAGTTTCATAGTTTGATGTCACAGATTTATGTTCTATTTTATGTTCCATTTGTGTACGTGTCTGTTGTTATGCCAGTGCCCTGCTGTTTTGCTTACTGTAGCTTGTAATATAATTTGAAGTCAGGTAATGCAATTCCTCCAGTTCTATTTGCTTAAGATGGCTTTGGCTATTCTGTCTATTGTGGTTTCAGTTAAATCATAGGATTGTTTTTTCTATTTCTTTGAAGAACATTGTTGAGATTTTGACAGAGATTGCACTGGATGTGTATATTGCTTTGAGTAGTAGAAACATTTAACAATATTGATTCTTTTAATCCATTGACACAGAATATCTTTCTTTATTTGGTATCTAGTTCAATTTCTTTCATCAGTATTTTTTCTTTTTCATTATACAGATCTTTTACTTTTATGGTTAAGTTATTCCTAAGTATTTAAATATATTTGTGGCTATTCTAAGTATCATTACTTTTAATTATTTTCACATTGCTTACTGTTAACATGGAAGTGTAATTTTTTATATGCTGATTTTGTATCCTATAACTTTACTGATTTATCAGTTTTAACAATTTTCTTGTGGAGTCTTTAAGTTTCTTAAAATATAAGATTTTGTCATCTGCAAACAAGTAAAATTTGACTTTTTTTCTTTTCAATTTGAGTGTTCTTTATGTTTCTTTTGTTTAATTGCTCTAGCTAGGACTTCCATTATGTTGAACAACAGTGGGGAAAGTGGGTGTTCATCTGATGTTCCAGATCTCATATAAAAAGACTTTCAGATTTTTCCACATTCAGTATTATACTAGCTGTGGATCTACTGTATATGCCTTTTATTATGTTAAAGTATGTTCCTTCTATAATAAGACTTTTAAAGAAATTTTAATCATAAAGGGATGTTTAATATCACCTAATGCTTAATTATTAAGTAAAAGAATCATATATTTAACCCTTTATTATGTTGATACAATGTAATACATTGATTGATTTGTATATGTTTAAGTATTCTTACATCCCTTGGGATAAATCCTATTTAATAATGATAAATGGATCTTTCAAATCTATTGTTAAAATTTGTGGTATTTAATTGAGAATTTTTGTGTTAATATTCATCGAAGATATTGGCCTGTTGTTCTTGTTTTTGATGTGTCTTTGTCTCATTTTTGACATCAGGGTAATACTGGTCTTGTAAAGTGAGTTTGGAAGTATTCTCTTCTCCTCTATTATGTGAAATAATTTGAATATGATTGCTATTAGTTCATCTTTAAACCTTTGGTAGAATTTAGCAGTTACAACATTGGGTCCTGCACTTTTCTTTATTGGGAGACTTTTTTGTTATGGCTTTGACCTTGTTACGTGTTATTGCCCCATTCAGTTTTTCTATTTCTTCTTGCTTCAGTCTTGGTAGGTTGTATATATCTAGGAATTTGTCCATTTCTTCTAAATTTTCCAATTTTTTGGCCTATAGTGGCTCATAGTAGTGAATAATGATCCTTTGAATTTCTGCAATATCAAATTTAATATCTTCTTTTTCATTTCTGATTTATTTAGATAGTCTCTCTTTTTTCTGTTTGTCAGAATGTCATTTTAATTTTTCAAAAAATCATTTTTTTATCTTTTTTATAGTTTTTTAAATTTCAATTTCATTTATTTCTGCTCTGACCTTTATTATTTTTTTTGAAAGGAGAGAGGGAAAGAAAAAAAAATAGTGAAGGAGAAAAATAAAGAGGAAGAAAAAGAGGGAGAGAGAACGGGAATGTTGTATTCTAAAAATGGGTATTAATAATGGCCGATCAATATTTCATTTAAACCTCTGAGTAGGTGTGATGTGGTATTGACAAGAATGTATATTTTGTGTAATTAAAGTGGAGAGCTCTATAAATATTTATTAAGTTTACTTGTTCCGGATCTGAGTTCAAGTCCTAGATATCCTTATTAATTTTCTGTCTCATTGAGTCTAAATCTCTTTATAGGTCTTATGTATCTGGGTGTTAGGATCATTAGCTCTTATTGTTGCATTGATCCTTTTGCCATTATATCTTTGTTGCTTTAAAATCTATTTAATCAGATGCAAGAATTGCAACTCCTGCTTTTATTTATTTATTTATTTATTTTTGCTCTCCATTTAGTTGGTTAATCTTTCTCCATCCCTTTGTTTTGAGTCTTTGTGTATCTTTGCATGTGAAATGTGTCTGGATGTAGCATACCATTGGGTTTTGGCTGTATCTTTTGATTGGGGGATTTAGTCAATTTAAATTTAGGATTACTGCCATTTGATGTTAACTGGCTGTTTTATCCATTTGTTGATGTAAATTCTTCTTTATGTTGATGCTCTTTACTTTTTGGTATATTTTTAGAAAGGCTAATACTGTTTGTTCCTTTCTATGTGTAATGCTTCTTTCAGAAGCTCTTGTAAAGCAGGCCTGGTGGTAATAAAATCTCTGAGTACTTGCTTGTTGGCAAAGGATTTTCTTTTTCCTTCACTTATGAAGCTTAGTTTGGCTGGATATGAAATTCTGGGCTGAAAGTTCTGTTCTTTAAGGATGTTGAATATTGGCCCCCACTCTCTTCTGGCTTGTAGGGTTTCTGCTGAGAGATCTGCTGTGAGTCTGATGGGCTTCCCTTTGTGGGTAACCTGACCTTTCTCTCTGGCTGCCCTTAGTATTTTCTCCTTCGTTTCAACCCTGGTGAATCTAACGATTATGTGCCTTGGGGTTGCTCTTCTTGAGGAATATCTTTGTGGTGTTCTCTGTATTGCCTGGGGTTGAATATTGTACTGCTTTGCTAGGTTGGGGAAATTTTCCTGAATAATATCCTGAAGAGTCTTTTCCAGCTTGGATTCATTCTCTCTGTCGCATTCAGGTACACCTATCAAATGTAAATTAGGTCTTTTCACATAGTCCCATATTTCTTGGAGACTTTGCTCATTCCTTTTTATTCTTTTTTCTCTTTTCTTGTCTTCTTGTTTTATTTCATTAAGTTTATCTTTGACCTCTGATATCCTTTCTTCTGCTTGTTCAATTCGAGTGTTAAAACCTGTGCATACTTCTCGGAGTTCCCGTATTGTATTCTTCAGTTCCATTAATTCACTTACATTCCTCTCTAAATTGTCTGTTCTCATTAGGATTTCATCAAACCTTTTTTCAAAGTTCTTAGTTTCTTTACGTTGGGCTACAACATGTTCTTTTAACTCACAGAAGTTTCTTATTATCCACCTTCTGAAGCCTGATTCTGTTAATGGAATGCACTCGTTCTCCATCAAGCCTTGTTCCCTTGTTGATGAGGAACTGTGATCCTCTGTAGAGTGAGAGGCATTCTGATTTTGAGTATTCTCAGCCTTTTTACGCTGGTTTCTTCCCATTGTTTTAAGTTTATCCACCTGTCATCTTTGTAATTACCAACTTTCAATGAGGTCTCTGAGTGGATGTCCAACTTGTTAATTCCCAGGGCCGAAATCTGAGCAACCCACTGCACTGGCCAAAACAGTGGTGTTAAGACCGATAGTCCTTCTCTGCCCGGGAATTTCTGGTCTGGCTTCCTTCTTGAGTCCATAATAGGTGACTCTGCCTTCCTGGAGCTCCAAATGTCAGTCTAAAGGGGAACCAGTCCCGTTTACTCTGCACCAAGAGCTGCCGCACCGAGGCACTGGCAAAACTGCTGCACCAGCCACAAGAGTCGTGCTGGCAACCCGTGGGGCTCCTCCACTGGGAATCTTCTGGTCTGTGAGTGACAAAAATTTATCTGAAAGTGTAGCATCCTCTCATTCTCTGTGCTTTCACTGGGAGCTACAATCCCAAGATGTTAGCGATCAGCCATCTTGGATTGTTCCCCCTGCTCTGACCTTTATTATTATTTTTTTCTTTTACTAACTTTGGGTGTAGTTTACTCTTGTTTTTCTAGTTGTTTAAGATGTATTGTTAGATAGTTTCCTTGAAGTTTTTTCTCTTGCATGGTGTAGGCACTTAAAACTCTAAACTTCCCTGTTAGGACTGATTTTGCTGTATCACATTGGTTTTGGTATGTTGTGTTTCCATTATCATTTGTTTTCAAGTTTATTCTTAATTTCTTCACTTGTGTACTGTTCATACAGGAGCATATTGTTTAATTTCCATGTAATTTGTACTGTTTCCAAAATTTCTATTGTTATTGATTTCTAGTTATTCCATTTTGTCCAGAGAAGCTGTTTGACATTATTTCATGTTCTTTCAATGTTTTAAGACTTGTTTTATGATTTAACCTATGGTCTACCCTTGAGAATAATTCACGTGTTGAGAAAAAAATGTATTCTGCAGCTGATATGAAATTTTTTGTGAATATCTATTAGATCCATTTGGACTATAATAGAGATTAAGTCTGATATTGATTTTCTATCTCGAGGATTTATCCATAATAAAAGTGAGGTGTTGAAGTCTCCAGCTACTATTGTATTGGACCCTATATCTCTTGTTAGCTCTAATAATATTTCCTTTAGATATTGGAGTGCTCCAGTGTTGGCTGTATATGTATTCAAAATTCTTATATCTTCTTGCTGAGTTGACCCCTTTATCATTATAGAATGACCTTGTTTTTGTCTCCATACAGTGTTTGTCTTACAATCTATTTCGTCTAATATAATCATAGTGACTCCTTTCCTTCTTAGTTTCCATTGGCATGGAATATATTTTTCCATCCCTTTATTTTTAGTCTATGTGTATAGGTGAAGTATGTTCCTTATAGACAATAAATCATCCTGTACCACCTGTGAAACCATGAACCAATTAAACCTCTTTTCTTTATAAATTACTCAGTCTTTAGTTCTTCTTTATAGCAATGTGAGAACTGAGTAATAAAAACAATTTACTCCATTTAAATTTAATGTTATTGTTGATTAGTAGAGTCTTATTCCCACCATTTTGTTATTCATTTTCTGGTTGTTCTGTGGTCTTCTCTTCCTTCTTTTTTTCTTCCTGCCTTCCTCAAGTGAAGGTGATTTTCTCTAGTGATACAATTATTTTTTCCTTTTTATTTTTTGTGTATCTATTGTATGTTTGTTGGTTTGAGGTTACCATGAGGCTTGCAAATACTATAACTCTTTGTTTTTAACCTAATAACAATTTAACACTACTTAAACAAGCAAAAATCAAACTAATAAAAGCTCTATGCCTTAACTTTATCTCCATGTTTTTCACTTTTTGTTGTTTCTAAGTTACTGTACCATGTCTTGAAAAGTTGTTGAAGTTATTATTTTTGATTAGTTTATCATTTAGTGTTCTACTTAGAATAATAGTTCACATATCCCAGTTATGGTGTTATGACATTCCGTTATTCTGCATGCTTACTATTACCACTGATTTTTGTACCATCAAATGATTATTTATTGTTCAGTAATGTTCTTTTCTTTCCAACTGAAGCACTTCCTTTAGCATGTCTTGTAGGATGGTTCTGATATTGATGAAACTCCTTAGCTTTTTCTGGCAATGTCTTCATTTCTTCTTCATATTTGAAACATTTTCTTCCTGGATATATTATTCTAGGGTAAAGGTGATTTGTTGTTGTCATTTGTTGTTGTTGTTGTTTTTCCTTCGGCATTTTAAATATGTTATGCCACTCCTGCCTGTAAAGTATCCAGTAAACATTCTGCTGCCAGAATTTTGAAGCTCCAGTGTATCTTATTTGTTTCTATTATCTTGCTGCCTGTAGGGTTCCTTTTTTGTCTTTGATGTTTGAGAGTTTGATTATTATTAAATGTTTTGAAGTAGTTTTCTTTGGGTTAAATCTGCTTGGTGTTACATAACTTTCTTGTAATTGGATATATCTTTCTCTAAGTTTGAGACGTTCTCTGGTATTATTCATTTGAATAGACTTTCTACCTCACCTCTTTCTCTACCTCCTCTTTAGGGCCCATAACAGATGGGCTCTTTGGAGGCTGTTTTCCATGTTCTATAGGCATACTTTATTGCTTTAAAATCCTTGTTTTGTCTCCTCTGTGTATTTTCAAATAACCTGTCTTCAAACTCACTAATTCTTTGTTTCACTTGATTATTTTTGCTATTAAAGGATTCTTATTCAGTCTTCAGTATACCAATTGTATTTCTCAGCTCCAGAATTTCTACTTCATTCTTTTTAGTTATTTCAATGTCTTGTTAAATTTATCTGATAAAATTCTGAATTTCTTCTTTTTGTTATCCTGAATTTCTATGAGTTTGCTCAGAACGGCTATATTGAATTCTTTTCCTGAAAGATCACATAACTCTGTTTCTCCAGGAATCATATAACTGTTTCTACTGGTGCCTTATTTAGTTCATTGGGTGAAGTCATGTTTTCCTGGATGGTGTTGATGCTAGTAGATGTTTTTCTGTCTGGGCATTGAAGAGCAAAGTATTTATCATAATCTTCACTGTTTGGACTTATTTGCAGCCATCCTTCTTTGGAGGGGTTTCCAGGCATTTGAAAGAACTTGATTGTTGTAATATAAGCTGTGTCTGCTTTAGGGAGCACCTCAAGCCCAGTAATGCTGTGGTTTTTGCAGAGTTGTAAAGGTACCACCTTGATGGTCTTGAACAACATCAGGAGATTCTCAGGCAGAGATTCTTGTTCTCTTGCTTAATTTCTCCCAAACATACAGTCTCTCTCTGTGTTCTGGGCAACCTAAATCTGGGTTTGGAGCGGGATAAGCACCACTGTGGCCCTCAGAACTATGACTACATTGGGTCACACCTAAAGCCAGCACATTTCTAAGACTCACCCAAGGTCTGCTATAACTACTCTCTGACTACTGCCTATGTTTGTCAAGACATTGGGGCTCTACAATCAGCAGGCAGCAAAGCCAGCAAGGCCTGTGTTCTTCCTTTCAGGTTGGTGAGGTGTCCCAGGCCCCACGTGGGTCCCAAGCTGCCATCCAGCAGTCAGAGACTGGAGTCAAAAATCTTCAAGTCTACCTGGTGTTCTATCATATTGTGGCTGAGCTGTCACTCAAACCACAAGGCTCAGGTCTTTCCCACTCTTCCCTCCCATTTTCAAATGCATGGGAGCCTCAACCCACAGCCACAACCACTTCAGGCCCACAGGGAGTACTACCACACTACTGCCAATGTTTCCTTAAGGGCAAGGGCCCTTTAATCAGCTTCTGTTGAATTATGCCTGGCCTGGGATTCAACCTTCAGGACAGTGGGCTCCCCTCTGGCTGAGGGCAGGTTCAGAAATGCAATCCAAGAGTCAAGTCCTGGAATCAGGGACATCAAGAGTCTGCTTAGTGCTCTAACCCCTGTGATCTTTCTGGTGTCTAAAATCAGCAAGTCCTAGAGGCTCACCCAAGGCTCTCAGTGTAGTACATGGGTATCAATATTGTTTATTGTTGATCAACAAGAGACATACCAGTCTAATGATTGATTTTTATTTTAATTTTCACTGAAGCCATTTATGTACAAAGTTGTAAAAAATAAGATTATAGCAAAAATCTCATATTGAAAATGAGTTTTTCTCTGTTTATTACTGCTTTCCAGAGGCAAGCATTTCCAACTCTTTTTAGCTATTTCTCCTATTTGCTTCCATACTTCTAATACTTTTAAGTAGAAGTTGATTCTGTGATCTTGCTAGTTTTTATTCCTGGCACAATTTGTTTTGATGAACTTCACTTTATTGCATTTCACATATTTTGGTGGTTTTTTTTTTCTTCAAATTGAAAGTTTGTGGCAATCCTGCATTAAATAAGTCTATTGACATTATTTTTTTCAAAAGTATGTGCTTACTTATGTCTTTCTGTCACATTTTGATAATTCTCACAATATTTTAGACTTATTCATTGTTATTGTATCTGTGACAGTGACCTGTGATTAGTGATCTTTATGTTACTATTATAGTTGATTTGACTTGACACTATCATGCCCATATATGCGGAACTTAACCAATAAAGTTGCATGTGTTCTTAATGCTCCACCAACCAAGTATTGCTATAGGGCCTTCCTATGCCCTGAGACGCAACAACATAGAAATTAAGCCAATTAGTAACCTTACAATGACCTTTAAGTGTTTGAGTGAGTCACACATTTCTCATTTTAAATCCAATGTTAGAAGTGATTAAGTTTATAAGGAAGGCATATCAAGAGCTAAGATAAGTCAAAACAAAGCATTAAACAGTTAGCCAAGTTGTGAATGCAAAGAGAAAGTACTTGAAGATAATTAACAGTCCTACCTCAGTGAACACACAAATAATAACAAAATGAAACAGATTTATTGCTAATATGGAGAAAACTTCAGTAGCCCAGATAGAAGATCAAAGCAACCAGAACGTTCCCTTAGGCCAAATATAATCTAGAGCAAGGCCCTACCTCTCTATCATTCTATGGGAAAGCTGAAAAAGAAAAAAAGTTGTAGAATTTGGTTCATGGGGTTTAACAAAAGGGGTTGGTTTCATTACCTAAGTACAAAGTGAAGAAGCAAGTGCTGATGTAAATGCTGCAGCAAATGATCCAGGAAATCTAGCTAAGAGAAGTATGAGAGTTGCTACATTAGTCAAAGTCAGTTTTTCCTAATTCATTACCATGGGTCTAATAAAAACTTAACACATAGTAAGTAATATGTTGTTTGACAATCATGGGCTTGCAAATATTTAAATGTCTTTACTTCTTCAACAATATTTAAATATATTCTAAATTTATTTAAACAAAAAAGTTTTGAATTATACATTAATAAAGTCTGTGAAATATATGATTTTATGTAACAGATATTATTACAGCATACATTCAGGTTAGATTTCAAGCCTCAGTATTATAGTTCAAACTGTGTGTTTGTTTACTAAAATAGACATCAGGCATTTCTCTTCACTTAGGCTATTAATCTACCTCCTCTCTTTTTACCTCTACCCATATTCGACTCATTTGTTTTATTAAGAGTTACAATTACCTGAACAAGTGTTTTTTCTTCTATTACACAATAACCATGACTCTCATTTTAAATTCATATGGATCATATAGTCTAATCTTAACCACAAATACATAACTATAACCTAACAATGTATACTATTATTTTTCCTACATATAGTTTGTTTTATTATAAATTCATAGGCTTATATATACTTCCCCTATAGGAGATGTGGAAATGGTTAGTGAAAGGACCAGGAACTCCTCAAAAATGACATGCAATGCTGTTTGGAAACATGAAAGCAGAAATGTGTTTTTTTCTCTCCTTAATAATGTGTTCTACTATCTGCACCAGCAGAAGGGACAAGATGTTAATTGTTATTTAAGGATTCTAAGTTTGCTTCATCCATGACACTTCCATTGTCTGATACATTGATATCTTTCTCTTCATATTTTTTCTTCATGGCATAAATTAATACAATATATAAAACAAATGATGAGACTTTTAATGTTGAAGACAAGCCCAAGAAGACAATTCTGTGGAAACAGCCAAAATAAAACAATAAATCATTTAAAATTGTGTTTCATAACTTACAATGTTTGGTCCAGTGTGCAGATCCTAAAGAAAAAATATAAAATTGTGAATAAAAATATTAAGACAATAATTCTAATGATTCTTTTTATTGGGGAATAATGATATTTTATTATTGTAATAGCGTCATGAAGCCATAGAAACTAAGCTCCAGTTGCCTCTAGCTTTCCTCATGGAAGGAAAAAAATATATACAACTCAAGCCCTCTTAAGCCATCTTGTTACAACTACAGTTACAGGGAGAAACTGAGAAGTACGTTTGAAATTTATAATCTAGAGGTCATTGGATTATAACTAAAATAATAAAACCTAAATATAGGACTATAGAATGCTACCCCTTCTCCAGCACCTTCAAACATATTAATAAAGGCTTATCAAAGCAGTTCCTTTTACTGAATGCATTATGTTTAACTGTAATGAAAAAAATGCCGGTAATACCAAAAGTGAAAAAACATAGATTGAATAAATTAAGTAAGCTTAAAACTAGACTTAGATATGTCAGGCCATGGAAATTTTCAAAATGGAATTTAAGACAACTATGATTAATATGTTAAGTGTTCTAATCAATAAAGTAGATAGCATGCAAGAACAGATGGGTAATGTGAGTAGAAAGATAAAAATTTTAAGAACTTAAGAAAAATGCTAAAAATAAAAAATTCTGTAACAGAAATAAAGAATGTCTTTGATGGGCTTATTAGTAGATAGAAACACAGCTGAGGAAGACTCTGTAATTTGAAGATATATCAATGAAAGCCTACAAAACTGAAAAGCAAAAAGAAACAGGGCTAAAAAGTAAACCAATTTAAATTATGTAACAATTTTGGGACAATTATCTAAGTGTGTGTAATGGAAATGTTAGAATAAAAACAAAGAAAAAAGGAGCAAAAGAAATATTAAAAAAGTAATTACTGGCCAGGTGCAGTGGCTCACTCCTTTAATCCCAGTAATTTAGGAAGCCAAGGCAGGTGGATCGCTAGATCAGGTGTATGAGACCACCCTGACAAACCCCATCTCTACTAAAAATACAAAAAGTAGCCGGGCATGGTGGTATGTGCCTGTAATCCTAGCTACTCAGAAGGCTGAGGCAGGAGAATCACTGAGATAGGATGCGGGGCTTGCAGTGAGCTAAGACAGTGCCATTATACTCCAGCCTTGGTGACAGAGTAAGAATCCATCTCGAAAAAAAATAATAAAAATTTCTCTTAATGTCATACACTACATCACAGATCCAGGAACCTTAGAAAATGCTAAGAATGATTTATCCTTTGAGTTACAAATAATTCAATTACATTCCCTAAGTTATTTTAAAATATCCAAATAAGTTATCATTGACCAGAAAAACTACATGTAGGTATGTTATTTCCAAATTACAGAAAGTCAAAGATAAAGAAAACTTTATCCTAAAATTAACCAGAAGGAAAAGCAAATTTTATCTATAGAAGAGAAAACATTATATCAGAGTTCTCTTCAGAAACCATGCAAGCAAGAAGAGAGTGGAGTGAAATATTTAAAGTCTTAAGAGAATGAAATCCCAACTTAAAATTCTGTACTGGGGGAGATTTCCAAGATGGCGCGGTAGGAACAACTCAGGATGGCAGCTCTCAGTGAAGGCGCAGAGGGTGAGTCCTAGTCGCATTTTCAGACGGACCTTTGTTGCCCACAGAATGGGAAAATTCCCAGGTGTAGGAGAGACACGGGACACCAGTGCAGCCCTTTCGGCTTGCGCGGCCATTTCGGCCAGCACCACAGCGCAGCAGCACCCCGCACAAAACTCACTGGTCTGGGTGCCCTGTTAAACCGGCAATCTGAGATTTCGGAGGGCAGATTAACATATCCATCTGATTAAATGGGACTTGGACAGTGAGCCAGACCAGGAGATTCCTGGGAAGTGTGATTTGAGCCGGTGCAGTGGGTCGCTGCACGGGAAATCACACAGATCCCGGTGCCCTATCAGCAGGCGACTGAAAAACCTGTGAGAGAGTCAACGCTTCAACTTAAATAAAAAACAGAGAGAAAAAAAGGACTCTGAGTCAGGGAGCCAGGTGATCAGGCTCGGCGGGTCCCACCCCGACAGGGACAAACAAAATGGCGATTCGAAACATTCGGGGTTGAGAGTTTCACTGCGGGCTCAGCTGAATCCAGGATGGTGCAGCTTGGTGGGGGAGGGGCGTGCGCCACTACCGACGCATTCCGCCCCTACTGAGGTATGCTCCCATTGCTGAAGCAGCCTGCCATTGCCGAGGCAACCCACCATAACAGAGAGACTCCACTAACAGGGCGGAGCCCACGACAGTAAGGTGGAGCCCCGTGGCAGCAGGGTGGACCCCGTGGTAGCAGGGTGGAGCCTCGGCAGGCAAATAGTGACTAGACTGCCTCCTAGCTGGGCAGGACAGTGCAATGGATACTCATAAAGAAAGCCCTAACTCCCTGAGACAGAGCATCTGAGGGCAAAAAGGGGGGGTTTATAAGTTCTGCTGCAGCAGACCTAAACACACCCACCGAACAGCCCTGAATGAACAATGGAGCTCACAGCTCAGCACTTGAGTTCCTATAAAGTACAGACCATCTCCTCAAGCAGCTCCCTGACCCCTGTATATCCAAAGAGTCACCTCAAAAAATGACTAATCAGACTGACATTAGGCAGGCAACATTCTGGAACAAAGATAGCGGAAGAAGAAACTGGTAGCATCCCTCACTGTTCCACAGCTGCTACAGGTGTACCCCAGACAAGCAGGGCCTGGAGTGGACCTCAGCACTCATAAAGCAGAGGGGCTAGACTGTTAGAAGGAAAACTAAGTAACAGAAATACTTCATCATCAACAATCTGGGCATCCACTCAAAGACCCAATAGAAAAGTCAGCAACTACTCAGACAACAGGTGGATAAATCCACAAAGATGGGAAGAAACCAGGGCAAAAAGGAGGAAAACACCTGAAACCAAAACACCTCACCTCCTACAAAGGACCAAAACTCCTCACCAGCAAGGGAACAAAGCTGGACAGACAATGAGTGTGACAAAATGACAGAATCAGACTTCAGAAGGTGGATAAAGAGAAACTTCAGTGAGCTAAAAAAACATGTTCTAAATCAGTGCTAAGAAACTATGAACCTTGAAAAAAAACTTGAAAAAAGATTCGAGGAAATGGCAACAAGAATGGACAACTTAGAGAGGAATATGAATGAATTGAAGGAGCTGAAAAACAGAACACGAGAAAATCACGAAGCATGCACAAGTTTCAACAGCCAAATTGACCCAGCAGAAGAAAGAATATCAGAAGTCAAAGATCAACTCAATGAAATAAAATGAGAAACCAAGATTAGAGAAAAAAGCACAAAAAGGAATGAACAAAATCTCCAAGAAATGTGGGACTATGTGAAGAGACCTAACCTACACTTGATAGGCGTACCAGAATATGACAAAGAGAATGAATCCAAGCTGAAAAATACTCTTCAGGATATTATCCAGGAAAATTAACCCAACCTAGCAAGGCAGGCCAATACTCAAGTTCAGGAAATACAGAGAACACCACAAAGATATTCCGCAAGAAGAGCAACCCCAAGGCACATAATTGTCAGATTCACCAGGGTTGAAATGAAGGAAAAAATACTAAGGGCAGCCAGAGAGAAAGGTTGGGTCACTCTCAAAGGGAAGCCCATCAGACTCACAGCAGATCTCTCGGCAGAAACTCTACAAGCCAGAAGAGAGTGGGGGCCAATATTCAACATCCATAAAGAAAAGAACTTTCAACCCAGAATTTCTTATCCAGCCAAACTGAGCTTCATAAGTGAAGGAAGAATAAAATCTTTTGCCAACAAGCAAGTACTCAGAGATTTGGTCACCACCAGGCCTGCTTTACAAGAGCTCCTGAAAGAGGCACTACACATAGAAAGAAACAACCAGTACTGGCCATTCTAAAAACATACCAAATGGTAAAGAGCATCAACAAAATGAAGAATCTGCATCAACCAATGGGCAAAACAGCCAACTAGCATCAAAATGGCAGTATCAAATTCACACATAACAATATTAACCCTAAATGTAAATGGGCTAAATGCACCAATCAAAAGACACAGACTGGCAAATTGGATAAAAACATAAACCCATCAGTGTGCTGTATCCAGGAAACCCATCTCACATGCAAGGATACATAAAGGCTCAAAATAAAGGGATGGAGGAAGATTTACCAAGCAAACGGAGAGCAAAAAAAAGCAGGAGTTGCAGTTCTTGTCTGTGATAAAATAGACTTTAAAGCAACAAAGATCAAGAGACAAAGAAGGTCATTACATAATGGTAAAAGGATCGATACAACAAGAAGAGCTAACGATCCTAAATATATATGGACCCAATACAGGAGCACCCAGATATATAAGGCAAGTTCTTAATGACTTACAAAGAGACTTAGACTCCCACACAATAATAGTGGGAGACTTTAACACTCCACTATCAATATCAGACAGATCAACCAGACAGAAAATTTATAAGGATATCTAGGGCTTGAACTCAGACCTGGAACAAGCAAACCTGGTAGACATTTACAGAACTCTCCACCCCAAATCCACAGAATATACATTCTTCTCAGCACCACATCACACCTACTCCAAAATTGACCCCATAATTGGAAGTAAAGCACTCCTCAGCAAATGCAAAACAACTGAAATCATAACAAACAGTCTCTCAGACCATAGTGCAATCAAGTTAGAACTCAGAATTCAGAAACTAACTCAGAACCACACAGCTTCATGGAAACTGAACAACTGGCTCTTGAATGTTGATGGGATAAACAATGAAATGAAGGCAGAAATACAGAAGTTATTTGAAACCAACGAGAACGAAGACAAAACATACCAGAATCTCTGGGACACATTTAAAGCAGTCTCCAGAGGAAAATATATAGCAATAAGTGCCCACATGAGAAGAGTGGAGAGATCCAAAATTGACACCCTATCATCAAAATTGAAAGAGCTAGAGGAGCAAGATCAAAAAAACTCAAAACCTAGCAGAAGACAAGAAATAACTGAGACCAGAGCAGAACTGAAGGAGATAAAGACACGAAAAACCCTTCAAAAAATCAATAAATCCAAGAGCTGGTTTTTCGAAAAGATCAACAAAATAGACCACTAGCCAGACTGATAGAAAAGAAAAGAGAGAACAACCAGATAGATGCAATAAAAAACGATAATGGGGAAATCACCAGAGATTCCACAGAAATTCAAACCATCATCAGAGAATACTACAAACAATTCTATGCACATAAACTAGCAAACCAGGAAGAAATGGATAAATTCCTGGACACCTGTGTCCTCCCAAGCCTAAACCAGGAGGAAGCCAAAACTATGAATAGACCAATAACAAGGTCTGAAGTTGAGGCAGCAATTAAGAGCCTACCACACAAAAAAAGCCCAGGTCCAGATGGGTTCACAGCCAAATTCTACCAGACACACAAAGAGGAGCTGGTACCATTCCTTCTGAAACTATTCCAAATAATCCAAAAACAGGGATCCCTTCCCAAATCATTTTATGAGACCAACATCATCCTGATACCAAAACCCGGCAGAGACTCAACAAGAAAAGAAAACTTCAGGCCAATATCCATGATGAACATAGATGCAAAAATCTTCAATAAAATACTGGCAAATAGATTGCAACAGCACATTAAAAAACTTATCATCATGATTCATCCCGGGCATGCAAGGCTGGTTCAACATATGCAAGTCTATAAACGTAATTCACCACATAAACAGAAGCAAAAACAAAAACCACATGATTATCTCAATTGATGCAGAGAAGGCATTTGACAAAATTCAACAGCCCTTTATGCTAAAAACCCTCAATTAACTCGGTATTGATGGAACATATCTCAAAGTAATAAAAGCTATTTACGACAAACCAACAGCCAATATCATACTTAATGGGCAAAAACTGGAAGCATTCCCTTTGAAATCCAGCACTAGACAAGGATGCCCTCTCTTACCACTCCTATTCAACATAGTACTAGAAGTTCTAGCCAGAGCAATCAGGCAAGAAAAGAAAACGAAGGGTGTTCAAATAGGAAAGGTGGAAGCCAAATTGTCTCTATTTGCAGATGACATGATAGTATACCTAGAAGACCCCATCACCTCAGCTCAAAAACTCCTGAAACTGATAAGCAACTTCAGCAAAGTCTCAGGATATAAAATCAATGTGCAAAAATCACAAGCATTCCTATACACCAATAACAGACTTAAAGAGAACCAAATCAAGCACGAACTGCCATTCACAATTGCTACAAAGAGAATAAAATACCTAGGAATACAACTTACAAGGAATGGGTAAGGGACCTCTTCAAGGAAAACTACAAACCACTGCTCAACGAAATAAGAGAGGACACAAACAGATGGAGAAACATTCCATGTTCATGGTTAAGAAGAATCAATATCATGAAAATGACTGTATTTCCCATAGTCATTTATAGAATCAATGCTATCCCCATCAAACTACCATTGAATTTCTTCACAGAACTGGAAAAAACCACCATGAACTTCGTATGGAACCGAAAAAGAGCCCGCATAGCCAAGTCAATTCTAAGCAAAAAGAACACAGCGGGAGGCATCACACTACCAGACTTCAAACTATACTACAAGTCTACAGTAATCAAAACAGCATGGTATACTGGTACCAAAACAGAGATATAGACCAATGGAACATAACAGAGGCATCGGCGGCAACACAACATATCTACAACCATATAATCTTTGATAAACCTCACAAAAACAAGCAATGGGGAAAGGATTCCCTGTTTAATAAATGGTGTTGGGAAAACTGGCTAGCCTTGTGCAGAAAGCAGAAACTGGACCCCTTCCTGACACCTTACACTAAAATTAACTCCAGATGGATTAAAGACTTAAACATAAGACCTGGCACCATAAAAACCCTAGAAGAAAATCTAGGCAAAACCATTCAGTACATAGGAGTAGGCAAGGACTTCATGAACAAAACACCAAAAGCATTGGCAACAAAAGCCAAAATAGACAAATGGGACCTAATCAAATGCCACAGCTTTTGTAGGGCAAAAGAAACAGTCACTAGAGTGAATCGGCAACCATCAGAATGGGAAAAAATCTTTACAGTTTACGCATCTGACAAAGGGCTGATATCCAGAATTTACAAAGAACTCAAACAGATTTACAGGAAAAAAACAAACAAGCCCATCCAAAAATGGGCAAAGGATATGAACAGACACTTTACAAAAGAAGATATACATGAGGCCAACAAACACATGAAAAAATGCTCATCATCACTGGTCATTAGAGAGATGCAAATCAAAACTACATTGAGATACCATCTGATGCCAGTTAGAATGGCGATCATTAAAAAATCTGGAGACAACAGATGCTGGAGAGGATGCAGAGAAATAGGAACACTCTTACACTGTTGGTGGGAGTGTAAATTAGTTCAACCATTGTGGAAGACAGTGTGGCAATTCTGCAAGGCCTTAGAAATAGAAATTCCATTTGACCCAGCAATCCCATTACTGGGTATATATCCAAAGGACTATAAATCGTTCTACTATAAGGACACATGCACATGAATGTTCATTGCAGCACTGTTTACAATAGCAAAGACCTGGAACCAACCCAAATGCCCATCGATGATAGTCTGGACTGGGAAAATGTGGCACATATACACCATGGAATATTATGCAGCAATCAAAAATGATGAGTTTTTGTCCTTTGTGAGGACGTGGATGAATCTGGAGAACATCATTCTCAGCAAACTGACACAAGAACAGAAAATGAAATACCACATATTCTCGCTCATAGGCGGGTGAGGAAAAATAAGAACACATGGACACAGGGAAGGGGGTACTACACACTGGGGTCTATTGGGGGGAGTAGGGGAGGGACAGTGTTGTGGGGAGCTGGGGAGGGATAGCCTGGGGAGAAATGCCAAATGTGGGTGAAGGGGAGGAAGGCAGCAAAACACACTGCCATGTGTGTACCTATGCAAGTATCTTGCACGTCTGCACATGTATCCCAAAACCTAAAATGCAATAAAAATAAATAAGTAAAATCAATAAATAAAAATAAAATTCTGTACTCTGTGAAATTCTTTTAAAAGTGAAGTAGAAATAAATACATTCTGAGACAAACAACAATTGAAGGAATGTTTTTCCTGTACATCTTCCTTGTAAGAAAGGAAGCTTCCTTGTAAAAAAAAAAAAAAAAAAGAAGCTTTTTAGAGAGACTCATATAGGTCAGAAACTTGATATACATAAAAAAGGTAAAATAAAAATTTATAATTATATAATCATATAAAATCAGAGTCATATAGACTGTTCAGTTAAAACTACAACAGAAAAAAAAAAGAGAAAACAAAAATAGGATCAGAGAACAAGTATAACAAATAGACAATAGTAAAATTACGATCAACATTAGTCTAACATCAGTAATCCCTTTTAATGCCAGTAATCTAAACAGACCAATTAAAAGACTGAATTTGTTAAAGGATTAAAAAGAAGAAACAAACTATATGGAGTCTCTAAGAAATCTACTTTAAAGATGAATAGATTAAAAGTAATTAGATGGAGGAAGACATATCATGCTTCTGACAAAAAAAAAAAAAACAATAACATCAAGTTCTTTTCTAGATGGCTGACTGGAGATATCAAATTCCAGTTCTCCTCAGAAAGATCAAAGTTACTGGTGAATAAGGAAATTCCAAATGAAAAATGAGGAAAGAGAGCCAGGACCTGGTAAAGCACCCATAAGAGGCAGCTGTGGTGCAGTAAAGAAAAGCAGCAAAAGCCTGGGAGCAGTCAACCCACAGAGAACCTGTGAAAAAAGGTAGGTAAAAGTGCTTCTCTGCTCCCCTCACACCTCTGACAATCTGCTGATCACCAAATTGTTGGGGATTTCCTCTGCTCTCTTGACCCCAGGGTAATGCTATTTTTGGCAATTTGGGAACTTCCCAAGGATAGACAACCGGGTGGGTGGCCTGCAGAATATGGCTGCACCAAATTCCCATCTAAAGGAAGCAGGTGCCATACTGTTTGTGCATCTTTGTTATGCCACTGCCCTGCCTGAGGATTCTCCATTTTGGAGTCACCACCACAACAAATCCCTGGCAAACATATCCAACAAACTGCTCTGACTTTGGCAGGCCCAAGGGCCAGAGGATTTTGGGGAAACAGCAGGACCTCTGGAGATCTAACCCTCAATGTGTTCCTCCCCTAAGGGAGTGGGGAGTGTATCACACTGTATCTTCCCTTGGGACAAAGAGAATGTGGGCACAGCATGAATTACTGAAGAAGGCAGTACCAACACTCAGGAATGAATCTGGATAGAGGCTAATCTACCCTCTTCACTGTACCCTGTTATGGATGCAACAGTGGTTCCTCCTGCTGGGGACTGGCATGTGTGCACCCAGATAAAGCATCTTTGTTTCTTGCAGCAGTTGCAGCCCAGATAAAAGTGAACCTGCATTGCTTGGGCTTACTTGAAGGACAGGATCCAGCTACCCCTCCCTACACATAACAGTAGTAATCTGGCGATGGAGGACAGACAGGTCATGGAGTTGCCTGCTCTGGACTTAGGAAAGAGGGTCCACCCTGGACCCATTTTTATGATAGTCACTGGAAGGGCATGTCTCCAGTCTCCAGTTGCACTGTGGCCAGGAAACAGAGGACAAGGTCTTTGCGAAATGAAGGTCGCGAGCCCTGTACTGGGGCAAGAGAGTGAGGCAGATTATGTTTCTGCCAGCCGAGAATGAGAAACTCGTGAACCTTCCCTGCCCATTTCCACCAAATTTTACACATTCATACATGATTTCTTTATGCCACACCCTATTGGGGCCGGGGCAAGTGCTTCAACTCAACTTCAATCTAACTGAGGACAAATTGGCTGTTACTCTTAAGCACCATATACTGGATTGCAGCCTGAACTGTCCACCAAATTAAAACGTGCCATCACAGCCATACCACCCTGAACGCGCCCGATCTCGTCTAAAAACATGCCATCACAGCCATACCACCCTGAACGCGCCCGATCTCGTCTAAAAATGTGCCATCACAGCCATACCACCCTGAACGCGCCCGATCTCGTCTAAAAACGTGCCATCACAGCCATACCACCCTGAACGCGCCCGATCTCGTCTAAAAACGTGCCATCAGAAGGACTTAGAGCTAGACCCCAAGATAAGATTCCTGAGACTTTCATACCCTCAGCCCCATAGGAGATAGTGTGTCAGATCTTATGTCTAATATATCATAACAACAAGTAACATCTAAGAAAACAACTGCACAGAATCTATCCACAACCAAGGGACTCCTACTAAGCCTTGGCCTTATGAAACCCAGAAATGAGGCTAAACCATCATATGCAACATACACCACAGTCATATCTTCAAGAAAAGAAATAATTAAAAAATTAAAATGTCCTATTCAAACAATGGAAAATTCAAAGTAAGAAGTGTCGGCTTCCTCAAACGAGAAGAAATCAGCACAAGAACTTTGGCAGAACACACAGAATATCTTGACAATTCCAGAGGATCACACTAGCTCTCGAGCAATGGATATTAACCAGATTGAAAAGTTTTAAATAACAGATAAAGAATTCAAAATATAAATTGCAAGAAAACATCATAAGATCTAAGAGAAAGTTGAAAACCAATGAATGAAAACAGAAAAACAATTGAGAATATGAAAGTTGAGATGGATATATTAAGAAAACACCAATAGAACTTCCAGAATTTAAAAAAATTATCAAAAGAATTCCAAAATACAGTTGGAAGCTTTGGCAATAAATTAGACCAAGCATAAAAAATAATTAAAGATCTTTATGATAGTTAATCGAGTGGCTTAGTCTTCCAGCCTATATCTTTCTCTGGTGCTGGATGCTTTCTGCCCTCAAACATCAAACTCCAAGTTCTTCAGCTTTAGGACTTGGACTGGCTTCCTTGCTCCTCAGCTTGCAGATGGCCTATTGTGAGACCTTGTGATCGTGAGTTAATACTCCTTTATAAACTCATATATATATACTCATATATATATATATATACACACACACACACATATATATACACATATATATATACATACATATGAGCAACTAACAATCTAACAAACCTACAGATCCTATTAACTACACAATTGCAAATACAAAGCAACTAACATGTATATATGTATATATACACTCATATATATGTATATGTATATGTAGTGTATATATATATATATATATATATATATATATATATACTATACTCCCATTTATATATATATAGACAACTGGGTGGCTAGCCTACAGAATATACTCCCATATATAATATATACTATACTCCCATGTATATACTCCCGTATATATATATTCCCATATATATATATATATATATTCCCATATATATATATATACACACATATACACACACACTACATATATATATGTTAGATAGTTGCTTTTTGTAGTTGCAGTTGTGTAGTTTTTGTAACTATTTGTAATATATATATAGTTACAATACAATTGTGTAGTTATTGTAACTACGTGTGATATATATATTTTGTTACAATTCTGTAGTTATTGTAACTATGTGTGATATATATATTCTATTAGTTCTGCCAGCTAAGAATGAGAAACTAGTGAACCTCCCCTGCCCATTTCCACCAAATTTTATACACTCTAGATAACCCTAATACAATCTTGAAACTGGTCTTTCAAATAATCACAGTTATAAAAGAAAACATTAAAGAAAACAAAAGGTAAAAAAAAAATGAGTAATGCCTTTGAGAAACATGGAATTATTTAAAGCAACAAGACTTATGATTTTAGCATTAATGAGAGAAAAGAAAAAGTAAACAACTTAGAAAACACAGTTGTGGGTATAATTCAGAAATAAAAAAATAATACTGCTAGAGAGCTTTACATCCATATACAAGCAATTCAGAGAAGACCTATGAGATACTATACAAAACAACCATTCTAGGTGAATACAGTCAACAGATTGCCTAAGTTCAACATGAAAGAACAAATCTTAAAGGCAGCTAGATGAAAGGGCAAATTATTTATGAAGGAAATACCATCAGACTAAGAGTGAACTTCCCAGTAGACACATTACAAGCTAGAAGAGATTGGGGGCCTATTGTTAGACTTACAAAATAATAATAATAATAATAATAAGAGCCAAGAACTTCATAACCTCCCAAATGAAGATTTATAAATAAAGTAGAAATCTTTCCCAGACCAGTAAACGCTAAGGGAGTATGTCACCACCAGATCAGTCCAAGAAAAAAGGCTCAAAGGAGTTGGAAACGGAAACAAAAGACCAATACTTGCTACCATAAAAGCACACATAATTACAAAGCCTACAGATCCTATTCAGTAACTATACAATTGCAACTAGCTAACAACAAAGCAAGTAGCTAACAACAGTATGAGAGGTACAAAATCTCACATATCAATATTAACTTTGAATGTAAATTGCCTAAATGCTCAAAATAAGGGATATAGAGTAGCAAAGTGGATTAAAAAAAAAAAAAAAAAAAGACAACCTTCTGCTGCCCTTAAGGAAGCCATCTTGTATGTAGGACACCCATAGACCCAAAATAAAAGGATGAAGAAAGATCTGTCTTTCAAATGGAAAGCAAAAATAAGCAGGAATTCCTATCTTTGTATCAAATAAAACAGACCTTAAACAAACAACAGGTTTTTTAAAAAACAAAGAAGTGCATTATATAATGATAAAGCATTCAATTCAATAAGATTTAACTAATTTAAATATATACACACTCAATACTGAAGCAACCATATTTATGAAATAAATACTATCAGACCTAAGCAAAGAGATACAAAGTAATACAATGAGTAATAAGCTTCTACACCAGACTGACAGCACTAGGCACATCATCAAGGCCAAAAGCTAACAAAGAAACATTGGACTTGAACTAAACTTTACCAATTGAACCTAATAGACATCCACAGAATACTTCACCCCAAAATCAGAGAAAATACTTTTTTCATCTATTCATAAAACATTCTCTAAAACTAACCACCTTCTAAGTCATAAGTCACAGTAAATTTTTTTCAAAAAATCAAAGTTATAACAAACATCTTCATGGACCACAGTGGAATAAATATAGAAATCAATGTCAAGAGTAACTCTCAAAACTACACAATTACAAAAAAATATATAACTTGGTCCTGAATTACTTTTGGGTAAATAACAAAATTAGGATAGAACACAATTTTTTTTGTTTTAAACAAATGAAAATCAAGACAAAGTATTCAAAAACCTCTATAGTGGAAAGTGGAAAGTTTATTGCACTAAATGCCTATGAAATTGTCACTGCAAAATTATAACTTAGTGAAAGAGATCTAGCATAACCAACTCCATCTTGCTTCTATCCTCCAAGATGTTCTTGTTCATTTCTGGGTGTAGGCCGAACTAACTCTGGGAGAAACTTGGTTTATAGCTTAGAATTTAAAACCAAGACAATAACAGTTCTTTCCCAAAACAAATCACCTTCTATTCTGAAAAATAGACTACCTTTGTAAGATAAACAAATTAGCCAAAAGATTAGAAATTGGGTTAGGGCTAATCCATCTGGAGGCTACAAGATTCTGACTCTACCCAAATTGCTTCTGATAACATCACTATTGTAAAACCTTAAATCAGTACTTAGTATATTTTTGCAGACCCTGAACTTCACAGATCAGCTTGCACCACCCAGATTGATAAACTGGCTTATCTCATCCTGTGGCCCCCTCCCAGGAACTCACTCAGTACAAGAGGACAGTATCAGCTCCCTATGATTTCATCTCTGAACCAATCAAAACTATTGACTCACTGGCCCCCTACCCACCAAATTATCTTTAAAAACTCCAATCCTCAAATTCTCAGAGAGATTTATTTGAGTAATAATAAAACTCTGGTGTCCTGCATAGCTGGCTCTGCATGAATAACTTATTGCAAATCCTCTGTCTTGATAAATAAGCTCTTTCTTAATATGCTCTGTCTAGGCAATGGGCAAGGTGAACCCCATTAGGTGGTTACAAATCGGGAATCTCATCTGTGACTGCCCTTGTGCCTACCTGCCCATAGTTCAGTAGTCCTGCTCTGGTGATGGATCCAGCCAGCCCAAGTGGTCACCTGGTTCTCTTGGACCGTGGGCTAACTCTGGCATTGTCTCTACTGTCAGGGTGCTGCTGACCCAATGTGCATGTATTTAATTGCAATGGAGAAATAGTTCCTGGAAATAATGTCTGTCTCTAAACTGATTTTGCGGGTATTCTAGGCATTGCCAACACCTTCCTTCTCCCAGTTGGTTTAGCTTCTTTGAGGATCATGATTTGGCTTTTTTAGGAGTTTTGAGTTACCACTTCAACTAAATAAATAACCTGTGGTCCAATTTTGTGATATCCAGTGTTTTGAATTTTTGTTATTTGATAAATTTTCCAAAATCAAATTCTAAGTTATGAGTATGTCTTTTTTCTGACCTAATTAATCTTTTAGATTTACTAAAGTCTAAAAATACCATATTTGTTTTATTGAGCACAAAAATCATACAGGAAGCATTGCCAAATATTAAAGGGTGTTTAGCTTTCTTTGGACTGTATTTGTATAAATAAGTTATCGGTATATGTTTCAAAATAATGGGAAACTCCTAAAATTCTGATAGTTTAGGATCAGATAGAGGACTCTGACTGGTACTCGTGAATGCAGGTCTCTAATAACTTTAAAAATTAGAAATTGTGCTATTGGAATAGAGGGAAAAAACACAGACTTCTGGGACTATCATAGAGAGCTGCTATGTTAAACATTGCTAATTCATTTGTTTCTCAGAGTCAATAAAATTTTTTCTTTTGAGTGTTTACAACTTTGAGCAACTGAGTAAAGTATACTCCTGGGAGTAAATTTTGGAGCATATTCCTTTTCCTCTAACTAATTTCTCCAGAATTAAAAAAAAAATTATAAGTATTCTCAACTTATGACAGTATAATTATTTGCATAAGTGCAACAAGAATATGCTTTTTCTTATAACAGGACCTAAGTGTAATAACTGGTTTTTTTACCAAGGCTTTACCTGGAATGGAATGCTTTCTTTAAAAAAAAAAGTTGACTTATAGAGCCAATAGGAGCCCCTAGGAAAAACTGGCCTTACACCTTGTCTTCACATTCCCTGTAGAGTGTTCCTGACCTGTGGTAAGAATGTCCCTTTCTTCTTGGCACAATTTATCTTGGGACCTTAAGAGGAGAAAAATTTACCCAACTCCTACAGGTATTTGATAGCACAAACCTATGGTGGGACTTCAAGGCTTTAAAAAGACAATATAATATTTCTTATAGAACAAAGTTTCAACAAAGCCAATTTTAAAAAAGAATGTATATGGCAAATAATTATTCCTTTTGCTATTAATGCCGGGAATAACTTAGTTGATACTTTAGAGATTGAAAAACTGAAACAATACAATCTCTTTTCTAAAACAAACCCCCTTCTTGCCTGGGGACTAGACTGCCTTTGTAGAACTAACAAATTAGTCAGAAGATTAGAAATTATGGTTTAGGAACCCCGTAGCTAAAAGCTACAGGATTCTGACCCCATCCAAATTGCTCCTGAGAATAACATCACTGTTGTAAGACCTAAGATCAGAAGTTGAGACATATTGCAGACACTTAACTTGACAGATCAGTTTGCACTACCCAGATAGACAAACTAGCTTATCTGGTACCATGGTCCCCACTGAGGAACTGGCTTAGCACAAGAATAAAGCATAGACTTTCTATGATTTCACCTTTGACCTGACCAATCAGAACTCCTGACTCACTGGGCCCCTATCCACCAAATTATCTTTAAAAACTCTAGTCTTCAAATTTTCAGAGAGACTAATTTGAGTAATAATAAAACTTGTCTTCTGTGTAGCCAGCTCTGAATAAATTACTCTTTCTTTTTTTTTTTTTTTTTTTTTTTTTTTTTTTTTTTTTTTTTTTTAATTTTTATTGCATTATAGGTTTGGGGGTACATGTGCAGAAAATTACTCTTTCTTTATTGCAATTCCTCTGTCTTGACATATCAGTTCTGTCTAGGCAATGAGCAAGGTGAAATTACTGGGTAGTTTTACTTAAATCAAAGAATATACTGATCTCATATAACCACCTAACAACACACATAAAGGAATTCGAAAAACAAGAACAAATCAATCCAGAAGCCAAGAAATAATAAATATCAAAGCAGAATAAAATGAAATTGAGAAAAATAAATACATACAAAGGGTCAATAAAACAGAAACTTGGTTCTTTGAAAAAATAAACAAAATTGATAGACCACTAGCCAGATTAATCAAGAAAGATAAGCTTTAAATAAGCAGAATCAGAATGACAAAAGTGATATTATAGTTGACATCATAGAAATAAAATAATCTTAAAGAATACCATGAACATCTCTACACACACAAATTAGAAAGCCTAGAG
Source organism: Saguinus oedipus (assembly GCA_031835075.1). NCBI lineage: Eukaryota > Metazoa > Chordata > Mammalia > Primates > Cebidae > Saguinus > Saguinus oedipus. The sequence goes on from CM063177.1 coordinate 54,294,644, forward strand.
GAGATGAATGGATTCCTAGAAACACAGACTTCCAAGATTGAACCACAAAGAAATTGTTATCCTGAGCAGACCAAAGACAAGCTACAAAATTAATTCAGTAATAAAATATGTAACAAACCAAAAAGCCCAGGACCAGACAAATTCACAGCTAAATTTCATCAGATGTACAAAAGAAAGCTGGTCTTAATCTTACTAAAACTATTCCAATTAAGGAGGACAGATTATTTTCAAACTCATTCTACAAAACTAGTATCATTCTGATATCAAAATTTGGCAAGAACATACACACAAAAGAAAACTAAAGACCAATATCCCTTATGAACATAGACACAAAAGTCTTTAACAAAATACTATCAAACCAAATGCAGCAGTAAATAAAAAAGATACCATCACAATAAAGTGTATTTTATTCTTTGGATGCCAGAATGTTTCAACATATGCAAATCAATAGATATTTTATGCCATATAAACAGAATTAAATACAAAAACCATGTGAATACCTTTACAGACAGATAAAATGCATTTGATAAAATTTTACATTGCTTCATGATAAAAAGCCTCAACAAACTAGACACTGAAGAAACGTACCTTAAAACAATGAGCCATCTATGAGAAAACTACAGCCAAAGTCATATTGAAAAGGGAAATTGAAATGGTTTGGCTCTGTGTCCCCACCCTAATCTCACACTGAGTTGTAATTCTCGATGTTAGGGGTCAGGTGTGGTTGGAGGTGATTGAATCATTAGGGGATGGTTCTGGGGGTAGTTTCTAATGGTTTAGCACCATCCCCCTAATGCTATCTCGTGGTAGAGTTCTGATAAGATATGGTTGTTTGAAAGTGTGTAACATCTCCTCCTTTGCTCTCTGTCTCTCATGTTCAGCTGCCAGCCCTGTGAAGATATGCCTGCTTTCCCTTCCACTTTCCTCCATGACTTTAAGTTTGCTGAGGCCTCACCAGCTGTGCTTACTGTACAGCTTGCAGAACTGTGAGTCTATTAAATCTCTTTTCTTGTCAATTAGTGAGTCTCAGGTAGTTCTTTATAGCCATTCAAGGATAGACTGATACAGAAATGTTGAAAGCATTTCCCCTAGGAACTGGAAAAAGTCAAGGATATCCACTCTTACAATTCTTACATCCTACCCAGAGCAATGCTGCAAGAAAAAGAAATAAAAGGCATCCAAAGAGGAAATGAGGATACCAAATTATGTCTATTCACTGAAGACATAATCTCATGCCTAGAAAACCCTAAAGATTCTACCTAAAAACTCCCAGCTCTGATAAATGACTTCAGTAAAGTTTAAGAGTATAAAATAGATGTGTGAAATTTGGTAACGTTTCTATACACCAATAATTTTTAACCTGAGAACCAAATCAATAACTTAATCCCATCTGCAAAAAATAAAATGTCTAGGAATACATTTAACCTAGGAGGTAAAAGGTATCTCAAAGAAGAAGCACAAAAAACTGATGAAATAAATCACATATGACACAGAGGATAAAACATTTCAAGCTCATGGCTTGAAACAATCAACAACATTAAAATGACCATATTTCCCAAAGCGATCTACCAGGTTCAGGGCAATTTCTACTAAATTGCTAATGTCATCTTTTTTACAGAATTAAAAAAATTCTAAAATTCATATGGACACACACAAAAAGAGCCTGAATAACCAAACCCATCCTAAACCAAAAGAATAAAGCAGAGGCATCACATTACCTAACTTCAAATTATATTACAAGGCTATCATAACTAAAAGAGCATGTACTGATACAAATATACACACATAGATCAATGGAACAGAATAGAAACCCAAAATAAAGCCACAAACATACAACTGACTTATCTGTGACAAAGTTGAAAAAATAAACAATGGGAAAATGACGTCTATTCTATTATCGGTGCTAAGAAACTTAGCTATCGATACACAGAAGAATAAAAGTAAACATTTCCCTTTCACCATATACAAAAATTAACTGAACATGAATAAAAGGTATAAATCCATGACATGAAACTATGAAAATCCTAGAAGGAAAACTAAAATACACTCTTCTGGACATTGACCTAGGCCTAAAATCAAATACAACAAAAACAAAAATAAACAAAAGAAATAATTATACTAAAGAGCTTCTATGCAACAAAAGAAACAATCTACTGAGTAAGTAGCCATTAGTGATTATTTCCTTTGGGAGATATTTGATTTTTTTAATAGAACATACTTTTCACAGAAATTTTAGATTTACAGAAAAACTATACAGAAAGTATGAGAAGTTGTGTATACTCCCCGCCCCACACATGCAGTTTCAACTATCATTAACAGTATGTATTACTGTGGTACCTTTGTTGCAATTGATGAACAATATTAATGCATTATTATTAAGTTCATATTTTACATTAGAGTTCACTTTTTATCTGGTTTGTAGTTGTACGGGTATGGGTCCATAGGTTAGACAAATATATAATGTATATCAAACATTATAATATCATATAGAATCATTTCACCACCCTAAAAATGCCCTGTGCTCCAGCTACTCATCCCTGTCTCTTCCTCACTGAGCTCCTAGCAACCACTGATCTTTCATTGTCTTCATAGTTTGGCCTTTTATAAAAGGTCATACAGTTAGAAAAATATAGTCAGAAGCTTCTTTAATTGTTTTTAATTTTTTTTTCCTTTTTGCAACAGAGTCTTGCTCTGTCAGCCAGGTTGAAGTTCAGTGGCATGATCTCAGTTCACTGCAACCTCTGCCTCCTGGGTTCAAGGGATTCTCGTGCCTCAGCCTCCCAAATAGCTGAGATTACAGATGTGCACCAAAGTGCCTGGCTAGTTTTTTGTTTTGTTTTGTTTTTTGAGATGGAGTTTTGCTCTTGTTACCCAGGCTGGAGTGCAATGGAGCAATCTCAGCTCACTGCAACCTCTGCCTCCTGGGTTCAAGCAATTCTCCCACCTCAGCTTCCTGAGTAGCTGGTAATTTTTGTATTTTTAGTAGAGACAGTGTTTTCCCATGCTGTTCAGGCTGATTTCAAACTCCTGGCCTCATTGATCCTCCCACCTTGGACTCCCAAAGTGCCAGGATTATAGGCCTGGGCCACCGCACCAGGCCCAGAGATGTAGTCTCCCTTTATCAGCCAGGCTGGAGTGCAGTGGGGTGATCTTGCTCACTGCTGCAACCTCCACCTCCTGGGTTCAAGCGATTCTCCTCAGCCTCCTGAGTAGGTGAGATTACAGGTGCACACTCTATTTTTAGTAGAGAAAAGGTTTCACCGTGTTGGTCAGTCTGGTCTCGAACTCCCAACCTCGTGATCTGCCAGCCTTGGCCTCCCAAAGTGCTGGGATTACAGGCGTGAGCCACCGCATCTGGCTGCAGAAGCTTTAGACTGCCATCTTTTACTTAGCTACATACATTTAGTTTCTTTCTTGTTTTTTTTTTTTTTTTTTGTAAGTTGACAGGTCACTTCTTTCTATTGATGAATAATTTGCTATTGTATGAATGTACCCCAGTTTGGTTATCCATTCACCTATTGAAAGACATCTTGCTTGCTTCCATTTCTTCATACTCAAGTGCAGGTTTTTGTGGGGACTTGTATTCATTTAATTTAGGTAAATACCTAGGTGCATGATTACTTAACCATATAATAAGCCTAGGTTTTGCTTTGTAAGAAACTTCCAGACTGTCTTCTACTATGGCTCTACTATTTTTACATTTTCACCAGCAATGAAAGAAAAATGAAGGGATATTCCTGTTGTTTTGGCATCCTTGCCAGTACTGGGTGTTGTTTTTGCTGATTTCTAAGAGCTCCTTTTACATTCAGGATATTTGCCTCTGTCTGTTACAAGTTGCAAATTCTTCTCCTAATTTATACTTCCATTTTGAAATTTGCTTTTTTAAAAAGTTTAATGATGCAGAGTTTCACAAATATTTTATCTTTTTTTCTATTATGTTTTTGGGTATTTGGGTCATACTTAGAAACATATTTCTGCTTCCTCCTAGATAATTGAAAGAATTTATACTATGAGTTTTAATACATATAGTTTCACATTTTAAAATGTGTAATTGGTCAATATATGAATTTGACATTAGTTTTTTAAAGAGGTAAGGTATAATTGTACCTTTTGTTTTTTCAGATGTCCATGCAGTTATTTTCAGGTCACTTATGGAGTATCTCTTCCCATGAATAGAGTAACATAGAAACATATTTCCCCTTTTTTTCTTAATTGGCATATGATCAGAGCCCCAGCTAGTGATTCTATGTTTTCCCAGAGAAGTCAGAGGCAATTGAATACGCATATATGACTATATTTATATGTATATATTTATCTACATATATTAATATGAGAAGAGTTTCAGAAACAAAAAATATTCACATACAAATCCTAGTCATTTTTTATTACCTGTGATTTTTGACAAATTGGTTATTATACTTGAATCATAGTTCCTTCATATTTAATGGAATGGAAGAAAATATTCATTTCCTGTACTTTCTATAAGTACTAAAATGAGATACCAGATTGCTCGATACCATACTGCATTCAAAGTAAGTTTTCATTAAATGGCAGCTATCATTATTAATATTATATAATAAAAATGATATTATTTAGGAATATAAAGAAAAAATAAATCAATGAAATATATTTATGACCACTTACGAAAATAATGTAGAATTATATATCCTACAAGACCCATGTGTGCCACAGCTGTTGGTAGACCACTTCATACATGTTCTATCAATTAGAGCTCCAAAATATATTGGAGCTAGAATTCCTCCTGTAATAGAAGATAAGATGTCAGTCCAGGGAACATATTTTAAATGTAACTTTGTGATATTTCACATTGATACATTTTGATAAATTAAAAGTTTAAAAATTTGGAGGATTATTTTATTATTTTATCCTGCATCTACCCAATAATAAAGATTATTAGAAATTTCTAAGACCCGAATCATGTAGTAATGACATTGATGTCTTTTACCTACTGTATTTTTACCCTCCCTACATACATGCATCTACACTCTGTTCTTCTTATGGTACCAATTAACTTAAGCCTGAATGGTAAAAGAGATAATGTTTTTAGTCAAACTAGTTTAGGAAAACTAGGAAGTTATGTTAGTTAATATGGTTTTTTTTTTTTTTTTTTTTTTTTTTTTTTTTTTTTAGGCAAAGAAAGCTGAAATGGAGAATTACAATTTTGTGGGGAAAGGAAAAGGATCTGCTCAACTGCTGTAAAGGCAGACTTTTTTTTTTTTAACACTATTTTAAGAGAATTTAAAACTGGATGCTTCATCAGAACTCCCTCCCCAGATTAAGTATAGGCTGAGCTTCAGAGAGTGCTTAGCTCTTGGCAGGTTGTACTTTTTTCTGGGCTCAGACTTCTACTTCCCACTTCTTGATGTCATTAGAGCTGATAGTCCAGCGATTTTCTACCAATTGATTTTGTACATTTGTAAATACCTCCTGAAGCAGCTTAGGCTGTCTAAGTTAGGGCATGTGGCACTAAATTTTGTTTGTGTTAGTGTTCTGATCACAATGATGCGTAAGTTTTCAGTGGTCTTTTCCTTAGTTAATTTTTATTTGTAGCTAATGATTTTGCAGAATTTGAGGCTTTTCACAGAAAGATATGTTGTTTATATAATAAGTGTCCATCTGCTTCTACTGCTGTTGTAATGAATTCTGAGATTGGCTCCTGGTTCTAGGCAAAGGTAGTTTGATAAAGAATTTTAGGGACATGCCAGTAGAGAGCTATCCTTCAGATGGTAGAACTAAAGTATTCATAACTTTACTTTGTTCTTTTTTTGATTTATGGTGAATAACTTTTAGAATTTATTTTGTCATGTAAAAAATGATAGCGATTTATATATCACAATTTTCTTATTCCATTTACTTTTCATCGGTCTCATTTTTTCAGAGTAAGAAATCTTAGAATGACAAGGGACTGAGGCTAATGTATCTGAAAAAAAACGTACTGAGGAACTCGTGAGAAATTTTCAGGTTTCAAAAATCACGGCCACCCTTTGAAAAATGAAAAATATATGCCAACAATTTATTTTCTGCACATAATGCCACTGATTTGAACAAATGTAATGAATTGTTTTAAGTAACAAACTTGATCCTAATTACTATAATTTAAAAACTCATAACCTGTTTTCTAAATGACTTTTTCAGGTAAATACACCATATAAGTCTTCCACAATTCACACATTTATTGTATTCAAGACAACTGCTTGTGAATTGGAAGTTTTGTACTAACTGTGTATTTCTTCCATAGGTGCGTTTAGGTTCCATTGTGCCACATATTGGACACATCAAAATAAGATACTCAGAATTAGAATGGTGAAAATTTTTTTTTCTATTTTCTATTCCTAAAAAAATTTACTCCATTCTCATAGGCTCATTTCTATGTATTAGAAGGAGTACTAACAACCCAGATGTTACTTTCAGCTTCTGCAACCCAGGTTCTAGCACTGATGTATCTCTATTGAATCTGAAGTTAGAAAACTGCCAGGTTGTACAGAGCCTGGGAAATTAAAGACACACAAAAGGGAATTGTAAGAAAAAAAAAAACACTGGAATACTATAGCATCTCATCTTTTCTCTTCTGTTCCTTCTATATTTCTTCTTTTTAACTTTGAGGATTTGTGACCTTCTCATCAAATACACTTCCTAGATAATTTCTCCATTGCAATTCAACCATTGCCTGACCTGACTACCCAGGCAGAATCCTACTCTTCCAAAACTACTTTAGGCCTTGTCTAAATCATGCCTCAGTTAAGAAGTTAGGCCCTTCACTCTGCCTACTGGGAGGAAATATTCTTATTTTTCTGAAAAAAAGAAAAATTTAGGGAAGCATCTATCTTACTGTTTGAAAGAGTGCAATACAAAGACTAAGTAATTCCTTAGTCTTAACAGATTGACTTAACCTATAATTAACAATCAAATTCTTTTTTAGGTCACTCAATTTTACTCTGTCTCATTATTTATCAGAGAAATATAAATGATACTAATTTTATATACTATCATAATTAAAGATTCATTACATTTGGTCTTTAAGCCTTGACATGAATATTTATAACTTAAATTTAATATATATCTAAAGATATATTTTTTCATCATACCTAGAGCTCGTATAACCATTGCCTGGAAACCCAGTGCAAGTGATTTCAATTCAGGTTGAACAATTCTGAAATAAAATAAAGGCAAAGGAACATTAAATGTCATTAAAGTATCAAACTGAAACAACATTAAAACTTTCCTTGTGTTGTTTTTCTTTATGATGGAATTAAGCCCTCTGTTGAGTTGCTTCATTATATAAAGTTATATTTTAATTGTTTTAAAAGGCAAACATTTGAGAGATAATAATAATTATTTCCTTATTTATTCAATGCATCATGATTTCAGGACGGCTTAATGGGTACCTATGTATGAGAAAGTGATTAGAACAGACTTTATTATGTCTCTGACGATACTGATTTTTGTGGTCTAGTCAGTGTTATATAAGTGTGCATAAGCAGGCGTCTTTTTCATAAAATGATTTACTTTCCTTTTAGTAGCTACCCAATAGTGGGATTGCCAGGCCAAATAATAGTTCTAATTTCAGTTACTTGAAAAATCTCCACATTGTTTTTCATAAAAGTTGTACTAATTTTTACTCTCAACAGTATATAAGCATTCCTTTTTCTCAGCATTCTTACCAGTATCTAGCTTTTTGACTTCTTAGTAATGGCCATTGTGATTGGTGTAAAATACAATCTCATTGTAGCTTTAATTTTCATTTCTCTGATGATTAGTAATATTGAGCATTTTGTCATATGTTTGTTTGTTGACTTCTTGTCTGTCTTTTGAAAAATACTGGTCATATTATTTACCCTATCTTAAATATTTTTTTCTTGTTGAGTTTTTTGTATTTCTTGTAGATTAAGAATATTAGCCCTTTGTCAGATGTATTGTTTGTAAATATTTTTTCCCATCCTGGAAGTTGTCTATTTACTCTGTTGATTATTTCTATTGCTGTGCAGGAACTTTTTAGTTTAAGTCCCATTAGTCTATTTGTGTTGCTTTTGTTGCATATCATCAGTGAACAGAGTTTATTTGACTTCTTCTTTTCTAATTTGGATACCTCTTCTTTCTTTCTATTGCCTGATTGCTTTAGCTAGAACTTCCCATACTATGTGCAGTAGGAGTGGTGAAAATAGACAAAGTTGTCTTGTTTCAGGTCCTGGGAGAATGCTTTCAACTTTTTCCCTTTCAGTATGATGTTGGCAGTGGGTTTGTCATATATGCTTTTATTATTTTGAGGTATGTTCCTTTGATGCCTAGATTGTTGAGGATTTTTGTCATGAAAGGATGTTAATTTTTTTTCTTTTTCTTAAGTATTATACTTTAAGTTCTGGGGTACATATGCAGAATGTACAGGTTACATAGGTACACATGTGCCATGGTGGTTTGCTGCATCCATCACCCCGTCATCTACATTAGGTATTTTTCCTAATGCTATCCTTCCCCTAGCTCCCTACCCTGTGACAGGCCCTGGTGTGTGATGTTTCCCTCCCTGTGTCCATATGTTCTCATTGTTCAACACCCACTTATGAGTGAGAACACACGGTGTTTGATTTTCTGTTCTTGTGTCAGTTTGCTGGGAATAAGGATTTCCAGTTTTATCTGTGTCCCTGCAAAGGACATGAACTCAAGGGATGTTAAATTTTATCAAATAACTTTTTCTCCATCTATTGAGATGATCACGTGGTTTTTGTTTAAATTTTATCTGATCCTATGTTTTTTAATTTTGTCTATGTGGCAAATCATATTTATTGATTCATGTATGTTGAACCAAACTTTCATCCCTAGAATAAAAGCAACCTGATCATGTTATAAAATTTTTCTTATGTGCTATTGGATTTCATTTGCTAGTATTTTATGGATAACTTTTTAATATATTCATCAGGGATATTGGTTTGTAGTTTTCTATTTTGTGTGTGTCCTTGCATGTCACTGTATCAGGGCAATGCTTGCTTTACATAATGAGTTAGGAGAGATTACTTCCTCCTCAATTTTTTGGAACAGTTTTAGTAGGATTGGTATTGATCCTTCCTCGTATGTCTGGTATATTTCAGCTGTGAATCCATCTGTTCCTGGGCTTTTTCTTGTTGGGGAATTTTAATTACTAATTCAATTTTGCTATTCATTATTTGTGTGTTCAGGATTTTTGTTCTACCTTGTTCAAAACTAGAAAGTTGCATGTTTCCGGTATTTTATCTATTTCCTCTAGTATTTTCATTTTGTGAATGTAGAGATGCTCACAATAGTCTCTGTTGATCTTCTTCATTTCTTTCATTTCTGTTGTGTCAGTTGTAATGACACCTTTATTATTTCTGATTCTGCTTATTTGAATCTTCTCTCTTGTTCTTGTTTACCCTAAGTAGCAGTTTATCAATTTTTGTCTAGGTTTTCAAATAAACAATTTTGTTCCATTGAGCTTTTGAGTTTTCTGGTCTGAAATTCATTTATTTTTGCTTTGATCTTTGTTCTTTCTTTCTTTCTAGTAATTTTGAGTCCTTGTTTTTCTACTTTAGGTGTAACATTAGGTTATTAATTTGAGATCTTTCTATGTTTTTGATGTAGACATTTAGCACTATACATTTCTGCTTAGCTGTGCTTTTGCTGTATCTCAGAAGTTTTTGGAGTTTTGTTTATATTTTCATTCATTTGAAATGTTTAAAATAATTTCTGCCTTAATTTTATCACAGACCCAGCAATCATTCAAGAGGAGATTATTTAACTTTCATTATTCATATCTTTCTGAGGGTTCCTCTTAGTACTGATTTGTGAATTCATTTCACAGTGGCTCACAAAGGTATTAAATATGATTTTGATTTTTTTATGGTTTGTTTTGAGACAGAGTCTCACTCTGTCACCCAGGCTAGAGTCACTTCAACTTCCATCTCCCAGATTCAAGCAATTCTCCTACCTCACTTTATTTACTTCATATTTTCCTACTGTCACTATCTTCAATCAAGCTTCCATTTTGTAAAGAATAATTCAAGCCTTCTGTTTTCCCTGACTTCATTGTTGTTTTTGCAAAACTCACTTTCCATGCACAGCCAGCTTGATCTTCTAGTTATGTAAGTCATCTGTGCAATGCTAATGCTTATGCTTATACCCCCTTGGACTTCTAAACACATTTAGAATAAACTCCCGTCTTTCCTATGAACCACTGGATCTGAACTAGGCTAGCTCTCTTGCTGCACTTGTTACCTCTTTCTTCCTCACACACGTTTTCAGACCTTGTACATGTTAACTATGCTCCATACCAGGACCTTTACCTTTGTCCTCCCTTGCCTGAATTGTGTTCCTCCTCCATCTCCGTTTAGGTATTGCTTATACCTTTATTTTTATCTCTTCATTCAAGTCCTTTCTCAAAGGACTTCCAATGCACAGTATCTGTACTAGTATCTCTTACCTATTTTCTCATTTCTTTCTATTTTCTTAACTCTGATTTATTTATCTTTCTAGTGCTTCACGCTTACTCCATTTTATATATTTACTCACTTATTTGTTTATTGTTTTTTCTGCTACACATATTCATTTCTTCATTCCCCAACCCCACTAAAAGCTAATAAAAGTTTTATCACTTTTGTTCATAGTTGCATCCTCAATACATACAACTGTGCTTAACACACATAATATGTGTTAAATAAATGAATGTCCTTATGCCTATTTAATGTAGTTTTAAAAATAGCTTCATAGTGTAAGCATTAGAAAATCATTAACAAACTGAAGTTTATATTTTTATTCCATAGTCAGGTTCACAAAATGCTTCTTTCAATAAAATCAAAGGCTATCGAGAGTTATATATTTTTGACAAGTTGTAATGCTGATTTAATCAATTTCTGAAATAGATATGATATTATCAATGATGAAATAGTGTTTTTAAAAACTTTCTTATGAGTTTAAAATAAAAAGCTAAAACATGTTGATATGCAAATTATTTAATTTTAAGGTTATTTTTAATATGTCAATGAATCTAACTCGGCAAATATGGAAGGCTTCTCCTTTTGAGTAGACAGCAATTTATATTAAGATGGAGCTATATCTGTGGAATATTTAGTATAAATAATCTGATAATATTTTCAGTCATGATCAAAATTAAACAACTGTAAATTCAATTTACAGATTTATGTTAATGTTAACAAATGTTAAAAACACTTTTTTTTTCTTCTCTACCATGTCATACTGTTGGCAGACAGTGAACTTGTGATTTTAAAAGTATTTTGAATGTAGGTTTTAAAAGTGCAATTAGATGTTAACCCAGGTCATTATACTTACACATGTATATTTTAAGATCTAAGAGCAATTATTTACATGTTATCAGTTTTAGGTGATTGAATCAACTTGACCAGTAGGGCATGCATTATCTGCACCCTTCCTGACTCTCCAGTCTTAAATCCACCAGCTTCTTTTCATTCCTCAAACACACAAGCCCTTTCCTGTGTTAAGGCATCAGCATGTAGATGCTCTCCTGGAAACTCTTTTTTTTTTTTTTTTTTTTTTTTTTTTTGAGACGGAGTTTCGCTGTTGTTACCCAGGCTGGAGTACAATGGCGCGATCTCGGCTCACTGCAACCTCCGCCTCCTGGGTTCAAGCAATTCTCCTGCCTCAGCCTCCTGAGTAACTGGGACTACAGGCGAACGCCACCACACCCAGCTAATTTTTGCATTTTTAGTAGAGACGGGGTTTCACCATGTTGGGAAACTCTTTCATTTAGCTTTTTCTTTAGACATTTAGAATAAATGTTACTTATTTTGGATATACTCTGAATCCTCTTCTTCACAGTCCACCATCTTAATCCTAAATTAACTTTCCCTTTTAGATCTTTTTAGGGCAGTCTTTTTCCTGATTAGAACTCAGAACAATTTATAAATATGTGTTTTGATTTTAAGATTATTTATCTCATACCAGTCTTTCCTGTAATTTTGAAAGCTGTATGACAACAAGTATCTTATTAGTTTCATTTACCATGTAATATTCACCAAGCACTGTATCTTGTCTATTGACTCAAGAAAGGAATTAATTCTTCTCATCCTGGATTTAATTCTTCTTATGCTTTTAAACTGGATTAAAAGTCATGCTGTGAGTGAATTAAAAGCTTTGGAATGTTATTATCAAATGAAGCATATTTTTATATCTAATTTTCAAATGCTCCATTTTAGTGAAATCAATAGATTTCCCCTGACAGATCCATTAGGGTCAAAGGCAACTCAACATTCAAGAAGGTTCTTTTAGAATCCTAGGGAGATTCTTTTAAAACAGAGGCAATTGTCAGTCTGTGTATTCAGATTTTTAGTAAGAGAAGAAAGTATGAAATCTGGACTTATTAATAGAAGAATTAGAGGTAAAATTATTAATTATGGCATTGAGAGTTTATAATTTTAATAAGATGAATTCTCAGAAAATCAAAATTTGACAAAATATGAATTTGTTCCCACCATATTATGTAAAAATATTCATATCATTAGGTGTGTTCATAGTCTCATGCATATGAAAATATTTTTAAAAGTCATACTTACTTAACAATCAGCATGATAAATGAGGTGCCTCCAAGTGCAGAAAAAAATAAATTACAGACTTGTATTGCAACAAAAGGGTAAAATTTCCTTGTACAAGCATCTTCTCTTGGGCATTCACCCAGATGGGCTGAGTAATTTCTGTTCTGGATACCAGTTACTTCCAAACAACTACAGTTATAAAACACCTGAAACGTTGTGTATAAAATATGACATAAGAAATTTTCAACACAGAACAGTGCTGCCAATATATTGCATTATATTTAAAGAAATCTCACTTGTTCTAACTAATATATTTACAGTTTAAGAAGATTCTAAAAATACAGCTGCTTAACAGATAACAGGTAAAATAGCTTCTTTCTACATAAGAAAATGTAATTCACAATGAACATTTAGTTTATTCTTATTTTTAAAATTAAAAAACAAAGAAATTAGTGTCTAGAACTCTGTATATAATGTTCTCATCACTATAGATCCTCTTTAATAATTCTTTTCCATTTACTCTTAGTCTCTGCAGAAGACATACTCTTTTGGACACTCTCTTAGTTTCAGAGACATGCCCTGAAGAGGAATTATCCAAAGAATTCAGATAATATAGCAGTTTGGGAGGAATCAAAATTTAGCTGGAGTCACCCATGAAAATGGCACTGAGTCCAGGAAAAATACAGGCAGATAGAGGTGCCAAAAGTTTCATTTAGCAGGCATGAACAAAATCCAAGAACATAATGACAAATGATATTATTACTAGAGAGGTTAAACACAAAAGAATGTCCCACTAGTGTTTAGAGCACAGAGGTGGTAAATGTAGGAAAAAGAGATTTTAGATTTTTAATCAGTTGGACACTTTATATAGGTAGGGTGGCTTTAGTAAATTCTGTTCTAAATATAGGCTAAACTAAAGTTTAAGGGAAGTTCATCTTGAACTTATTAATGCTAAAGACCAATTACTGAAGGAAGAATTATAAAAGAATTTAAATCTATATGCTTTTGAGTTCTGCCAAACTTACAGTTCTGTCTTTTTCACTAGGAATAATATAGAAGAATCTTTTATGGAACAAGCGTATTGGTTAATAAAACTGAGCTTTGGTACAAAGAACACTATTTTAAGAAGTTTATTATCAAGGATTTAGTAAAAAATAGTTCATTATCAAGGATTTAGTAAAAAATAAATAAATAATAAAACCTTTTCAGTGTCCCACAAATGACATAGTCATTGCCAGTGTTATGAAGATTATGTCTTCATGGTAGACAGAGTTCTATTTAGGGCTCTAATATTATGTCATTTTCAGGCATTCACTAGTGTGCAAAGAGGGATCATGTATTAATTGGGTCATTCTTACTTTCCTGGAAACACACAATCATCCAAGATTGAACAAAGAAGTAATTGAAACCCTGAACACCAATATGAAGTTCCAAATTGAATCAATACTAAAAGAAATACCTATCAATAAAAGCCCTGGAACAAAAGCATTTATAGCCAAATTCTACTGGAAATACAAAGAAGAACAAGTATCTACTGTACTGAAATTATTCTGAAAAATTAAGGAAGAAGAGCTCTTTCTTAACTAACTTTTGTTGAAGCCAGAATCATCCTGATACCAAAATCTATCAAAGACACAACAGCAACAGACCAACAGGCCAAAATCTCTGATGAACATAGATGCAAAAATTTTCAACCAAACACTAGCCAACAGAATCCAGCAGCCCATCAAAAAGTTAATTCATCATAACTAAATAGGCTTTATTTTTGAGACATAAGGATGGTTTAGCATATACAATCAATAAATGTTATTCACTATATTAATTGGAATTTAGAATAAAACTATATGAGCATTTCAGTAGATGCAGAAAAAGCTTTCAATAAAATCCAACATCCCTTTATGATAAAATTCATCAACAGACTGCATTGAAGGAACATAGCTCAAAATAATAAGAGCCATCTATGATAAAACTACAGCCAACATCATATATAATGGACAAAAGCTGGAAGCATTCCCCTTAAGAACAGGAACAAGGCATGGATGTTCACTCTCACCACTCTTATTCAACACAGTACTGGAAATCCTAGACAGATCAATTGGAAAATAGAAAGAAACAAAATACAGACAAATAAAAAAGGAAGTCATATTATCTCTCTGCACTTATAATTCTGTATCTGAAAAACCCTAAAGACTCTGCCAAAAGGCTTCTAGAACTGATAACAGACTTTAATAAAGTTTTGGAATACAAATCAATGGAAAAAATTAGTAGCATTTCTATATACCAATAACATTTAAAACCAAATCAAGAATGCAATTCCATTTAGAATAGCCACAATAAATTGAATACCTGGGAATATATTTAAACTAAGGAAGTGAAAGATCTCTACAAGGATTAATACAAAACCCTGATGAAAGAAATTATAGGTGAAATAAACAAGTGGGAAAACTTTCTATTCTCATGGATTGGTAGAAAAAATATCATTAAAATGTTTATACTGCCCAAAGCAATCTACAGGTTCAATGGTATTCTTGTCAAACAACCAGCATCATTTTTCATTGAATTAGAATAAAACGATTGTAAAATTCAGTATGAAAAAAGAGACTGAATAGTCAAAGCAATCCTAAGCACAAAGAACAAAGTGGGAGGCATCCAATTACCTGACATCAAACCATAAACTATATTACAAGGCCACAGTAACCAAACAGCATAGGACTGGTTCAAAAACAGACGCATAGATGAAAAGAACAGAATAGAGAACTCACAAATAAAGCCACACAACTAAAACCATCTGATCTTGAAAGAAGTTAGCAAAAATAAATAAATAAATAAATAAATGACAATGAGGAAAGTAGTCATTATTCAATAAATGGTGCTGGAATAACTGACTAACAGTATATAGAGAAATTAAACTGGACCCCTTCTTTTCATATAAAAAATTTACTCAAAACATATTACAGACTAATATGTAAAACCTAAAACTATAAACACCATTGAAAAGAACCTAGAAATATTCTGGATATTGGCCTTGGCAAATAATTTGTGACTAAGTTCTCAAAAGCAATTGCAACAACAAAAAATTGACAAGTGGGACATAATTAAACTAACGAGCTTCTGCATAACAAAAGAAATAATCAACAGAGTGAACCACCTATGGAATGGGAGAAAACCTTTGCAAACATGCTTCTAACACAGGACTAATATCTAGAATCTATAATAAACTTGGACAATTCAACAAACAAAAATCAATAATAAAAAGTAGACAAAGGACATGAACTGACACTTCTCAAAAGACGCATATAAGCAGCTAACAAACACATAAAATGTTTAACATCATTAATTGCCAGAAAAATGTAAAATCCCAAGGAGATTCCATCTCATACTGATCATAATGACACCAGTCAGAATGGCTGTTATTACATGGTTAAAAAAAAAGACGCTGGCAAGGCTGCAGAGAAAAGAGAATGCTTATCTTACGTTGGTAGAAATGTAAATTAGTTCAGTCACTGTGGAAAGTAGTTTTGAGATTTCTCAAAGAACTTAACAGAACTACCATTCAACTCAGCAATCCCATTACTGTGTATATACCCAAAGAAAAATAAATTCTTCTACTAAAAACACATCTACTTACATGATCATCACAGCACTATTCACAATAGCAAAGACATGGACTCAACCTGGGTGCCCATCAACAGTGAGTTGGATAAAAAAAAAGTGGGACTATTTTTCAAATTTAATTTTTTAAATTATACTTTAAGTTCTGGGATACATGTGCAGAACATGCAGGCTTTTTACATAGGTGTACACGTGCCATAGTGGTTTGCTGCACCCATCAACCCGTCATCTACATTAGGTATTTTTCCTAATGCTATCCCTCCCCTAGCCCCCCACTTCCCAACAGGCCTCAGTGTGTGACGTTCCCCTCCCTATGTCCATGTGTTCTCATTGCTCAATTTCCACTTATGAGTGAGAACATGTGGTGTTTGGTTTTCTGTTCCTGTGTTAGTTTGCTGAGAATAATGGCTTCCAGTTTCAACCATGTCCCTGCAAAGGACATGAACTCATCCTTATTTATGTCTAAATAGTATTCCAGGTATATATGTGCCATATTTTCTTTATCCAGTCTATCTTTGATGGGCATCTGGGTTGGTTTCAAGTCTTTGCTATTGTGAATGTGTGCATATGTCTTTATAATAGAACGATTTATAATACTTTGGGTATATACTCAGTAATACAGTTGCTGGGTCAAATGGTATTTCTAGTTCTAGATCCTTGAGGAATTGCCACACTGTCTTCCACAATGGTTGAACTAATTTACACTTCTGCCAACAGTGTAAAAGTATTCCTATTTCTTTATGTCCTCTTCAGCATCTGTTGTTTCCTGACTTTTTAATAATTGTCATTCTAACTGGTGTGAGATGGTATCTCATTATGGTTTTGATTTCTCTAATGACCAGTGATAATGAGCTTTTAAAAATTTATTTATTGGCTGCATAAATGTCTTCTTTTTAGAAGTGTCTGTTCATATCATTTGCCCACTTTTTGATGGGGTTGTTTTTTGCTTGTAAATTATTTATTTATTTATTTATTTATTTATTTATTTATTCATGTTTGAGACGGAGTTTCTATTGTTACCCAGGCTGGAGTGCAGTGGCGCAATCTCGGCTCACTGCAACCTCCACCTCCTGGGTTCACGCAATTCTCCTGCCTCAGCCTCCTGAGTAGCTGGGATTACAGGCACGCTCCACCATGCCCAGCTAATTTTTTGTATTTTTTTTTTTTAGTAGAGACGGGGTTTCACCATGGTGACCAGGATGGTCTCAATCTCTTGACCTCGTGATCCACCTGCCTCGGCCTCCCAAAATGCTGGGATTACAGGCTTGAGCCACTGCGCCCAGCCGCTTGTAAATTTTTTTAAGTTCTTTGTAGATTCTGAATATTAGCCCTTTGTCAGATGACTAGATTGCAAAATCTTTCTCCCATTCTGTAGGTTGCCTGTTCAGAGTGAACAGAATGGGAGAAAATAGATGACAGTTTCTTTTGCTGTGCAGAAGCTCTTTAGTTTAATAAGATCCAACTTGTCAATTTTGGCTTTTATTGCCATTGCTATACACAATGGAATACTACATGACCATAAAAATGAATGAAACAATGTCCCAAGGGACATTAAATGCAGCAACCTAAATGAAGCTGGAGGTTATTTATCTTAAGTGAATTGACATAGGAACAGAAAATCGAATACCACGTTTTCTCATTTATAAGTGGAAGCTAATGACTAGGTACACACAAATATAGACAGGAAAAATACATACTACAGACCACTAGAGTGGAGAGAGAAAAAGAGGAGCAAGTACTAAAAAACTAATTATTGGGTATTATGCTTACTATCTGGGGGATGGGAAGGATTGTATCTTAAACTTCACTTTAGCTTGTCACGATATACACATGTAACACACCTTCATTTGTAACCAACTTTACATAAAATTAGAGTTGAATTATTTTTTGAAAATAAAAATAAATAGCAAAGGAAAAGGAAATAACTGCACAAGAGAGTCATTATTGCCATGACGGAGATGTGGGCTTGCAAGTAGGGATTTTGGGGCCCTATTAGGGCAATTTTTTAAAAGTTGTGGCCTATCTTCAAAAAGTTCAAGATGATTTATTCTTTGAAGTTCTACATGCCCTTCCATATTACAATTGGTAGGTCCATGGGCAAGACTAGATGGAGAATGTTTAAAAATAAAACACAGAAGGGTGTGGCAGAGAGCAATAATCCTAGCTGTTTCACTAATGTTGGTAATAGGAAAAGTTCCTAGGAAAACATTACACAACTTTGTGAGATGTTGAGTGGATTGTAGGTATGGGAAACACCATAATCCATTCCCAATGAAGGGAGCTACACAAGAGATTAGAGAAAAACTATAGTTCACATGGAAAGAAAGGTTTTGCAAGAAGAAAGAAATGACATTTCTATGAGATATATTTACAATAGGTGAGCAGGATACTTACATTATCTTGGTAGAAGCACCAGTTTTGGGGAAATCAACATAGAAAATCAAGACTAGGGCAGTTAATGAAGCCTTGATTAATTTCTAAGAAAGTAAAAAGAGTAGTGAGCCCAGAGCTAAAGAGATCAGATTATGTATATAACATTGCATATTGATTGCTGTCATAGACAGAAAGTGCTGACAATGGGTTAACTCAGGACATTTTTCTGAATTCTGAAGGATAAAGTAATTCCAACTTAATGAAAATTATAGGCTTCAATCAAATAAGGTGCTTCTTAGATATCTTAAACGCATTCAAATTCCAAAAGGTCACAGTCTTATAATCTCAAAGGAAAAAAGTGGGGTGATCTCCAATTAGAATTCAAGTAACAGACAAACCTGATTGTGCCCTAAGCAGACTTTTATATAAAACTTTGTCTATATAACATCACAGCCATCAGAATAACAGATAATACTGGAAACTTTCTTTTTTATGTTTTTAATGGAGTCCTTAGTAACAGAATGATTGGATAAGAAATTGTTCAATCTAATTTGTGCTTTTGAATAAGGAAAGGAAAATAAAAACTAATACTCACTATAGGCTTTTTATTACCACTTGAAGATTTGCAACCTGCTAGACAAGGTGAGATATAAGTTATTCCATTGTTTCCACAGACTGGTTCCCATTGCCTTTCATCACAATTGCAGTCTGAGTTGCAATAAGAAACTGGTCCATCTATGTGAGATGTCACTGAACTATTTCTGGAAATATACAATATACATGTATCAAAAAGAGACAGAAGGAAAAGAGAAAGAAGGGGAGGAGGAAGAGAAAGAAGAAGTAAAATGGAAGTAGACAATAAGGGAAAAGAAAAGACAGATGATAAAGAACTTTTCTTTATATGAAGAAATTTGGTTTGATGATGAAATGGCAAAGTTTTTTAAAAATACTTATTTATTTTATGCTCTCCATCTTTGCCAAGACATGACTTGTGACCTAGAAAATGCAAAATGGAAAATTAAACCAAAGATGTTAAGTAAGACTTAGACAAGAAGTCTTTATAATTCTGTCATGAATTTTCACATTAGATAAATTATGCCACTTTTTCTAAGGCTCAGTTTCTCTTCAGTAAGGTGATGACATTACTTTTAGCTCATTGCAAAGTCTTGTGAGTCTACAAATGTTATTTAACTAGGTTGAATTTAAAAATCTATATTTTAATATTTAAGAAAAAATTAGACATGCTTAAAACATGTCTATATGTCAGATTGATGAATTAATAACATATCTTGGGGCCTTGAAAATATCACTATACTGTCAAGAGAGTATGAGAATAAAAAGGCAAATAGTGTCTTAGTATTATTATAAAAATAGTTTCAAACTTGTGTACCCCTTGATAAAGTCTAGGGATCCTCAGAGATATTCAGAACACATTCTGAGAACTCTGCAATAATTCATACTTTAAAAACTTATCCCAATCACAGGAATTTATAAATGTTGAATCTATTAATTATATTATTTATCGTTAAATTATTCCCATGAGAGAATGATGTATCCTACAAATATCCTTAATATTTACTTTTAAGAAAGGGTTTGATAAAATTTTATTAAATGAAACAAATCCTCTTTAATTCTTGCTGCCATCTTTTGTATACTTGATACAGTGACTAACCTTATTGTCAAGAAATTGGCCTGCCCTTAAAACAAGGAATCCTTTTGAACTAAGGGTGTGACATAGGATCAGTCTAGAATCTAAAGTCATTGTGTGACTTCAACATGGTACATTTTTTTCTGTCTTAAATAATAAAGGAGTGTATAATACAAGGGTTGGATTGTATCATCTCTAAGGTTTTTTTGCCCCTAAAATTCAGTGTTATAGGACAATGTGTTTTAATTTACTACAGTAGGTGATGGTGGATAGGAAAGATCAGTAACAGTTCAAAATTAGGAGTATGCAGGGAAAGATTTTCAGATTAGCTAGGCAAGCCTCCAAGAATGGTACATTTAGAGAATAAAATGTGTGAAGATTTGACAAGTTAAAATTAACAACTAACAGGATCCAGACTGCAATCTCAGAGCCAATAGGAAGCAGCACTAAAGAACATGGTTACCGAACTGTGATTTGAGCATCTCCGCTTGTTGCTTGAATGTGGACCTTTCTAAGCTTAAATTGTTGGCTATATTCAGGAGATTATTAGAAATCTGCACAGGATTATTGTCCTTGATTTGAGGTGGAGACTGTTGTACTAAAAATACTTTGCTATACATGGAAATCATGGAAAAGTAAAGATTCTTCAATGTCTAATATGCAATTATATATAGAATATTTCTTAATGCTACTTCCAATGTAGACAATATCAGAAAAAAACAATATTCGCTTGCAAAAAAGAAAATTCAGCACAACATTAAAAGTGTTATTTTATAAAGATAGTTGTTAAACATCAAAATGAACTGTAGATAAAAGTTGTTTAGTCACTTTTGCATAATGTCATTTATGTTACTCTTATGATCCATCTAAGTTTGGTATTTAAGACTAAGAGTTTTGGACTTAAAAACCCCAAATTTGAGTTAGAATCTCAACATTGCTAGCTGTGTAATCCATGTATTTCTCTAAACCTTACTTTTCCCACTCATAAAGTAAGGAAAAATGTACCCACCTCTAATTGTGAGTACCACATAAATAATAGTTATTATTATTACAACCGATACAGCTTTTCTTTAAGATGGGAATAAAAGAATAAGTGTTTGAAATCTTAAATAGATATTTTGAGAATTTTAAAGTGGAAATTTCTCTTAACTAAAAGAGAGTTTAGTTAAAAATGTTTTCTGTCTTATATTACTTATACAGAGACTCTTAATTAGATAGTTAACATATTATGCAATTGATATATTGATCTATACAAACCCATCGTAGGTCACAGTTAGGCCGGCAACTGATTTCTTTTCACAGAGCATGGAAAAATATAATAGGTGAAAGAACAATGACATTACAGCAGTAAAAAATGAGAATTTGGCAATTCCAAATGGGTTCAATTTGAATTTTTTGATGATATATCCTCCTAAAAACATTCCAGTTGCAAAAACAGGTAAGATTATGATTCCTAGAAATAAAAGAAAAAAAAGTTGTAATCATAGTTTTTCTGATATGTCTTTATAGATTAAACACAGTGTATGTCAATCAAATTTATTTAATATTAATTGTTTTTAAATTTTACTTTAAGTTCTGTAATACATGTGCAGAACATGCAGGTTTGTTTCATACATATACATGTGCTGTAGTGGTTTACTGCAGCTATCAACCTGTCATCTAGGTTTTAACCCCTGCATGCATTAGGTATTTGTCCTAATCCTCTCCCTCCCTTTTCTCCCCCAGCCCCCAGCAGGCCCCGGTGTGTGATGTTTCCCTCTCTGTGTCTATGTGTTCTCATTGTTTGACTCCCATTTATGAATGAGAACAAGCCATGTTGGGTTTTCTGTTCCTGTGTTAGTTTGCTGAGAATGATGGTTTCCAGCTTCATCCATGCCCTGCCAAGGATATCAACTCATTTTCTTTTATGGCTGCATACTATTCCATGGTATTATGTGCCAGATTTTCTTTATCCAGTCTATCACTGATGGGCATTTGGGTTGATTCCAAGTCTTTGCTATTGTAAATAGTGCTGCAATAAATATATGTGTGCATGTGTATTTATAGTATAATGTCAATCTTATTACTTTTTTTTTGTTTTTTAATTTTTTGAATTTTTATTGCATTATAGGTTTTGGGGTACATGTGCAGAATGTGCAAGATAGTTGCATAGGTACACACATGGCAGTGTGTTTTGCTGCCTTCCTCCCCTTCACCCACACTTGGCATTTATCCCCAGGCTATCCCTTCCCAGCCCCCCACGCTGTCCCTCCCCCGTTCCCCCCAATAGACCCCAGTGTGTAGTAGACCCCCTCCCTGTGTCCATGTGTTCTCATTTTTCTCACCCGCCTATGAGTGAGAATATGCAGTATTTCTTTTTCTATTCTTGTGTCAGTCAATCTTATTACTTTTTAAAAAGAAGAATGACAGAGCAGGATGGTGGTAGCGGGTCCATATAATTTGTTCCTGCCAATGACGACAGTTTGGTTTCCTCAACAGCAAAAGGCAGTGGCTAAGGATATTTGTTTGTTGGAGATCATTTCTATGAGGCAATTTTGTTTTTCTGGAAATCAACATCAAAACACCATCTTTCTGCCTATGGAACTTCAGTCCTATCACTGAAAGCCTTTTATGTCTCTCAAATAGAGTTCCAAGTTCCAACCCTCAATAACTCACTCTAAATCTGCCCAGAGCTTGAAAATTGAATAATTAATATATCTTTATCATTTATTTAAAAACACATAGACCCTGAATTGACAAACAGGTCTACATACAGGATTAATAATGTTTAATACCTCCTATAACTTTTCCATATTATTGTCTAGTAAAAGTTATTAAAGATGAAATCTTCTCTAGGAAAAATCTCAGGCTAGGTTATTGGAAGTCAAAACAGTACCTTTAGATTTTAAATTTTTATCTTAGAATCAACAGAGAGGTAGTCTGGAAGCTTGGTCTAGTGCTTCAGTACATTCATTTTCTTTTTTTTTTTTTTTGAGACGGAGTTTCGCTCTTGTTACCCAGACTGGAGTGCAATAGCGCGATCTCGGCTCACCGCAACCGAACCTCCTGGGTTCAGGCAATTCTCCTGCCTCAGCCTCCTGAGTAGCTGGGATTACAGGCATGCGTCACCATGCCCAGCTAATTTTTTGTATTTTTAGTAGAGATGGGGTTTCACCCTGTTGACCAGGATGGTCTCAATCTCTTGACCTTATGATCCACCCGCCTCGGCCTCCCAAAGTGCTGGGAAAACAGGCTTGAGCCACTGCGCCCGGCCCATTTTCCATTTTACTTGTGACCTAGTTATATACCACATGATAAGTTGTTTAATTCATCATATATTTATTGAATTCCTATAATGTGTCTTCAATACTAGAGTTATGGGAAGAATAATACAAGGAAACTTGCCTTTATAAGCACATTTAAATATGTCATTGAAAATAGATATTGCAGTAAAAAATACTCTGGAAAATATGGTATTTATTTTGAATTATGCATATTTTGATGTATTTAAATTGATACTCTTTTTGGAACTCTTAGTATATTTTTGTAAGTAGCTGAGTCTTGATTTCAAAGTCCATAAATTATAGAATTATAATGATTATAATTACAAAAGGGTTTGTCTCAGGATCTCAGCACTAAATATTAAGACCCAATTATGCAGATACTACCTCTCAATTTTTCATTTACTTGCATCATTTTCTTTAGGAACTCATCTAAAATAAGATGTAACTTCAAATGCAGAGCAATAATGACATCACAAGTTTTATATGTTTGATAACATTTGAGAGATAATACAAGGAAATTATACTTATTTTGTATTGCTAAAATATGAAATCACTTTCACAATAAAATGTCACTTGGAATACAACTATTTAGTAGTATTTCACTTATCAAGCACACAAGTAAAAAATATGTCTTACCCAACAAAATGTTAGCCTTAGAAGCAGGCTGACCATACTGTTGCTCTATATATTTGAAGATAAAAGTAAAACTACCAATATAGCTGCTTACTTGTAACAATGTCAAAAGCACAAATATAACATAGAAGGGATTAGTAATGATGCTTTTAAAAGACTGGAGAAAACCTATAAATTGCAAAAATAAAGAAAATATTAGAATGCAACTTAAATATACATTTACATCTGAAACTTGTGAACATAGGTCATGTAAGATTTAAAATTCTATAGCTACGTAACACAAAGAGTGAGGATAGCTGGCAATAATACAGGATATTCACAGTTTTAAAATATATCCTTTCAATATGTTCCATATGTATATTAATATTTATTTGTTTAGTTTATTTTACCCTCAAATAGGGTCATACGTAAGTCTTGTTCCGTAACTTGCTTTCTTGACTTAATATTTGATTATCCTGGGTATGTTACAATACTACTGCAAATGTATTAATTCACTTATTCATTCATTCAACAAATGTTAGGTTTTCAGCGAGGTACCAGACAATATGCTAATTGTTCAAGAAATAAAAGTGAAAGTCAGTCACGGTGGCTCACGCCTGCAATCCCAGCGCTTTAGGAGGCAAAGGTGGGTGGATCATCTGAGGTCAGGAGTTTGAGACCAGCCTGGCCAATATGGTGAAACCCCATCTCTACTAAAAATACAACAATAAGCCAGGCATTGTGGCACACATCTGTAATCCCAGCTACTTGGGAGGCTGAGGCAGGAGAATCACTTGAACCTGGGAGGAGAAGGTTGCAGCAAGCTGAGATCGTGCCACTGCACTCCTGCCTGGGTAACAGAGCAAGATTCCATCTCAAAAAAAAAAAAAAAAGTGAATAAGACATACAATGTTTCTTATTTATTAGTACTTAATAAGTATTATCTTAAAATATAACTATTAAATGAAAATGTAAATTAAAGACAGCATAATCTGAAACCCACAGAAATATGAACATTGAGGTTCAAAATTTTCTTAAAGATCAATCTAGTATGAGGGCTCAGACCTCTTGTTTCTCTAGTATACAGCTTTTCTACCATAACATACTTTCTCAGTACATTTGGCAATATTATAAACCCTCTGTCTTAAGATACAAGGAAAGCAGCCAGGCGATGTTGTGTCCCAAGTATAATAATAATAATAATAATAATAATAATAATAATAATAATACAACCACCTATACCTATAAACAGATGTGGTAACAAACTTCTAGCTTCTGTTCATGGCAGAAATTATGTCATGTGGGCCTGTGATCACCAGGTCAACTAATTGTAATCGGAGTTAAAAGTAGAAGGAACTACTTAGAAAAACAGCAGGAAGTATCAGAGTTCAGCAAGATAGAACCAGATATGGTTACTAAGAGATGGATGATACAGGCTTTTAAATATTTTTCTCTCTTTAGATCTCTGAATATTTTCATCACATATAGTCAGAACTAAGACATCCATCTAATGTCAGCTATGAAAGAGTTGGATCTGCTTAAAATAAAGAGAAAAGAAAGTTATAGAAAAGATACAGAAGAGAAAAAAAAGAAGAGGTAAGAAAATGTATAGTGGGAACAAACAACATTTAAAATTTTTAGACCGAAGCGCCACACTTCTCTCTACAGGTCTCCAGTCATGAAGAACCATCCATGATTTGTAAGTATTATAAGTGAGTTGTGGCCTTTCCTGAACAGAAATGGAGTATATACATTCACAATATCATTGCATTTTTGAGGATGAGAAATTCAATGTCATCCAGTGTGAACTTCCATACAATCATGATCTACAATAGATGGATAGATATATCATTAATAAGTGGATCAATAAACGACACAAGCAGCATTAAACTGAGTACCTCAGGAAGAAATTTGCTCCACTTTTGAACATTTCTTATTGTTTACACACTGTTTTTGTAATGAACTATAATCATCCTTTCATTCTAATCAGCTTTAATTCTGTTAAAGAACATATAGAATAAATTCAATATTTTTTTCTGACTATTCTTATTTTATCCATTCCTAATAGATACATACTTGAGATCCTCTTCATTAGGGTCACTACCCTACAAAACCTGTTCATAATGTAGTTTATGTCTACAACTGTCCTATTTTTCTATCTTCATTGCCCTCTCTGTTCTTTTTGGATCACAGAAAACCCTGCTCCTTATAGGTTTAGACAATCTAATTTATTTAAAGATTTGATTTGGTAGAGTAGAAATATAACATATACAAAGAAAATTATTGGTATAGTACTTTTCATTTAAATGTCAAATTTTAAAAAC
Source organism: Saguinus oedipus (assembly GCA_031835075.1). Lineage (NCBI taxonomy): Eukaryota > Metazoa > Chordata > Mammalia > Primates > Cebidae > Saguinus > Saguinus oedipus. The sequence goes on from CM063177.1 coordinate 54,321,009, forward strand.
GTAATTGTTTAACACCTGATTCTTAGGAAAAAATCTTCTATTTGTTGTATATCCCAATTTCAATGTAACTCTCTTGCTATGAACAATTTTGCGATACCAATGTAGCTGAAAGTTAACAGTCCTCTGCTATGAGCCAATATACAGAGTGCCAGGACATCATTGCTTTTAGGATAGTGTGATAGAAAGAAGAAAACAACAATAAAGTAATAAGTAAAAGAGCTGATAAAAGGAAGAATGTAGGCTACACTGGAGAATTTGTCATCTTAAAGAAAACTTGAAAAAGATGCCACGGGTTTAGGTGTTGCATTGCTTTCGCTTTTACTATTTCACTATTTCTCCCTAATCTGCAAACTTCTGTCAATGCCTCACTGTTTCACCTATCTTGCTCTGGTTGCTGCCAAGTCATTCTCTTTGTTTATTGACTCTCAGTGGTTCTCCATTAGTCCCCAGGGCTTATATTCAAAAGAAGAGGCAGTATCAAATGCTGAGGCATCCTAATTTACATTACTTACTCTAATTATCTTAAATACCACCATTGCATCCACTTTATTTTTTATTTTGATTAGATCAGATAGATTAGATAGATAGATAGATAGATAGATAGATAGATAGATAGATAGATAGATAGATAGATATTACCAAAAGAAATACACTCTAATTACCTAGGGAGAAACTTCTGACTTCCTTCTCCTTAATCTATCTCTACACCTGAGAATAGTTACGTTTAACTTCACCATAATACTTAAGGTATTATATTGCTATTGTCTATATATTTCTCAGTATCACCCACTAGGCTCTTGAAAAATAGAGGTAATGTTTTATTACCAGGGGATAGTATGGTTCCTGGTACCACCTGTTGAATAAATAAAGGAATGAAATATTATAATTCTTTGAACTCTCAGTTTAAACCATATATTAAAATTAATATATATTATTTAGATTATAAAAAATTGATGTTTGTAGCTTTTGGTTGGTTTCTCCCTGCTAAAAAAGCACAAAGCTAATTCTCTTCCATTTATTATGTGTTCAAGACATATGTGTTAACTTTAATAGGTGTTTTAGAAAAATAATTTATCTAAATTTAGTGCAAAAGAAATCCAACTCCAGATGAGTTGGGTATGCTTTATTATTTTGAAATATTCAATCCTCCTTTTCATTGAGATTAACAACTCCAAGTTGACAATGAATGTAAAATACTTACCAGTTACGTTTTTGGTGATATTTTTTCCTTGATTGGTCAAATTAGCTGTTTGATTCTTTTCATCATTTGTTTTCAGCACATGCAAAGATAGTAAAGCTTTCCTTTCTTTTTGTGGTTTATTTGGACTTTGGGGCAAGAAAAAAAATGGTATGGAAGCAATAGTGGATAACAGTCCAGACATAAGGAAGCCAAGCCACCAAGCTCCAACCCAACGAGAGTCATTAGGAGTTATCCTGATCGTGCCTAGAAGAAATAATCAGAAGAAGCCAGTCAAAATTATTTTGAAATACAATAGGTTGAGGAAATAATGATATGAAGAAAGTAAATTAAATCTTCTTAATTCCAAGACACTATCTTTTTTTGTCATTTCTGAGACTAAGGATTAGTCTAATACTTGATGACATAATGCAACTGTATTGTCTAGGAATCAGTCATGATACTGTTGTCATTGCCTGGGCTTGTGTGCATTTGATGTCTTTTCTGATTACAAGACTTGACAATTTCTATCACTGGACATGTAGGCGTGCAGACCATTTAACAACTACCTGTGGAAGAAACATGACTTCTCAATGTTTTCTGAAAATGTCTATTGCCACAAACTAATAAAGTCAAGAAAGGGTCAGCAATGAAATGTAAGCGGTTTGCAAGAAATTCAATAAAGGGCTTCCCACCATGCCCCAAATCAGCATTTTCAACTCTCTTGACAGCACAAAGGATAAGAAAATCCAGTGAAAATATGAGTTTAAAAGTAACCCAGAAGAATTAGACTCTAGATATTAGGGATAATTTAATCATTTTATTTCAACCACATTTTTTTTTAAATCATGAACAAGAGTACTACATAAATGCTATATCTCAAGTGTAACTGTACTATTTTGGCAGGTATAAAGTAAACAATCTAAGTAATAAGAAAGCCTATATGAATTACCAGCGAGATATCAGAATAGGAAGAACTGGACTCTTTTTTCTTTTATGAACAACTGATTCGACAGTGATACACAAATCAATTTCATTTGTGAAAAGTCCAGAAACTAGTTCACAGGCTATTGTACCACAGGAAAGTACAATATCAGCTATATTGACTTGTAAGAAAATTGGAGACACCTCTTTGCTGTTCCTCTCATTATAATACCATGTATTCAAGAACTAGAAGTTTGAAAGGGTATGTGAACACTTGCAATAGCTCTTCTCCCTGGCTCAACACAGACTGAATGCAAGAAAACCTCATCTCCAGCTTATCCTGATGGAGAGAAAGAGTGGGACTGCACACTCAAAATTTTAACTTTTCAGGTAGTACCCTTGCAACTGTCCTCTATATTACCTATCTTGAAGTGTTGACAGGACCCAGCACATACTAGACCTCTGGAGGCTACAGAAAACAAAGATGGTAGCTTGAGCTAGTATGTAAGCATTCCCACAGCTCCTAGCCCATAGCTTAGTGCAGAGTGACCAAGTTAAAACAAAGATGGTAGCTTGAGCTAGTATGTAAGCATTCCCACAGCTCCTAGCCCATAGCTTAGTGCAGAGTGACCAAGTTAAAAAAAATTAAAAACTTCTTCTCTATGGGGAAGGAAATATTTCGACCACACACTTAACATTTCATCTTTTCTGTGTCTAACTCCAGCAACTGGTCATTGTCTTGTCTATCTTGGGGCGAGGCATATGCTTGCCTCCAAGAAGCGACAAAGAACAGAAAAATGGTAGCTTAAATAGCCATGAGCAATTGCTACAGCTCCTCCTTGCTTCCAGATCTATGCAGAGTGAGGCGGTTAAAAAAAAAAATTCAAAATTTTCTGGGAGTTAACCAAGTGACAAGCTTCTCTGTCCACCATCTAAAAGTGCTCATGAGACTTTGAATTTTCTTAGGAATTCTGGAAGTTCCTAAGAAAAAGAGAGCAGTTTAAACAAGAAGCAAAGTTTGAGAGGCCACAGAAGCTCTGCCTGGGTTGATTGATGAAAGTTTTCTCCTATATAATTTCAGTCCACGAAGACTTGGAGGCTGATATTGTTTGGATATTTGTCCTGCTCAAATCTCAGGTTGAAATGTAATAACCAATGTTGGAGGCAGGGCCTGGTGGGAGTTGTTTGGGTCATGGGGTAGATCCTTCATTGCCTGGGGCTGTCCTTGCAATAGTGAATGAGTCCTCATGAGAAGACACAGTTGCTTAAAAAGTTGTGGCACCTTACCTCCCTCTTGCTCTTTCTCTCAACATATGATGTGCCTGCTCCTGCTTTAACTTCTGCCAGGAGTAAAAGCTCCTTGAGGTCTCCTTAGAAGCTGAGAGGATGCCAGTGCCATGCTTGTACATCTTGCAGAATCATGAGCCAATTAAACCTCTTTACTTGATAAATTACCCAGTCTCATGTATTATTTTATAAGAATGCCAGAATGGCCTAACAAAGAAAATTCGTGCCAAGAAGTGGGACATTGCTATAAGGATACCTGAAAATGTGAAATTGACTTTGGAACTAGGTAACTAGCAGAGTTTACAAGACTTTGGAGGACTCAGAAGAAGATAAGATGAGGGAAAGTTTGAATTGTGACCAAAATGCAGGTCATGACATGTACAATGAAGCTCATGCTGACAAGGTCTCAAATGGAAATAACAGTTATTGGGAGCTGGAGCAAAAGTCACTCCTGTTATGCCCTAGCAAAGTAATTGGCTGCATTGTGTTCATACCCTAGGGGATCTGTGGAACTCTGAACTTGAGTGACGACTTAGGACATCTGATGGAAGAAATTTCTAAGCAGTAAAGCATTCAGGATATAGCTTGGCTGCTTCCAACATGTTATGCTCAGATATGAGAGCAAAGGAATGACCTAATTTGAAAATTATATTTAAAGCGGGAGCAGAGAATAAATGTTTGGAAAATTTGCAACCTAACTCTTTGACAAAGAAAGAAAAAGACTCTAAGTCAAAAACTGACTCAAGTTACAAAAAGGACATTATAAAATGATTTTTAAGTTTATTCACCAGGAATATACAACAATTATAAATATATATCACCCAATCTCAAAGAGCCAAAAGCTGTAAAGTATCTGTGAGCAATGGATGTAGGACTCCCTATGAATACCAAAATTCAAGGATGCTCAAATCTCTTATATAAAATAGTGTACAGTTAGCCCTTCATAATAGGCTGACTTTATAATACTCGGAGGCCTTAGTATCTCATTTTCAATTGTAAATAGAATGATCAGACATAATATCAATGAGGAAACAGAGGACTTGAACATTATAGACCAAGTTGATGTAATAGACACATAGAGAATACTTCACTCAATAAAAACAGAATGTATATTCTTTTCAAATGGAAATGGAACATTTTGTAAGACAGACCACATGTTACATCACACAACAGGTCTTGACAAATTTAAGATTAAAATCATACCAATTATATTTTCTAACTTCAATGGAATAAAACCAGAAATTAGTAGTAAAAAGAAAAGTAGATGATTTCAAAAATATGGCTATTAACAAGCTCTTCAATAATTAAACTGTCAAGAAATCAAAAAAGAAATTAGAAAATACTTAGATGCAAAGCAAATCAAAAAGAAAACATTCTAAAACATGAGATGCAGCAAGAACAGTAGTAAGAGAGAAGTCTTTAATAATAAATTTCTACATTTGTAGGGTAAATTTTATTCTCAAATCCAAAAAACAGAGGTTATTTAATTTATGGTCACTAGCAGCATCTGGCATGATTTGCTCTCAATACACATTGATAAAATTCACATAATTATGCTAGAAAAGTAAATAATTATCTCAAATAAATAACTATTTTATACCTCACAAAATTATAAAAAGAAAAACAAACTGAGGCCAAAGTTAGCAGAAGAAAAACAAAGATTGGAGAAGAAATAGATAAAGAATAGCAAAAGAAACAAAAAATATCAACACAACCAAGTGTTGGTCTTTTTGAAAGATAAGCAAAATTGACAAACTTTACCCTAAGAAAAAAAGACTCAAACAAAATAAGAACTGAATGTGGAGACATTGAATTGATGCTAGAAAAATAAAACAATCATAAGAGACTGCTATGGGAAACTAAACATCAAAAATTAGATACAAAAGAAATAATAAATTCCTGGAGACAACATAACTGCTTCTTCTGTGCCATTAAAAAATTCTATTTCTGGAATTTAAAAAAATACAACATGAATTTCATAGTACATTTAGAACTTTAGCAGCAGAACATACCAAAGAGAGGAAAGAATCTCAGAGCTTGAAAACCAGTTTTTATAATCAACTCCATCAGACAAAAATATAGCCAAAAAAAATCCTTAAAAATGACCAAAACATCTAGGAATGTGGTTTCTTTCAGTCTCTAAATCACTGAGTCATAAGAAACTTTAAGGATCATTACAGATAACACTGTATAGAAAGGATTATCAATGCTATCAAAGAAAATCATGATAGGAAGAACATCATAAAAGACTAGAATGACACCATTTAAGATGCTATTGTTGTTATTAAAAAAAACTTGAAAGTTATCAAACACAAAACAATACATTTCTATCTGAGAAAATTTTGTTCAGTTGTTGTGCATGAATTGATAGAATTCACAACATGGCCAATCAAGAAAATTATGAAAGAGATTATGGATATTGAAAAAAAAAGGTGGGGAGTAAAGAATTTCAAGATATAGATATTGGAGAAATTCAAGAGCTAATACATACCTCATCAGGGAAATTAACAGAAGATGACCTGATGAAGATGAGTACCTGTGAACTAGCATCATATGATGACTAGATCTGCAAATACGTTTTACAAGTTTCTTACTCTCTCTTTTTCTCTCTCAGGAATTCCAATGGATCATAGGTCTGATTTCTTTACAGAAAGAAACCACAATTCCTGGGGAGCTAGCGCACTCCATTTGGAGGTTATGGTACATTCTTATTTTTTGAATTACCAGCTTTCTTATTGATTCTTTTTCATCTTGAAGGGCTGGTATTCCTTTAACAGTGGTATAAATTGAGTATGGTCAGTTGGGTTAATTTCTGCATATCTTCACAGGGATAAGACTCTGTACAAGATTTTTATTTGTAGCTAGATTCTTGTTCTCAGTTTCACAGGCAATGTATACTGGCAAACTATTTTTGAAGCCAGTCACAGTGGCTCAAGCCTGTAATCCCAGCACTTTGTGAGACCAAAATGAGAGGATCACTTGAGACCAGAAGTTTGGGATCAGCCTGGGCAACATAAAAAAGTCCTGTCTCTATAGAAAATAACAGATATTGGCCAAGTGTAGTGGTGAGTGCCTGTAGCCCCAGCTACGTAGGAGGCTGAGGTGGGAGAATATCTTGACCCAAGGAGTTTGAGGCTGCAGTGAGCTATGGTTCCTTCTCTGCACTGTAGCCTAAATAACAGAGCGAGATACAGTCTCATATATATATGTTTAAACATATGTTTTAAATTGAGCTATGATTCAGTAAATGGTGCTTAAGAGCAGTGGCTGGCAGATAAGCTGTTACTCAGGGGCATAATTCTTTTGTTTTTCAGTGTGTTTACAACAGTGCTTGTAGCAAAAGAGAGATGACCCCCTTAACAGGCCCACTCCTGGGCCTTGGGGGAAGCCCCTCTGGCCACTGGTACCACATTCATGTTTCCTTTGTTAGGCGTTCTGGGCCACGGAGCTCCCTCAGGCAGAGGCAGCAGTAGGCAGACAGAACACAGTCTTCCTCGATTGGGCTTATGAAAAAAGGCATGTCTCATTCTGCACTGGCCCATGAACCCATGCATCTCACCCATCTCAGTGTTCTCAGATTGGGGGCGTTTCCTCTGCTTGAGTGCAGGGCACCAATCTTAGCTCGCACTCCCTAGCTAACCACTGCAACCTTGAGGTTTTGGGTCTAGCCTTTAGCTTCATTGTCTGGTCCCTCTGGTTCCTACACTGGGGGATCTGAAGTGTTCCAAGGACACTGAGGAAGTACTAAGGAAGTACTCAGGTGGGGGAACTGGCAAAAACCTCAGGCTGAGCAGTGGAGGCTGTGCTGTGCACATGTTCTTGCAGGTGTGGCCAGGCAAAAGTACTGGGAGAGACTGGCAGGCAGAAGGGTCTACAGTACAGATGTGTCCCAGCTCACAGGAAAGTTGGCCATGCTCAGTTTTGGCTCAGTGGTCAGGTGAGTTGAGAGCTACCTGGTGGAAGAAAACGAGCCTTGGAATATTGGGTGCCTATGGTTGCATTCTGCTGCACCTACCCAACATGCAAACCACCCTGGGTTCAATGCTGGTTGTAGTTCTGTTTCTGCCTACTCTCCGGGCAGATGTCCCTGCATGTTCCAAAGTCTTCGGGGGTCGTGGGTTCTCTTGTAGCTAGGATCCCAGACATCAGCAGTGAGAGTAGGCTGTCCCACTGCCACTTTACTCACCCCTTAGCTAGAAGCCATTCAGGGCTAGAAACTCTCTCTGGCATTCAACAACCCTGCACAGGGTTTCCAGCTTTCTCTCTCTTTAGCCTCAGTGTCTCTGTCACCTCTCTATTGACTTTCAGTGCTTTCTCTCAAAAGATATGTTCTAAGTACATTAGTTTACTCAATATTTTGGGCTTCTTCAGTGGAAGTGATGCTTTCTGAGTGTGTCTAGTTGGCCATCTTGTACCATCTAACAAGTTTTATTTCTTATAATAGATTTGTGTATATTTTATGGTAGTAAATGAAAAAATGGTTTTGTATCTAAACATTTTATACATTCATGACATACCTTTTTTTAGGGTTTTCTATATTTCTGCCCTATGCAATTCATCTATTTTTTTTTCAAATTGTCAAAATCCCCCCAAATTTTTTCAATATATTTGTTGAAAAAAAAATCTATGCAGAAGTAGACCAGGGTAATTCAAACCTATTGTTCCTGGGTCCACCGTATGTTTCAAAATCTGTTTAAGAAGGTAGATTTTATTTTAATTGTTCTTACTACAATAAAAGAAAAATAATAACAAATAAAAAAGCATATGCATACAGAAACACACACACCATAGAAGTCTGTAGCACAATTATATGGTGCCATTACTTTGATCTATAAGAAAACTCATTAATCTGAGATAATATTGACTTGATGAAAAACTATCTAGAAATAATTTATTTTCAAGTTGCACATATTTGGGTTTAAATTTGATTTATACAATCATATTGTGTCATAATCAGCAACTCAGACAGACTTCAGGAAATGACTGGTTAAATCAGTGACTCCATCTACATGCAAAATATTTATTCATCACCTGTCACAATGTAATTTTGATTACTTTTTTTTTCTGTTCTTTCACTGTTCTATACATAACAACTAAGGGTCATAATCTCACTAGATAAGACCTGAGAAAAAGTTTTTCTTGGCTCACTCACAGTCTTAAAAATTGAAAAATTCTATGTAAAAATTTTGGTTTTTGGATTTTCTTGGAAACTCATCAGAAGTCCATGCCAAATCAGGGCCTGAATTTGTGCATTAAAAGAATAGGCCAGAGCTGAGGAACACATGTGCTTTTGGATGTGTAGGGAGAGCAGTTCACAACCAGAAAATTCTTCCTATTCTAACCATCACACCCTGAATTCCTGTTCCTGACACTCTTCACTCATTTATTTTATCTCTTTAGCTATTTTAGGCATTGGGGTTTGCCAAAGTATACTTTCTAATAAGTGACGCTCATCATCATCCCTAAATAAGAGAAGATATGAACATTCAATGTTAGAAATTGTGATAAATTCTAAAATAATGTAAGCATTTCTGAATAGAGAGGTTATAAAATCATTAACCTGAAACCATTTATCATTTATTTCTGTACTATTTGTAATAAAGCAATGATGAAACTAGAGTTGAATGAGTAGAAATAATTTACATAACGTGTAGCTACTCTAAGGGATATGTCTAAAATTAAACATACAAAACATATCAAGTATTTTCTTTATAGTTTTAGATTAGCAAACAGTTTCAAGTTTCTGGCTGCTGTTGGCCCACTGTGATGTCTACCCCATCTTGGAAATGAATCCTTTGATCTCTTTGGAATGATCTATTGAAGGCCTGGTAAGATAGAAAATCATACTTATTTATTCACAAACGTAACTATTATTTGCTAAGATACATGACATTCTGTCATGTGGTAAAGAGATGGCAGGTAAGCACACAAATATTAATAGCTCATTGTGAGAAGAGTTACAATAAAGGCATGCTCTTGGTGTTTAATTTGGGACCAATGGAAAGTGGTAAAGTAAGACTTCTCTAGGAAGAGCCACATTTTGGAAGAAACTTTAAGAACTATGCAAATGAAAGAAAAGTTTTACAAAGTGTAAATACAGGGAAGTGTGAGATTACAGGACACAGTAACTCGGTCAATAATTGAATAAGGTATAGACATTCATCAAGAGAAGGAATATAGTGAAACAAGTGGGTTTGGAGGTAAGATGAGGATATTAGATTTTGACACATTGTGCTTTAGGTGCTAATAAGACATCTAAGAAGGGAAAACATGAAGAAGAACCAGAAATATCAATTAACACAAATAATAGAAGTATACTCATTTACTATCTACAGTAAATTATGTAGAAGTTGATTGGGTTTCATTAATAACAGAAGCAGATTATACCAGATTGAGAAGTGGATGGGAGGTGAGAAGGTGAGATATCTTATAAAATTTATTTGATATTTTCCTAGGTGGGTGGCTCCAAAGAGGAATTAAAAAAAAAAAGAGTCAGCTAGAAAGTTGTGTGGGAATATTAAAAAATGTAGGTATGTATAAAGATGGGAAATACTTGAGTGTGTGCTGAAGAAAAGAGATGGTAGAGACAAAGAATCAGGAAGAGACCCTAAACTCCAGGTAGATCTATTTTCCACTGAGTTGGGAAGAAGATAAAGATAGATATGGTGTAAGAATATTTTCAGGAAAAAGGGCGTGAAGTTGAGACAGTTTTTATAATGTGGCATCTCTTTCATCTATGAGGTAAGAAGGAAAGTATGCTCTGAGAATGAAGAAGAAATCATAGATTTTATTTACGTGTCCTCTGCTTTATTCCTTTGTTCAACAAGTATTTACTGAATGTGGCCATTAGCCAAGTCCTCTGCTAGAACCAGGGAAAATGACTATAAAGTATACCGTCAGGTCTTTCAAACCACTCCAGCCATAAGTCAATGCAGCAGCCTCAAGAAGACTTTAGCAAACTTTAAGTTCTACACATCAACATCCAAGCCACTATCAGCTGAAAAATCAAATTTACTTGACTGGTTTGTCAGCTGGGGAGAGAGACTTTTTGCATTTGGTTATTTTGGACCAAGCTCATGAAAATAAATTTGTTTATATTCTCTCATTGTACAGTTAGTTGTAAAAGATAGTATAAATAGGAGCTGAATTTTATATCTATTCTGATTAGTAATGCATTTATTTCCTACTTGTAACTTTCTAATTATAGTAAGCAAAGAACTATTGAAAAAGTAAATTCAATTATTTAGAAAAATGTTTGTGTGTGTGTGTGTGTGTGTGTGTGTGTGTGTGTGTGCACGCACTTAGATAGACATTATCACGGTACCTTGTTCTGGTTGTACTTACTTAGATCTACATATCCAATATCCACGTACATTTTAGAAAACAGAGATCCCATTGTAAAGCCAATGACTGGACCAATCACTGATATTGCATTCAACATACCTGAAAATATTACAAAGCAATTTTAGCAGATGCCAAGAATGCATGGTTCTTATTCACCATGTTTTTAGAAGAAATACGATACAATACATATACCCAAATATATGTTCTAATTGGTAAAATAATAAGTTTAGTAACTCCACTATTTTAGAGGTAAAGGAAAAGTGATAATACAATTTAATATTTTGTGTACGTTACCTAAATACAAAGAAGAATGCCCTTCTTTAGCAAAATCATCAATGTAAGAAATTCCCAGTGGTGCTATGGGAGCCTCCCCTATTCCACGAAGCATATTACCCATGAGCACAACTATCCACATGTATGACCCAGATTCCTTTAAACAACCTATGTAGACAAGAGAGAGCTTCATATTAAACATTAATTTTAGCATTCCTATTGCAAATTTAACTACATGTAAACTCTTAATTATTCTACTCAATGTTTTTTATTTTCAAGTATAAGTAATTTATATTCACTTTGCAAACTTTTTTATTTTCAAGTATAAGTAATTTATATTCACTTTGCAAACTTTGAAAATATAATACATTAGTCCATTCAGATGCTGCTAATAAAGACATACCTGAGACTGGGTAATTTATAAAGAAAAAAGGTTTAATGGACTCACAGTTCCTTATGGCTAGGAGGGCCTCCCAATAAATGGCAGAAGGTGAAAAAAGAGCAGAGACGTGTCTTACATGACTGCAGGCAAGAGAGCTTTTGCAGGGGAACTCTCATTTATAAAACCATCAGATCCTGTGAGACTTATTCATTACTATGAGAACAGTATGGGGGAACCACCCCATGATTCAATTATCTCCACCTGGCCCCACCTTTGACACGTGGGGATTATTACAATCAAGGTGATATTTGAGTGGGGACACAGTCAAACCATATCATATAGAAAAGCACAAACAAGTAAAACTTATCTGTAATCACATCACACACAGAAGATCACCTCAAGTGTTTTTATATACCTTCCAGATTTGCACAAAATATGCACGTTGTTTTCATTGTGTCCATTATATATTTGAAAATCCAGTTCATATTATTAAATGGTATATGCAGTTAATGCTATAGTATAATAATTGTTCCATGTTGTTAAGATTTCTTTAATACCAAATTTTTAATGACTGGACAGTAGTGTGTTGAATAATTTTCAAAATGTATTTATTCTGTCTCTTATTTTTTAATTTCAATTTTTTCTTGTTTTATTCTGTAAGATATATCATAGCTATAACTGTAAATAAGTCCTTTTGCAGATTCCTGGTTATTTCCAGGAATATATATATATAAGATTAATCAATAATAATAGTAGAATTTCAGACTAAGTAAGTATATTTTTATTCTTAATATATATTGATAATGAATCTCCAGAAAAATCTACAAATGTATACACTCCCAGCAATATATAAAATGTGAAATCTTTTTTGCCTCTACCTCGTTTTCATATATTTTTAGTCTTTCTCTATTTAATAGTTTAAAAAAATCTTTAGTGGTACAATTTGTAATTACAATTTGCAATTTGTATTATGATAGGCCAAAAATCTGCAAATGATAAAATCATTTGCCTTTTGCATTGAAAGCAAAGTTACATTATTTACATATTTATACCATTGCCTCCTGTTTTATTTTAAATGCATATGTTCTTTGTCAATTTCCTACTGAAAACATTCTCTTTTATGATATACTTCTAAATGTTTTTATATATAATTCAGTTATCCCTTGGTATATTAAGAAATTTGTTACAGGACTGCCTGTGTGTTCTTAAATTCATGCAAACTTGAGTTCGGTAGTTGGCCCTGTGCAACCCAAATTTAGAAAATGTCAGACATTCCTATAGACAGGTTTATTAGCCAGTTTGAATGGACAAAATTTGCATAGATGTGAAAACGCATAGTTTAAACCTGTGTTGTTAAAGCATCAACTGTATACATTAACACTATAATTATGTCTGTATGTAAGAGTCAAATGTTTTTCCTATTCATTCTTAAATTTTGCTAATAAATATTATAATAATTTTTAGAAATATAATTAAATCTATATATTTTAGAAGACTTTTACTGTCAATATTAATTCTTACCTTTTCCGACTATTTCAGGTGATGTTCTATTGAGTGATATAATTGGATTAATTAAACAGGTGGATAAGGTCGATGTTAAATTTTTTGATGAATTGATATTAGTTTCTTTAGAATACCTGTAACTGTAAGAACATCACTGAATTAAACATTTTGCTTATCTATTGAAAATTTTCACCTTTCTCAGAAATACAGATAAAAATTTCCCTTTATTTACACCATTATCTTCTCCAAATTACCAGAATCCTTTCTGTCAATTTCCCAGCACGTGCTATATGAGATGTGATGGGTAAAAGTCAAATGGGAGTGTCCAGTAAGAAAGGTAACTCAGTACACCCCAGGCAAGGTGAGTTATCATCTTGATATTATCCTAGGAGTGGTTATATCTTGACCAAGTTATGAAGTATCCTGGTTTCACCTTTTTTAAAAATAATTATTAATTGCATATAACTATTCATCCTTTTAAGTTATCTTCAAATATGATCAAGCAGGCAGATTTTCTTTCATGGACACATACACACACGCTCTAAGGCCTGACTCTTCAAAATGTGGTAAAAATAAAATCTAATCCATTTCAACTTGTTGAGAGAAAATGTGATAGGAATAACAGAGATGTTACTGTCCATAAATACTTAGGTATCACGTGAGCTCTAAAGGCAGCCTACTATATGCCAGGCATTATGCTCAGCTTCAAAGAACTAGAAATAAAACACACCGTTTTTGTACTTAGGAAATTTTACAATAATATAAATGTACATGATAAAATATAAAATAAGTTTAATATACAAGGTCCTGAGTTGTAACAAAGACAAAGGATATGATCAGTTTTGCTTGGAGGTTGTAGGGATAGATCAGAGAAGACAGCTAAAATGAATCTTGGAGATGAATAGAAGAGTTGACAAACAAAGGTATTCAAGGCTGTAGAAATAACAGGTGCAAAGGTGTCACATATTATGGCATAGATAGAGAAATGCTGCTCTAGACTGTGGTCCTTAATTTTAGGGTGGAATGGGAGATGAAGCTGTGATAGTTGCTTTTATTTTCCATACAAATCATGAAGAATAAGAAATAAAGATTAAAAAGGGAATTAGGGGGCACTGACAGTATGGTGCCAAAAGCAGAGGAAAAAATGGACATGATGATGAAGACACAAAGAAAGAAAATGAATCAACAGAGTACAGTATGATGAAAACAAGCCAGAACAGTACCACTGAGAAGAAACTTCTTATATGGGCCAAATATGGGGGAGGGGGGTGGAATCAATATGATGAGTAAATGGCATGATTGCTGGATAGGCAAAGACATGCAGTATATATGTTAATACTAAACACTCATAAAAAGCCTGTTTATTTCATTTGAAACTCTACAGTTTAGTCTTTTTCTTATTTCAAAGTCTAAAGCTATGATAAATAAAGTGATTATGTAGACAAATATACACTATTTCTATACATACTTAGTGGGTATTCTTCTCAAAAGGTAACTGCCTATTTAAAGGGATAAATAAAATTCTACTTCTAATTTACAAGTTACTGATAATTAGTGGCAGAGAGGTTTGTTTTTTTTTTAACACTTACTATCCCATGAAGAAATGTGGTAAAGCAGTCAAAACACTTCCAAGTCCCATAATGAAACAACCAATTCCAATTAACTTTGGTCTGTGTAGTTTGGATCCAAAGTAACTCACAAATACAATCACAAGCAAATTTCCTAGAAAGAGAACAAAATTATGTTGATACAAGTTAGTCCAATTTTGTATCTAGAATTGAAAGCCCAGAATTAATGCAAACAGAGTTCAAAACATAGTGCCTTCCCTCAAAGATGATGTAATTTAATTGGGAAGGTAAATTCACCTACGTTAAACCAATCATTGAACAGTTGTTTTAAATTTAAAAAAAAAAAGCACTTAAATTACTTGGCAATATTAGTAACATTTTACTGAAAAATTTGGAGTTGACTCGATTAGATTGGAATGAAGAAAATGGAGATGAATCTTCCTGATCTGAGGGCAAGGTGTTCCTTTATGCATTTCTTTATTTATTCTTAATATTATTTAAATTTCTAACATGTACCTGATGTGAAGCTCAGAGCCATAAATAAGAAAGTTATATGAAAAATAAGAAACCATGGTACCTGTCTTCAAGAAGTTTCATAGTAATGGTAAAAATAGATAGAGGGACAGAGGTGCTATTAAACCACAGAAAGGGGGAACTTAGGAGCTTGCAGAAAGGTTCCTGGAGGAGAAACCACTTGATATGCAATGTCATGTATAAATCATTTATATTAAAAAATATACATAGAGCATATCAAGTGGAAACAGTGATGACCACTTCTAATCCATCTGGAGCCTCATGCATAATGATGAACAAATAGCAGTTAAGGATTAATGAGCATTTATGAAAAAAATAGCATAAAAATAGTGTGGAAGAAAAGCACCAAAATGAATGAGTACATTTTTTTGCTTTATAAAAAACTTAGGCGGGGTGCGGTGGCTCGGCTTAATTATGCCTGTAATCCCAGCACTTTGGAAGCCTGAGGCAGGTGGATCACGAGGTCAGGAGATCGAGACCAGCCTGGCCAATATGGTGAAACCCCATTTCTACTAAAAAAAACTACAAAAATTAGTCAGGCATGATGGTGCATGCCTGTAATCCCAGCTACTTGGGAGGCTGAGGCAGGAGAATTGCTTGAACCCAGGAGGTGGAGGTTGTAGTGAGCCAAGATCACTACATTGCACTCCAGCCTGGGCAACAAGAGCAAAACTCCATCTCAAAAAAAATGTAAAATACAGATAAATATACAAATTAGAACTTGACAGGATAAGATGTATGGTGGCATCAACAAAGATTAATGAAACATAAAGAAAAAAATAGAAATTTAGAAGAAAAAAGTTGAAAGAAAAAATTCTCAGAAAATTTAATATTCAACTCATAAATGATCTAGAAGAAAATAAGAAAACAAGGAATGACAAAAATATGAACCAGAAAATGATTTCCCTGAGCTATTATTGGAGAAGTCCAAATTAAAATGAAGACAACAAAGTATCTTTAATATTTCAAAGAAAAGACTTTTGTGTGCTCAAACAATGGAGTTCTAATGTACGTTGCTCCGAAAAGATTTCTTTCTCTTTAAAAATAACATCTTCTCCCAAACTCTTCATCTTGAGAGAAGGGAGGTAAAGTATGACATGATGTTAGTTTGCAAACAGTGAATTTGTGTCGTATCAGAATTTCTGAACATCCTCGCTATCTACATTTTTGGCTACATCATTCTTTGTGCATTATAGAGTATTTAGCAGTATCCCTGACCTCTACCCTTAGATACAAATAGCATCTTCCTCGTTCCCCAACCCCTGTCCAGTTATAACAACAAAAAATATCTTTAGTTATTGACAAATTGCCTGTGAGAGATAAATTTATCCTAGTTGATAACCAGTAATGTAAAGCATATATATTTTTTAACTTTGCAAGTCTGGTTATTAGAATAAAAAAATGTTACCAATTTCAAAGCTTCCATCAATGAAACCAACAAGAGAAGAAGATATGTCAAATCTCCTTTCTATATGAATGATGGAACTTTTCATAACAACTCCACCTAGTGTCCTAGCAATAAAGCTGAGTGACAGAGCTGCCAAGAACATCTAAGAAAAAGCAGAAGAAAAGGGGGAAAATGGTTAATTAAAAAAACTATATAATGTCAATAGGCACATGAAATTATAACAGCTTTTCTTCTTTATTTAAAAATATTATTTGTATCTTAAAAACCATACTCAGTTTCCCCTTTTACCAGGTAATACTCCTCAGCCGTTTTAATGTTATTATAACTACATGAATAAAGCATCATTTCTACTTTGGTTATAATATCAAAACATTAGAGCATTACAGTTAATTTTGTTATTTACAGTTAAGGTTGTTATTTTTAAATCAGTCTTATTAACTGATTTATAGAAAGCCAGATAATGTTCTCAGATGACCACGATGATGAGCTATTCTTTATTTTCACGGGAATAGCATTGGCTAACTGGGAGGGGAGTGGCAGTATATTCTCAAAGGTAGCATTTCCAGGAAGCCAGCTGAAAAATAGATCTTTACAGAGGCAAAAACAAACATATTCTATGACCAACAAAAGTGACTGATATTCAGTGTAAGATGCAGTGTTTATAGATGTTTTATTTGACAATTTTATGTTGATAAAATGTTTCAATTCATCATTTCTCTTACAGCGCACATTTACATCCAAAACCAAATTTATTTGGGCTCTCTACTATTCATATTTACCCTGTTATATATTACATGTTTATATCTCCTGCCTCAAATTTATATGTAGAAACTCTAATTTCCAATGTGTTGATATTTGGTGATGGGGTCTTTTGGGGGTAATAAGGTCATGAGAATGGAGCCCTCTGGATAGGATTAGTGCCCTTATAACATAAGAAATTAGAGATTTCCTCTATTTCTCTCTCTCTCTCTCTCTCTCTCTCTCTCTCTCTCTCTCTCTCTCTCTCTCTCTCTCTCTCACTCCCTTTCTCCCTCCCTCTCTCCCAAGACAGGACACAACAAGGATATGGCCCTCATCAGAACTCAATTATTCCAGCTGATATAAAAATTATCAGCCTCCAGAAATATGAGAAATAAATATCTGTTGTTTAAGTCACCAAGTCTATGCTATTCTGTCAGCCTGAACTGACTGAATGGCCCCTCCTAATTTCCTCCTATATTCCTGGTGGTTTCTACCACCACACCTAACTTCAATTATTACAATAGCCTTCTGAGGCATTTTTCTGCCACTGTGCATGTCTGCCTAACAGTCTTTTCTCAAGAAAGTAGCTAAAGAAGTCCTTCATAAATCAGAAATAGACTATGCTGCCCCTCTGTCTTATCTTGTGACTTATAGTAATATCAAGTTTTTCCAATGACCTACGAGACCATGAACAACCTATCCTCTTATTTACACCTCCCCACAAATACTCCTCTTTATATTTCTAATCTTGTATTTTATTACTCTTGTCCTTGGTCATTCCTCTCCAGCTACATTAGACCTTCTTGCTGTATATTGAGCATTCCAGATACATTATATTGCTCCAGGATTTTGTTCTTGCTTTTCATTTGACATAAAAGTCT
The DNA here is from genome assembly GCA_031835075.1 of Saguinus oedipus. Lineage (NCBI taxonomy): Eukaryota > Metazoa > Chordata > Mammalia > Primates > Cebidae > Saguinus > Saguinus oedipus. The sequence continues at coordinate 54,339,031 of CM063177.1, forward strand.
CTTCCCCATAGTCATATTTCTATCACTCATTCCTGCATACCCTTAAAAGTTTTGCTCAATGGAACTTTCACAGTAAGGCCTTCCTCAACCACGCTCTTGAAAATTGCACTCCTTTCTGCTCAGAATACATTTATTCCTTTATGTATTTATTTTATATTGCCACAGCAGAATATTAGCCTCATCAAGTCATAGATTTTTGTCTGTTTTGTTCATTGCTCTGTCCCCAGTGATTAGGACAGTGCCTGTCACATAAATGCTTAAGAAACATTGAATGTATATATACATACTGAGTTATATATAGAGAGTTACACACACACACACACACACACACACACACACACACACACATACAGAACCAAAACCTACTCTGTGTCTTGCCCTAGGCCATGTTTGGGGGATAGAGATAAAAGGCCCAACAAAACTCTCTGATAGCTGACAAAATGTGGATGTGTTCCTTTCTGCATAAGACGCTATCAATGAAGATAAAAGGAACTGAAAAGATTTGTTAAGTGATACAACTTATAGAGATAACAGAAAGTTTTAAAATAAAACACAAAAAGTTATCTAAGAAACAGCATAAAAGAAGAGTATCAAAACTAGTCATACTAAGTTGATGGTGGGAAGAATAAGACGAGAAAAGAGGCAATGGAGTTAGACAAAAATTATGAAGGTTTCTTCAAAGAGAGTCAGTTCTAACATCTTGTAAAAAATGCATACAGTATTTGTGCCATTGAATAGTGATGAAAATTGGTCAGGTCCTAATCATTTAAAAAAATCACTTTACTAAAAGAACTAAAAACTGTGGAAGATAGTAACACAGCAGAACCGCTCTGGAACCTCAACAACAAGACACAAACTTAACAACATATGTACTAAATGTCTCTGTGAGAACTACAGAAACCAATTACAATGCTTCTGTACCTCCAGGCTATCATGAAAACAACCTGGCAAGAAAAATCATGATTGTTTCCATTCTTTCTCACTAGAGTCCTTCTCACTCCACACTGTGCAATGCAATTAAAAGGAAACATCTAAATCCCCTATGTTCAGTATTTTGACTTTTAGGGAAGCTGCCCAAGGACTTGCTTCTGACTTAGCTATGTTCATGTACTAATAGAAATGGAGCAGGTTTTCCAGAGCAATGACAACCAAATATGCAACAGAAAGTGCAGTTCCATACAGAGACACGAGGTGGAGCACCAGTATGGCAATATAATGCAGCCCCAGAGAGTCCATGGTACCTTAAGCACCAGGGGAGGGTCTTATATGGCAACCAGCAAACCTTTTCAAACATATTGCACACACAGCCTAAAGGAGAAAGAAAGGAATACGTACTCGAACAAAAGCATGAATAAGCCACAGAGTCTCCATCCAGAATTCATGAAGAGAGTTCCTATAGAAAATCATGTCACAAAATCTGAGAGAGTTGGCTGATTTCTTAAATGTTAAAATCTCACAACAAAATAATACAAAGTAAAAAAGAGGATTCTCACACACTAAAATGAAAAAAAAAATACATCTCCAGAAACTGATCCAAAAGAAATGAGGATATAGAAACTTGAAATTAGTCAAGTATGCAGTGAATTAAAAGACAACATGAATAGATAACTAAATGAAATGAGAAACATAACAAATAAACAAATTAGAAATATTAACAAAGTGGAAACTATGAAGAACCAAATAGATATTCTTGAGTTGAAGTATAAAATAACTTAATTGAAAAATTCATTAGAAAGACTCAACAGGTAACATGGCTAAGCAGAATAAAATAATGAAATCAAAGACAGAACTTATAAAATTAGAGCTAAAGGAGCAAAACAAAAAACAAGAAAAATGAAGAGCCTAAAAGAAATTATGGAACAACCTCCAGCAGGGCAACATTTGCATTACGGGAATACCATAAGACAAGTAAATGAGAAAGGCCTGATAACACAAATGATGGCCCCAAGTTTTTAAATCTGAGGAGATAAAGGAACTTAAACATTTTAGAAGCTCAAATAATTCCAAATAAGGTAAATCTAAAAAACTCTTTACAGTATAATCAAACTGTCAAAAGTCACACACAAACAGAGAATCTTAAAATCAGCAGCAGATTTTAGTTTGCTTCCCTGAGTTTCCCTCTTCTTGACCAGGCTGGAGTGAAATGGCACAATTGAAGATAGCCCTTTAGGAGCAACTCAGGATTGCAGCTCCCAGTGAAAGCGCAGAGGGTGAGTGGATGCCACATTTCCAGATGGATCTTTATTGCCCACAGACCAGGAGATTCCCAGGCAAAGGAGCCCCAAGGGTCACCAGCGCGGCTGTTTCAGCTGGCACGGCTATTTTGCCGAGGCCCAGGTGCAGTGGCTCTCCATACAAAACACACTGGTCTGGTTGCCCTTTTAAGCTGGCAATTGGAGCTCTGGGAAGGCAGATTCACCCATTCATCTGATTAAACAGGTCTGAGCCAGGCCAGGAGATTCCCGGGCAGCACTGTTGTTTCAGCCGGCACAGTGGGTCGCCCTGGTGCCCTTTCAGCAAGCAACTGGAACATCTGGGAGAGAGTCAACCATTCAACTTAAAAAATAAAAGGCTCTGAGGCATGGAACCAGGTGATCAGGCTTGGCGGGTCCCACCCCCACAAAAACAAACAAAAACACAGCAATTGGAAACACTTGGCGTTGAGACTTTCATGGCAAGCATAGCGGAACCCAGGACGGTGCAGCTTGGTAAGGGAGGGGCGTCCGCCATTACCGAGGCACTCCACCCCTACGGAGGTAGTCCGCCATTGCTGAGGCAGCCTGCCGTTGCCGAGGCAACCTGCCATAACAGAGAGAGTCCGCCATTACAGAGGTGGGCCACTATTGCCAAGGCAGTTCTAACCACACCCATATAAACAGGAATACAGGGAAGTTCACATGGCAGCAGGGCGGAGCCCAAAGCAGCTCAGCAAAACCTCTGCAGGCAGACAGTGACTAGGCTGCCTCCTTTCTGGGCAGAGCAGCCCTGAAAAAAAAAAGGCAGCAGCATAACGGATACTCATAAATAAAGCCCTAACTCCCCCGGACAGAGCACCTGGGGAAAAAAAGGGGGGGTTATGAGTTCTGCTGCAGCAGACTTAAACATACCTGCCTAGCAGCTCTGAATGAACAACGGAGGTCACAGCTCAGCACTTGAGTTCCTGTAAAGAGCAGACTGTCTCCTCAAGCAGCTCCCTGACCCCCGTATATCCAAAGAGTCACCTCACAAAGGACTGTTCAGACTGACATTTGACAGGCATCATTCTGGAACAAAGATAGCAGCAGAAGAAACTGGTAGCAACCCTTACTGTTCTGCAGCTGCTGCAGGTGATCCCCAGGCAAGCAGGGCCTGGAGTGGACCTCAGCAGTCCTACAGCAGAGGGGCTAGACTGTTAGAAGGAAAAATAAGAAACAAATAACTTCAATATCAACAATCTGGATATCCACTCAGAGACCCAATCTGAAAATCAGCAACTATACAGATGACAGGAGGATAAATACACAAAGATGGGAAGAAACCAGCGCAAAAAGGAGGAAAACACCCAAAACCAGAACACCTCTCCTCCTACAAGGGATCACAACTCCTCACCAGCAAGGGAACAAAGCTTGATGGAGAATGAGTATGATGAAATGACAGAATCAGACTTCAGAAAATGGGTATTGAGAAACCTCCGTGAGCTAAAAGAAGATGTTCTAACTCAATGCAAAGAAACTAAGAACCTGGAAAAAAGATTTGATAAAATGATAACAAGAATGGACAACTTAGAGAGGAATATGAGTGAATTGATGGAGCTGAAAAACACAACACGAGAACTTCAAGAAGCATGCACAAGTTTCAACAGCCAAATTGACCAAGCAGAAGAAAGGATATCAGAGGTCAAAGATCAACTCAATGAAATAAAACGAGAAGCCAAGATTGGAGAAAAAAGTGCAAAAAGGAATGAACAAAGTCTCCAAGAAATGTGGGACTATGTGAAGAGACCATATCTACGTTTGATAGGTATACCTGAATGTGATGAAGAGAAAGAATCCAACCTGGAAAATACTCTTCAGGATATTACCCAGGAAAACTTCCCCAACCTAGCAAGGCAGGCCAATATTCAAGTCCAGGAAATACACAGAACACCACAAAGATATTCCTCAAGAAGAGCAACCCCAAGGCACATAATCGTCAGATTCACCAGGGTTGAAATGAAGGAGAAAATGCTAAGGGCAGCCAGAGAGAAAGATCGGGTTACCCACAAAGGGAAGCCCATCAGACTCACGGCAGATCTCTCAGCAGAAACCGTACAAGCCAGAAGAGAGTGGGGGCCAATATTCAACATCCTTAAAGAAAACAGCTTTAAACCCAGAATTTCATATCCAGCCAAACTGAGCTTCATAAGTGAAGGAAAAATAAAATCCTTTGTGAACAAGCAAGTACTCAGAGATTTTTGTCACCACCAGGCCTGCTTTACAAGAGCTCCTGAAAGAGGCACTACACATAGAAAGGAACAACCAGTAGCAGCCACTCCAAAAACATACCAAATGGTAAAGAGCATCAACAAAATGAAGAATCTGCATCAACCAATGGGCAAAACAGCCAGCTAGCATCAAAATGGCAGTATCAAATTAACACATAACAATATTAACCCTAAATGTAAATGGGCTAAATGCCCCAATCAAAGACACAGACTGGCAAATTGGATAAAAAGCCAAAACCCATCGGTGTGCTGTATCCAGGAAGCCCATCTCATATGCAAGGATACACAAAGGCTCAAAAGAAAGGAATAGAGGAAGATTTACCAAGCAAATGAAGAGCAAAAAAAAAAAACCAGGAGTTGCAATTCTTGCCTCTGATAAAATAGACTTTAAACCAACAAATATCAAAAGAGACAAAGAAGGACATTACATAATGGTAAAAGGATTGATACAACAAGAAGAGCTAATGATCCTAAATATATACGGACCCAGTACAGGAGCACCCAGATAAATAAGGCAAGTTCTTAATGACTCACAAAGAGACTTAGAGTCCCACACAATAATAATGGGAGACTTTAACACCCCATTGTCAATATTAGACAGATCAACAAGACAAAAAATTAACGTGGATATCCAGGACTTGAAATCAGACCTGGACCAAGCAAACCTAATAAACATTTACAGAACTTTCCACCCCAAATCCACAGAATATACATTAATCTTAGCACCACATCACACCTACTCTAAAATTGACCACATAATTGAAAGTAAATCACTCCTCAGTGAATGCAAAAGAATGGAAATCATAACAAACAGTCTCTCAGACCACAGTGCAATCAAGTAAGAATGCAGAATTCAGAAACTAACTCAGAACTGCACAGCTTCATGGAAACCGAACAACTGGCTCTTGAATGTTGACTGGATAAACAATGAAATGAAGGCAGAAATAAATATGTTTTTCGAAACCAACAAGAACGAAGACACAACATACCAGAATCTCTGGGACACATTTAAAGCAGTTTCTAGAGAAAAATATACAGCAATAAATGCCCACATGAGAAGCAAGGAGAGATCTAAAATCGACACCCTATCATCAAAATTGAAAGAGCTAGAGGAGCAAGATCAAAAAAACTCAAAACCTAGCAGAAGACAAGAAATAACTAAGATTAGAGCAGAACCGAAGGTATATAAAGACACCAAAAAAACTTCAATAAATCAATAAATCCAGGAGCTGTTTTTTTTAAAAGATCAACAAAATAGACCACCCATCAGATTAATAAAAAAGAAAAGAGAGAATAATCAAATAAATGCAATAAAAAATGATAAAGGGGATATCACTACAGATTCCACAGAAATACAAACCATCATCAGAGATTATTACAAACTACTGTATGCACATAAACTAGTAAACCTGGAAGAAATTGATAAATTCCTGGACACTTACCTCCTCCCAAGGCTAAACCAGGAAGAAGTCAAAACCCTGAATAGACCAATAACAAGGGCAGAAGTTGAGGCAGCAATTAAAAGCCTACTGCCCAAAAAAAGCCCAGGTCCAGATGGGTTCACAGCCAAATTCTACCTGACATACAAAGAGGAGCTGGTACCATTCCTTCTGAAACTATTCCAAACAATCTAAAAAGAGGGAATCCTTCCCAAATCATTTTATGAGACCAACATCATCCTGATACCAAAACCCAGCAGAGACTCAGCAAGAAAAGAAAACTTCAGGCCAATAACATGATGAACATAGATGCAAATATCTTCAATAAAATACAGGCAAACCAATTGCAAAAGAACATCAAAAAGCTTATCCACCATGATCAAGTAGGATTCATCCCGGGGATGCAAGGCTGCTTCAACATACGCAAGTCTATAAACGTAATTCACCACATAAAAAGAACCAAAGACAAAAACCACATGATTATCTCAATTGATGCAGAGAAGGCCTTTGACAAAATTCAACAGCCCTTTATGCTAAAAACCCTCAATAAACTAGGTATTGATGGAACTATCTGAAAATAATAAAAGCTATTTACGACAAACCAGCAGCCAATATCATACTGAATGGGCAAAAACTGGAAGCATTCCCTTTGAAATCTGGCACTAGACAAGGATGCCCTCTCTCACCACTCCTATTCAATATAGTACTGGAAGTTCTAGCCAGAGCAATCAGGCAAGAAAAAGAAATAAAGGGTATACAAATAGAAAGGAGGAAGTCAAATTGTCTCTATTTGCAGACGACATGATTGTATATCTAGAAGACCCCATCATCTCAGCCCAAAATCTCCTGAAACTGACAAGCAACTTCAGCAAAGTCTCAGGATACAAAATCAATGTGCAAAAATCACAAGCATTCCCATACACCAATAACAGACTTAAAGAGAGCCAAATCAAGAATGAACTGCCATTCACAATTTCTACAAGGAGAATAAAATACCTAGGAATACAACTAACAAGGAATGTAAAAGACCTCTTCAAGGAGAACTACCAACCACTGCTCAATTAAATATGAGAGAACACAAACAGATGGAGAAACATTCCATCTCACCACTCCTATTCAATATAGTATTGGAAGTTCTAGCCAGAGCAATCAGGCAAGAAAAAGAAATAAAGGTTATTCAAATAGGAAAGGAGGAAGTCAAATTGTCTCTATGGTTAGGAAGAATCAATATTGTGAAAATGGCCATATTGCCCAAAGTAATTTACAGATTCAATGCTATCCCCACCAAGCTACCAATGACCTCCTTCACAGAACTGGAAAAAAACACCTTAAACTTCATATGGAATCAAAAGAGCCCACATAACCAAGTCAGTTCTAAGCAAAAAGAACAAAGTGGGAGGCATCACACTACTGGACTTCAAACTATACTACGAGGCTAAGTAATCAAAACAGCATGGTACTGGTACCAAAACAGAGATATAGACCAATAGAACAGAACAGAGGCCTCAGAGGCAACACATTTACAACCATCCAATTTTTGACAAACCTGACAAAAATGAGCAATGGGGAAAGGATTCCCTGTTTAAATAAATGGTGTTGGGAAAACTGGCTGGCAGTGTGCAGAAAACAGAAACTGGACCCCTTCGTGACACCTTACACTAAAATTAACTCCAGATGGATTAAAGACTTAAACAAAAGACCTGGCACCATAAAAACCCTAGAAGAAAATCTAGGCAAAACCATTCAGGACATAGGAGTAGGCAAGGACTTCATGACCAAAACACCAAAAGCATTAGCAACAAAAGCCAAAATAGACAAATGAGACCTAATCAAACTCCACAGCTTCTGTGCGGCAAAAGAAACAGTCATTAGAGTGAATCAGCAACCAACAGAATGGGAAAAATTTTTTGCAGTCTACCATCTGACAAAGGGCTAATATCCAGAATCTACAAAGAACTAAAACAGATTTACAAAAAAAAAAAAAAAGCCCATTCAAAAGTGGGCAGAGGATATGAACAGACACTTTTTTTTTTTTTTTTTTTGAGACGGAGTTTCGCTCTTGTTACCCAGGCTGGAGTGCAATGGCACAATCTCGGCTCACCGCAACCTCCGCCTCCTGGGTTCAGGCAATTCTCCTGCCTCAGCCTCCTGAGTAGCTGGGATTACAGGCACGTGCCACTATGCCCAGCTAATTTTTGTATTTTTAGTAGAGACAGGGTTTCACCATGTTGACCAGGATGGTCTTGATCTCTTGACCTCGTGATCCACCCGCTTCGGCCTCCCAAAGTGCTGGGATTACAGGCTTGAGCCACCATGCCCGGTCATGAACAGACACTTTACAAAAGAAGACATACATGAGGCCAACATACATATGAAAAAATGCACATCATCACTGGTCATTAGAGAGATGCAAATCAAAACTACATTGAGATACCATCTCACACCAGTTAGCATGGCCATCATTAAAAAATCTGGAGACAACAGATGCTGGGGAGGATGTGATGAAATAGGAACACTTTTACACTGCTGATGGGAGTGTAAATTAGTTCAACCATTGTGGAAGACAGTGTGGCCATTCCTCAAGGACCTAGAAATAGAAATTCCGCTTGACCTAGCAATCCCATTACTGGGTATATATCCAAAGAATTATAAATTGTTCTACTATAAGGACACATGCACACAAATGTTCATTGCAGCACAGTTTACAATAGCAAAGGCCTGGAACCAACCCAAATGCCCATCAATGATAGACTGGACAGGGAAAATATGGAATATTTTGGAATATTTCACATGGAATATTATGCAGCCATCAAAAACTATGAGTTCGTTTCCTTTGTAGGGACATGGATGAAACTGGAAGCCATCATTATCAGCAAACTGACACAAAAACAGAAAATCAAACACCACATGTTCTCACTCATAGGTGGGTGATGAACAGTGAGAACACATGGACACAGGGAGGGGAGCACCACACACTGGGGTCTGTTGGGGGGAAATAGGGGAGGGACAGCAGAGGGTGGGGAGTTGGAAGAGATAGCATGGGGAAAAATGCCAGATATGGGTGATGGGGAGGAAGGCAACAAATCACACTGCCATGTGTGTACCTATGCAACAATCTTGCATGTTCTTCACACGTACCCCAAAACCTAAAATAAAAAAAGAGAGAGAATCCAAGAGAAAAAAAAATGTGTTGCCTTTAGACCAGACTTGCAAGATGTTAAAAGAAGTCTTTCCAGAAAAATAATACAAATCAGAAACTCAGTTCTACTTAAAGAGAGAAAAATATTGAAGAAGAAATAAGTGAGCATAAAAGTTATTATTTTTCTTATTCTTAATCCAAGATATAAAAGTTTTAAAAATAATATCTATAATGTATTTATGTATACTGATACAAAATTGAAATGAATGACAATAATGATACAAGAAATAGAAGAAAAGTATTAGAAACAATTTGTTATAATCAGGTACTCACACTACCCATGAAGCGATATGGTGTCATGTGACAGTAGACTTAAATTATTTGTAAATATATCTTGCCAACACCCAGGCGACCCATTATGGTAGATATTAATGTAACTACAGTCACACGTCCAATAATGACATCTAAATCAATGTTGGATAGCATATACGATGGTCCCATAGATTAAAATACCATATTTTTACTTTATCTTTTCTATGCTCAGATATGTTTAGATACACCAATACCACTGTTACAATTCCTACAATTCCTCCACAATACTGTAAAGGTTTTAGTAGCCTCAAAGTAATAGTCTATACCATAAACTTAGATGTGTAGTAGGCTATAATATCTAGGTTTGTGTGTGTATACACTCTAAGATGTTCACACAATGACAAAATTATCTAATAATGCATTTCTCAGAATGCATTTCTATTGTTATGTGACACATGACTTTACATAAGTAATCACTTTTAACACAAATGATCTAAATGTGTCAATTAAAAGACTGAAATTGATAAAGATCAAGAAACAAGAATCAACTATGTGTTGTCGACGTGAAAACCAATTTAAATATATAAACACATATAGATTAAAAGTAAACATGATCCTCTGGAGAACAGGCATTCTGGTTTTTGGAATTTTCAGCCTTTTTGCACTGATTTTTCCTCATATTCTTGGATTTATCTACCTTTGGGCTTTGATGTTGGTGACCTTCGGATGAAGTTTGTGTGTGGACGTCCTTTCTGTTGATGTTGATGCTATTCCTGTTTGTTAGTTTCCCTTCTAACAGTCAGGCCTGTCTGCTGCAGGTCTGCTGGAGTTTGCTGGCGATCCACTCCAGACCCTCTTTGGGTAGCACCAGCAGAGGCTGAAAAACAGCAGTTTGCTGCCCATTCCTTCCTCTGGAAGCTTTGTCCCAGAGGGGCACCCACCAGATGCCAGCTGGAGCCCTCCTGCATGAGGTGTCTGTCAACCCCTGCTGGGAGGTGTCTCCCAGTCAGGAGGCATGGAGGCATGGGGATCAGGGACCCACTTGAGGAAGTAGTCCGTTCCTTAGCAGAGCTTGAGTGCTGTGCTGGGAGATCTGCTGCTCTCTTCAGAGCTGCCAGGCAGGAACGTTTAAGTCAGTTGAAGCTGCTCCCACACCTGTCCTTTCCCCAAGGTGTTCTGTCCCAGGAAGATGGGAGTTTGATCTATAAGCCCCTGACTGGGGCTGTTGCCTTTCTTTCAGAGATGCCCTGCCCAGAGAGGAGAAATTCAGAGAGGCAGACTGGCTACAGGGGCTTTGCCAAGTTGTGGTGGGCTCCACCCAGTTTGAACTTCCCAGTGGTTTTGTTCACACTGTGAGGAGAAAAGTGAGCTGGGTACCTCACTTGGAAATGCAGAAGTCACCTGCCTTTTGCATTGATCTCACTGGGAGCTGTAGACTGGGCTGTGCTAAAAACTCTCAATAAAGTAGGTATTGATGGAGCATATCTCAAAATAATAATAGATATTTATAACAAACCCACAGCCAGTATCATACTGAATTGGCAAAAGCTGAAAGCATTCCCTTTGAAAACCAGCACAAGACAAGAATGCCCTCTTTTACTTCTCCTATGCAACATAATATTGGAAGTTCTGGCCAGGGCAATCAGGCAAGAGAAAGAAATAAAGTGTATTCAAATAGGAAGAGAAGAAGTCAAATTGTCTTTGTTTGCAGATGACATGATGGTATATTTAGAAAACTCCATAGTCTCAGCCCCAAATATCCTTAAGCTGATAAGCAACTTGAGCAAAGTCTCAGGATACAAAATCATTGTGCAAAAGTTACAGGCATTTCTTTACAGCAATAACAGAGAGCCAAATCATGAGTGAACTCCCATTCACAATTACTACAAAGAGAATAAAATACCTAGAAATACAACTTACAAGGGATGTGAGGGACCTCTTCAAGGAGAATCATAAACCACTGCTCAAGGAAATAAGAGAGGACACAAACAAATGGAAAAAGAGTTCATGCTCATGGATAGAATCAATATCATGAAAATTGCCATACTGCCCAAAGTAATTTATAGATTCAATGCTATCCCCATCAAGCTACCATTGACTTTCTTAACAGAATTAAAATTACTTTAAATTTTATATGGAACCAAAAAAGAGCCCCTCTAGCCCAGAGAATCCTAAGCAAAAAGAACAAAGCTGGAGGCATCACACTACTTGACCTTTAACTATAGTACAAGGCTACAGTAACCAAAACAGCATGGTACTCATATCAAAACAGATATATAGACTAATGGAACAGAACAGAGGCCTCAGACATAATGCCACACATCTAAAAACATATGATCTTTGAAAGACCTGACAAAAACAAGTAATGGAGAAATGATTCCTTATTTAATAAATGGTGTTGAGGAAACTGGCTAGCCATATGCAGAAAACTGAAACTGGACCCCTTCCTTATACTTTATACAAAAATTAACATAGATTAAAGGCTTAAATGTGAAACGTAAAACTATAAAAACCGTAGAAGAAAACCTAGGAAATGCCATTCAGGACATAGGGATGGGCAAAGACTTCATGACTAAAACACCGAAAGCAATGACAACAAAAGCCAAAATTGACAAATAGGATCTAATTAAACTAAAGAACTTCTGCATGTCAAAAGAAACTATCATCAGAGTGAACAGGCAACCTACAGAATAGGAGAAAATTTTTGAAATCTATCAATATAACAAAGGGCCAATATCCAGAATCTACAAGAAACTAAAGGAAATTTACAAGCAATAAAACAAACAACCCCATCAAAAAGTGGGCAAACATTATGAACAGACATTTCTCAAAAGAAGACATTTATGCAGCCAACAAACATGAAACAAAGCTCATCATCATTGATCTTTAGAGAAATCAAAACCACAATGAGATACCATCTCACACCAGTTAGAATTATGGTTATTAAAAAAGTTCAGGAAACAACAGATATTGGAGAGAATGTAAAGAAATAGGAACATTTTTACAGTGCTGGTGGGAATGTAAATTAGTTCAACTGTTTGTGGAAGACAGCTTGGATATTCCTTAAGGATCTAGAACTAGAAATACCATTTGATTCAGCAATCCCATTACTGGGTATATACACATAGGATTCTAAATCATTCTACTATAAAGACACATGCACATGTGTGTTTATTGTAGCACTATTCACAACAGTAAAGACTTGAAACCAACCCAAATGCCCATCAATGATGGAATGGATAAAGAAAATGTGACACATATATACCATGAAATAATATGCAGCCATAAAAAAATAGTTCATGTTCTTTGTAGGGACATGGATGAAGCTGAAAACCATCGTTCTCAGCCAACTAACACAGGAACAGAAAACCAAACACCACATGTTCTCATTCATAAATGGGAGTTGAACAATGAGAACCCATGGACACATCACATGGGGCCTAGAGGAACATCACATACTGGGGCCTGTCGGAGGGTGGGGGTATAGGGGAGGGATTGAATTAGGAGAAATACCTAATGTTCATGATGGGTTGACGGGTGCAACAAACCACCATGGCATGTGTATCCCTATGTAACAAACCTGTACGTTCTGCACATGTATCCCAGAACTTAAAGTACAATTTAAAACATAAAGAATAAACAAATGGAGAAAAACATTCCATGTTAACAATAACCAAAGCAAAGCAAGACTGTCTAAATTAATTTTGGACCCAGTAGACTCTAAAGAAAAGAAATTATTCATAAAAAGGGCATTACAAAGTTAACATCGACGCACCAAATAACAGAGCCACAAACTATCAGAAATAAAAACTAGTAAAACTACAAGTACTTGGAGACTTCTACGCCTCTCTATGAGAAATGGAAAGATCCAGCATCTGAAAACAGGAAGAACATAACTGACCTTAAAAAACAGCATCAATCAACTGGATATAATAAACATCTATATATTATTTCATCCAATAACAGCAGAATACACATTTCTTCTTAAGCCCATATGGAACATGCACAAAGATACACCACATCCTAAAAGCCATAACCCCAGCTTAATACATTTAAAATAATAGAAGTTACAGTGTCTTCTCTTAAACAACAACAAATTTAAACTATAACAAAAAGATAACTGGAAAAATATCAAAATATGTGGAAGTTAACTACCACACTTAAGTAACATATGAATCAAAGGAAATCTGAAGAACAATTTAAAAACATTTTAAACAAAATAAAATTAAACACACAAATTATCAAAATTTGTGAAAGGTAGCAAAATCAATGCTTAAAGATTTATTGCACTGAATACATATACTAGAAAATGAGAAAAATCTAAATCAATATCTAAGTTTTGACCTTGGGAAACTAAAAAGAAAAGAGCAAATTGAATGTTTAAAAAGCACAAGAAAAGATAGAATAAATATTAGACCTGAAATCAATTAAATTAAAAACAGGAAATCAATAAAGAAAATCAACAAATCACAGGTTAATTCTCTAGAGAGATTAATAAAATTTATCCAGCTAGGTTACCTAAGAAAAAGAGGGTGAACACAAATTATTAATAAAAGAAATAAAGGAGGGGACATAACTACAGATCCAATATACATGAAAAGGATAATAAAGAAGTACTATAAGCTACACTCTGCCTACAACTATAATAAGCAATACAAAATGGACCAATATATTGAAAAATGCAATCCACCCGTGACTGGGTTTGGGGTGCGTAGCTTTTTTGACAGAATGTTGTAAGGTTTTGGTTTTTTGCTTTTTTAAGAATGAGAGAGTAGACCACGGTGGACGCAGTAGGCTTGTGAAGTAAATACCATATCCAAAAAAGAGTTTTTGCAGAAAGTGATTTATTCAGGTATAGAAAGAGAAAAAGAAGAGAGAAAACTTCCATGAAAAGTATGGAAGGGGATCCAAACATGGGGTTTAAAGTGGTGAGGAAGACAGGGACTTTTAATCTGGGAGGAATCCCCATCTCCTTCAAGACCCCTGGACAATCAAAGGAGTTCCTTAGAACTTCCGTTGGAATGATCAACTTTTGGCCCTTTCCCGCACATATGAAAATTGAAACAGAGACCGTTAAATCTCCTGGATGGAAACAGTTGGGAAGAGGGGCATAGTGCTGGGAAGTGCTTGCCCTTAAACCTACACCCGCTTCTGTACCCAGAAAGAGAACACATTCCCTCCTTCCTTCTTTTGAACAGGAAAGTTTAACTTTCTTTGGAACATGGACGTTGATTGCTTTATAGGTATTTTTTGCTGAAATAGGGCATAGAAGGGGCCCTGCACTTGAGGTTTTTTTTTTTAGAGGGGAGCCATTTAGGGGTGCAGGTTGATCTAGAGGTTTACTGTAGAGCCCACAAGCCAAGGACATTTGGGGTTTTAGTGGCAGATTATTTGTGACCCTATGGTTTTATAAGAAACAAATGTGATAAGGTGGTTAAAGATGAGAAGCCTAGAGGCCAACAAATATAGATGGTTATAAATGAGCCTAGGAGAGAATAGAGCCAGGGTTTTGAAGGTTTTTAGCCCTGTGTTTGATTGATATTTTAGTTTTATATTTAAAACAATACTTAATTGGTTTACAAAATAGCATTGTTTTTAGAAAGAGACAAGTTTTTTGTTTTGTTTTGTTTTGTTTTTACTATGAAAAGGAGAATTGGAGTTTGAGAGATAGCAAAGTTGAGGGTTATAGTTTTGTTAATGCCAGGATATAAATTAGACTTATTCATGGTTACTTTCCTGGGGATTATGTTGGAAAAGCAGATGTAGATTTTTTAATAGCTTGCAGGGATACAAAGGGTTGTTTTTTGGAACTTTCGTCTGTGGAGTGGAGGGTTTATGACTTTTTTTAGGAGATATTTAAGGCTTTAGCCAAGTGTGGTGAATTTATGAATTAATTTTTACTACCTTAACTGCTGTTGGGGTAGACAGAATGACTGAAAATGGTTTTTTTTTTTTCTTTTTTTTAAAGATGGGCCTAGAGAGGGAGAGTTTGAAGGGAGAGATTTAACAAGCACTAAGTTTTTAGGGCAGGAGAGAAATATTGAGAAGGCCGTGTCAGTGTTTAGGAGGAGCTTAACCTTTTGGACTTTTATAGTTAGGTTTACCTGGGGTTTTGTGGGTGTGACGACTTGTGCTGGCATTTGCCCCAATCACCCTTAGTTTTGCTATTGGATTATTTGGTTAGACACCTTAGGCCCTGAGAATCTTTGTTTTTTGGGACAGGGTGCTTTTTAGTAATTTCCCTGGAACAGCAGGCATGGATGAAATGGTTTTTGGGGGACAATTTTCTTATGAAATGTGCCTTTAGACCGCACTGGTAACAAGCTTTGCCAGACTGGCAGTTAATCTGAGCCTTTTTTTATTTGAGCCCATGGGGTTTGCTGGCCTGAAAACAATGACTAAGGCAGCAGCCTTGTCCTGATTTTTTTTTAGCCTGTTTTTTATTATAAAACACCAAGGTTGCCTGATTTAGTAATGATTTTAGACTTTGTTTTGACCCCAAGACCAGTTTTTGAAGCTTTTTTTTAATATTTGCTGTTTACTGAGTAATAAATTTGTTTTTTAGTATTAACTGACTTTTAATGGAGTTTGGTAACAGGAATGCACTTTTTTAAAGCCTTTTGTAATTGCTTAAGGAAAGCTGTTGGGTTTTTTTTGGCGGGGGTGGTGGTGGGCACTAGGTTTTTTACTTGGCAGGGGGTTATTTGGCCACACTGTTTGGTAGAGAAAAATGAGCTGATTTTTTTTAAAAGATTGTGTGTTAAATTGGTTTTAATTTTTAGGTATACACTTTAATGGGGATTTGATTTTGGGAAGATTGGTACCCATTTGAAATTGAACACAAGGAATGCCAGCATTTCCGGTTAATAATTACAGCCACTTGACCTGAGGCATTTTACAGGTAAGATACTGATAATGGAGCATTTTTTAGTTAGTATTTTGAAATTTTGGGGCCCAAGATGTGTGATTTTTTCAGGGGGGGTGCCTTTTGTGTACTGGATTTGAATTACACCCTACCAGCATTAAGAGACCTGCTTACTTACTGTTTGCATGACCTTTAGTGACTACTACAGAGGCATGAAGGGCTATTGGGTTGGGTAGTTTACGTACTAATGAGCCCTTGATGAGGCCAGTAAGGCTTAGGAGATGGGTACCAATATTTCCCAGCAAAAGTTGAATTTACACAAGCCAGATTATAAAACTACCCTAGAAGGGTACATTTTTAGGGAAGGGCCATTAGAGCATATAATTTAAATAAGGCAGGCCTGGCATGGCTGAGGCAGGAACAATATACCCTTAGGACCTGGGCCTTTTTTAACTCATTGTTCATTGCAGGAAAATGCCCTTAGGGATGCAAGACCTGCCATTAACTATTGGTGCCCTAGACTTGGTTTGAGTTTTTAGATGAAAAAGTTTCCTGTAGAGAGAGCCAGTTTTAAGCAAGACAAATTATACACTAAACACAAAGTTTTATAGCTTTTAACCTTTGAATTTAATAGGTTTTTTAAATTTAAGACTGACTTTACTGGAAATTTGAACCAGTAACCTTGTAGTTGCGGGCCCTACACTACAACCGTGTTAACACTCTACTTGCAATAAGGCAAGGTAGAAAGCTTTTTTTTTTTTTTTTTTTGAGACAGAATCTCATTTTGCCGCCAGGCGCCTGGCTGGAGTGCAGTGGTGCGATCTCGGCTCACTGCAACCTCTGCCTCGTGGATTCAAGCAATTCTCCTGCCTCAGCCTCCTAAGTAGCTGGGACTACAGGCGCCCACCATCATGTCCAGCTAATTTTTGTATTTTTAGTAGAGACAAAGTTTCACCATGTTGGCAAAGATGGTCTCTTGACCTCGTGATCTGCCCACCTCGGCCTCCCAAAGTGCTGGGATTACAGGCGTGAGCCACGGAGCCCGGTGGTAGCAAGCTTTTTTAAGCCGTATTTTGAATGAGAATGCTGCTCTTTGAGGCGGTGTGGATGCAGGCAGGGCTGACAGCCAGCAGCTGCTTTTTTTTTTTTTTTTTTTTTTTTTTTTTTGCCCGTGTGCTGGGGGAAAAAAAGCCACTTTGCTGCTGTGAGTTTAAAAACCGCCTTTGCTGTGGGTTTTGGGAACCATGCCCTGCCCCTGCAGCTTTTGGTTGCTAGGTTGACGCTGCCAGTACTATGTATGCGTTTGAGTTACTTTTTGAGCCGCTGCCCACATAGGGACCCGTGGCCTGCAGGCAAACACCCTGGGGGAAGTTTTTTTGTTTTGTTTTTGACTGCGGTTAACAGCCTGGTTTTTTGCTTGCCCTGCCTTTGGGAACCAGGGCAGCCAGCAAAAGCACTGCCCTGCTTTGCTTCTTTTTAAGCGCTGCTGCCACTTTGCTTAGCTTGGGCCACAGGAGTATTTGGGGAAGTTACAGCAGTTAGAGCCTTTATGCCTGGCTAGGAAACACCTTGCCCCTGTTGCTTTTTGGCTGGGTCGCGGTTTTTGCTGGCAAGGAGTGAGAGGCCTGGGGGAAGTGCTTGCCCACTTTGCCCCACGTGCAAGCCCAACGCCTGGTTTTACTCCCGTAACTGCAGATAGCTTCTGCCTGTTTCACCTCCCACAGGTTTTTGTTCCAGAGAAGCCGCTGAGAGAGAGAGGGAAAGATAGCGAGACAGAGAAAGAAAGCCAAGAGAGTTTGAAGGAAAAAAACCGCCTTTATTTAAACCTGGCTGGCCTTGCCACTTTTAGTTCCCTCCATCGCTGCCTGGTTCCAGCCGCTTTAGGTGTTTTCTTAAAGTGACAGGACAGAAAGCAAGTGAGAAAAGTTAGATATTCTCACTTATCCCTCCGAAACAAGTTTTGTTTTGTTTTGTTTTGTTTTGTTTTTACGCTGCGTTCCTTTGTTCCATCTGGGTTGCCAATTTTGTGACTGGGTTTTTGGGGTGCCAGGGAGGCACAGCTTTTTTGAGAGAATGTTGTAGGTTTTTGGTTTGTTTTTTTAAGAATGAGAGAGGGGACCACCGTGGACGCCGTATGCTTGTAAAGCAAATACTGAACCTAAAAAAGAGTTTTTGCCCAAAGTGATTTATTTAGATAGAGAAAGAGAAAAAGAAGAAAAGAGAAAACTTTTACAAACAGTATGGAAGGGGATCCAAACATGGAATTTAAAGGGATGAGGAAGAGGGGAACTTTTAACCTGGGAGGAACTCCCACCTTCTCCAAGACCCCTGGCCATGAAAGGAGTTCCTTAGAACTTCAGCTGGAGTGATTGACTTTTAACCCTTTCCCACAAAAACGGAGACTGTTTTTTGTTTTTTTGTTTTTTTTTTTTTGTTTTGAGACGGAGTTTCGCTGTTGTTACCCAGACTGGAGTGCAATGGCACGATCTCGGCTCACCGCAACCTCCGCCTTCTGGGTTCAAGCAATTCTCCTGCCTCAGCTTCCCGAGTAGCTGGAACTACAGGCGCGCACCACCATGCCCAGCTAATTTTTGTATTTTTATCTTTTGACCAGGATGGTCTCGATCTCTTGACCGTTTGATCCACCCGCCTCGACCTCCCAAAGTGCTGGGATTATAGGCGTGAGCTACCACGCCCGGCCTAAAACGTAGACTGTTATATCTCCCAGATGGAGAGAGATGGGCGGGGGGCATGGTGCTGGGAAGTTCTTGCCCTTAAACCTATGCCCCCTTGTGTACCCGGAAAGAGAACACATTCCTTCACACCCACATATGTACAAGAATAAATAGGCAATATTAAAAGGACCATTTCTGTTTAAGAAATTAAATTGATTTTAATAACCTTCCAAAACAGAAAGAAACAGGCCTATATGGTTTCACTGTTGAATTCTATGAAATTCTGAGGAATTAATTTATATCAATTCTTTACAATTTCTTTCAGAGGTTAGAAGCAGAAAAAATACCTCTTATCTCATTTATTGAGAGGCCAGAATTACCCTAATACCAAGACTACACAAAAATGTTACAAATAAATCTTTAAACTGATAAAATGAACATACTAAAACTTGGAAATAGGGAAATGTAACCAGCACCACTTGCATTCAACATTGAATTTCACAATAATGTAATATTTATAAGAATCAAGGGGTACAAACAAATACCAAAATAAAATACCACTTGATGCCTATTTAAATTGCGAAAATGAAAAAGTCACATAACTCCAAATGTTGGAGAGAACGTATATTCAAATTTTCACTTACATATTACTGGTGATCAAGTAAATTAATGTAGTCACTTTAAAAAGAAACAGCTTCCAGATATGATAGCTCACACCTGTAATCCCAGCACTTAGGGAGGCCAAGGCAGGCAGATTGCTTGAGCTTTAAGAGGCCAAAATGGGCAGATTGCTTGAGCCTAGGAGTTTTAAATCAGCCTGGGCAACAAGGTAAAACCTCATCTTTACTAAATACACACACACACACACACACACACACACACACACACACACACACACACACACAGCTAGGTGTGGTGGCAAGTGCCTGTAGTTCCAGCTACTCAGGAGGCTGAGGTGGGAGGATCACTTGAGCCTGGGAAGTGCAGGCTTCAGTGAGCAGAGACCATGCCACTGCACTCCAGCCTAGGTGACAGAGACCCTGCCTCAAAAGAAGTTGCAGCAACTATAATGCTACTATGTCAGAACTCTCCAATTTACTGAGTTTCTATGTAACACTGTGCTAAGCACTTCAGAAATATCTTGACAACTCTGAGATAAATATTATTTCAATTTATCCATGTTCTAGCTATGGATGTCATGGCATGTGAGTTGGGTCTCTTGAAGACAACAAAATAGTTGAGTCTTTCTTCTTTATCTAACTTGCTATTCTATGCCTTTTAAGTGTGGGCATTTAACCCATTTACATTCAAGGTTAATATTGATATGTGAGGATTTGATTCTGTCATAGTGTTGTCAACTTAGCAATATGTTGACTTGATTACATAATTGCTTAACAGAATAACAAATTAGCATTTGCTTAACTGAAAATAATATTTTTTCTTTACTTATGAATCATAGTTTAGCAGAATATAAAATTCTTAGTTGAAATTTCTTTTAAGGATGGTGAAGATAAGTCCTCAATCTCTTCTAGCTTGTAAGCTTTCTGCTGCATGACCTGTTAGACTGACGGGGCTCCTTTTGTAAGTGACCTGCTTCTTTTCCCTAGTTGCCTTTAAGGTTTTTTTCTTTCATGTTTACCTTGGAGAATCTGATAACTGTGTGTTTTGTGGATGGCCACCTTTTACGGTATCTTGAAGGGATTCTTTGAATTTCTTGAAGTTGCTTATCAACTTCTCTAGCAAGATTGGGAAATTTTTCATAGACTATATGTTCAAATACTTTTTCCAACTTGCTTATTCTTTCTCCTTCTCTTTCAGGAATGCCAATGAGTCATACGTTTGGTCTCTTCACATAATCTCTTATTTCTCAGAGGTTTTGTTCATTAATATTTTTTTCTTTAATTTTATCTGCTTATGTTGATTCAAAGAGGTAATCTTCAAACTCTGAGATTCTTTTTCTTTTTCTTTCCTTTTTTTTTGAGACAACTTCTGGCCCTGTTACCCAGGCTGGAGTGCAGTGGTACAATCTCAGCTTACTAGAACCTACCCATCTTGGGTTCAGGCAGTTCTCCTGTCTCAGCCTCCCAAGTAGCTGGGATAACAGGTGCACACTACCATGCCCCACTAAGTTTTGTATTTTTAGTTGAGACGGGATTTCAGCATGTTGACCAGGCTGGTTTTGAACTCGGCCTCCCAAAGTGCTGGGATTACAGGGTTGAGCCACCGAGCCTGGGCTCTGAGAGTCTTTCTTAAGCTTGGTCTATTTTGTTGTTAAATACTATGTTTGTATTATGATATTCCTGTAGTAAAATATTCAATTCCAGAAGTTTGGTTCTTTCTTAAAATTACTCCTTAATGTTTAAATTCTTAAGCTGTTTTACTGTTTTTTGGATTGTGTTTAAACCTGTATCTTGTTGAGATTAAATTTGAAGAGAAGAAATGACAAATGTAATGGTGAAGAATATACTAGCAAGTTCTACGTAATGTAGTTAGTTCAGTACAAAAATTGAGGAAAAGGGGTAGAAAAAATCAGTGTTTGATTTATCAAAATATCATTTTTATTTACTTGGGTACATTATCTCTTTGCACTCATATGTTGCCACCTGATGAGTCTGTATATGCAAGTCAGTAACAACATGAATATTTGGATGTGTGCATGCATATTAGCAAGTGTTAGAATCCATGGTTGATTGACACTCAATGATTTAATATTAAGATAAATTTTTAGAAGTATGGAATGAGGAAAGTTTTTAAAGAGACCACTTATAAAACTCTGCTTGCCATAACCTCTTGAGGGTACTAATATTACAGAAATCCACACTTACTTCAGCAATATGGAATAGAGTTGAGAGCATAGGATTTGGAATCAGATTGCCTGAGTTCAGACGTTCGTGTACCAATTACCACCATTGAGACCTAGGAGAAGACATTTGCCCTGTCTATACCTAGGTTTTTTCATCTGAAAAGGGGAGATAATAGCATCCAGTTGATAGAATTGTGGTAAGAAAGAAACCTGTTAGCAAAAGTAAAACACTAGACCTATGTCTGACATATAGAAAATGCTCAGTAACTGTTAGCTACTATTATTAAGGTTTCTCTCACCTTTTTATGCTCCTGAATTATATGTATCATTATGTTTTTATCTATCTATAGAGATATCTCTAATTCATAATATTTCAAATACAGAAAATTAAGAAATCAATAAAATGTAATTTAATGAAAGTGAAAGTCAATATATTTTCAGTAACTTCAGTTAATACTTTGAAATCTTGAACTACATGAAAAATTAAAATATCATTTATTTTAGAAATTTTCTTCCATTATGTCTTCATTCCTCATGAATAAAAAATGTAAGCTCAGAAATGCAACAAACTTCAACTACAGGCACATAAGTCTTTACTACATAATTATTGTAAAGTGATTGTTGAGCTTAATATTCTTTCTCAAAAACATATCAATGTTAACAATTTAAGTTAGTGAAAATATTATTTTAAATATCACTTGTGGACAGGATTAACCAATTTAGTGATGTTTCTAAAATGCCAACATTAGTGATGTCAGTCTTATCCCAGTATCTTCCTCTAGCTCTGATCTTCTTTATTGGGCTGCAGAGAATGTCCTTTCCATACATTGCTAATTCCCTGACTCCCAGCTTCTCCAAATATGCTATAAGAGATTACTCTGGAAATTTTATTGTTTCAGGCAGTTTCCTTCTATTTTGCTATACACCTGTCAGTGAAATCACTGTAACACTCAGTATTTAAAAGTAAAAACAATTCAGTGCATTTTATTACTCTTAGAATATAGAGGGTAACTCACTTGCATTAACCAATACTTTTTCCTTATGATTGCCATTCTGCCTAAATATTACTCAAATACTTAATCAGAGCAGACTTAATCAGTAATCTCAGAAAACAAACAAATTTTTTTCCCTGGACAAAACTAAAAGGAATCTTTTATAACTTTATTGCAATTGACTTCAATCTTGGTGGTCTTTATTTAGCTGTATAAGACTACAAATTTGAGTAAATAAAAAATTTAAAACATTGCTAAAAGGTGACCCTGATTTATTTCTTTATGTTCTCAAGGCTTCCCTATGGAGATTTAAAGGCTCTGACTTGGGTTCCAGGGTTTTCAATTCACAATGTACGTGACTTCAGGTAAATTTCTTAACTTTTCTAAGTCTTAGCTTCCCATTTAATACTCTACTCATTCCTGTTTCTAAAAATGCCAGCATCATTTAATACCTCAACTGTATTGTTTAATACTGTTTGTGTCAAAAGCAAAAGGCAGAATTATTACTTTTACCAGCTGGCAAATGAAAAAATTAAATGGCTTTTTAAAATCATCAAACAGGTCTTTGGGCCAGGTTTTTCACTATTATAGACCTCTCTTCCATGACCCTAAATTACTTATGAGAATTTTTTAAAATGCTGGTTTTTTTGAAAAAAGAATATTTACATAGGTCAGTATCACAAAATCAGTTCCAAGACACTAATATTCTAGGTTTATAAGTTAATTCTAAGAATTTTAAACATATTATTCATTATGCACTTTTTACTTTAATCACATTCATAAGTGTCTTGTGATGTATACAAAAACCAGAGAAGCTATCAAAATACTTGAAAATTTTCCACATTGATAAACTATTAAGCATCAAAAATTTCATGAAAGAAATACTTAATCAGATTAAAAGACTGGTTTAAATCAAATTATGAACCATTATGTTAGTATTTGAATACGTTTCAATTGAAAATTATAATTTGAAATACAATGTTCTTTTTAGCAACTTGCCTTTCTATACATTAAAAGTTTCTTATTTATTTTAGCTCAAAAACATAAAACGTATTCTACCTTAAATCCATTGCAGTATCTTGTTTTCTCATTCTCTGAAGATTGTGCCTCTGCAGTTATAATCAAATGTTGATTTTTGTCCATGATTGAAATACAGATATCATATGAATATTTTTAATTGTGTTTGATGCTTAGTTTGAAACAATCACCTATTAAGGAAGAAAAAGTATAGTTTATTTTATTTTTACAATATGTAACTTAGAAATAAGAAAAGCCACAATGTCACCATCTTAAAATAAGAAAAGCCACAATGTCACCATCTATCAATCAACGATTCACTAATATGCATTCAGGATCTACTATGTCTTGATCACTGAGCTAGGTCAATGCCGAACACAAAAGCAGTAAAGACAGACACAAATTCTAGCCCAAAGAGATTGTAACTTAATAGAAAAATAAATTTGTGGAGAGAAATTTGAAACAAATGAATAATATAGAATCACATACCAGATTACATGAACATTTTAAATTATAGAAGTTTAAATTATTGTATTTTCTGCACACCTATATTGTAAAATTTATAAAAGCTAAAATATATGTTTTCTTCATCCTTATAGTTTTAAAATGTGCCAATTAACCCCTTGCACATAGTATTCAAAATGAGTACAAAAATAATATAAAGAATTAAATTAGAATGGCCTTAGACAGTTTTATGAAAAGGATATCTCTGGAACCAGGCTCAAAAAGCAGACAGAATTTGGATGTGTTTAAAAGAGCAAAGTGTACTCCGAGTACCTCTCAGAGCAAGTCTGGTAATGCTTGACCTTACCACAGTCATGATGTCACTTTATTTTAATTTTGCTCATTTCTTTTCATTTTATTCATTTTGATTTTGTTCAACTTGTTCAGAAAATACATGCAGTTGAAAATGCAAATTAAAAAAACAAAGATGCTTCCTTTAACTTGTTGTCTTATCCAGAAATATAATGTGTATTTTTTATTAAGTACATAATATTCTTTTCAACACAAATGGCAGCATAACTCTAACATCGTTCCCTACCTTTTTATCTTCTCTATATAATTAACTTTGTATTAATAAAAGTTGATCTCATTTATCTTATGGTAGCAGGGTAACTCATTCTATATTAGTCAGCATTTAGATTGTATCTAATCATTTCATATTTAAAATATTCTTACTGTATCATATGCCATTTTGTTTTTATGTGGTCATATCTGCAGAAAGAATTCAACAACTAGAGTTTTGGAGTCAAAGAATAACAAAAATTGTCATTTTGAGAGTCTTTAAGGTCCTATTTTAAAGACTAGTAAAATGAGTTAACTTTTTACTTCAATTGACTCTTTTATATAGAATATAATGTGTTCTTCATGGAGTTTCAGAAATATATTCTTGTTCATATATGTAAACAATACATATTTATGTATCTAAAATATCTGTATAAGCAGACACAGTATAGTAGGGCACTAATTATACAATACACAAGTGGATTCTCACTTTTTGCAGTAGTTATGTTTTATAAAATTGCTGGGAAACTGAATTAGCAAATATTGAACTATTGTTCCTTGGAAAGATGTGGGGTTAGTTATGTGCCTGTGTGCCTCTGGTCACAATATCTTTGTAAATTGTTCAGTATAGAACCTTGTTTTATGTATGTTTTGTTTAAAGACAATTTATTTAATACATACTCTTGATTCATTAACATTGAATTAGTTGTCAATAACACTGTAGTTCTCACTTGGAGGAAGCTTAAATAGCATATGTATCTTTTCCCTCAGATACTCTTGTGCACTGGTAAGCACTTCAGCACTATCTTTGGGGCCCATTCAAAACATTAAACTCGGAAATACAAAACACAAAAATGCCAAAAATGTGGCAATAAGTACACTGTGAATAGGATACTTGTTTATTATATGTGAGCTGAATCATGAAGGCAGAGCTTCACTTTGCTCTACTGCATTAGGGAACATGGCAGCTCAAATTTTTCACCACTCTGCACATGTATGTGAATGCCCATGAAAGTCCAGCAGTATTGATTTTGGTGTTACAAATAAATTTTAATGAGTAGATAAATTTGCTTATATAGAATCTGTGAATAATGAGGCTTGACTCTGTATTTTATTAATTTATTCTACAAGGGTTATTGATTCTGAATAATATGTATGTAATACATATTTAAAGGATAGTGCATAAATATGGAAATAATAAATAGTTTAGGATATTATCACTTACGTATATGTGAGTATATAGAAACAGTGCTTGAATACAGAAACTCATACTTATGTACCTCTAAGTGACTCCATTGTTGTATGTGTGTGTTTTATGTATGCCGGTACCTGGATATGTCAGGTTTCTGGGTTCAGTGAGGTGAAGAAAAAAATCAATGGCTGAGTAGTCTCAAGGTAATAAGCTGCATTTTGATAAACTTTACACCACTTTTTTCATGAATATCTGTTTCTATTTATTCATAATTTGAATATTAGGAAATATTTAAAAAGTAATTCATAATAGCAAATCTCTTTGTGTGACTTGCAAGGTGTATAGTCCTCCCTTCGTTTTAGGCTTCTATTTTTTTTCTACTAGCAAATATTCTTAAAGTCTTGAAGGCTATTTTCTCACTACTCCAAACCTGGTTTATTTCAATTGATTAACTTGTTTCTCCTGTGTCCCACCTTTCTCTCGAGTCTGTACATATCATATTTATCCTAAGAATCTTTCAAAAATCGCTCTTACCACAGAAAATAAAATTCTTAGCTTCTGTTTGAGTGTCTTCACAACCTAAACCAAGCCTGTGTTTTTAGTCCTGCTTTCAATATACCCATAAGCACCTACAGACACATGGAACCACAGTCCCAAAAAGAAAGCTCTGTCTTCCTCTGTTTCTTCCAATCCTGAATGTCCTTCTCCATCTCTTGGTTGTAATGCTGATCCAAACTGTACCTCTTCAATGTTTTCATATTTACTGCCTATTGATAATATCTCCCATTCTGCTGTACCAGTGGAGAATATATCTGAAGTCATTACTTTTCTTTGTATTTCCTCTACTTCCCGAGACAACTATTCCACATTTCTCTCCTAGATCTTCAGATAAAATATTCAAAAAAAAAAAAAAATAGGTGGACACATTGTTCCTCATGTCACCAAAAGTTTAAATAAGTAACTCCAAAGTAACTAGAAAGTTGGAATATTAATATAGGCTTGACTACATGCTGCACCTTCTAATTCACCTTGACAATTAACATATTTTTCTCAGAACATTTTTTTACTAGGTTTCAAATGATTTACGTAAATGATTTCTGGGGACATAGTATGTTTATAAGATAGATAGAACCATAGGCATTTGGATGTAGCAGTACAACTCTTCCCTGAATAGGATAGGTCAGTTCTTCCAAATTTGATAGGAGTGGGTATAGGACAGAATCATATCAGCCTCTACTTACCTGTCAAGCTTTTAATATTTAATGGATCACAGAAAACCAGTTTAGGCAAAGTGACCCAATTTCTACCACGTACTTATGCAACTGAGGAGCAAAAAGGAAAAACAGCATTTGCTAACTTCTTAGACCTTTTATAGGGAGACATCCCCATCTCCACCTTACTTTCACAATAAAAACAATTGTCTTACCTTTCCTTCTCCTTCTGAATTGCAGAAGGAAGCTAATTTATTGAGGCCTTAGTTTATGCCAAAAACTGTGCTGAGAAGACTTTTTGCTTATCTAATGGGAGATAAATTATCTAGAAAATATATTTCCCTTCACCCTGTATCAAAATTGAGTTGAAACAAGGAAATTGAGGTGGTTATGTGACTTTGAGACACCTATATTTTTTACGTTTGCCAATTAATTCCTCCCCCTCCCCCTACCCTTGGCCACCTTCATCCAGTTAAGAAGAAATAAAACAAATAAGGAGTCTACTGTGACCAGTCAATGTAGTTGATAAAAATATTTATCCTATAGTGGATTTTAAGAAGGTAACTAGAGCTTCATTTTTTGAGACTTAATTGTTATTTGTTTAGAAATTAATAAGATCAAGATTTGAAACTTTATATTTAAATATATAAAGGTATTGTTAACAGTATATAAATCTGAGGCTCTTGTACTTCCAGAAGGAATATTTACAAAGTTTTGAGGACTCAGAATGTAAGCGTGTGGAAGACACAGGGCATAAAATTTGTAATATTTACCAAGACCATCAAAATCTTTTTCCATGAAAATGGTGAAAATTTCTTACATAAAATATATGTTAAAAATTGAGAATCTCAGTGGTTCTTACCTGGACTTAAAATCCTACAGCAACAGCAACAAGTCCATCCTTTATTTCTCTGAAAAAGTAGTTGACTTTTTGAAGATAAGTCCAATGATGATTAACCATCTTATGTCATTGCTCTAGTCAAACGGAAAAAAAAAAAACTAGTTAATTTTAAGAGTTCACTCCAGATGCCAATATTTAAAGATTATATTAATAATTTCTCAGCATTCCCATATTATTTTATGTTAATGTTAACAAGTAAACCTTACTTTTGGGAATGGCTTTTACTTGTTTATTCAATTAAGTTGGCTGCATAAAATTTTTTTCTTTAAAAATATAAATATAATAAAGTATTCAAGGTATTTAAAACTTCCAAATGGGAAATAATTTAAGACAAATTGAAAGTATGCCTATAGGTTACATTGGCATTGAAAAATTAAAATATACCCTCTTTGCTAGCTATGGTTCTAGTATGATATATATGGAGACGGATATACCATCTGTAATAGGAAAGTCCCAATTAACTGCAAGACCATTTTTCTGAACGACAAAATTTAAGACTGCTTTGTATGATAGATTCTTTACATCAAAACCTGAAATAATTATTAATACCACAGTTTCCTTTTATTTTGACTTTTAGAGAAAGGGAGAGCTTGTCTCAGTTAAAAATTTTCTTGAGTAGAAATAAAGTATAATTAATTCAATAACTCAAACATTTTAGACATTAAGCTCTCTTTTGAAATAAAGTACAGACCCTTCTCTCACATGAATACGCGTATTTCAGAAAAGTGTGAAGATATGTGTATATATGTACACATACATACATGTATACATATATACACATATTTACATGTATACTCATATATATGTGTGCAGATATATAGGTGTGTGTGTATGATAATGTGAGGATGCATATATGAGAATATGGTTACCCCTTATCATTCATGGGACATTTGTTGATATGGTTGCAGCAAAATGTATTCGATGTCTGTGTCATGGTTATCTGATAGATTAGTTCTATTCTTGGTTAATTTTTTGAAATACTGGAATCATGGGACAAACTAAAGAATGTAGAAGGGAAGAACAATTGTGCAGAACTGAGAAATGGAGATCTGAGGCCAAGAAAATTAGAGTAAGACTTCCAAATATTCTGCTGAGTAAGAATCTACCAGTGAGTTGTCAAAATAGCAATCCAGTCCTATACCTAGCAGATTCTGACTCAGGAGACCAAAGATTATGCCTTTTAAATA
Organism: Saguinus oedipus; assembly: GCA_031835075.1. Taxonomy (NCBI): domain Eukaryota; kingdom Metazoa; phylum Chordata; class Mammalia; order Primates; family Cebidae; genus Saguinus; species Saguinus oedipus. The sequence goes on from CM063177.1 coordinate 54,368,231, forward strand.
AGCACTTTGAAACTTTTTCATGTACTGCCAGATTTTGAGATCACAGCAGGAATACAGAACAGTTTTCATCATTTTTATGGACCTCCTTTTATTCACAATGGGAATATAGTTTGGATGTTCTCAGGCTAATGGTTTTCTCTTCAGGCACCTATTTCATTGAAAACACATCAGCATGTTTGGAGACATATGTATATACATATATACAATGAAGATAAAACAGTACAAATTAACAACCTTTTTAATCCATAAGCAAAAGCAGCCAGTTGTAAAATTCAGTAGTATTTTCAGAGGTCAAAGAGCATTCTCTGTGCCCCTTTTCTCTTCCTAATTGTGTAAATAATTTGCTCATTTTGTAGGAGTCATGGAAAAACAAGAGTACATCAAAGGAAAGATGTTACAAAACATCTTTCAAGATCAATATTCTGCTAACAGCCATCTGTCAATTATATAACAAAAATTGCTGAAAATAATCAGCTGATATTTTTCAAAGATTGGAGCACCACTCTTTATCATTCTAGCTTATACTCAGTAACCTCCTAAATCCACACACTTCCACTGACCCTGATGTGTAATGTACAATTTAATTTTGCTGGAGATTTCACTACTCCTTATCTATATATCTGGGTTAATTTCATTGTCATGATAATCATTCTCTTCCATATAACTTCATATCATTTTGACTATTTTGAATTATTTTAATACATGTGAAAGCCACAATCTTGATTAAATTTAACTTTTTTTTTTTTTGAGACACAGTCTTGCTCTATCACCCAGGCTAGAGTTCAGTGGCACGATCTAGGCTCGCTACAACCTCTGCCTCCTCCTGGGTTCAAGCAGTTCTCATGCCTCAGCTTCCTGAGTAGCTGGGATTACAGATATCCATCACCATGCCCAGCTACTTTTTGTATTTTTTAGCAGAGACAGAGTTTCGCTGTCTTGGCCAGGCTGGTCTTGAATTACTGACTTTTGATCCACCCACCTCAGCCTCCCAAAGTGCTGGGATTACAGGCATGAGCCAACACGACTGGCCAATTAAATTTAACTCTTAAATAACTCTGCACATTTCTTTCATGGAGCTAAGTGTAGCTGAAGAAAATCTATCATCCATGCTGACTTTAAATGTATGATTAGGAGGCCCAAATGGACCATACATTTTGCTAACAAATCATTCACGTCATTTTGTATTCATGCCTTCATCTTTTTTTTTTTAAATTCTAATACATCCCTTCACCTTCAGCTGATGATCTGTTTTACTGAAAAAAAATAATAAAAAGGCAGAAACTTTCCAAAAGCTCCCTTGACCACACTTATCTATGTAAAGCACCAGTACCACATTGTCTACCTTAGTGAACTACCCAAGTTTAAGCTAAGGCTAATCTCCACTTGCAAATCATATTGCCGCCTCCCCTTGTGTTTTTAAAGATATCAGTATCCTACTTCTAAAGAAAAGTTTCTATCAGCATGTAAGCATTCTGTCACTCCTTCATCTTTCAAAAGCCTCTCTTTTGATCCCATTTTTTTCTGATATTGCCCTATTTCGGGGCTATTCTTACAGAGAAAAAGCTTGTCTAATTATTGCTTTCAATCTCTCTCTTTATATTCGCTCTTGAGCACACTCTTACCAGGTTTTTGCCCCCAAATTTCCACTGAAACTACTCTTCTTAAGTCATAAATTACCTAAATGCTACATGTAATAGTCCTCATCTGACTTGAACTATTAGCAGCATTTTTCAGAACTGAGAATTCCCTCCCTAAAAAAACTTTGTAGGACACTATTCTTTGTGGTTTGCCTTCTAACTCACTGACTTACCTATTTACACCTCATTTACTCTAAATTCGTTATCTTGGGCTTCTAAATTGAAGCATCTCAGAAAATAACCTTACTGTGTCCATTTGTGACCTCATCTACTCTCATGTCTTTAAATCCTATCCATATGTGGATCATTTCAAAATTTCTTCCTCTGGCCAAGTTAATTATGAACGCTGGATTTATCCATTAGCTTCTCACTATCTTCTTATATATCTCTAATAGGCATCTTGTACTTAATATTTTCTAACACAGTATCTTAGTCTTCCCTTCTTAAACCTCTCCTCCTGTATATCCCCATTTCCAGGGATTATTGTCCAGAGAAGACAATAATCGCCATACATTGTAATTCTGTCTTTCCAGTTGCTCACGTGTGTGTACATGCATACGCGCAATATTAGAATCATTTATTCCTTTATTTCTCACACTCATATAGACTCTAATTTCAAAATATACCCAGAATCTGATGATTTCTCACCTCCTCCACAACTCTCAGGCTGGTCCTGAATTATTACAATACTCTCATACTTGCATCTAAGCTTTTCTCCTAACCACTCACAGCCTTTCTTCCCCAAACTCACGCCCCTGTGTAAATCTTAACACATCAATGAGGGTCATATCATGTCTCTGCTCTGCTCAGATACTCCATTAGCTTCACATATCACTCAGGATAAAATTCAAAGAACAGCTTTAAGGCCCTGTAAGTTATGGGTCCTCCACTGAGCATCTTTGTTCCTATTTTACTTTCTGTCTGGTATGTTCTTTCCCTATAGCTGTGTAGCTCACTCCCTCACCATATTCTAGTATCCAAACAAATGACACTTTCCCAGTGAGGTCTTCTCTAACAATTTTATAATATTACTCCCTCTGACACTCAATTATTATTCTCTCATCATCATACTATGAATTTTACTCACATATTTTGTTTTGGCCAGCCTTCCTTTGCCTCACCAACCATAAAATTACAGGAATCTCCAGAAGAACAAAGATAGGTTTTTGTCGTTTTTGTTCACTGCTGTATTCTCAGTTCCAAGAATAGTGTCTCATACCTAGAAGATACTCAATAAATATTTTAAAATAAATGTAGTATTTATTTCAAAAATGTGTACCAATGAACTGATATTAAAAACAAAGAATCTACAATATTTTAAAATAGTAAGAAAGATGACTGTATTTGTATGTGAAGCAATTATTCAATCATCAATGCATGTGACAAAAATTGGAAGCAGTCGACAATTTATTTTGTTTAAAGAGTCAAACTTGACCATGATGGGTGCTACATGATCCTTCCTTCTACTTGAAATGTTTTATCTACAGATGTCCACTTTTTTGCTTCAGTTGTTTTCTGCTCAATTATTGCTGCTTTGCAGATGCTTGCCCTGACCTACTTAAAAATATAACATTTGTAAATTTCTACTTTCTGGCCCTACTTCCCCATATCTCTTAAAATTACATGATTTAGTAAAATATGTTTATATATTGTCTTTTCTCCAGTAAATACGATCAACAAAAGATAAGAAACTTCATCTTTTTTGAGCAGTCATCAGATTCTAGTATAGTGCTATTATGAAGACGCAGTAACCAAGAGAGAATAATATTGACATAAAAATAAACATATTAATCAATTAAACAAAATAGAGAATATAAAAGTAAATCTGAACATTTATATTTCATTGATATTTTTACAAGGTTCTGTCTTAATTGTGATGAAAGAATAGAAAAAATGGAAAATAGGAGGCAAGATTAACTTTCAGCTCCCACTCAGACAGAACAGCATGTAGAGACTGACATTGTGAAATTCTGCCCCAGCAACCACTGTAGGAACATATTAGGAAAAGCAAAAGAATTCACAAATCGTTTGAAAGAAGTGGCTTGCTGCTGCAAACTCCGTGAGTGCCCACAGTGTGAGGAGGAAAGTCTGCCTCTAAACACATATCCTCAATGAGGAACCTGATAATCTAGATCATAGGAGAAAGGGTTTGACCTTACCTAGAGCTGACATAAATTTAGAGTGCTGAGTGAAATATTAAAGTGGAAGAAGTAGTGGGAAGAGCCCTGTAGGCACCCCTGGTCCCCAGGAAAGCCAAGAGAAGTCATTTCTGACTTTATCTCACAGAATTCCTTGGGGAGAGCAACCAGTGGAATTAGGAAACTGCAACAGGGAGAATGAGACTTCCAGCTAAACTTTGTAACAATTTTGGTGAACTGTGAATTTTCCTGGGCAGAATCTGGGGATGGGGGGATAAATGGAAAATGCAGGTATGAACACAGAAGCCATGGCAGGCAGGCAAGAGCAAGTTCTGAAATCCCTGCTTACTTTCTCAGTGGGAAGGATTGTGACCTGGGGCAAGAACTCAGCCCTGCACCCTGGAGGCTTGGACATAAATTTGGCTCTTTTGGCTGTTGGGGGAGCACAAAAGTGAGACTGGTCTTGCTGGCTGCATGGGAGCTGAGGGGAGCCTGTCACTGCTGGCTTTCCCCCAGTTTCATGGAAACTTATACAAAGCAGCAGAGGCAGCCATATTCCCCTTTGAAACATAACTCTATTGGCCTGAAAACCACACCCTCATCCCCCATAGTGAATGAAGCAGAATTCTGTTTGTGAAAATGGATATTTTAATCAGTTCACACATCTGAGTATGATAAGTCATTTAACATTTGCAGCAAAAAACAGAATAAAATAAAACAAAAACCAAAAATCTTTCACTGTTAAGCAACCAAGAATCAGCGTTTTCTTGGGGAAATATTTATGCAGCCACTAATCTCTGCTCAAAACTAATTAGGGGCGTAAACAATTGTCAGCTAGGAAACTAAATTTGCACCCCCAAAGATGTGATTCTTAAGTGAAACAAATGTAGAAAATTTACATCTCAAAGGCACAACACTGAGACCTAAACAAAGGCCAGGTTCTTAAGAAAATTTTAAGTCATTGCCTTCTCCATTCTAAAAGTTCCTGGTGGTTCAGGTGAAGAGAGGGAGATAGTCTTACAAATGAAGATTCCCCTTATACCTGTAATTTTTTTTACAGTGAGTATCAACAAAGCCAGCTAAATGTCAGAAACTTGTATTTCGGCTTTTTAACACAGTTTACTTCTTAAATTATAGGCTTCAGGGCGGAACCCTTTAATGAATAGAACAGAGAAAGCATGCAGGTTTAGGGCATAATATTTAAATATGTGAGAGGCAGGCATAGCTGGAAGGTGAAATACAGACTACCCAAAATCAAGTATCCCATTTTTACACAGAACTGTTGGTCCCCAAGCAGAGAGAAATGCCGTAGAATGAGAAAGTGCAATGCCTTCACAGTCCACCTCACTGCAGAGACATTTCTCAAAGTCTGGTGGGCACATAATGCCAATCAGTTTGCTCAGACTAGCCTGTGTCTCATGGAAGTCTTATCCCTCAGTGGTAAGAGTTTCCATCATCTTTAGATGCCTAAAACCATGCTATTCTTATCTAAACATGCAAAGAAATGAGTAGCCTTCTGTAGTAATAACAATTTACTGTAAGCAAATGCGCTGAGCCACCTCTAAAACTGTGTCACATACGCAGCCATTACACAACAAGGTCCAGTTTTCTCACTATAAAAAGTGATTTCTGGTACCCTCAAAAGTCAGAGATGAGGTAACACAAAGTTTAAAAAAAAAAAAAAAAAAAGCAGAGCTTTACATACAAAAAGAGTCTGCCCAAGACTCTTTTTTAATTTTTTTATATTACTTTAAGTTCTGGGGTACATGTTCAGATCTTACAGGATTGTTACATAGGTATACACATGCCATGGTGGTTTGCTGCCTCCATCCCCCCTTCACCTACATTAGGTGTCTCTCCTCATGTTATCCCTCCCCAGTCTCCCCACCCCCTGCTATTCCTCCACTAGCCCCCCACCTCCCAACAGATCCCAGTGTGTGATGTTCCCCTCTTGCCCAGGACTCTTGAAAATCCACTAGGAAAGCAGAAAACCCCAAATAAGAAGTGAATGGCACCTTTTTCTGTGGTCCTTAATGGGTCTGAGTAATTAGAAGCCTTTTCTAGATCTTTTCATGTGGTATGGAAGATGGCAAAGAGGAAGGAGGAGTAGGGTGAAGTAAAAGTATATAGGAGAACAATTTTTAAGAAAGGAAGATAACAGATGTACAAAGTAGTTTTTTAAAAGGTTTGAGTCCACTGAAAAAGTTTTCAAAAAATGAGATCCAAAGAGAAAAAGCTGAAAGGTCTTTTAAAATATAAATTTAGCTTGAATGTCAGCTTTTAATTAAGCTAACTTTTAATCCTAAATCTCTTTCAAAAAAAATTGTTATAAATCTCTTATTATCAGACTTTAGCTGGTATAAACAGCTGAGAATTCTGGCTTTTGCACAAAATCAAGAACCACACCAATGACAACTCGAAGATAGGAAAGTTCTGTTTGCCAGAAATGGAGTACAACTCACATTCCTGGTCAGCCATATTCTCTAGGGTCTCAGATTCTCGGTCATTACACAGAGGCCCAGAAGTCCCACATTCTCCAAAGAGGAATAAAGGCAGAAAGTCAACAGTTTTCCATGGAAGGAAAAAGAATCAATAAATGACAGCATTCACAGTCACATAGCAAACCAGAAGAGATTCATCTCCTGATCCAGAAGTAATCCCAAGTCTCAGCATGAATTTTAACTACCAGACTAAAAATGGAGCGGCTCTATTGTTAATCCTGCATGAAATCCAAAGTAAACCCTTCGAGTATATAAAGAATCTTAATTTTGTTTTAGAAAGATGTCTGCTCTTCACTTTAGTCAAGGTAATTTTTAAGGCTAGCCATAGTAGTATCATATCTCTTTTTACAATAGTTTGATTTTCGCATATAGTGTTTGGGATAGGAAATCTCTAAAATGCTTCCTTTTCATAATTTAGGAATTTTAGTCTAATTTATAGGATTTGTCTCTTGGCCATTGATAAGTAGAATTTTCAAAGGTGTTCTCATCTGCAATAGAGACTCAATCCAATAAGCTTTTTCATTAAAATCTAGATGATACTTTTACAGGGTTTCAATATGTTTTTGCCATTTAATCAAGAGGCTTTCCTAGAAATGAAGTTGCCTCATTTGCCTGAGGTATCACTCAGAGGTTTTTTTTTTCTCATGACCAAGGAAATCAAGGAATGTGGACACACCAAGGGTCACATTGGAGTAAAAGTTTAATAAGCAAGAGAAAGAGAAAAAGCTCTCTGCAGCAGTGAGAGGTCCCCAAAAACTGTTGTTACTTTACAGTTGAATACAAAGGTTTTTATAAATGAGGTGGTGGAAGTACTGGAGGCAGTGCTCCATCTAATAAGACAGAAAAAAAAAGTTAGAACAAGGTGTGTCATTTGCATAAGGGAAGAATTCCTGACAGCCCCCATCTCATCCTTCCAGTGCACACGTGGACTCTTAGCCTAAGTTACTCCATGTTGTTTGACTTCTCCTACTGCACATGTGTTAGAGGGTATGATCTCCAATGTGTATGTTCTGGGCCCACTGTAACTCCTCTCTTCTGCCCAAGGCATGTTCCAAGCAAGACCCCATGTGCAAGCTTCCTTATCTGAATATATCCAAAAAAGAAAATGAATGTATTTACTAGGGCCCACTGTACATATGTGAAAATTGCTGATTACACAGAAAGCACTGTTTTGTGCTGGCTTACAGCTTGATCTCTCAGGCTGTTTTTTCTTATTTTTTATTTATTTATTTATTTTGAGATAGAGTTTGACTCTTGTTGCCCAAGCTGGAGTTTAATGGTGTGATCTCAGCTCACTGCAACTTCTGCCTCCCAGATTCAAGCAATTCTCCTGCCTCAGCCTTGATAGTAACTGAGATTACAGGCAGGCACCATCATGCCCAGTTAATTTTTGGTATTTTTAGTGGAAACGGCATTTCACCATGTTATCCAGGCTGGTCTCGAACTCCTGACCTCAGGCGATCCACCCACCTCAGCCTCCCAAACTGCTGGGATTATAGACAGGAGCCACTGTGCCCAGCCCAGGCTGCTCTTTTGTTAGAAAAGAAGTTCTGTGGAGGACTTTGCTCTATTTGCTTAGCTAGTTTCTTTCTTCCTTGTCTCTCAAAAAGCAGATAGAAGAAGCCATCCTTGTAATCCCTAAAAATTCACTTTCAGAAATAGACTTAAGATAGCAAAATCTCCTTTGGGACTGAAATTTTTAAGACAAAACTCTCCTAACAGCTTGACATGTTCAGAATGAAAAGTGTACTGCTTAAAATCATACATGTCTCAGAATCCCAATCTTTTTAGGATAGTTACTTGATGTGACCCCAAAAATGCATGCCCTCCAGCTGGCTAACACTTAGGGTACTCCTACTTTGTCACATGTCAAGTTTTCAAAGACATAAAACAAGATGAGAAGGGAACTTCATCCAGTGTTAATTTCATAAACTCACAGCAAAGTTTGTCTTAACAGATGCTGGTCTAGTCAGAACTGCAAAACTGACTGGTCTGCAGGGCTGGCTTAAACAGTGGGCTTATAGTGGTTCTAGACCCATGTTCTAACATATGGTAGCCCTCTTTATGACAGAATGATACAGAAAAACAAAGACAAAGAAAAACAGCAACCAGAAAGTTTGTTTCTCAGAAAAAAAGGATCAAACAATATAAATATTCATACCGCAAAGCATCAAAAATACACCAGAGTCATTATGTTAATCCTAGTCACACACGAAACATTTTCTTTCACTAATCTTGAATTTGGAAAGGAAAAAGGAGACAACCATTTTTACTGTCTGCTCAACTGGAGTGCACAGAGAGTGAAGCTGGAAACAATTCCAGTAAAAAATTTTTATCCTTAAGCTGACAGATGAGGTTTCTGACTTTTCTTCACAAAGAATCAAGGAGCCTGTCATGAAAGCAACTGAATTCTTTGAGTATGATGAAATAGGCAGGAAGGTATGTGATATCCAACTATAGATATGGCACCTTGTCAATTCCCAGGCAAGCCAGGCCCTGATTTAGAATGTCAAAGAATTTACTTGAAAACACATATTTTAAAAGGCAAAATAATAAACACTCATCACAAGCGGAATTGCTGTAAACTATACACCTTCAAAAGAGCCAGGATTCTGGTAAGATTTTTGAGTGTGTGTTTTTAAATATATGTTTCTGAATAAGGAAGAACACAGGTGCTTATTAGTCTTCTGAACACCCTTCTGTCTTGGAATTTGTATCTTTCACTTCTTTGGGTTTTGTTTATCAGGCACAGTGTGTGTTTCAATTGCATTTTTCTTAGGTATGAAATAAATCAATGACTGAATTTTAAAATATGAATCTAACCCAAGCCAGCCCTGGTCTAAAGCATTGTGTAAAACAAGATTAAGTCGTATCAGAGGCTAAATGCTAGAAAATGCAATCTATTAAAGGGTCTTGTGTGGAGATCCACCTGAGTAACCTCAGTTGTAAAATCTAATTAATAGAAAAATCATACTTTAATAAAACCTTTTTATAAAGAGCCACTTTTGTAAAACTTACAGGTTTTATAAAAATTTATTACCTTCCATTATATAATTTATAGAGGCAAACTAAGTATTTTTTTTACTGTGGCATATATGTTTTTATTGATATGTAATAATTATACATTTTCATGGGGTACAAGTGATATTTTAATCCATATATACAATCGTAATGCTTAAATCGGGGTACTTAGGATATTTATCACCTGAGATATTTAGCATTTTTCTATTGGAATATTTCAAATCTTCATTACTAGCTAATTTGAAATATAAATAAATTATCATCAACCATAGTCACTTACTGTGTTAGAACTGTGTGAAACCTTCAACCAACCTCTCTATATCCCCTGCCCTGAAACTTTCCAAGCTTTTATTAACCATTAGTCTACTCTCTACCTCCATGAGATCAACTCCTCTAGCCCCCATATATGAGTGAGAACAAATGAAACTTGTCTTTTTGCACCTGGTTTATTTCACTGACCATAATGACTTCCAGTTCCAACCATGTTGTTGCAAATGGGGATAAAACTTTATCTTTCTTATAGCTGAATAATATTCTAGTGTGTGTGTCTGTGTGTGTGTGTCTGTGTTTTAATCCACTCATCTACTGGTGGACACCTTTATTCCATACCCTTGCTATTGTGACTAGTGCTGCAATAAACACAGTAGTGCAGGTATACCTTTGATAATACCTTTCCCTATTATAAATACTAATTAGTGACATTGCAGAATCATATGGTTGTTCTTGATTTATTTTTTTCTATAATGGTTGTACTAATTTACATTCCCATCAAACAGTACATAAAAGTTCCCTTTTCCCTTTGTCCACACCAACATTTCTTAAGTATCTTTTGATAATAGCTATTCTAATTGAAGTTAGATGATATTGCATTGTGCTTTTGATTTGTATTTTCTTGATTATTGTGGGCATTTTTTATTTACCTGTTGGCCATTTGTATGACTACTTTTGAGAAATGTCTATTCATGCCATTTGTCCACTATTTAATGTTGGTTATTTCCTTTCTGTAGAGAATCTTTTCAGTTTAATGTAGTAAATTTGTCAGTTTTATAATTTTTGCTGTGCTTTTAAAGTCCTAGCTATAAGATCATTGATTAGACAAATGTTCTGATGGATTTCCCCTCTTTTCTTCTAGTTGTTTTATAGTTTTCAGCCTTAAGGCTTTAACAAATTTTGAATAGTTTTGTAACATAGTGAGAGACAGGGATATAGTTTTACTCTTCAGCATATGGATATTCAGTTTTCCAAGTACCACTTATTAAAAAGAGTATACTTTCCACGATGTATGTTCCTGAAAGCTTTTTCAAAAATCACTTGACTGTAAATATATGGATTTATTTCTGGGTTCCCTATTTTATTTCACCTATGTGTCTGTTTTATGCCAACATAATGCTGTTTTAGTTATGATAGCTTTGCAGTATATTTTGAAGTCAAGTAGTGTGATGCCTCCAGCTTTCAGGCATCAAATGACTATGAGATATCTATTTTATTGTCTTCTTCAATTTATTTTTGTATTTTCCCTTGTAAATGTCTTTTGCCTCCCTGTTTAAATTTAATCGTAGATTTTTTGGACTTTTTGTAAATGAAGTGGCTTTACTAATTTATCTCCCAGGTAGTTTTTTACTAATGTATTCAAATGCCACTGATTTTGTATGGTTATACTGTACTTTGCAAATTTACTAAATTCATTGAACAATTTTAAAAGTTTTTGGTGGAAGCTTTAAAGTAACATGCATATATATATATATATATATATATAATCATGTTATCTGCAAAAACGGAGAATTTAACTTCTCTTTTTTGTATTAGGATGTCTTTTATTTATTTCTTCTGTCTGACTGCTCTAACTAGGACTTCAGCACTATATTAAAGAAGAGAGATAAAATTGGGAATTTTAATCTTGTTTCAGTTCTTAGAGGAAAGGCATTCTGATTTTCCCTATATTGTATAATTTTAGTTATGGGTTTTCATATATGGACTTTGCTATGTTGAGGTATGTTCCTTCAATGCCTAATTTATACTGTAATAGGAATAAGAAAATGCAAATTGTATTTCATTAGCATGTTTAGTGCTTTTGGCTGACTCATGTCCTTATATAGTAACATTTTGTCAACTTATGCAACACAGATTTAAGACAAGTTTTTCATGGTATTATGGAGTAGCCAAAATTTGGGATTATTCTCCTCTTGGTATTATTTAGATGTTTCTAATGACAATGAGATTCTGCTTAATTGTAGGACACCTACAGACAAACCAGACTGAAAGTTGATTTTTATTTTAATTTTTACCAAGGCAAGTGATGTACAAAGTTGTAAAAACTAAATCATTTTAAAAGGATCATACTGAAAAAGAGCTCTCAACTTGTTCCTTATTACTGTTTTCCAGAGGCAACGACTTACAAGTCTTTTGGCTTTTTCTTCTAATTCCTTCATGTTTCTAAGTAAAGTTTTATTATTTTAATCCTGGCATGCCTTGCTTTATTGCATATTATTGCCTTATTGTGTTTTGCAGATAATTGCTTTTTTTTTAACAAATTGAATATTTCTTGTAATCCTGCATCAAGCTAGTCCATGAGCATTTTTTTCATTTTAATAGCATGTGTTCACTCTATGTCTGTGTCACATTTTGGGAATTCTCATAATATTTCAATTTTTAAATAATTATTATATCTGTTATAGTGATCTGATTAGTGATCTTTTATGTTACTATTGTTATTGCTTTGAGGTGCTACTAGCCATGCCCATATAAAGTGGAGAACCTAATAAAGTTTTGTGTGTTCTGAGTTCTTCATTGACCAGGCATTGACACAACTCTCTCCCTATTGCCTGAGACACAACAGTATTGAAATCAAGCCAGTTAATAACCTTACAATGGTCTCTAAGTGTTCAAGTGAAGAAACGAGTGGCATATCTCTCACTTTAAGCCAAAAGCTAGAAATGATTAAGTTTAGTAAGGAAGTTACATCAAAAGCTAAGATAAGCCAAAAGCTAGGCCACTTGCACCAAACGGTAGTCAAATTGTGAATGCAAAGAAAAAGTACATGAAGAAAATTTAAAGTATTATTTCAGTGAACACAAGAACAGTAAAAAAGTGAAACAGCCTTATTGCTAATTGGAGAAAATCTGAGTAGCCACATTAGTAGATAGATCAAATTAGCCACGACATTCCCTTAAGCCAAACCGTAATCCATGACAAGACCCTAACTCTTTTTGATACTATGAGAGCTGAGAGAGGTGAGAAAGCTGCAGAAGAAAAGTATAAAATTAGTAGAGGTTGATTCATGAGGCTTTAGGAAATAAGCTGCCTCCATAACATAGAAGTTCCTGGTGCAAGTGCTAATGTAGAGCTGTAGAGATTTAGACATAATGCTATTGCACACTTAATAGATTACTATATAGTGAAAACAACTTTTATATGGACTACAAAACTAAAAAAAAATATGTCAGTCACTTTAGTATGATATTAGCTTCATTTTGGTGCTCTGGAGCTGAACCCACAACATCTGTCAAGTATCTCTATACTTTACTGTTAGGTAATATACATTGAATTCCTAGTATGAAATTATATTCATCATTTACATTTGGATGACTATGTAAATATTTTTCACCACTGAACCATGCTCTTATCATTCTTTTCTTACATTCTTATATAACTTGTATTTTCCCTGCATTTAATAATTACCACATTTTTTTATTTAATTTGCTTTCTTTGTATTGCTCATAATTTATCACCAAATTCTCCACTATTAGGGCAAGTTACCTGATGATATACTCAACTATATCAGAGCATATCATTTTTGTCTTGGAGATTCCTTTTATATTACCTTCAATTATTCATCAGCAATATTAAGTGGGATCTCTCTATGCCTGCTGCATAGCTGTTTCCTTGGAATTTTTCCTCATGATTATCTTTGGGCATTTGCTTTTTACCTCCTTCTAACATCTAGTTACTCATTTCCTGGGTGTCACATCTGCTTTCCTTTTTACTGTCACTTCTTTTCATGGGGAATATAATAGCTCTCTGAGAAAGTTTAACAGGGCAGTAAAAAATGTACAACTTTGGGCCGGGTACGGTGGCTCAAGCCTGTAATCCCAGCACTTTGGGAGGCCGAGGTGGGTGGATCACGAGGTCAAGAGATCGAGACCATCCTGGCCAACATGGTGAAACACCCCGTCTCTACTAAAAATACAAAAAATTAGCTGGGCGTGGTGGCACGTGCCTGTAGTCCCAGCTACTCGGGAAGGTGAGGTAGGAGAATTGCCTGAACCCAGGAGGCGGAGGTTGCAGTGAGCCAAGATCGCACCATTGCACTCCACCCTGGGTAATAAGCAAAACTCAGTCTCAAAAAAAAAAAAAAAAAAAAAAAATGTACAACTTTGTACATCTGATAATATTTACATTCTACTCTTACAGTTGATTGATAATTTGGGCAGAATAAAATTCTAGGTTGAAATATTTTCCCCAGGGATTTTGAAGACATTTTTCAAATGTTTTCTCGAATCCATTTTTATTATTGAGAATCCTATGCCATTCTAATTCCTATGAGCAGTTTCCTTTATCTGGAAACTATTACAATGTTCTTATAAGCTGCAGAGTTCAAAATTTATGATAATTGTCTTAGTATAAATCCTTCTTCTCCATTGTGCTTGGTGCCTTCAATCTGATTATTTGGAAAAGATACTTGCATCTTTTTCTTTGATGATATCTCCTCCAAACCTCCTCTCATGTCACTATTTTCTGACTATTTTAGAACTTCTACTACTTGAATATCTAACATCTTGGATTAAACTTTTGGTTTTCTCATTTTTTGTTCAAATTTTATATCTTCTTGTTACATTCTGGAAGATTGAACTTTGAATGGCTTTCTTGTTTATGCTATCACATTTTTAATTTTCAAGGACTCTTGTTTTTTGAATGCGTCCTTTTAAGAAACATCTTTTATTCTTTCAATAATTCAGTGTTTTTTCCCATATAAAATGTTTTATGCATCTGGATTCTTGGTCGCTGGCTCTGTCACAGGTACTGCTTTTTATTTGTTCACAACTGTCCTTACTGTTACAGAATTCTCTCATATAATTGGTGGTCCTTTGTTTCCTGTTCACATTTCAGAAGGAAAACAACAACATGTGAACTGAAAGTTCTGTATACATGTGTAGGACTTGGCAAAGGGAGGACATCTTTGCAGAGTTATTGCACATGGACCAGTTGTTTTACAGATGGCTCAAATTTGCAAATAACCTGTTAGTCATCCTACACAAGAATTCTCCCAACTGTTCCTTGAGAGGTAGAAGCTTGACTACCAGCCAGGTGAAAGTGGATATCTTCCTTTTTACTATGTAATTGTTTCTTTATTTAATACCCCCAATTTTTATTATGGTCTCTCTATCCCCAGTGTGCCTGTCTGGACTCTAAATTCAAAGACCAGTTTCACTCTCTGGAATTAGTTATTCCTCAAATACACATTAAACTAATATATTTAAACTCTTCTGCTTTTGAACCATGAACACTTTTGCATTTATAATTATTTTGCCTGAATTTTTCAGCATCTGTGGCTTGTATTTGGTTGTTCTCTTGCAGGCACTTACAGTTTCTTTTATCTTCTGATTCAGGGACCACTCATTTATCTACTTTTCCATTTTCAAAATCTTGTTGAACTCTCATTTTTTTGTCAAATCTCTTGTTATTCTCTTTATCTTTGTGGAATTATGCTTTTCCTTTTCTGTTTAAAATTTATGTACTGCCATTTTGTTGGTGGTTTTGGAAATGAATGTACTTTGCAAAGGTTACTCTACTTTAAATGGATAAGTTAAATGAACAAAAGATATTTTATCTTTTTTGAAGCATTTTTGAAGGGATCAGAAATTTCTAGGTTAAACGTTTTTACTGTCCTTTTATTTTTTGTTTTATTAAAGACAATCTGAAGTAATATTAAGCTATAAGTTATATATTTTTCTGCCATCTGCCAAAGGTGCTGTTTATTTGAGGCTGTCATGTCTCATGGGATCATGAGTACAGAAACAGAAGCCTTTGTCCACAGTTCACAACCAAGCTCTGTGGTCATCACTGGGCAATTGTTCTAAGGGGATGGTGTTTTGATCCTTTGTATTATGACCCATAGCACAGAAATCAGGACTACTGGTGGCAACCAAGTATAACACTCTTTAGCTCTTTCAGAACTCAGAAGGGTGTATTTTCTTTGGCTTTTTCTTATCTAATAGAAACATAGCAACCCAGCATAATTTCTACCAGACAGACATAGCTGGATATATTTACTCCATTCTTGCAGGATGTAATTTATTTTCTGAGAAAGTATATGTGGATCTTGTAGTAATTTGCCCAAGTTAAATGGTCACAGTCCATTAATTCTTTTCTTTTTATGAGAAGAGAAAATGTCATTACATTATGCTGTCATGGTGACTGAGATTCTTTCAAGGCCTCTCATTACAATGGGAAAATGCTTTTTGTAGGCATTTGTGAAATTCATGGAGGAATTATTTTAGGGATTCTCAGAAAGTCAGAGTCATACTGTTAAAAGAAAACTTTAGAGAATCTAATGTTGGAGACTTGCTTTGTTGTATTATTATTTTATGTAATACAACATAGTCTTTATGTTATTCATTATAGTTTATTAAGTCTCATTTTTCTTAGTTTTTATTCCTTATCCCACAGTAATTTACAGGAAATTATCACTTAAAAATCAGAGAAGGTTGACATTTGATTATCTAAATGTAAACCATCAACGAGGATAATTGAAAACTAACTATAAAAAGATTGTACACTTACATTGAGCAACATTTTGATACTAATGATAATGAGAATGAAAAGGATCAAAGACATTTTTACTGGATTGGATGTTGTGGTGTATGTGAAGCAGAAGGTGATGATCTGTACATTCCCCACATTGTCCTCATTACCTCATTAACAAACATGTTTTCCCTCTGTTCATACAGACATGAATATGAATCTATAGTTTCAGTTTCATGCAACTTGTTCTCAGTTTTTCATTTATGGAAGATAGAACATGAATTTTAAGATGAACACAAGATTCATCAGATTGTCTACTTCATTTTATTGATATCTGTTCAGTGAACTTGTAACTGAATAATTTCTGCTGAGGGGATTTGAATAAGATATTGGGTTTGGTTAAATGTGTAAAATAAATAAAAAAAAAAAAAGACATGTTCTCTCTTCAGGAACTTTGGAAGAAGTCAAAAAAGGAAATAAGAAAAGGAATAGAAATGGCTAATAGTAAAGAATGTCATTTCTCTTATATTTGAATCTATTTATTAAGAGTTTCTTCTTTATTTCTTAAAATGCTTATTTAAAAATGAGTCAAAGACATCCAAGAACCACTGTAGAATTAATCCCAAAGAGGAAAACATCTTCAGAAGCTGAATTTATGCTGATGATTTGGTATATGTGAGTATATAAATAGGAAATTGAGATAGAAACAAAGTTGAAGAGATTCGTGTTCTGTAAATGATATTCTAGAGTAGGGAAAGCAGGCAAATATGCTATAATTTGGAATTACTCTATTCCCTTTCTATTGACATAGTACTTTGTCTTTCTGCTCCCTTTACTCTTACTAGAGATAGTGCCTTAAAATCCCACACAATAGTGATGCTTCTTCCAGTGTCCTGCAGCCTGAGGAACCAATCTACTGGCTTCTGACCCTTCTATGCTAAGGAAACTATATAATGCCCCAAATGGTTGTATTACAACTTGGCTCTATACGTTTTAGGGAAACATAAGACATCAATCAGTACATGCAAGGTATCTATTGGGTCAGTTTGGAGAGGCAGGACAACTTGAACCAGAGGAGTTTATGGGTCACAAGTAGATTCATTTTTTAATGAGCAATTTGTTGAAAGAGTTAAATTATCATTGAAAGACCTGGGTCTCTACAACCCCTTATCTTAGCCCATACACTCCTTTTAATAGAGACCAAGGCTCTTCTTATGTAGATGAAGTCCCACAGACCGACACCCTTAAGGCAATAGATGGCATGTCTTTTCTATTCAGACCCTTAAAAGGTGTTAGACTCTCAGCTAATCTCTTCACAAGAAGAAAAACACTTGGAAAATAAAGGGGACTCCATAGAGAATGTAAATTTTTCCCCACAAGAGACAGCTTTGCAGGATCATTTAAAAATTTGTCAAAAAATATATTTTTGATAGAATACTTTAATTTTTTCTTTCAGGGTCTATCTGCCATGTGATACTATACTAGAATCAGGTTGGAATTTGATATCTAATTGCTATAAGGGTCAATCTGATTCATCTTAAGATTCTTAAAGTTAATGCTGGTCAGTTATGCCTGAATTTCAAAAAGGAGGAGAATATTATGAGACATGTCTGATCCCCTTCCCACCATGGCCTGAATAATTATTTTTATAATTATTTTTTTTTTACATTTCTTTGAAATCCCCTTGGCTAATAGCAGAGATCTATTTAGTTGGTTGGGCTCTTAGAATTTACTTTTGGTTTACACAAAAGTAACTCTGAAATAATCTTTTTCAGTTTTTTTTTGTCCTTTCAAATACCTTGTCATATTTAAAATTATGGAAGTACTCTCCTTCAATAAATAAACACATCATTATAATATGTATTCTTTATTCAATAAATACTAGGGTATATAATACATGAAAGTAACTGTGATAATCTTCATATGTACTAAGATAAATAAGATATGGTCTGTATTCAGTTAGTAAATATATGACTACATAATTATATGTTCAGTATGACTATGTTTTGTCAGTAACTGTAATAGACAACCCCTGTCTTACATATATTTTTAGCTTGGGTGAATTGACATAACATAAAGGTAACCATTTTGAAATGAACAGACTCTTAAATCTTTTCGATCTGGAAAAATTATTTGGGTTGATTCATTGTGGTTTGGCTTTCTGATTTCTGCAGCAATTAATATGATTACTTCCATTCCCTTTTTTTCCCCAAAAAACACTTCCAAAGAAAGGAATAAAGGATAATGCTGACATCATTAAAAATGACAACAGAGAAAAACAAATGAAGAGGTCAAGAAGGAAAAGACTGGACTCTCTAAAGGCAAATACACAAATTTCAAATACTATATAAACTACTTTTACTTTTATATAGATGTATCTGTATTTTAGTCTAATATTATATGATATACTCTGTTGAGACAATTTGTCATTGTCACCAATTGTACGTAACTAGTCTGATTCTTCCTATGCTACTACTTGAAAATACATATTATAATTTGGGAAGTGAATTATCTTAGATAAGCATATACATAGATATTTATGTTAGTCTGGGGACTCAATAAATATACAGATTTATTTGGTACTATTTGTTTTAGAAAACCTATTTCAAGAAGATAGGTATAATTAAGAAACAAACACAAATTCAAACTATGAACAAAAGCACCAAAAAAAAAAATGCTAATCCAAATAGTAATGCTGCTAAGTTTTTGTGGTACAGGGGAGAACTCAGCTCACTCCCCAGTGGCCTCCAGGCTTTTGGTCTATCACTCTCCTAAGAATGGGAGAGGGGACCAGGCAGGTGTGATACGCTCATAAATAGCAGACCCCAAAAAGTGTTTGCAGAAAGTGATTTATTTAGGCAGAGAAAAAGAAAAAGGAGAGAGAAAAAGATGAGAGAGAAAAAGGATTCCACAAAGGGTGTGGAAAGGGACCCAAGTAGGGAATCCAAAGAGGTGTGGAAGAAGGGGACTTTTAACCTGGGAGGAATTCCCACCTTCTCCAAGTCCCCTAGCCAATGAAGAGTTCACTTAAACTTCTGCTGGAGTGACTATCTTTTTGATTCTTCCTACGTGCATGAAAATTAAACAGAAACTTTTAACTCTCCAGGATGAAGAGGCATGGGAGGGGGCCATGGTGCTGGGAAGTTCTTGCCCTTAAAACTATGCCCCCTTGTGGACCCAAAAGAGAACCCATTCCCTCATTCCCTTCTCTGAACAGGAAAGTTCAACTTCTGTTGGAACACGGGCGTCAATTGCTCTTTACTTCCTGCTGAAATGGAGCATAGAAGGGGCCCTACAGTTAAGGATTCCTCCAAAGGGGAGCCTTTTAGGGGTGCAGGTTGATCCTGAGGTTAGAACTCATGAGCCAAGGATATTTGGATTTCAGTGGCAGGATTATTTGTGACTTTATGGTTTTAGAAGAAATGAATGTGACAAGGTGGTTAGAGATGAGAGGCCCAGAGGCCAACAATTACAGAACGATTGTAAAGGAGGCCAAGAGAGAATAGAGCCAGGACAGTCAGTTGTTAAAGAAGCTTCACGATATTATTTCTAGAAGATTTTTACTTCTGTGTTTGATTGATTCCTGAGTTCTATGTTCAAAACAACACTGGTTTACAAAATAACAACATTTTCCTAGAAAAAGACAGGTTTTCTTGAGTTTGAGAGTTATTTTGGTCAGTCCAACTTCTCTTACTACTACCTGTAGGGGGCAGAGTTGGAGCATCTGGGTAGCTGGAGATGCCCTGGCCGTTTCATCCCTCCCTGGCTCCTGCTGGGGTACAGGAGCTGAGGAGACCTGGTTGGCATTGGTGGAGGTAGTTGCCACAAGGAGTCCCTCATATGGAAGTAGTTCTGAGGAGGGCTGAATAGGGTATAAGGTACAGTCCTGACAGAAACTGAGGATTATTTCTTAGGGAAAAGAAAAGTTGCACACAGGGGACCTCAAACCATTTACTCTTGCTTTTACAATACAGTTCTAATTAAAGAATAGTATTATAATCTATAATACTATAGACGAGGTTTTTCCACTTAGCAGGGGTTAATTTGGCCATACTGTTTGGCAGAGGAAGATGAGCTTCTCCTTCTTCAAAGATTATGTGTCAAATTGGTCCCAATTCTTTTACACAGACCAAATTATAAAACTGCCCCAGAAGGGTAAACTTCTAGGGAGGAGCCATCACAGCACACAGTGTCAAGAAGGCCCCTCGAGTGAGGCCAGAACAATATCCACAGGACCCCAGGCATCCTTCCCTGACCCATTTTCCATTGTAGGAAAATGCCCTTAGGGTTGTTAACTATTTGGGTCCTGGAACCAGTTTAACTATGATCTTCTAGATGGAAAAGCTCTGCCGTAGAGAGAGAGCCAGTACTAAGCAAGACAAATTATACACTAAACACAAAGTCCCATAGCCTTCAGCTTCTGAATTTCCCCCAAGATTTCCCAATCTAAGACTGACTCCACTGAGGACTTGAACCAGTAACCTCACAGCTGCCAGCCCTATGCCTTAACCAACCAAACTAACAGGCCACCTGCATTAAAGCCAGGTGGAAAGCTTTCTTAAACCTTATCTAAATGGGACTGCTGCACCCTGAGGCGGTATGGCCCCTGGAAATCCAGGCAGAGCTGATAGCCAGCAGCTGTTCTCTTTACTTCAGCTGGCGAGCCAAGACAAAAAACTGCTTGCCGCTGTGATTTTAAAAGCTAAGCCGCTGCACCACCACCCCCATTCAGGAGACTTTTTAAACACTGCTGTGTGCTGGGAGGGGAAGGCTTGCCCCGTCCTTTGCAGCATTCCATTCTGCCATGATGCCAGGAACATGTTAGTACTTGGGCCCCCTTTTCTTCATTGCTGTCTCTCACTGGGGAATGACGGAGAGGCCTGCTGGGCTATGCCAGGCCTCTGCATTCCACGGTCCCAGTTCCCAGCCCACAAGGAGTGAAAGTTCTAGGGCGGGGGGAGTTCTCACCCGTCACCCTCCCCCGTGTGAGCCCAACAGCCAAGGCACGCCTGTGCACACCCAGTAACTGCAGATAGCATCTGCCTGTCCCACCTCTGGCAGGTTTTTGCCTGAGGTGAGGTGGGGTGGGGTGGTGGGGGTGTGGGGGGGAAGCAGAGAGAGAGCTTGGAGGAAAAGACTGTGCCTTTAATTCTGGCTGGCCCGTGCTGCTTAAAGACGGGCTGGGCTGTGCCCCTGTGGCTCGGCACTGCTGCTCCGGTGTTCTTAAAGAGACAGTACAGAATGGGGCCGGTTTCACTTACAGTTTGAAGTCGTCTTCTCCTGGCTGTACCCCACTCCTGGCTGGCTCGCCAGTAATGTTGTTGGGTTTTGGGGGTGCAGGGGAGTGCTCAGCTGGCTTCCCAGTTGGCTCCAGGCTTTTGGTCTCTCGCTCTCCCAAGAATGGGAGAGGGGACCACGCAGGCGTGGTATGCTTGTAAATAGCAGACCCCAAAAAGTGTTTGCAGAAAGTGATTTAATTAGGCAGAGAAAAAGGAGAGAGAAAAAGATGAGAGAGAAACAGGATTCCACAAAGGGTGTGGAAGGGAACTCAAGTACGGAATCCAAAGGGGTGTGGAAAAAGGGGACTTTTAACCTGGGAGGAATTCCCACCTTCTCCAAGCCCCCTGGCCAATGAAAAGAGTTCCCTTAAACTTCCTCTGGAGTGATTGACTTTTTTATTCTTCCCACCTGCATGAAAATTAAACCAAAATCATTAAATCTCCCAGATGGAGAGGCATGGGAGGGGGGCATGGTGCTTGGAAGTTCTTGCCCTTAAAAGTATGCCCCCATTGTGGACCTGGTAAGAGAACACATTCTCTCAGTTCTTTTTTTTTTTTTTTTGTATTTTTAGTAGAGACGGGGTTTCAGTATGTTGGCCAGGATGGTCTTGATCTCTTGACCTCGTGATCTGCCGGCCTCACCCTCCCAAAGTGCTGGGATTACAGGCATGAGCCACCTCACCCAGCCCTTCCCTCAGTTCTATAACCAAAAGTTAGCTTATCTGTGAGCTTGCTGGAAGTTAAGGCAAAAAAGTAAAACACATTAGGTAATACAATACTCTACATTTCATAGAAAAATAATTTTAAAAATTTTAGTTTCCCAAGCAACAAATTATAAAAAATTAAAAATTACCATATGATGTCTCAGGCAGGCAACATTTATCCACATAGTGGTTTTCCAGAAAATCTGGGGGCATATATATTTCATGTCACTTAAAAAATAGAATCTTGGTTGGACATTGTGGCTTATGCCTGTAATCCCAAAACTTTGAAAGACCAAGACAGGCAGATCACAAGTTCAGAAGTTTGAGACCAGCCTGGCCAAGATGGTGAAACTTCATCTCTACTAAAAATACAAAAATTAGTTTGGTGTGGTAGCAGGCACCAGTAATCCCATCTACTTGGGAGGCTGAGACAGATAATTGTTTGAACCTGGGAGGTGGAGGTTGCAGTGAGTGGAGATCTCAACACTGCACTCTAGCCTGGGTGTCAGAGAGAGACTTTGTCTCCCTTCCCCCCTAAAAAAGATCCTCAATACAAGCTCAGAGCATAATATCCAGGTTTTTCTATGGGAAACTAAGCTACCATTGTGTAAGTATTTAGTATTCAACAGCACTCATTCTTAAAGTTAGCTGTGAATTAGAATCAACTAGGAAATTTTTTTTAATGACTGACTTTGAAAAGTTCTTAGTATTCCCAGAAAGTCTGATTTAATGAGTGTGTATGTATGACCTGGGCACTGGAATTCTTAAATAATGTTTATTTGAAGGAAAAGGAGGAGCTCAGTTTCCTTTAAAATGGAGATAATAATAATACATTGGCTAGTCTAATTAATGAACTCATAATTAGATAAAGGGCAGAAAGTAAGTACAAATAAAGTAAACAACCTGATAAATAATTCAATAATTTACATATTGATATTTTTTTATCTCAAATAAGAATAATTGGTACAATATGTTTTTAAAATTCCACAGGGACATATCTAAGTTCAAAGACAATATAAACATTGTCCTTGACATCTGGTTTTCCAGAAATTAAGCAGAAACATAAAGGAGTAAACAGAGCTGAATTCACAAGCTGAATGCACAGGCTCTAAGTCTATAAATTGGCAATGGTTTCTAGGATATCTGTTTCCAAAGAGAAAATAACAGATGTATACAGAGTGAAGAGACTAATCCAGGTTCATTGGTTTAACCTAATTAATGAGATAACCTTACACCCTGTACTGTGTTGAGTCCTGTTTCTCAAAATATTCCTATTCATTCAAAACTTCATATTACCTTATTTTGAAACAAGATCTTTACAAATAAAATTAGTCAAGTTAAAATGAGGTTATGTTGGATTATAGTATGACTTAAATCTAATCACCAATGTCTTTTCTATATTAAAGAAAGATTCATAATAAAATAAAATCTTAAAAATAAAAAGTAGAGGCCAGGCATGGTGGCTCATACCTGAAATCCCAGCACCCAAGGTGGGTGGGTCACCTGAGGTCAGGAGTTCAAGACCAGCCTGGCCAACATAGAGAAACTCTGTACTAAAAAATACAAAAATTAGTCAGGTGTGGTGCCTGTAATCCCAGCTACTTGGGAGGCTAAGGAAGAGAGAATTGCTTGAACCTGGGAAGCAGAAGTTGCAGTGAGCTGAGATCGCACCATTGCCCTCCAGCCTGAGAGACACAGCGAGACTCTGTCTCAGAAAAAAAATAAAAATAAATAAATAGCCAAATTTAATAAATAGACTATGTACTATAGCGGTAACAAAAAATGAAACACTATGTTTTTGAAAAGGTAAAACATAATAACAATAAAAATAATTTAGAAAGGCAAGTAAAGAGAGGAAGCACAAATAAACATTATTAAGAATGAAAATGTGGAGGGGCTAAAATGGCCAAATAGAAAAAGCTTCCTCTGCAGCTCCCAGTGAGACCAATGAAGAAGGCCGGTGATTTCTGCATTTCCCACTGAGATACCCAGTTTATCTCATTGGGACTGGTTGGGCTGTGGATGCAACTTACCTAGAGTGAGCAGAAGCAGTGTGGGGTGTTGCTTCACTGGGAAGTTTACAGAGCTGGGGGACCTCTCTCCCCCAACCAAGGAAGCAGTTAGGAACTGTGCTACCCACCCTTGATACTACACTTTTCCCATGGATTTTTGCAATCCACAGACCAATGATTCCTACACCACCAGGGCCCTGGGTTTCAAGCACAAAACTGGGTGGCTGTTTGGGCAGGCACTGAGCTGCAGGAGTTTTTTTGTGCTTCAGCAGTACCTGGAACTCTAGGAAGACAGGAGAATCATTCACTGTCCTGAAAACAGGGCTGAAGCCGGGAGCCAAGTGGTCTTGCTCAGAGGGTCTCACTCCCACGGAGCCACTAAGAACCACTGGCTTGAAATTGTAAGCAAACTAAGCAAGAACCACCAGCAAGCTAAGAATTACTTATTTGAAATTCTCACTGCCAGCCCAGCAGTCCAAAGACAACCTTGGATGATCAAGCCTGGTTGGGGTTGTGGCTACCATCATTACTGTGGCTTTAGTAGGCAGTTTTTTTCCTGACAGTGTTAAGCAAACATGGAGGTTTGGACTGGGCAGAATTTACCATAGTGTGGCAAAGCAGCTGTGGGCAGACTGCTTCTCTAGCTTCTTCCTCACTGGTCAGGGCATCTCTGCAAGAAATGCAGCAGCTCCAGTTGGGGGCTTATAGATAAAACTCTCATCTCCCTGGGAGCATCTGGGGAGAGGGATAACTGTGGGTGAAACTTCAGCAGACTTACTCTTTGCTGCCTGCTGGCTCTAATCCTGACAAGGGGGATTCTCCCAGTGTAGTGTCTGCTAACAGACAGCCTCCTCAACTGGGTCTCTGGCATTCATGCCCTCTGACTAGGAGAGACCTACCAGCAGGGATCACTAGACACCTCATAAAGGAGAGTTCTGGCTGGCATTAGGCCAGTGCCCCTAAAGGATAAAGCTTCTGGAGGAAGGAGCAGGCAGCAATCTTTGCTGTTCAGCAACCTCCACTGGTGATACCCAGGCCAACAGGGTCTGCAGTGGATCTCCAGCAAACTTTAGCTGACCTGTAAAAAAAAAAAAACCTGTTAGAAGAAAAACTAAGAAACAATGACAACAACATCTACAAAAAAAGGCCTGCCCATAAAAACCCCATCCAAAGGTCAACAGCCTCAAAGACCAAAGGTAGATAAATCCACAAAAGTTAGAAAAAAAAAAACAGTGAAAATTACAAAAGCCAAACTACTTCTCCTCAAAATGATCACAACACCTCTCCAGTGAGAACACAAATCTGGATGGAGAATGAAATTGATGAATTGACAGAGGTAGGCTTCAGAAGGCAGGTAATAAAAAACTCCTATGAGCTAAATGAGCATGTTCTAATCCGATGCCAGAAAGCTAAGAACCTTAATAAAAGGTTACAAAAAATTCTAACTAGAATAACCAGTTCAGAGAGGAATACAAATGACCTGATCTAGCTGAAAAGCAGAGCAAGAGAGCTTTGTGAAGCATACACAAGTATCAATAGCTGATCTGATCAAGCAGAAGAAAGGATATCTGAGATTAAAGACCACCTTGCAGAAATAAGGTATGCAGGCAAGATTAGAAAAGAAAGAATAAAAATGAATGAACAAAGCCTCCAAGAAATATGGGACTATGTGAAAAGACCAAACCTTTGATTTATTGGTGTACCTGAAAGTGACAGGGAGAATGGAGCCAAGTTGGAAAACACACTTTAGGATATTATCAAGGAGAACTTTCCCAACTTAACAAGACAGGCCAACATTCAAATTCAGGAAAGAAAGAGAACACCACTAAGATACTCCAAGAGATCAACCCCAAGACATATAATCATCAGATTCTCCAAGATGAAAATGAAGGAAAAAAATGTTAAGGGCAGCCAGAGAGAATGGTCAGGTCACCTACAGAGGGAAGCCCACCAGATTAACAGTGAATCTTTCAGCAGAAAGCCTACAAACCAGAAGAGAGTGGGGACCAATATTCAACATTCTTAAAGAAAATAATTTTCGACCTAGAATTTCATACAAAGCCAAACTAAGCTTCAAAATAAAAGGAGAAATAAAATTCTTTCAAGACAAGCAAATGCTAAGAAAATTTGTCACCACCAGGCCTGCCTTGCAATAACTCCTTAAAGAAGCACTAAATATAGAAAAGAAACTGATATCAGCGACTGCAAAAACACACCAAATATCAAGACCAATGACACTGAATAAACTGCATCAACTAGTGTGCAATATAATCAGCTACCATCATGATGACAGTATCACATTCAAACATAACAACGTTAATCTTAAATGAAAATGGACTAAATGCCCCAACTAAAAGACACAGACTGGCTAATTGAATGAAGAGTCAAGACCAATAGGTGTGCTGTATTCAGAAGGCCCATCTCACATTCAAAGACACACATAGGCTCAATATAAAGGGATGGAAAAATATTTACCAAGCAAATGGAAAGAAAAAAAAGGGGGGAGTTGCAATCCAGTCTCTGATTGCAAAGTTGAGTAAACTTTAAACCAACAAAGATAAAGAAAGACAAAGAAAGGCAATACATAGTGGTAAAGCAATCAATCAACAAGAAGAGATAACTGTTCTAAATATATACACACCCAATAAAGGAGCACCCACATTCATAAAGCAAGTTCTTAGAGACCTTAGTACAAAGAGACTTAGACTCTCACACAATAATAGTGACAGACTTAAACATCCCACTGTCATTAGACAGATCAACAACACAGAAAATTAACAAAAATATTCAGGACTTGAACTCAGCTCTGGATCAACTGAATCTAACAGACATCTACAGAACTCTCCAACTAAAATCAACAGAATATACATTCTCCTCAGAGCCATGTGGCACTTATTCTAAAACTGACCACATAATTGGAAGTAAAACACTCCTCAGCAAATAAAAAAGAACTGAAATCATAACAGTCTCTCAGACCACAGGACAATCAAATTAGAACTCAGGATTAAGAAACTTCCTCAAAACTGCACAACTACATAGAAATTGGACAAGATGCTCCTAAATGACTCCTGAGTATATGACGTAATTAAGGCAGAAATCAAAAAGTTCTTTGAAATCAATGAGAACAAAGACACAACATACCAGAATCTCTGAGACACAGCTAAAGCAATGTTAAGAGGAAAATTTATAGCACTAAATGCTGACATCAGAAAGCTAGAAAAATCTCAAATCAACACCCTAACATCACAATTAAAAGAACCAGAGAAGCAAGAGCAAACAAATTCAAAAGCTAGCAGAAGACAAGAAATAACTAAGATCAGAGCAGAACTGAAGTAAATAGAGGCACAAAAATCTCTTCAAAAAAAGTCAATGAATACAGGAGCTGGTTCTTCAAAAAAATTAACAAAATAGACCTCTAGCTAGTCTAACAAAGAAGAAAAGAGAGAGAAACCAAATGGACACAATAAAAAATGATAAAGGAGATATCACCACAGACCCCACAGAAATACAAACTACCATCAGAGAATACTGTAAACATCTCTATGCAAATAGACTAGAAAAATCTAGAAGAAATGGATGAATTCCTGAACATATACACTCTCCCAACACTATGTCAGGAAGAAGTTGAATCCCTGAATAGACCAATAACAACTTCTGAAACTGAGGCAGTAATTAATAGCCTACCAACCAAAAAAAGCCCAAGACCAGATAGAGTCACAACCGAATTCTACCAGAGGTACAAAGAGAAGGTGGACCCATTTTTTCTGAAATGATTTCAAACAATGGAAAAGGAGGGACTCTTTCTTAACTCATTTTATGAGGCCTTTATGATCCTGCTACGAAAACCTGTCAGAGATACAACAACAACAACAACAAAAAAAAAAACAGCAAAATGGCCAATGTCCCTGATGAACATCAATGCAAAAATCCTCAATAAAATACTGGCAAACTGAATCCAGCAGCACATCCAAAAGCTTATCCACCATGATCAAGCCAGAGTCATCCCTGGGATGCAAGCATTGTTCAACATATGAAAATCAATAAGTGTATTCCATCATATAAACAGAACCAATGACAAAAACCACATGATTATCTCAATAAATGCAGAAAAGGCTTTTGATAAAATTCAACATCCTTTCATGTTAAAAACCCTCAATAAACTAGGTATTGATGGGATATATCTCAAAATAATAAGAGCTACTTATGACAAACCCATAGCCAATATCACACTTAATGGGCATGAGCTGGAAGCACACCCTTTGGAAACCAGCATATGGCAAGGATTCCCTCTCTCACTTCCCTTATTCAACATAGTTTCAGAAGTTCTGGCCAGGGCAATCAGGCAAGAAAAAGGAAAAAAAAAGTGTATTCAAATAGGAAGAGAGAAAGTCAAATTGTCTCTGTTTGCAGATGACATGACTCTATATTTAGAAAATCCCATTGTCTCAGCCCAAAAACTCCTTAAGCTGATAAGCCACTTTAGCAGTCTCAGAATACAAAATCAATGTGCAAAAGTCACAAGCGTGCCTATACGCCAACAATAGACAGGCAGGAAGACAAATCATGAATGAAATCCCATTCACAATTGCTACAAAGAGAATAAAATATCTAGGAATACAGCTAACACGGAACTTGAAGGACCTCTTCAAGGAGAACTACAAATCAGTGTTCAAGGATATAAGAGAGGACACAAACAAATGGAAAAATATTCCATGCTCATGGATAAAAAGAATCAGATTCAATGCTATTCCTATCCAGCTACCATTGACTTTCTTCACAGAATTAGGAAAAAACTGCTTTAAATTTCATATGGAACAAAAAAAGAGTCCATATAGATGAGACAAATTTAAAAAAAATGAACAAAGCTGGAGGCATCCTGCTATCCAACTTTATAATGCAAGGCTACAGTAACCAAAACAGAATGATACTGGTATGAAAACAGATATATAGACCAATGGAACAGAATAGAGACCTCAGAAATAACACCACACATTTACAACCATCTGATCTTTGACAAACCTGACAAAAACAAGCAATGGGGAAAGGATTCCCTATTTAATTAGTAGTGCCAGGAAAAGTGGCTGGCCATATACAGAAAACTGAAATGGGACTCCTTCCTTACACCTTATACAAAAATTAACTGAAGATGCATTAAAAACTTAAATGTAAAACCAAAACCCATAAAGACTCTGGAAAAAAAAAACCTAGGTCATACCATTCAGGACACAGGTATGGGGAAAGACTTCATTATGAAAACAGAAACAATTGCAACAAAAGCCAAAGCTGACAAATGGAATCTAATTAAACTAAAAAGCTTCTGCACAGCAAAGGAAACTATCATTAGAGTATCCAGGCAACCTACAGAATGGGAGAAAAATTTTGCAATCTACCCATCTGACAAAGGTCTAATATCCAGAATTTAAAGAAACATAAACAAATTCACAAGAAAAAAAATCAAAAAGTGGGCAAAAAATGTGAATGAACACTTCTCAAAAGAACATTTATGCAGCCAACAAACATATGATTGGGAGGCCAAGGTGGGCAGATCACTTGAGGTCAGGAGTTCAAGACCAGCCTAACTTTTCACTAACATGGTAAATCCTGTCTCTTCTGAAAATACAAAAATCAGCCAGGCGTAATGGTGGGTGCCTGTATTCCCAGCTACTCTAGAGCCAAGGCAGGAGAGTCATTTGAACCTGGGAGGCAAGGGTTGCATGAGCTGAGATCATGCCATTGCACTCCATCCTGGGTGACACGGTGAGACTCTGTCTCAAAAAAAAAAAAAAAAAAAGTTCATCTTCCAAGGGCACCAAGTCCATATTTTTTTTTTCTTTTTTCCTTCCTTTCTTTCTTTTTTTTTTGAGACAGAGTCTTGCTCCATCACCAGGTACCAGGCTGGAGTGGAGTGTTGTGATCTTGGATCACTGCAACCACTGCATCCTGGGTTCAAGCAATTCTCCTGCCTCAGCCTCCCAAGTAACTGGGACTACAGGTGTGGGCCACCATGCCCAGCTAATTTTTGTATTTTTAGTAGAGATGGGGTTTCACCATGTTGGCTAGGATGGTCTTGATCTCTTGACCTCATGATCCACCTGCTTTGGCCTCCCAAAGTGCTGGGATTACAGGCATGGGACACCACACCTGGCCCAAGTTCATATGTTTTTAAGGCAAATTCTATCAAATCTACAATGAACTGATAATTCCTACATTATACAAGTTCTTCCAAAAAATAAAATAAAATAATCTAATTTATTTTACAAAGGTAATACAATGTTAATGATCACACTGGACCAATTCACATATTATAAAAATTATAGGCTAATCTTAAAATTATACATGAAAAATTTCTAAATAAAAATCAATGAATTGAATCTAACAATGTGTAAAAATTACTAACAGTGTTTATTTTAAGCATGCAAGGATGTTCCAACATCAGAAAAATTTACTGGCATGTTATGTTGCATTAACACAATAAAAGTTGAAAAATATTGGATATTCTTTCAACTACATGCATTAAAGTTATTTGGTTATATTATGCAAATTTCTGATACATACATAAAAAAAATCAGAGTAAAAATAATATCTTCTTCAACCTATTAAGGTTATCAGAACTCCAGAAAACTATGTATAATTAAGTGATTTATTGAAAGCATTCTTATTAAGTACTAGAATATAACTGCTATTACTGTCAGTATTAAATTTAAGGTAAAGGTAATATTCTGTGCAGAAAATAATAAAAACAATAACAAAATGTTAGAAAAGATAAAAATAAATTTAGATTTTTCTCAATGAAAAATTTTTTATAAAACTAAACACATTTTAACAAATGTTGGAATAAGAAAGTTGAGCAAAGAAGCTTAAACAAGATCAATGTATTAGCTGTTGTAGACCTTATGGAAATAAAACATTATAAAGATATGCAAAGTTAGTTTGCACTAACCAGAGTTTACATAAAATTAAATACATTTTAACATTATTAAAAAAATAGGTAATTCTACCTTGGATTGCCAGCAGCACTAAGAAGATCAAGTTTTATTCCAGTCACTGTGGTATTAGGCACAATAATACTAGTTGTAGTTCTACCTCTGTGAGATATTTGGAGTAATATCCTCTCCATTTTTGGATGTCAGAAACAATATTACAGTGATGGTGTACCCTTCCTGTGATGTTGAGAGTATAATCTGCTAAAATTTTTTTGTATTTTTAGTAGAGATGGTGTTTCACCATGTTGGCCAAGCTGGTCTTGAACTCCTGACCTTAGGTTATCTGCCCACCTCACCATCCCAAAGTGCTGGGATGATAGGCATGAGCC
This sequence comes from Saguinus oedipus, assembly GCA_031835075.1. Taxonomy (NCBI): domain Eukaryota; kingdom Metazoa; phylum Chordata; class Mammalia; order Primates; family Cebidae; genus Saguinus; species Saguinus oedipus. Next base: position 54,399,576 of record CM063177.1, read on the forward strand.
ATTGTGCCTGGCCTGCTTCTATTATTATTACATTGTAAAATATAATGAAATACTTACACAACTCACCTAATGTATAATCAGTGATAGCCTCAGCTAGTTTTGCTGAAACTAGATGGTCCCTCTGAGGGCAATGGGAGACTGTGATAGATCATCAGGCATTAGATTTTCATAAGAAGCATACTGCTGCAGGGCATTGTGGCTCATACCTGTAATCCCAGCACTTTGGGAGGCCAAAGCAGGTGGATCCCGAGGTCAGCAGTTTGATACCAGCCTGGCAAACATGGTGAAACCCCATCTCCACTAAAAAAATACAAAAATTAGCCATGCATGGTGGTATGTGTGTGTAATCCCAGCTACTTGGGAGGCTGAGGCAGGAGAATTGCTTGAACCCAGCAGGCAGAGGTTTCAGTGAACCAAGATCATGCCGTTCCACTCCAGCCTGGGTGACAAGAGCAAAATTCCATCTCAATAAATAATAATAATAATAGAAGTGAAGTGCATAATGAATGTAATGTGCTTGAATCATCCTGAAACCAACCCCCTGCCCCCAGGTCCTTGGAAAAGTTGTCTTCTACAAAACTGATCCCTGGTGCCAAAAAGGTTGGGGACCACTGCTCTACAGGTCTCAAAATATAGCCTGTGCCTCTCAAATAGGTACAACTATTACATATCAACAAAAACTAAAATAAATCAATTAAAATTTAAAATTTAAAACAAGTAGGACTGAAAAGTTAGAACTAGATCATGGAATAGGAAAATGAGTGGTGTCCTCATTAAAGGTGGTCTCAGTGGAGAAAGAGAACAGAAGTTAGACTGAAATGGATACAGAGAGTGAGTGGGAGACAGAGTAGCTTGGGAAGTGCTGGTAACTCCTCCAGGAAGCATGCTGGGAAGGGGAGAAATGAGGCTGGTAAAGATGGAGGGGATGCTGGTTTGGGATTGAGTGCCTTTGAAGTTGAGCATGTCCCCAAGGGCACACATGGGGAGCTACACCTCACCCTGATGGGCAGATATGCCCCAACCTGCTCCTGCCTCAGCTCCTCAGTTTCACCCTGTAGATACAGACTCAGGACACTGTTGCTTTTGTGGCCACAGGGCATGAATCTCTCAGGGGCCAGAAGCAACAGTGAGCCTCACCCAGGCTGTGTACAGAAAGGCAGCTGTGTACCTTCTGGATGACCCCCTGGTGGCTTTGGATGCCCACCTCAGCCAGCACATCTTCAACCAGGTCATCAGGCCTGGTGGCTACTCCAGGGAACAGTAAGTTTGGGAACATGTGTCAGAAGGCACAGGGCAAAGGCAGAGGATGCCCTTAGGATCCAGTCCTAACCCATGTTTCTCTCACCGACCCCTTCCACTTGAGTCCCATTTTCCTCTTTGTATTGGTCAACTTTTACTGTGATGATGCTACATAACAAACAACTCCTCAGATTTGATCAGTTTACAACAGCAGCTGTTTCTTGCTTACATGTCTGTGGTTTAACTACTACAACTCTGCCTTGGATGATTGGCCTGGGTCAGATGGACTCTTTGTCTTCTTCAGATAGGCTGAAGGAGTCCCCTCTGTTTCTCTATTTGGAAATGCTATTTTCAAGAAAGATGGCAGAAGCACAAGAAGGGGAACTCTCCCCACTCTGAGTCCAGGGACAATACTCGCACCCCTACCCACTGCTCCAGGAGGCTGGCCAAGCACATGTATATAACTTTTCTTTTCTTACTTTCTTTCCCCTTCCCTTTGTTCCTTTTTCCCTTCCCTTCCCCTCTCTCCCTCTTTCTCCCTCTCCATCTCTCTTCCCTCCCTTCCTTTCTTTCCTCTTTTTGATGGAGTCTTGCTCCATCACCTAGGATGAAATGCAATGGTGCAATTTCAGCTCACTGCAACCTCCACTTCCCAGTTTCAAGTGATTCTCATGCCTCAGTTTTCCAAGTAGCTATGTGTGCCACCATACCCATCTCATTTTAGTATTTTTAGTAGACAGGGCTTAGCCATGGTGACCTGGCTGGTCTTGACCTCCTGATCTCAAGTAATCCACCTGCATTGGCCTCCCAAAGTGCTGGGATTACAGGCATGAGCCGTGGAACATGGCCACGTGTGTGTTAACTTCTAACTCTTCCCTGCCCAGACACAGATTCTTGTGACCCATGCACTCTACATCTTGCCCCAGGCTGATTGGATCGTGGTGCTGGCAGATGGGGCCATTGTAGAGATGGGTTCCAACCAGGAACTTCTGCACAAGAAGGGGGCCCTCAAGAGTATTCTGGATCAAGCCAGACAGCTAGGAGATAGAGAAGAAGGAGGTACTAGGTGGGCTTTGCTGATTCTCTGTGCCTGGCTCTTGCAACCCTTGGGGGAAAAGGCTCAAAGTGTCCTACTGGCAAGAGTGGATGGCTCTGGTCACACACTCCCTGCAGGCTTATGCCCAGAAGCAGACAGCTCTCCAATAGGTCACCTCTCTCCAAGAACAGCCAATAATACCACCTATGAGCCAGGGACTGTGCTAAGTGCTTCTGTAAAAAATACACTATTTTATTTTATTCTCACCGTACCCTCAGAGGCATGTGAAGTTACTGATGTTATTTTACAGATAAGCAAAGAGAGTTAAATCAGTTGCCCAAGGTCACCAGATTAGAACTTGAGTGTGTCCAACTCCAGAGTCTATGCTTGCAGTTGCTATGGAGACAGCACAAGAAGGTTTTGGTGCCTAGAAAGCTACAACATGCCAGCTAGAGTTTCTAATAATCCAAAGAACACAAAGTACGCTGGATACATGACAAGGTTCTGGAAGTAAAGTTGTCAAGCCAAGCTCACCCACAATGCCTGAAAAGTAGCAACTCATAGCACATCACATATATTAGCTCACTGAATCAACTTAATGCCCCTGTGAGGTTGGTACTAGAATCATTTCCATTTCACAGATGAGGAAACTGAGGCCCAAATGTTAAGGAACTAGTCCCAGGTTACATGGCTAAGTGGCAGCACTGGGTTTGCACCCAAGCAACTTGATTCCAGATAATGTGTTTTTTAATCATTAGGCTTTCTACTATCCCTGCATGACAAAGCAAAGACTGACACCCAGGTCTCCCTCAATCTCAGACTTTGTCTCTTCTGAGAACATCTGCTTAGCATTGGCCCACCCTGGCTAAAAGCACTGAGTGTTGTTTCACAATGTCCCAGTCCTGAAGCTTGAAGCTAGAACTTGCCTGTTTGTATTGGTCAGCTTTTGCTGCAATGATGCTGTGTAACAAATAGGCCCCCAACTCTCAGCAGCTTATACTAGCAGTTATTTCTTGCTTACAGGTCTGTGGTTAAGCTTCTACAGTTCTGCCTTCAGTTACTGGCCACATCTGGGGAATACTGGTGAGGAGCTGTCCTTCCTGGGAGAGATGGTACCTGAGGGTTGGTGGGAGTTAGCCAGAAAAGAGCACTGCAGACACAAGGAACTGCTTGAGCAAGGCTGTCAGGAGAAACAGATAACTTTATACAGTCTTCATTGCTGTTTTTCCAACCTCAAGTTCACAGCAGGTGCTCAATTATATTCACTGATTAAAAAAATGAATGAGTGAGTGAATGCCTGAATGATGTTCCTAGAAGAACTCAGAGTTGGGTGTTGAGGTTGCTGGACAGGTGGCAGGAGCCAGAACAAAAAATGGATGGTCAGAGCAGTTAAGGCCACATGGTCAGTGAGTGTCAAAGTGAGTCTCTGGATCATGTTGTGTGACAGGACTCTATTGACCTTTTATCAGATTGTGAAAACAATCTGATAAAAAGAGATGACAAGGTAAAAATTTAAAGTGATATACAGAAAGAAATAGCATGAGGCAATTTAGTTGAGCAGGCCTAAGCCTTAGCTTTTTGGATATGGGCTGATTCAAAAGAAAAATGCAACTACCCTTTGGTAGTTATACTAAACAGTATATCTTTCTGTTTAGTTATCTGTGATATTTTCTGATTCCTCAAACATATTTTGAGAGTAACTAATTTTCACTCATTTTCCTTTAATATGGCTCCTAGTTCTTGTACTTTACTATAAATATCTTTCCTCAGCCCATCAGTGACTTCTTTCTTGCCAAATTTAGAGGACTTTTTCTTCCAGTCAGCCTATTGCCCAAACTTTCCATTATATTTTAGGTAGGTTATCTTATATTCCTCTCATTTTACTTTGGAACATAAGTATTCCAAAGGTAATATGTGTTAATTACAGTGAAATAGAACATACAGATTTGAATATTTGTGATAATCCAGGCTAATATATTCCTCTCATTTTACTTTGGAACATAAGTATTCCAAAGGTAATATGTGTTAATTACAGTGAAATAGAACATACAGATTTGAATATTTGTGATAATCCAGGCTAATTCCAGTAGAATTTTTCTGGGCTTTTAAGTAGATTTCTATATGTTGTACATGTATTCTGAGTAAAGTCAATTGAGAACAGAGACAGGAACCATTATTACATTAATACTCAGATGTCAGTGGCTTTTGCTCCATGTGCTTACAGAGTACATTAGCCACTTCTGCAATGTTCCTCAAGTATTTCTGGGGATCTCTGGAGGTGTATCTTGTTTACTTATAAACAAGTCTTATCTTAAAGGTACTGTTACTGTTCTGTCAAATATCTACCTCCACCAGACATCATAGACACTGCTGAACACCAACACTAGCTCTCTAGAGCCCTTTAATTGTAAAGGCAAGGTTGATCTCTCAAATTAAAAAGGTGGGGAAAGATATACCAGCAAAAGGTAAAAAGATATACCAGCAAAAACAGAATGTCATGTTAGTTATATTTATATCAGGTAACACTAACAACCAAAAAGCAATACTGAAGATAAGAAGATTATTACATAATAATTAAAAAGTTCATTTCACCAGTATTTAAACTTTGTATCCTTCTATCACATTTCCATTCTAAGATGTACATTTTTTTCACATTTTAATATATCTGAAGTCAGAAGGCATCTTATAGTCAGGTAAGCAGCAAAAGTAATATGATCATCACATTTACATCAAAACTTGTAGAATGGGTGTTAGAGGCAGAAAAGAAAATTCTGGAGAAAATAGTGGTGCATTCTTAATAAAGGCTGAACAACAGTCGATGATACAGGAAACAGTACTATAAGAAGGGTGGACATGGATGACTCAGTCAAAAAATGACTCAAGTAAGTCAAACTGAATTCAAGGAAGGTTGAGGAATAATTTAGCCAATTTACTTTTCCCTAGTTTGATTGAGGAATAATTTACATATAATAAAGTTTACCGATTTTAAGTGTAACATTTAGTAAGCTTTGGAATTTACATACAGTCATGTATCCATGACAACGATCAAGATATAGATTATTGCCAGAAGTTCCTCATGGCCCTTTGCAGTGAGTGCCTTCCTCCAATTCCCAGTTCTAGGCAACCATCTATCTAGTTTCAGTCACTATGGTTTTACCTTTTCCAGAATTTAGTGTTAGTGAAATAATACAGTATATAGTCTTTCGTGTTTGACACAATCTTCCATTTGTTTGGGTAATTATCTAGATTGCTGTGTTGTATTGTAAATATATGTGTAACTTTATGAGACAGTGTCAAATTACTTTCTATATGGTGTGATATATGGATCAAGATTAGCTTTTTAAAAATATAGATTTACAATTATTCCAGCAGTATTTGTAAAAAACAAACAAACAAACAAAAAAACTATCCTTTCTCCATTTCATCATATTAAAATTTGTGGGTCTACATCTGAACTATCTCTAATTTATGTGTCTGCATTTTTTTACCAGCGGTAAACCATCTTAATTCTTATAGTACTGAAATTAGCTATTGTGAATTCTTCAACATTGCTATTATTATTCTTTCTCAAAATTCTTTTGGCTAGTCTTAGTCTCTTGTCTTTCCATCTAATTTTGGAATCAGCTGATACATTTCTACAAAAAATTTTGCTTGGATATTGATTGGAGAGAATTGACATTTTAGCAATATTGAGCCCACCAATCCATGAACACAGTATATCTTTCTGTTTAGTTATCTGTGATATTTTCTGATAATGTTTTGCAGTTTTCAGCATACACATTTTGTAGGTTTTGATAGATTTATACTTAAGCGTTTCATATTTTGGTGCTATTGTAAATAGTGCTTCATGTTAAATTTGATTTCCAATTGTTTATACTAATTATGAACTATTGGAAATCAAATTTTATAGTATCTAAAGCTATAATTAATTTTATAGGATAGAATTTTATAGTATAGTTTATAGAACTATAATTAAGTTTTGCATATTAACCTCACATCCTAAAACTTTGCTAAACTCACCAACTAGTTTCATTAATTTTTTGAAGAGTCTTTGGTATTTTCTAAGTATAAATCATGTCATCTATGAAGAGAACATTTTATTTCTTCATTTCCAAGATTATATATTGAATGATTGTCCTCATTATACAAGGTGGAACCTTCAGTTCTTCAGTATAATTATAAATAGTGGTGACAGTGAAAATGCCTGTCTTGTTTCTGACATTAAGAGGAAAGCATTTACTTTTTTAATCATTAAATATAATGTTTGATGTAGGGTTTTTAGAGATGCCCTTTGTTAGGTTGAAGAAGTTCCCTTCTGTTCTAAGGTGGATGAGAATCCAATGTTTTAATCTTCCCTTTTGATAAACTCCACAACTAGACATTATTAGTGGTAGGACTTTTAGAGAAATTATTTATTTAGACTTACATGCATGTGTATCATCTTGTTTGCTCACCATTCTTCTGGTGTTTCAAAATAATTCACTAGATTTTTTTTTCTTCCTGAAGCATGTCCTTTAGAAATGCCTTTGGTAGGCCTATGTGTGTGCCAAATTTCTTAAGTTTCATTTATCTACAGATATCTTTATTTCACCCTCATCTTGCAGTACAGTATCAGTGATTTGAGTGCACAGTTCTAAACTGAAATTATTTTATTTGATTGCTTTTAAGATGCAATAAAATCCCCTCATAATAAGATTACTGAGGATGAATATTTTTAACTTGGTAAAAAGAAGAGTGGACTTATTGTGATAATTAAAGAAATAAGTTACCTGAGCCTGTCTAGCTGATTGACTAGAAGTTCCAGTGGTCTGGCTCTATAATTAAAATATTTGCTCATCCTGGTTGCGATTTGGCATCACATGGTTGTGGTGGTGACTTTCTGCTCCAAAATAAATGTCAAAGGGTGGCAGTTCTGGATCCTGTCTCACTGGCTAGGACTTCCAGAACAGTGGAAGCAATTGCAGTGATCTCATTTTTAGCTGGGACCCATTTAGTAGGTCTAATCAAAAGAGATTGGGCAAGAATAATACTGGAAATAAAAGAGTCAACCTTTGGCTCCCTGTTTCCTGAGATAGAGTGCTGACTTTTCCTTCCAAACCTTACTATGTCCCCTACCCTATCCATTCAGAAGATAGAAGTTTATCCCACCTGGTTTGAGAATAGAACTAGACAGAAGGCTGCCAATCATTAGTGAGTAAATTGGTCATTAATAACCAAGCATGCTGGATCCAAATTTTTGTTAGAATGTGGTTTACTATCATCAAATTCTGCTAATTATTTACTGTCTTATTGGCTTTCATTGTAGCTATTAAAACATCTACTTTAATTGCTTCTTTGTAGGTTATCTGTCTTCTTTTCCCTCTTGCCTGCTTTAAAGATCTCTTTTTTCTTTGGTGTTTTGCCATATATGACAGCTCTAGGAATATATTTAAAATTTTATTCTCTTTGTGATGCACTGTGCTTCTTGAACTTACACGTTTATATCTTTCTTAAATTCTGGAAAATTCTAAGGCATTAACTTTTTAAATATTGCTTCTCAATTTTTCAAATCTATCCTTCTTGAAATCCGAGTTTTGATACGTCAGATCTTTTCTTTTCTTTTTTTTTTTTTTTTTTGAGACGGAGTTTCGCTCTTGTTACCCAGGCTGGAGTGCAATGGTGTGATCTCAGCTCACCACAACCTCCGCCTCCAGGGTTCAGGCAATTCTCCCGCCTCAGCCTCCTGAGTAGCTGGGATTACAGGTACGCGCTACCATGCCCAACTAATTTTTTGTATTTTTAGTAGAGACGGGGTTTCACCATGTTGACCAGGATGGTCTCGATCTCTTGACCTCGTGATCCACCCGCCTCGGCCTCCCAAAGTGCTGGGATTACAGGCGTGAGCCACCGCGCCCGGCCCGTCAGATCTTTTCAATCTAACATCTGTACTGTTTAACCATTCTGTTTTCATTCTGAATAATTTTCTCAGATATGGTATAGTTTACTAATTTTCTGTTTCTAATTTGCCATTTGACCTATTCATTGAGTATTTTCATTTCAACAAACATGTGTTTATGTGGGGATCGCTCCTGCAAAGGGCCCTTGACAGGACCCTCGCCATCTTGAGCTTGAGCCCATACACGTTTCTCCTCTCCAGGAGGCTGTTGAGCTAAGGGGAAAGAGGAAGTCTGGTTGCACTGATTCTTTAATCATTTATTTTTGCCTCTGACATTTGCAACAGAATGGCTGAGCTCAGGCCTTGTGGTCTAACGAGATATTGTATGGTTAGACATTGTGTGCCTCCTAGTTCCTTCTCTGCACAATGACTGTATGACTTTATTTACCTCTGCTAACTCAATCATATTGTTTGCATATGATCCTATATGAATAGGTAAGGTTAGAATGACATTTGGAAACGTCCAGCTGTACCTTATTAACGATCTTATTGCTTGCTTGACTTATTTTAGATGAGCATATGTTTAGATTTATGACCCCCTTTTTCGCAAACTTTATTGTCCCTTTGCTGTACACCCTATGATTATGAGTCATACTTTCTGCACCCCTTTTCTTGTGATTTTTGTTCTTGATTTTTTTCAAGATACAATGGAATGTACGTCACTCCTCAAGCGCTAAAAGGTGTATAACCTGTGGTTTGCACAAATAAACTTGCTGCTTTGGCACTTGCTGTCCTGGTATTGCCTGGCAGTCCTCCAGACCCCACTTTCTATTTGTCTTTTCTTCCGCGCACTCCCTCTTCCAGGTTGAGAACATTTGAGTGGGGCTGAGGCTCTCCGCTGGTCGGAAGCCCCCCGGCAGACGTGCCGGACCCCCACATGTTTAATATCTAAAAGCTTCATTTGATTATTTGTCACATTTGCCTGGTCATTCCTGATGGTCTCTTGTTGATGGCTCCTTATTGTGATTCTGTCCCTTATGTCTATTTCTTTCTAAATAGATTTTCTATATTTTGCAGCTGACAAAATTTTAATATCTGAATTTCTTGGAGGTCTAAATATTTGTTATATATTCTAATTTTACACTCATGATGAGTTGCTTCCTTTATGTCTGGTGATTTTTGATGGTGAACTCACATTTTCTTAATCTTAACCTGGATATCTAGTTGGCTAAACTAGGAAATTTTTCTTGAAGAAGATCTGTATTTGAATCTGGTACAACTGTTGGGGTGCTATGAGTCCACCTTTAGCCTCTTTCAATTTTTAGCTTAGCACAGAGGTCTCAAATTTAGCTCCTCCATATTGCTGTTGACGTAAGCCTTGTTTTCTGAATGCAATTCCCTGGACATTTTCTCATCTTAACCTTTTTATTTTTATTTTATTTTATTTTATTTTATTGAGACAGAGTCTCAATCTGTCACCCAGGCTGAAGTGCAGTGGCACGATCTCGGCTCATTGCTACCTCCACCTCCTGGGTTCAAGCGATTCTCCTGCCTCAGCCTCCCAAGTAGCTGGGACTACAGGCACCCACCACCAGGCCTCGTTAATTTTTGTATTTTTAGTAGATATGAGGTTTCACTATATTGGCTAGGCTGTTCTTGAACTCCTGACCTTGTGACCTGCCTGCCTCAGCCTCCCAAAGTGCTGGGATTACCGGTGTGAGCCACTGTGCCCGGTCTCTTTTTATTCTTAATTGCTTACTACCGCAAGGCTTCATTTATTTGTGGGGCAGAGATCTGGAGGGTGAGATGTCATCAGGACACATGGACATTTCTCCTACTTTCTTCAAGTTCAGTAATGCATAAATAAGTTTTTGTTTTGTTTTGTTTTTCAGAATCTGGTTGTTGTACAGTAGAAGGGTATTGCAGAGCATCTAGCTCAGAATTTTGTTGAAGGAGAAAATTCCTTTTGACTTACTTTAAAAAAAGATTTAATTTTTTAGAAGTTTTACATTTGCACAAAAACTGTGAATATTGTAGAGAGAGTTCCCATATACCCTGCACATAGTTTTCCCTATTATTTTGATCTTACATTAATATGGTTAAATTGTTACAATTAGTAGGCCATTACTAATACATTATTATTAACTGAAGTCCGTAGTTTATTCAGATTTCCTTGTTTTTTCACCTAATGCCTTTTCCTATTCAAGGGTTTGGTCCAGTATATCACTGAGGTGGTTAGGCTTTGTCTTCCCACCCAAACCTCATCTTGAATTGTAATCCCCATAATCCCTACATGTTGAGGGGGAGACCCGGTGGGAGGCAATTGAATCATGGGAGTGGTGTGTCCTCCATGCTGTTCTTGTGATAGTGAGTGAGCTCTCATGAGATCTGATAGTTCTATAAGTGTCTGACATTTTCTCTTTCACATGCTTACACTCTCTCATGCTGCCATGTAAGACATGCCTGCTTTGCCTTCTGCAATGATTGTAAGTTTCCTGGGGACTCCCCAGCCATGTAGAACTTTGAGACAATTAAACCTCTTACACTTATAAATTACCCAGTCTTCGGTATTTTTTTAATAGCAGTGTGAGAACAGACTAATATGATTACTTTACAAAGTTGTCATGTCTCTTTAAGCCCCTATTGGCTGTGACGGTTTCACAGCCTTGTTTTGGATTGCCTTAACAATTTTGAGGAGTGCTGGTTGGATATTTTGTAGGATACCCCTCTATTGGAAATTTTTATTGTAAAATATACATAAAACTTACCATGTCAACCATGTTTTAATACACAATTTGGTAGCCTTAAGTGTAATATATTCACAAGGTTGTACAATGATTTTATTATCATTATGCATTTTCATCATCTCAAACAAACCCTGTACTCATGAAAAAATAACTCCCTATTTCCCTCTCTCCCTAGTTCCTGGTAAACTCTGTTTTCCGTCTCTATAAATTAACTATTTGTAGGCACCTTATACAAGTGGAATTATATAATATTTGTCCTTTTGTGTCTGGCTTATTTCCCTTAGCAAAATGTTTTCAAGGTTCATTCACGTAGTAGCACATCTCAGAATTTCATTCCTTTTTTTTTTTTTTTTTTGTTAAGGCTGAATACTGTTATATTGTCCATTCTATGTATACACAAATTTTGTTTTTTATCATTTTATTAGTTACAGGAGAGTTTTATTTCTTCTTTTGGATTTTCTGTTTTTAAATTTTCTTTATAGACATTCATGTCATCTATACACAAAGATTGTTTATTTCTTACTTCCTTATCTGTATACTCTGTTTCCTTGTTGTCTTATTTCACTAGCTAGAACTTCAGATGTAATTGTTAAATAATAATGATGATAAAGGACATGTTTGTGTTGTTCCCAATCTTAGGAAGTATTAAGCTGTAGATTTTTTGTGGATGTTCTTTATCAATTTGAGGATAATTCCCACTAGTCCTAGTTTTCTGAGAGTTGGTACCTTCAAGGGTGTTGGATTTTGTCAAATGCTTTTGCTGCATGAATTTATATGGATCCTATAATTTTTCTTCTTTAACTGCTTAATATGCTGTATTCATTGATTGATTTTAGAATATTAAACCAACCTTGTATACTGAGAATAAATCCCACTTCCTTGTGTTGCATAATTCTCTTTAGAAATTGTTGGATTATATTGGCTAAAATTTTGTTAAGGATTTAAAAATCTGTATTCTTAAGGGATTCTAGTCTGTAGTTTTCCTACAATGTCTTTAACTGCTATTAATATTAGGGTAATGCTAGATTCATAGAATGAATTGGGAAGAGTTCCTTCTGCTTCTATTTTCAAAGAAAAGATTATGTAGACTTGGTATTTCTTCCTTAAATGTGTGTTAAAATTTACCAGAGAAACCATCTGGGACTGGTGTTTTCTTTCTTGTGGTTATTGACTCAACATTCTTGCCTGCTCAGATTATCTATTTCTCCTTGCATGAGTTTTAGTAGTTTGTATAGTTTGTATCTTTCAAGTAATTGCTCCATTTTATCTACTTTATTAAACTTGGGGGCATAGAGTTCATAGTATTCTTTGATTATCCTTTTAATTTTCATGGGACAGTTAATGATAACTTATATCCCATTTCTAATATTGGTACTATATTGCTTATATTTTTAAATTTTCTGGATATTATGATGTTTTGACATCTTTAAAAAAATCCTCTCTGATTTGGGAGAAACTACACCCTCCTGAGGCTAGCCAATTCATAGCTAAGCAAAGGGACTTATCCAGGGAGCATGGCTTTGACATATAAAAAACTACATATCAAGCCATACCTCCTCCGTCTTGGCCTATATACAACAGGCCTTCCTCTGTCTTAACCATTGCAGAGATACCTACCAGATAACTAGGGACAATTGTGTACTCCAAGGCCCTCTGAAATTATTCATACTAGCCAGTCCTAATCTGTTTACTCTACCCTACCTTGCTTTTCCTGTGGAAACTCCAATAGAGGCTCTAGTCAAGGCTTTTCTCTTCCTCCTGTTTTCTGCCTCCTGACTAACTACCCCAAGGCTTCCCCGGGTAAGCCTGTATGGCATGGCATGGCTCCTATTTCTAGGACCTGTGAGTATAATAAAAATTGTTTTCCTCTCATGGACACACATGAGTGACCATCACAGAAAATAACACAGAACAGGTGATTTGGATCTTCTCTTTTTCTTGGTTAGCACAGCTATAAGTTTATTGGTTTTAACTAGATTCTGGTTTCTGTAATTTTCTCTATTGTTTCCCGGTTTCAATTCCATTGATTTTTGTTCTAATGTTTATTGTTATTTTTCTTTCTTTTGCTTTCTTTAAGCTTAATATTTTTCCTTTAGCTGATGAAGGTAGACATTCAGATCGAGTTTAGATTTTTCTTCTTTTCTAATATATGCATTGAATGCTAAGCACTTCAAGCACTGCTTTCAGAGCATTCCATGGGTTTTGATAAGTTATATTTTAATTTTTATTTGGTTTAAAATGTTTTTTAATTCTTCTAGATATTTACCTGTCCATGTATTATTTAGAAGTGTGGGTTTAATTTGCAGATATTTTGTGGTTTTCCAGCTGTTTTGTTACTGATTTTTAGTTTAGTTTTATTGTGATCTGGGACCACAGTTTGCATAATTTCTGTTATAGGTTGAAGTGTGCCACCTCCCCCTCCTTACCATATATTAAAGTCTGAACCCCCAGTACCTGTGAATATGATCTTTACAGATGTAATCAAGTTAGGATGGGGTCATTAGGGTGGCCAAAATCCAATATTACTGGAGACTTTATGAAAAGCAGGAATGCCATGCAAACACAGAAACACACAGTGGAAATGCTACATGATTATAGAGGCAGAGAGAGGTTGTGGTGATGCAGCTGTGAGTCAAGGAATGCCCAGGAGTGACAGCCATCATCAGAAGCTAGAAAAGGGCAAAGAAAGATTCTCCCCTGCACATTTCAAGCAAAACATAGTCCTTCTGATACTGTGGTTTTGGACTTCTAGTCTCCAGACCCATGAGAAAATACATTTCTGTTATTTTAAGCCACTCACTTGGTAGTACTTTGTTACAGCTACCCTAAGCTATATAATTTCTATTCTTTTAAATTTATTAATGTGTGTTATGGCCCAGAATGTGTTCTGGCTTGGTGAACATTCCATGAGACCATGAGAAAAATGTGTATTCTGCTGTTGTTGAAATGAGTATGCTGTAAGTGTCAATTATATCAAGTTGATTGATGGTGCTGTCTAGAGCAACTCTTGCTGATTTTCTGCCCGTTTAACCTATGAATTACTGAAGGAGTGGTGTTGAAGTCTCCAAACATAATAATGGATTTGTCTATTTCCCTTTGCAAATCCAATCAGTTTTGACCTTATGCATTTTGACACTGTTGTTAGCAGCATATACACCAGGATTGTTCTGTCCCCTTGGAGACTTGACTCTATCATTAATGCTGCTCTTTGTCTCTGATTATTTTCCTTGTTGTGATGTCATCTTTGTTTGAAATTAATATAGCTACTCCAGTTTCCCTTTGATCAGTGCTAGCATAGTCTTCCTTTCTTTATAGATGTTATAAATAATTTGTTGTTTTAAAGATGTTTTAACAGCTTGAGTGATTTATTTACACTTATGCAGTGTACTATTCACTGGCTTTCAGTGTATTCACAGAGTTGTACGCCATCAACACAATCAATTTTAATTTTTTTCACTAGCACCCCCAAACCCTCCAACTCCTCAGCCAATCCTCCATCATTTGCCATGCATAGACAACTTCTAAGCTACTTCTATCTCTACAGATTTGCCTTTTCTGGACATTTCCTATAATATGCAGATACATTGAAATAGAATCCTATAGTATGTGATCTTTTGTGAATTATATTAGATAATAGTTGGTCTTTTGTGAATGGCTTCTTTCACTTAGCATAATAGATTCAAGATTTATCCATATTGCTGTATATATATGCTTCATTCTTTTTTGTTTCTGAATAATATTCCATTGTATGATTATACCAATTTTTATTCAACCACTAATCAGTTTATGACCATTATGGGTTTGTTCCATATTTTGGCTATTATGAATAATCCTGCTATAAACATTTGTATATATACTTTTTGTGTGCATTGTGTTTCACTTTGCTTGGGTGTATACTTAGTAGTGGTTGCTGGATTATCTGGTAACTGTGTATAAACTATTGAAGAATGGCTAGACCATTATTCACAGTGGCTGTGCAATTTTCACATTCCTATTAACAGTTTATGAGGGTTTGAGTTTCTCTACATCCTTCTCTACACTTGTTATTGTCCATCTTTTCATTTATTTATTTATTTATTTGAGATGGAGTCTCCCTCTGTTGCCCAGGCTGGAGTGCAGTGGTGTGATCTCTGCTCACTGCAACGTCTGACTTCTGAGTTCAAGTGATTCTCCTGACTCAGGCTCCTGAGTAGCTGGGATTACAGGCATGTGCCACCATCCCGGGCTAATTTTTTGTATTTTTAGTAGAGACTGGGTTTCACCATGTTGGCCAGGCTGGTCTCAAACTCCTGACCTCGGGTAATCCACCTGCCTTGGCCTCCCAAAGTGCTGGGATTAAAGGTGTGCCACGGCACCTGGCTGTTCATCCTTTTGGATGGCCGTTTTAGTGGGTGTCAAGTGGCATATAATTTTGGTTTTAATTTTCATTTCCTTGACTAACAGTATTGAGCAACTTTTCATGTTCTTTTTGGCTATTTGCATATGTTCTTTGGAGAAATCCCTATTCAAGATTCTTTGCCCATTTTTAACATGGGTTGTCTTTTTTATTTTATTCATTCATTATTCTGATACAAGGTCTCACTCTGTCACCCAGGCTTGCACGCAGTGATGTGATCATGGCTTTCTGCAGCCTTGATCTCCCAGGGTCAAATGATCCTCCCATCTCAGTCTCCTGAGTAGTTGGGACTACAGGCATGCACCACTGGACCCAGCTAATTTTTATTTGTCTATTTCCCCTTTTTTTTTTTTTGGTAGAGATGGGGTCTCACTCTGTTACCTTGACTGGTCTGGAACTTCTGGGCTCAAGTGATCCTCCTGCCTTAGCCTCCAAAGTGCTGAGATTGCAGGCATCAGCTACTGCACTCATGTTTTTGAATTTTAAGAGTTCTTTATATAGTCTAGACACAAGTTTTTATCAGATACATAATTTTCAAGAATTTCCCCTCTTCCTGTAGTCTGCCTTCTTACTTTATTTATGGTATTTTTTTGAAACAAAAGGTTTTTAGTTTGATAATGTCTAGTTTATCTATTTTTCTTTTTTGTGGGGGGATGCTTTCGGTTGTCAGAGCTAAGAATCCATCAAAGATTCTTAGAATTGTAATTCAAGGTCATAAAGATTTAAACCAACAGTTTCTTTGAAGAGCTTTAGAGTTTTAGCTCCTAAGTTTAGGTCTTTGATCCATTTTAATTTTTGTACGTGATGTAAGGTAAAGTTCTAACTGCACTGTTTTGCACTAGGATATCCAGTTGTCTCCCCATCTGTTGAAGATGATTCTTTTCCCATTGAATGATCTTGCAACCTTGCTAAAGATCAGTTGACCATACACACATGAAGGATTATTTCTGGACGTCCATTTTATTCAAAAACTATTGGAATTATTAACTGCTTACGTGTTTCAGGCCTGATCCTAAGCGTGAATTAATTTGCTTCTCACAATAACTGTGAAGTGGGCACTATTCTCATTCTCTTTTGACAGATGAAGTGGCCAAGATACAGAGTGTTTTGCCCAAGGCCACATAAGTAACTACTAAGTGACAGTGCTAGTGTAAGAATTTAGGTTGACTAACTTGAGAGCCTGAGATCTTAGCCGTGCATGCTGTAAACAAAGTTAGAAATCAAAACTTCAGAATTCCACTGAAGAGTTCACTTTAAGCAAACGGAGTGAAGGTCAGATTAGCCACTAAGGGTTTGAAAAGCAAAACAGGGAGGGACCTCCTGTCCAGCTTGCTTTCTGTGGAGTAGCGGCAATCGACCTGCCGTTTTTAGTTAAAACTCCTACATCCGCCACTCCCCCCCCCCGCCCCCCAGTTGATAATTTGCACTGGCTGTAAGTCGAATTTGCACTTAGTTCCTGGAACAGTGCTGAGTGGTGCGGTGCCAGAGCCTCCTGCCGCTTTTCACGCAGAACCTGGGAGTGGGAAGGTGTCGGTGCCGGGACTGGAGGTTGTCGGGGATGTGGAAACTCTCGCGGGAAGATGCGTCGTTGCCTCAGTAACCGCGTTGCGGTTGCTGAAGATGGCGGGGCGAGGTCTTGGTCTCACTGTCAGTTAAACTCCAGGCTACTGGGGAGTGTCTGGGCTCCAGCGACTAGGACACCTAACCTCCTTTATCTTCGGGTCTGAAACTCTGTGCCTCTTTTACAGAGAAACAGCTTTCCAGGGACTCCGCTCCCGCCACCCGTTCAGCAACCCCCTACACCTGGACCCAACCTCCTGGCTTTGGAGGAAAAATATAAGTAAGAAATCCAGCGGTTGAGCTTTCTTTCTTTCTTTCTTTCATCTAAGTGAGGCTGCTTACAGGTACTTTTTCTTAAGACTGGCTGGATCTTCAGGACCACTCACTGCAGCATTTTCTTCTCATCATCTAGTTCACTCGCTGTTTATCCTTTCTCTTTCACCTGAGTAGTTCACCTGCGTCTTAGAGGATATTTGAAGTGGGCGAAAATTTAGCCCAAGTAAACAGCAATGTGCGTTTGGAAGTTATTTGAGTAGCAGGAATTGCCACGAATAGTTGAGTTTCTAGCGTAGGTTATTTCGCTTTGTAGCAAGTTCATAGGGTCTACCTTATGTATATTTCCTTTACATTGGTTTCTAAACTGAAAGCATGCTTCCCAGTGCAATCAGAATTACCGTTCTCCTTCAATTTTTTCTTATCTGGTCTCAGTGTAATTACAAGTATCTTGACAAACTTTCATTCTTGGCCCATTCCACTCATCATCCCTAAGTTTTCACATAGCAGCCCATGTAAACTTTTAATTTAATCGTGTAATTTCTTTGCTTAAAACTCTACAGTTGCATTTTAAAAGCTGCTCCTGCCCCCTTTTTGCTTGATCTTATTCCCGCTCCCATTTCCCCCACTAAAACTCTCCATCTTAACTGGCCTTTTAGTCTAAAAACTCCCAGGTTTTTTTCTGTCTCAGGAAAAAGACAGTTCACACACGCCTTCAACCTGTATGGTGAGTGGCCTTCTTTGACCATACTAAGTGGGCTCCCTTGTTGGTCTTTTTCACCATCTTACTGATTTTTCTTTCTAGTTAACATAATTTGTTACAATAAATTCATTTGTTAATTTCCTTTTTGTCTGTCTTTTCCACTGGACTGTAAGTTCCAAGGGCAGAGACCATGTCTGTTTTACTTGCCTTTGTGCATACCCTTATTAAAAAAGTGTCTTTTAACAACTCCCTTTCTTTTTAATTTACTATAAAATAAGTAGTTTAAAATTTGGAAATAGTTGGGAGTTTGTATCAGAGGGTTAAACTAGAGTTACTGTATGATCTATATATGATGTATATTTAAAATTAAAGCATATTTGAAATTAAAACTGAAGTACTATGTTTAGATGAACTATACACCAATTTACCACAGCAAGTAGTAAGATAATCATATCTTCTTCTTTCTGATCAAATGGGCCTATTATCCCAGTCCACAAGTGTACTTAAGCAACTTCATCTGTTGTCTGTATATACTTATCAGCTGTGCGTGAATCAAAATGGTTATTTTCATATTATTATACATATAGTATTAAATACATGGATTAGGTTTGTCAGTTATTTGAGAGTATATTTTGCACCTGGCTCTGGTGCATCGTTAGGGATATAGTCCTGCTTAAAATAAGAAATATACAGGGACTATTATTCTAGCATGGATTGTTTTATAAAGCGTGATGTTACTTGTTCTGTTGTCTATACTCTTGAGTTGTGCACATATGAAGCATATGAATGGAGTAACTCTACACTACCTGAATCTTCTAGAGTACTTCTGTGTCAGGTAGAAGAGCAAAATGTCTGGCCATCCCTCTAAGCAAGAATATAAGATTATAACAGTATAGTATCTATTTTGCCACCTGCTGTCTTGGTATTAGTCATTAGAATGCTACTTCCCAGGGACCTGAATCCAAAACCTTTTGCAATTCTGCTCCTGTTGGAGGAAATAATCACTATTTGAGAGGATAGACTAAGGAAGATGCTAATCACTCAAGTGGATAGATTTTTCAGGCTTCATTCCTGTATTATAATACCAATAGCTAAACAATAAGATTACATGATAACTGGTAGGGCAAGCCCCCTCATAAATCCCAGTTACATTGGGTTTACAGATTAATTTGCAGGTAACGGACTTATTTATGCTATTGAACCTTCCACAAATATGATACCTCTCCATTTACAGGGTTTTTTTTTTAAACCTTTAATAGTGTTTTGGTTTACTACATAAAATTCTTGCATGTATAATTTGCTTCAAGATGCCGAATAGTTTTTGTTGCTATATAATAAGTAGAATTTTTTCAATTATATTTTCTAATTGGTTAGAAATGTAGGATTTTTAGATGTTGGTGCTACATCTGTATTTACATACACACACAGATCTTAGTCCTGCTGGACTCTCTTATTCATTCTATGAAGTCCCTTGGATTTTTTATGAAGACAGTTATATGCAAATTATGATCATTTTCTCCCTTGATAATTCTCCTGCATTCTCTCTTTTTCTCTGTTTAGGACTTCCTATGTGATATGGAATAGAAAAAGTGATGGTGAGCTTCCTTACCTTGTTTATGATTTTGAGAAGCCCACTTTTAATAATCACTAGATTTGAGGTTTGCTCTAGGGTTTTGGTAGATTCTTTTTTTATGTTTAAAATTCTTCCCCTTAATTCCTAATTTGAATTAGTGTTAAATGTATCAAAACTTCTTTTTTCCCCAATTAATTCAGGTGGTGGTATGTTCTTTTTCCATCCTTTAATGCTTTGACATACTAAACTGCAAGGGCAGCTTTTTTGTTTTCCTTTAAAGACTGCTAGATCTGATTGTCATAATTTTTAATATAGGTTTTTGCATCTATGAACAAAAGTGAAGATTTATCTGTTTTATTGGTCTTTTCAGAGAACCAGCTTTAGTTTTCTTGGTAATCTGTGCTACTGTAAAATTTAATTAATCTTTATAGAAATAAAGAAAGACAGATGCTCTAACTGGGATGGATTAATTTTTTTTTTTTTTTTTTTAGTTTTTTGACCTCATGTATTTTCTTATTTTTTAATAAATATATTTAAGTCTTTAAATTTCTCTCCACCTATAGCTTAACTACATTCCAGGACTTCTTTTGATGTATATTTCTCTTGTGGTTATTAAGTTCTAAATATTATGTGGTTTTCACAGTGATTATTTACAAGTGTGTTTTTTTTAGTTTGCAAGCACCTAGAGTTGTTTACTGTTGTCTGCTTTTTACTTTTCTGAGTATGTATGTGGCAGGGTCCTGCTCTGTTGCCCAGGCTGGAGTGCAGTGGTGAAACTATGGCTCACTGCAGCTTTGACCTCCTAGGCTCAAGAGGTTCTCCCACCCCAGCCTCCCAAGGAGCTGGGACTACAGGCACATGCCACCATGCCAGGCTAACTTTTTTTTGTTTGTTTTTGAGGCAGGGTCTCACTCTGTTGCACAGACTGGAGTGCAATGGTGTGATCTCAGCCCACTGCAACCTTCACCTCCCAGGCTCCTAAGTAGCTGGGACTACAGGCATGTGCTAGCATGCACGGCTAATTTTTGTATTATATTTTTTTGTAGAGAGGATGTTTTGCCATGTTGCCCAGGCAGCTGGTCTTTAACTCCTAGACTGAAACGATCTGCCTGCCTCAGCCCCCCAAAATATTATTATTCTGATTTAGGTTACAGGCATGAGCCCCCATGCCCAGCCTAGTTTATTTTAAATTGTGTTATGATTAGAGAATTGATAAGATACTAAGTTTTTTAAATGTATCGAGACTTATTTGTGGGCAAGTGCATGTTCACTTTTTGTAGAAGTTCTTTGTGTTCTTTGATAGAAAGTATATTTATTATTTGTTGGCTAATCTGTTAGATTAAGCCAATTATATTTGTTATCCATGACATCGGTTTCCTCAACTTTTTTGTTGTTGTTCTGGCTTTGTTGGTTTCTGTTAGAAGTGTATTAAAAATAATCAATTATAATTATAGAAAAAATTCCTTATAATTGTGGCCGTTTTTGTTTAGGAATATCTTATTTGACTTATGTAAATCTTGATTCCTTTCATTCTTATGCTGTCTGTTATAACTTTTTTCATCCTTTGTTTTCTTGAACTCCTTACCTCAGGCAATCCACCCACCTCAGCCTCCCAAAGTGCTAGGATTACAGGCGTGAGCCACCGCACCCTGGCTTTCATCCTTTGTTTTCAAACTTTGTATGTCATTTATCAATAAGAGCATTCTTTTTATAACTAGTCTGATAATTTCTGCCTGTTAATAAATGAATTTAACTTATTTACATTATTACATAACGTGAAGTTGTCTTAGCCACCTTATTTTTTATGTTTTCTGTTTATTATGTCTTGTCTTTGGTGCTTGTCTGTCTGCTGCTGGATTGAATGGGTTTTCATTGTGTCTTTATATTGTTACTGGTTTGGAAAGGTGTTAGAGTGCTTTAACTTGGTTCCCTCTGTTTTTTAAGTTAGATAATATTTTACTTTGTTGTTTTGAACACACCCACACTCAGTTAATCATTAGTGTTATTTTTATAAGTCTGTACTAATTTAGATTTAGCACGTTTTTCAATATCTTTATGATTCTTTTTTTCCAGATTCAGTTTCCCTCCTTCCTGAAGTGAAGACGCTTCATTACTTCCTTCTGTAAAAATCTAAGTCTTAAACTCTCCAGTCTTTTAGAAAATTGTTACTTTGCACTTATTCTTCAGTGACAGTTTATCTGAATGTAATTCTAGATAGCTAGTTTTTCCTTCTCAGCCCATTAAAGATATCCTTATATCGTCTGTGGGAGATATAAGGATAAAAATGTTAGAATGTTAGAAATGTTAATGAGCCATCTGCTGTCAGCTTTTTAGATAATTATGCTGGTAGACTATTTTTCTCTGTTCTTTTTAAATAATGATTTGGTAGTTTAGGGAGTCCTCTCTTTATCTTTAAAATTCTGTACTTTCACTATTATACACATGTAGATTTGTTTTCTTTATTCTTCATGAGATCCATGTCTTCAGTTTGGGAAATTCTCAGCATTAGCTCTCTAAATATTGATGTTCTCTCCTCTTGGGATGTCTTGTCTCCTCTCCTCCCCCTCCCCATTTCCCCCTCCCCCTCCCCTTCCCCTCCCCTCATCCCCTCCCCTTCCCCTTCCCCTTCCCCCTCTCCCCTTTCTCCTCCTCTGAGACAGAATCTTACTCTGTTGCCCAGGCTGGAGTGCAGTGGCAGGATCTTGGCTCACAACAACCTCCACCTCCCAGGTTCAAGCGATTCTCATGCCTCAGCCTCCTGAGTAGCTGGGACTACAGGTGTGCAACACCACACCTGGCTATTTTTTTTTTTTTTTTGAGATGGAGTTTTGCTTTTGTTGCTGAAGCTGGAGTGCAGTGGCATGATCTCAGCTCACTGCAACCTCCGCCTCCCGGGTTCAAGTGATTCTCCTGCTTCAGCCCCCAAAGTAGCTGGGATTACAGGTGCCTGCCACCATGCCTGGCTAATTTTTGTATTTTTAGTCGAAACAGTTTCACTATGTTAGCCAGGATGGTCTTGAACACCTGACCTCAGGTGATCTGCCAACCTCAGCCTTTCAAAGTGGTGGGATTACAGGCATGAGCCACAGCATCCGGACTTAATTTTTGTATTTTTAGTAGAGTTGAGGTTTCTCCATGTTGGCCAGACTGGTCTCCTGGCCTCAAATGATCCTTCTTCCCCCACCTCCCAAAGTGCTGGGATTACTACAGGTGTGAGTCTCTGCACTCAGCCCTCTCTGGGATTTCTTTCTATAACTGCTGTTATAGTAGGTACATAACATCTCTCTTCAATGGATGTTAACCTGTCTTTTGTGTTTTTATCCTCTTGTTTTCTGTATCTCCTTGTAGGTGATTTATTTCTGTCTTCTAATTCACACATTCCTTTTTATCAGATTTCTTAATTTCAGTGACTGTTTTTCATTTATGTAATTTGTATTTGGATCTTTTTCATATTCAGAATTCTTTTGTGATAAAATCTGGGTCTTGCCTAATGTTTTTCATTTGTGTGTGTGTGTTTTTTTCCAAATGGTAATTTTAAATCTTTTAAAAATTGTTAATAGTATCTCTTGTTCTTATAATGCAAATTTTCTGTTTCCTCGCATCCTCTGATTCTCTCCTTCAGTGGCTTATTTCTTTACACAATTTATCTTTTCAAAGTCATCTTTAGTAGTTTGCTTTCTGAGAAAGTTTATATATTGTAGATGAATAAATATCCCTATAGGGTGGTTTTCAATTTACCTTTACTAGTTCAGAGTTTTCACTGATTCCACACCAGCTTTTTCTATTTTAAAGTTTTAGCATGGTGTCCCTGTATCATCTGGATAAGATGAATTTGGACTTCCCTCTTGTTTACTCACAAAAGCATCTTTTCTGCCCATGGCTCTGGTTTCATTTCTGCTCACCTAATGTTGTGGGTAGAGTTTTTGTAGTGTGTGCTTCACAGGTTTATCCCTTCCTGACTTACATGTATCAGCTTCTAGCTTTTAAGCTATTTTGGCTTCTGTTCCTGTTTATTGCTCTCACTTTGAATTGCTGCTTTATTCTTAGTACCAGGGAATTTCCTTTGCCTGAGTTTGAGCTTAGCAATGTTTCCTCCGTTACATTTTATCAGACATTTCCGTGGATTTAGAGGAGAATAGCCTTCTCACTCATCTGGGTCCATTATATTAATTGGAAACCTCCATTTAAGTCCTTGTGATTCTTGTTAGGGAAATTTGAAAAATCAGATAATGGCACTTCTAAGATACCTTTAAGTCTTTCTTAGATATATTTCTTTAGACCAAGTAATCCTAAGATATAGAAATATTTCTTGGCTGCCGCGGGCCGGGGAGGGCTCCGGTTGGTCAGCTTAGGGCCCGGGCCATCGTGGGCCCGGGCCATCGTGGGCTCCGGGGAGCGTGCAGGGATGAGCGGGTCCCTCCGCCGAGCGGCGGCAGCTCTGCTCCGCTGGGGGCGTGGCGCGGGAGGCGGTGGCTTTTGGGGTCCAGGCGTGCGGGCGGCGGGCTCGGGCGCGGGCGGCGGCGGCTCAGAGCAGCTGGACGTGCTGGTGAAGAAGGACAAGGTGGTGGTCTTCCTCAAGGGGACGCCGGAGCAGCCCCAGTGCGGCTTAAGCAACGCCGTGGTGCAGATCCTGCGGCTGCACTGCGTCCGCGACTACGCGGCCTACGATGTGCTGGACGACCCGGAGCTCCGACAAAGCATTAAAGACTATTCCAGGGGCCGGGCGCGGTGGCTCAAGCCTGTAATCCCAGCACTTTGGGAGGCCGAGGCGGGTGGATCACGAGGTCAAGAGATCGAGACCATCCTGGTCAACATGATGAAACCCCGTCTCTACTAAAAATACAAAAATTAGCTGGGCATGGTGGCGCGTGCCTGTAATCCTGGCTACTTGGGAGGCTGAGGCAGGAGAATTGCCTGAACCCAGGAGGCGGAGGTTGCGGTGAGCCGAGATCGCGCCATTGCACTCCAGCCTGGGTAACAGCAGCGAAACTCCGTCTCAAAAAAAAAAAAAAAAAAAAAAAAAAAAAAAAAAGACTATTCCAACTGGCCCACAATCCCGCAAGTGTACCTCAACAGCGAGTTTGTGGGGGGCTGTGACATTCTTCTGCAGATGCACCAGAATGGGGACCTGGTGGAAGAACTGAAAAAGCTGGGGATCCACTCTGCCCTTTTAGATGAAAAGAAAGACCAAGACTGTAAGTGAGGGTGGCGGGGTCCTCACTGAGCAGAGAGGGAGCCGTTCATGTCAGAGACTCACTGCCAGAAAAGCCTTACCGATTTTGGTTTTCACTATTGAGACAACAGCTGCTTGCATTGATCATTTTGGTTCGCGAGCAGTTGGGTGATTTTAGTTCAACTGGTGTTTGGGCTAGGAATATTTTATTGTGGACTTCATTACAACCACTGCACTGTAATGATTCAATGCTGTATTATGATATTGCTGTAAACAAAATTCATTCTTATATTGTCGTTTATTCCTGGGCCTGATTCAGGAGTTAAACAGGAGCTTTGGAATCATGACCCCTCTGCAAATGTGTCAGTCTGCAAAGACAATACCTTCCCCCCAGAATTTGTGTCGCTTCTTTTGTTATGGAAAATGATGGGCAAAAAAGAACCTGTGATAACCAGGGGAGTGTTGTTTTTTTTAAATAAACTGCCAGCACAGGGACGCTGTGCATGTCTGAGTTGATCCTGAAGCACATGTGTCTGTAAGGATTTGGACTTAAACATAAGACCTGGCACCATAAAAACCCTAGAAGAAAATCTAGGCAAAACCATTCAGGACATAGGAGTAGGCAAGGACTTCATGACCAAAACACCAAACGCATTGGCAACAAAAGCCAAAATAGACAAATGGGACCTAATCAAACTCCACAGCTTCTGCATGACAAAAGAAACAGTCATTAGAGTGAATCGGCAACCAACAGAATGGGAAAAAATTTTTGCAGTTTACCCATCTGACAAAGGGCTGATATCCAGAATTTACAAAGAACTAAAACAGATTTACAAGAAAAAAACAAGCCCATTCAAAAATGGGCAAAGGATATGAACAGACACTTTACAAAAGAAGACATTCATGAGGCCAACAAACATGAAAAAATGCTCATCATCACTGGTCATTAGAGAGATGCAAATCAAAACTACATTGAGATACCATCTCACGCCAGTTAGAATGGCGATTATTAAAAAATCTGGAGACAACAGATGCTGGAGAGGATGCTGGAGAAATAGGAACACTTTTACACTGCTGGTGGGAGTGTAAATTAGTTCAACCATTGTGGAAGACGGTGTGGCGATTCCTCAAGGACCTAGAAATAGAAATTCCATTTGACCCAGCAATCCCATTACTGGGTATATATCCAAAGGACTATAAATCGTTCTACTATAAGGTCACATGCACACGAATGTTCATTGCAGCACTGTTTACAATAGCAAAGACCTGGAACCAACCCAAATGCCCATCAAAGATAGACTGGACTGGGAAAATGTGGCACATATACACCATTGAATATTATGCAGCAATCAGAAATGATGAGTTTGTGTCCTTTGTAGGGACATGGATGAATCTGGAGAACATCATTCTCAGCAAACTGACACAAGAACAGAAAATGAAATACCACATGTTCTCACTCATAGGCAGGTGATGAACAATCAGATCACATTAACACAGGGAGGGGAGTACTACACACTGGGGTCTATTGGGGGGAATAGGGGAGGGACAGCTGGGGTGGGGGAGTTGGGGAGGGATAACATGGGGAGAAATGCCAGATGCGGGTGAAGGGGAGGAAGGCAGCAAATCACACTGCCACGTGTACCTATGCAACCATCTTGCATGTTCTGCACATGTACCCCAAAACCTAAAATGCAATAAAATTAAAAGAAAAGTGACATTTCAACAGCAGAAAAATTTATATGCTTTTGAATATGTTTATTGTGGTGTTAACCTTTAAAAGTGGAAGGAGGACTTAACAATAGTGACAGAGTTTAGTATATTATGTCAATTTCAATTTATTGAATTATTATATAGCCATTTAACATGCTTATAATGATTACATTGAGATAGATATTCCTTTTATATTGCTGTGGGAAAACAGTATAAAATTGTGTATATGCTATAGATGAAAATTAGGGAATATTAAAAATAAAAATGATTGGATGGTGGTGGTAGGATTATGGGCAGTTTTTCCTTTAAAAACAATTTCTTTCAATAATACTGTCATTCTTGCAGTCTTAATGTAGAATCAAGTAAATAGTATTTCTATTCTTGCTAGTTTCCAAGTAGAAGCATAATTTAAAAAGGAATGATAGGTGGAAATCAATATAGTCACCTTTATTTCTGAGGAAGCTTGATATTAAAGTATGTAGCTGAAATGTGAGCCACCTTGGGTCTGCTCACTAAACCTCACATTTAGCTCCCCAGTTCCATCAACACCCCAAACCATATCAGGTCTCCCCAACACCCTGCCCACAATTAGAACAGGGCCTGTCTCTGGAGAAGCAAGGATAGAACTTGTATTCTCTTCAGGTAGGCTAAACCCAAGAAGGTAGTGAGTGGAACAGAGTTGAACTTGACCAATTCATTCTTCCTAAATGTATTAGTCAGGTAAGTTAGTTCACTTGAAGTTAATGAGGGCCACAGAAAGGCTAATACTTAGTGTTTGAGTTCCTACCACAAGGAAGGAGGAATCATGAGTTGAGGATAAGTTCTTAACAGCTGTATTCATCTTAGAGTAAGAATGCTAAATATATATATTGGCATTTGTTGATTAGGTCACTTGATAACGTATAATTGCTAAAGTTTAATTTTTATTTTTGTTAGGATCTTTAGTATATTCCAGTTATTATTTTCTGCTTTTAGGCATTTAAATGCAGAATTGCAGCCAAAAACAGCTGACGTGGTTCGACAAGCTAAGGAAATAATAGTAAGTAAATGTACAGTTAGTAATAATTCCACATTAATGCTTGTGTTTTACCTTTTTAATTTGATATATGATATATATACAAAAAAATTAGCCAAAGCATGAGTGTTCAGTTCAATTAATTATTACAAACTGAACATTAATATATATGCATAGGTATCAGTATGTTTATATGCATGAGTTTTTAGTAAGCACACATTTTCTGAAAGCCACTGAAAAAGTATTTTCCATTTAGATGCATCAGTCATCTAAATTCTCACTGTAAATTATCATTATTAATTGATAGGATAGAGTAGCTCTCCTTAGAGGAGTAAAGAGTCTATTTTCAAGCTTTAACCAGTTCTTACCTAATTTTAATTCTTACTTTCTGTCCTCCCTATCCCCCAAAATGGAGTTGATGGAACCAGGGAAGGAAACCTTGGCAATATTTTATCTTAATACCTTATACAAATCTATGATTATTTGTTAGTTTAGGAATAAGAAATGTATCATACATAACATTTCAAGTAACATATTTTGATAATGGTTACAGATTTGCTAGTTAGATTTATAATTAAATTTTTACTAAAAATATTTTTATTTCATCTACCAGTTTTTGCCAGTGTCTGAAGAGCAGGAAAATACTTGTACGAAAGGATCCCACCTTATAGTAGAATGACAGATTCATTACATTTTCTGCTTAGCGAGCCCACTAAGAAGAATTTCCCCCTGCAAATAAAACACATAATAGAAAACTGAGACAAGCTAGGAGAGGGGTTGGGGAGTAGATTCCCACCTCTGCAGAAGCGAACAACATAAAGCTTCTCGTGTTTAATTTTTGTTTACTCTCTCTTTAAAATTTTAATGTTTTTAGTTACATGGTAAGTGTGTATATTTATGAGGTAAATGAGATATTTTGATACGGGCATGCATTGTGCAATAATCACATCATGGAAAATGGGGTATCCATCTCCTCAAGTATTTACCCTTTGTGTTACAATTCAATTATACTCTTTTAGGATTTTTTAAAGTACAATTATTTAAACTATAATAAACCTGTGTGCTATCAAATACTAGATACTATTCATTCTTTCTAACTGTATTTTTTTGTACCCATTAACCAGCCTTATCTCCCTCCCTTGCATCCCCCACTATCCTTCCCAACCTCTGGTAACCATCCTTAACTCTCTGTCTCCATATGTTAAGTTTTGATTTTCAGATCCCTAAAGTAAGTGAGAATATGTGAAGTTTGTCTTTCTGTACCTGGCTTATTTCACTCCGTGACCTCCAGTTACATCCATGTTGTTGCAAGTGACAGGGCCTCCTTATCTTTTATGGCTGAATAGTACTCCATTGTGTATGTGTACCACATTTTATTTATCTGTTCATTTGTTCGTGGACAGTTTGGTTGCTTCCAGATCTCGGCTCTTGTGAATAGTGCTGCAACAAACACGGAAGTGCACTTATCTCTGATATACTGCTTTCCCTTCTTTTGGGCATATACCCAGCAGTGGGATTGCTGCATCATATGATAACTTTAACTTTTTGAGGAATCTCCAAACTGTTTCCTTTGTGGTTGTACTAATTTACCTTCCCACCAACAGTATACCAGGGTTTCCTTTTTCCACATCCTCACCAGCATTTGTTATTGCCTGTCTTTTGGTTATAAGCCATGTTATCAGAGGTAAGATGATATTGTAGTTTTGATTTGCATTTCTCTGATGATCAATGACATTGAACACCATTTTTTATGCCTATTTGCCTTTTTTTTTTTTTTTTGAGAAATGTCTATTCAGATCTTTTGCCCATTTTTAAATTGGGTTATTAGATTTGTTTCCGTAGAGTTATTTGAGCTCTGTGTATTTTCTGCCTTGTAATCCCTTATTGATGGGTAGTTTGCAAATATTTTCTCCCATTCTGTGGGTGCTCTCTTCACTTTATTGATATGTTTCCTTCACTGCAGAAGCTTTTTAACTTGATCTGATCCCATTTGTCCATTTTTGCTTTGGTTACATGTGCCTGTGGCATATTATTTGATAAATCATTGTCTACTCCAATGTCCTGAGTTTCCCCAATGTTTTATTCTAGTAATTTCATAGTTTTGAGGTCTTAGATTTAAGTCTTTAATCCATTTTGATTTGATATTTGTATATTGGAAGAGGAAGGGGTCTAGTCTTGCTCTTCTGGGTGTGGATATTCAGTTTTCCCAGCACCATTTATTGAAGAGATTATCCTTTATCCAGTGTGTGTTCTTGGCAACCTTGTCAAAAATGAGTTCACTGTATGTATATGGATTTGTTTCTGGATTTTTCTCTATTCTGTTCTACTGCTCTGTGTGTCTGTCTTTGTGCCAGTACTTGATGTTTTAGTTACTATAACTCGGTAGTATAATTTGAAGTCAGGTAATGTGATTTCTCCAGTTTTGCTCCTTTTGCTTAGGATAGCTTTGGCTGTTCTGGGTCTTTTGTGGTTTCATATAAATTTTAGGATTTTTTTTCTATTTATGGGAAAATGCAATTGGTATTTTGAAAGGGGTTGCATTGAGTCTGTAGATTGCTTTGGATAGTACGGACATTTTAACAATATTGATTTTTCTAATCCATGAACATGGGATATCGTTTCATTTTTTTTGTGTCCTTTTCAATTTCTTGCATTGATGTTTTATGGTTTTTGTTGTAGAGATCTTTTACTGCTTTGGTTATGTTAACTCCTAGGTATTTAATTTTATTTGTGGCCCTTAATTTTTTATTTGTGGGATTACTTTTTTTATTTTTTTTCAGATTGTTGACTGTTGGCATATAGAAACACTACTGATTTTTGTATGTTGATCTTGTATCCTGCAACTTTACTGAGTTTCTCACTTCTAATAGTTTTTGATGGAGTCTTTAGTTTTTTCCTAATATAAAAGCATACCATCTGCAAACAAGGATAACTTAACTTCTTCCTTCTGATTTGGATGCCCTTTATTTCTTCATCTTGTCTGATTGCTCTAGTTAGGACTTTCATTACTATGTTGAATAACAGTGGTGAAAGTGGGCCAGTTCTTAAAGGAAAGGCATTCAGTTTTTTCCATTTGGTATGACACTAGCTGTGGGTCTGTCATATATGGCTAGTATTATATTGAGGTCTGTTCCTTTCATACCTAGTTTTTGAAGTGTGTTTACTGTGAAGAGATGGTGAATTTTATCTAATGGTTTTCCAGGATCAGTTGAAATGATCATATAGTTTTTGTCCTTCATTCTGTTGATATGATGTATCACACTGACTGATTTGTGTATGTTGAACCAGCCTTGCATCCCTGGGGTAAATCCCATGTGGTCAGGGCAAATGATATTTTTAATGTATTATTGATTTCGGTTTGCTAGTATTTTTTGAGGATTTTTGTATCAACATTCATTAGAGATATTGGCCTGTAGTTTTCTTTTTGTGATATGTCTTTGTCCGGTTTTGTATCAGGGTAATACTGG
Organism: Saguinus oedipus; assembly: GCA_031835075.1. Lineage (NCBI taxonomy): Eukaryota > Metazoa > Chordata > Mammalia > Primates > Cebidae > Saguinus > Saguinus oedipus. The sequence continues at coordinate 54,430,343 of CM063177.1, forward strand.
CCTCATAAAATGAGTTTGGAAGTACTCCCTCCTCCTCAAATTTTTGAAATAGTTCGAGTAGGATTGGTATTAGTTCTCTAAATGTTGATAGAATTCAGCAGTGCAGTAATCAGGTCCTGGGCTTTTCTTTACTGGGAAATTTTTTTTATTGTGGCTTCAATCTTGTTACTTGTTATTGTTCTGTTTAGGTTTTGGATTTCTTCATGGTTCAATCTTGGTAGGTTGTATGTGTGTGTCTAGAAATTTATTGATTTCCTCTAGATTTTCCAATATATTGGCATATAGTTGCTCACAATAGCCACTAATGAGCATTTGAATTTCTGCAGTGTCAGTTGTAATGCCTCATTTTTTAATCTCTAATTATATTTATTTGGGTCATCTCCCTTCTTTCTTACTCTGCTAATTTTGCTTATCTTTTTAAAAAACTTCTTGTTTCATTGATCTTTTCTTCATTTCAAATTCATTTATTTTTGTTCTGATCTTCTTTTCTCCTGCTAATTTTGGATTTGCTTTGCTCTTGCTTTTCTGGTTCTTTAAGATACATTGCTGGCTGGATGTAATGGCCAATGCCTGTAATTCCAACACTTTGGGAGGCCAAGGCAAGTGGATTACTTGAGCCCAGAAGTTTGAGACCAGCCTGGGCAACATATGGTGAAAGTCCATCTCTAAAAAATATACAAGTTAATCAGATGTGTTGGTACGTGCTTATAGTCCCAACTACTTGGCGAGCTAAGGAGGGAGAATTGTTCAGTCCAGGGAGGTCCAGGCTGTAGTGAGCCATGATTATGCCACTACACTACAGCTGGGGCAAAAGGGGGGGGAAAAAAAAAAAAGAAAGAAAGAAAGAAAGAGATGCATTGCTAAGTCATTTATTTGAAATTTTTATTCTTTTTTGTTATAGGCACTTACAGCTACATATTTCCCTCTTACTACTGCTTTCAATCTATCTCATAGATCTAGGTATGTTGTCTTTCCATTATCATTTATTTCAAGAAATTTCTAAATTTCCTTCTTAATTTCTTCATTGACCCACTGGTCATTTAGGAGCATATTGCCTATTTTCTTTTTTTTTTTTTTTTTTGAGACAGAGTTTCACTCTCGTTACCCAGGCTGGTGTGCAATGGCACAGTCTCAGCTCACCACAACCTCCACCTCCTGGGTTCAGGCAACTCTCCTGCCTTGGCCTCCTGAGTAGCTGGGTTTACAGGCACATGCCACCATGCCCAGCTAATTTTTAGTATTTTTAGTAGAGATGGGGTTTCACCGCATTGATCAGGATGGTCTCGATCTCTTGACCTCATGATCCACCCGCTGGGATTACAGGCTTGAGCCACTGCGCCCGGCCTATTTTCTATGTCTTTGTATAGTTTCCAAAGTTGTTCTTATTCTAGTTTTATTCCATGTGGTCAGAGAAGATGCTTGATATTGTTTCAGTTTTCAAAATATTGTACAACTTGTTTTGAGACCTAACATATGGCCTGTTCTTAAGAAGGCTATATATGCTGAGAAGAATAATGTGTGTTCTGTAGTCCTTGGATGAAATGTTCTGTAATGTCTGTTGGGTCCATTTGTTCTGTCGTGCAGATTGAGTCTGATGGTTGTTAAGTTTCTTTCTGGGAGAGCTGTTCAGTGCTAAAAGTGGGTGCTGACATCTCCAGCTATTATTGTATTGCAGTCTAGCTCTCTCTTTAGCTCAAATAATATTTGCTTTATGTATCTGGGTGCTCCAGTGTTATGTCCATATATATTTACAGTGATTATATCCTGTCGTTGGGTTGACCCCTTTAGCATTATATAATGACCTTGTCTCTAGTTACAGTTTCTGTTTTGAAATCTATTTTGTTTAAGTATAGATTCACCTGCCTTTGTTGTTGTTGTTGTTGTTTCTATTGGTGTAGAATATCTTTCTCTATCCTTCTATTTTCAGTCAATGTATATCTTTATAGGTGAAGTGTGTTTCTTGTAAGCAACAGATCATGGGGTCACGTTTTGTCATCCATTCAGCCAGTCTGTCTTTTGATTGAAGAGTTTAGTCCACTTACATTCAGTGTTATAACTGATAAGGGACTTAATCATGCCATTTTATTATTTATTTTCTGGTTGTCTTGTAGTATCCCTTCCTGTGTTCTTTTTATCAAAATTGATTTTTTCTTGTGGTATAATTTAATTTCCTGATTTTTATATTTTGTGTGGTCTTCATGTGTTTTTTGATTTGAGGTTACTGTGAGGCTTGCAAATACTATCTTATAACCCATTGCTGTAAGCTGATGACAAGTTGACACCAATTACATAAACAAGCATGTAAAAAGAAAACTAATAAAAACTCTACACTTTACTTTTATCTCCCTAGTTTGTTTTTGTTGTTGTTGTTGTTTTTGAGACGGAGTTTCACTCTTGTTACCAAGGCTGGAGTGCAATGGTGCAATCTTGGCTCATGGCAACCTCCACCACCATGCCCAGCTAATTTTTGTATTTTTAGTAGAGATGGGGTTTCACCATGTTGACCAGGATGGTCTTGATCTCTTGACCTCGTGATCCACCCACCTCAACATCCCAAAGTGCTGGGATTATAGGCATGCGCCACCGCACCTGGCTTATCTCCCTGATTTTTAACTTGTTGTTCCTGTTTGTCTTATTAGACATTATTAATCATTTAGTCTTTCTACTTGAGAGTAGTTTATACACAATTACAGTGTTATAATATTCTGTATTTTTCTATGTGTTTACTATTACCAGTGAGTTTAGTACCTTCAGATGATTTCTTCTTACTCATTAACATGCTTTTCTGTTAGATTAAAGAATTACCTTCAGCATTTCTTGTAGGACCAGTCTAGTGTTGATGGAATGCCTCAGCTTTTGTTTCTCTGGAAATTTCTGTCATTCTCTTTCATGTTTAAAGACTATTTTGCTATTCTAAGGTAAATGATATTTTTTTTTCCTTCGGCACCTTAAAAACATCATGCCACTACCTCCTGGTCTGTAAGGTTTCCACTGAGAAGTCTCTTGTTTGATGTATTGGAGCTTCTTTGTGTGTTGTTTGTTTCTTATCTCTTGCTTTTTTTTAGGATTGTTTCTTTATCCTTGACCTTTAGGAGTTTGGTTATTAAATGCCTTGAGGTCATCTTTTTTGGATTAAGTCTGCTTGGTGTTCTGTAATCTGCTTGCATTTGAACATTGATATGTTTCTCTTGGTTTGGGAAGTTACCTGGTATTATCCCTTCAAATAAACTTTCTACCTCTGTCTTTCTTTCTGCCTCTTCTTTAAGGTCAATGATGCATACATTTGCCCTTTTGAGCCTGTTTCCTAGATCTTGTAGGAGTGCTTCATTATTTTTTCTTTTGTCTCCTCTGACTATATTTTCAAATAGCATGTCTTCAAGACTACTAATTCTTCTGCTTGATTAGTTCTGTTGTTAAGAGACTCTAATGCAGTCTTCAGTATGTCAGTTGCATTTTTAACTCCAGAATTTCTGCTTGATTCTTCATAATTATCTCAATCTCTTTGTTAAATTTATCTAATAGAAATTTGAATTTCTTCTCTGTTATTTGAGTTTCTTTGAGTTTTCTCAAAGCAACTATTTTGGATTCACTGTCTGAAAGGTCACATGTCTCCGTTTTTCCAGGATTGGTCACTGGTATTTTATTTAGTTCATTTGGCAAAGTCATGTTTTCCTGGATAATCATGATGCTTATAGATGTTTGTCAGTGTCTAGGTATTGTAGTCTTCATATTCTCAGCTTTCCATCTTTCTTGAGAAGACTTTCCATTTATTCAAAGGGACTTAGGCCCCCTGCCCAATATCACTGGGGTTCTTGGAGACTCATAGAGGCCTTGGTGGTCTTGGATAAGATCCAGAAGAATTCTCTGGGTCACCAGGCAGAGACTCTTGTTCCCTTCCTTTACTTTCTCCCAAACAAATGGAATATCTTTCTCTTTGCCCTGAGCTGCCTGAAACTGGGGGTATGGCAATGTAAGCAGTCCCTGGACAGCACCAGTGCGATTTGTGCTGGGTCACGCCTGAAGCCAGAAAAGCACTGGATCTTGCCCACAGCCCCTTGTAAACACTACCTGGCTACCACCTATGTTCACTCAAGGCCCTTGAGCTCTACAATCAGCAGGTGATGAGGCCACCCAGGTTTGTGTTCTTCCCCAGGCCCTGGGTGGGTCCAGAGATGCTGTCTAGGAGTCAGAAATTGAAGTTAAAAATCTTAGAAATGTAGCTGGTGTTGGCCGGGCGCAGTGGCTCAAGCCTGTAATCCCAGCAGTTTGGGAGGCCGAGGTGGGTGGATCACGAGGTCAAGATATCAAGACCATCCTAGTCAACATGGTGAAACCCCGTCTCTACTAAAGATACAAAAAATTAACTGGGCATGGTGGTGCGTGCCTGTAATCCCAGCTACTCAGGAGGCTGAGGCAGGAGAATTGCCTGAACCCAGGAGGTGGAGGTTGCGGTGAGCCAAGATCGTGCCATTGCACTCCAGCCTGGGTAACGAGCAAAACTCCATCTAAAAAAAAAAAGAAAGAAATGTATCTGGTGTTTTAGTGTTTTGTGGCTAAGCTGGCACTCAGACTACAACATAAAGTCCTTCTGCTCTTCCCTTCCCTTTCCACAGGCAGAGGAGCCTCTCCTTGTAATCATGGCCACCAATAGTCTACAGCAGGGTTTTTCCAGGCCGCTGCTGGTGTTCACTTAAAGCCCAAGGGCTTTTTCAGTCAGGTTGTGGTGAATGCTGCCAGGCCTGGGACTCACCCTTCAGGGCAATGGGCTCCCCTCTGGCCCTGGGGAAGTCTGGACATTCTGTCTAAGAGTCAAATCCTGGAAACAGGGGTCACAGGACCTCAAGAGCCCACTTGGTGCTCTACCGTGCAGTGACTGCTGATATGTAAGGTACAATGACAGAGGCCCCTTTACTTTTCTGTCTGCTTTCACAAGCAGAAAGAGTAGTCACTGCAACTGGGAATGTGCTGGGTCACCCCTGAAGTCAGTATGTCTCAGAGCCCAAGGCCCATGGAATACTATTAGTACCTTGGCATTGTTGCTATTTTTGACCCAAGGTCTCTTTGGTCCACAGGTGATGAATGCTGTCAGAACTGGGTCCTTCCCTTCAAGGCAGCAGGTTCCCTCTTGGCCCAGGGTGTGTTTAGATATGTCACTCAGGAGCTAGGGCTTGTAATGGTGGCCTCATGACTCTACCTGGCACCCTATTAGCTGCCTTCCATGGCTGAGGTGGTATCTAAGATGCAAGACAACATCCTCTTTATTCTTTGCTCTCCTCTCCTTAAACAGAAGGAAGAAGATACTTTTGTTGCTGCAAACTGCACTGGCTGGTGTTGGGGAAGGCATGGTATAAGCAATAGTTTAGAGCCCCAGTTGATGTCTCCCTAGGTTATAGTTGGTGTCTCTCGAGGTCCCACCCTAGTCCTCTGGCTCTGAGCCGAGCCCAGCACTAGGAGTTAACTGGAAATTGGAGTCCCTGTATCCCTGTGCCCTTCAAGTTTACCTAGGACCCCAGAGGACTTTTGCTAAAGAAACTCAAGTTCTGGGGCCCAAAGTGGCTCCGGCCAGATATCGTGGCGCTTGCGAAGGTGAGGCCAAGAGTTCAAGGCCAACCAACCTCAGCAACCTTACAAGCTCTCAATGATTGGCAAAAAAAAAAAAAAGAAACTCAAGTTCTGACCTATGGGATGGGCAATTTTTCCTCTGGCTAGAGCTGGTCCAAATGCTTCCTCCATGCATAGGTACTGTGTTAGCCCCACATGACTTTGCTCTCCACTCTGACAGGACAACACTGAGTTCACTGTACAATCCCCCAGTCACTGCGCTCTCCCTCCTTCATGTGCACAGACTCTTTAGGATGCACAGGCACTGCAGAAGGGAGTCAGAGAGGGGTGTTGTCAGCGATTTAAGACTATCTGTCCAACCTTCTTCAATCTCTCTTTCAATAATATAAAGTTAAATCCAGGTACTGTGATTGCTCACCTGATTTTTGCTTCTTGTGATGGTGTTTTTGTGCTCAGGTAATTGTTTAAATCTGGTGTTCCTGCAGAGGGTATGAATAGTATAGGCTTCTATTTCACCGTCTTGCCCCACTGTCATTTCTTGATGTGTCTTTGCCAAAAGCTTTTACTCCCAATACTTCATTTTTAGCATCTTCACAGTCTTCTCAATATTGAAGTGTTTCCCAATATAAGTTTTTTTACCCATTAAGTGAATTTTTTTTTTCATTTCTTGTGCCTCCTAATTTCCACTGTGTGCTGTGTAAGGTGGAAGAGTCTAAAGAGATGGGGAACCCAAAGTTAGAAATATTATGTAAAGGCCTTGATATTCTTACATTTTTCCCTTAGGATGGAATTTTTTAACCCAGAACAAATGAAAGGTACAACTAGTATTATAGACTTTATCTTCATACTATAGCATGTAGAATTCTGTGCCTTTACATTATGGAAACCTGGGACAATTCTGAAATGATGAATGTTCAGAGAGGCAGTTAAATATATCTTAGTGGCCACTTTTTCTTTTTTTCTATATGATATATGACCTATCTTTACTCATTTAAGAGAGATCAGCAAGAAGTAAAATCTAGGCCTATTTTAACACAAATGAGATCATGTGATGACAAAGATGATTACAGTTTAAGGTAAGTAACTTAAGTTATCAAGCACCATTTTTTCTAATGATGTACATGGATCTTTTACTATGTAAGATCTTTTTGCATGCAACATGGAAAATCTATCATTTGAAGAATAATGTATTATAGGGCACTTATACAAATCAAACACAGCTCAAGCCCTTAACCTACTTTATCTCATGTAATTTTCAAAATATTATTTTGAAATGTATATTCTTGTCTTCATTTCTTTAGAGAGGAAACAGGAAAAGCATAGAACCTATGTCATTAAAACTATGAAAGCATATTGTAGCAGAGGCAGCATGATCACTAAACATTTCAAGTCTCTTACAGTTGTCAGTGGGCTATGAACAGAAATTTAGTTAATCTCTTCCAAGCCAAAATAGGCAAGAATTGGTGTGTGAACATCCATCTGACTTTCCATACCATGAAGATGAGTAGAATTCCAATTAGTAATTTCTCCTAGCCTGGTCTCTGGGTGACCATGTGTGGAACATGTTGAAAAAATGGCTCTTCTCCCTCTCTACTGCTACATTGAATTGGTGAAGCCACTGGAATTTTCAGGTTACTATCCTGCTTGTCTTTGCTAATGTTGAAATTGGTATTGGGATTGGAATGCTGCATAACAAAAACTCAGAAATGTGGTATTACCTTAGCAGTTAGGGAAGAGCCAGCAAGGAAACTGATGTTCAAGGCTGAAAAGATAGAGGATTAATGTTACGTAGTGGCAATGAATTTAGTAAAACTATCATCTGTGGTAATTGGGGAGGCACAACAATCTAACAAACTTGTTCTCTGGAAAAAGAGGATGGAACACAGAATATTAGCAGTATGTACTGTTAAAGAGACAAATTTGGGAAAGGATTGGCTGATTTGCAAGCAGAAATAAAAGAGAATACCTGATTTTCTAATTCAGAGACACAAAGATTTACAATCATGATTTCTTTGAAGAGCTTTATGGTTTTAACTCTTACCTTCAGGTTCTTTGATCCATTTTGAGTTAATTTTTGTTGGTGGCATAAGAGTCAACCTCCCTTCTTTTGCACATGGATAGCCATTTGTTCAGCATTATTTACTGAGACTATTCTTTCCCCATTGAATGTTCTTAGCCCTCTTATCAAAAATCAGTTGACTGTAGACATATGGTTTTTATTTTTGGACTTTAATATGTGTTCTATTGATCTGTATAGCTGTTATGACAGTAGCACACTCTTGATTACCCTTTTGTAATTGTGGAGTTGTGAAGTAAGCTGGTTTTAGACCTCAAGAATTACAATGTAAAATAGAGAAAATGTTTCAGGAACAGAAACTTATCAAAATTCAATCTTGAGGCAAATAGCAGACTAAACATGTGGACTTCCATGACTATTGATAAAATTTTTTTTTTTTTTTTTTTTTTTGGTAGAGATAGGGTTATGCCATGTTGGCCAGGGTGATCACGAACTCCCAGCCTCAAGTGATCCACCTGCCTCAGCCTCCCAAAGTGCTGTGATTACAGGTATGAGCCACTGCCCAGCCAAAGTCATTTTTTAAGTATTCTTTTTTTTTTAGCCTAGATATTTCTTTTTTTTCTTTTTTTGAAAGAGAAAAAAGAAAACAAGAAAAAGAGAGAAAAGAAGAAAGAAAAAATGAGAGAAAGAAAGAAGAAAAGAATGAAAGAGAGAAAGAGAAAGAGGGAGAGAGAATGGGAATCTTGTTCTATTGCCCAGGCTAGAATGCAATCTAAAAATGGGTATTAAAAACCTCTTTTATGCCAATAAATGTGCTTAACAATGGAGACAGGAAGGAATAAGGGAGGAAAATAACAAACAAGCAGCCAACCAATATTTCATTTAAACCTGTGAAATGCTATGCAATCGCTGAGGAGTGATTCACTTCCAATTACGTAGTCACTTTTAGAGTAGGTGTGATGTGGTACTGATAAGAATGTATGTTTTGTGGATTTGGGGTGAAGAGTTCTGTAAATGTTTATTAGGTTTGCTTGTTCCAGGTCTGAGTTCAAGTTCTGTATATCCTTGTTAATTTTCTGTCTCATTGATCTGTCTAATATTGACAATGTAGTGTTAAAGTCTCCCACTATTATTGTGTGGGAGTCTAAGTCTCTTTCTAAGTCATTAAGAACTTGCCTTATGTATCTGGGTGCTCCTGTATTGGGTACACATATATTTAGGATCATTAGCTCTTCTTGTTGTATCGATCCTTTTACCATTATGTAATGACCTTCTTTGTCTCTTTTAGTCTTTGTTTCTTTAAAGTCTATTTTATCAGAGACGAGAATTGCAACTCCTACTTTTTTTCTCTCTCTCTCCATTTGGTTGGTAAACCTTCCTCCATCCCTTTGTTTTAAGTCTTTGTGTATCCTTTCATGTGATGGGTCTGGATACAACATACCAATGGGTTTTGGCTTTTTATCCAATTTGCCTGTCTGTGTCTTTTGATTGGGGCATTTAGTCCATTTAAATTTAGGCTTAATATTGTTATGTGTGAATTTGATCCTGCCATTTTGATGCTAGCTGGCTGTTTTGCCCATTAGTTGATGTAGTTTCTTCATTATGTTGATGCTCTTTATCATTTGGTATGTTTTTGGAGTGGCTGGTACTGGTTGTTCCTTTCTATGTTTAGTGCCTCTTTCAGGAGCTCTTGTAAAGCAGGCCTGGTGGTGATGAAATCTCTAAGTACTTGCTTGTTCGCAAAGGATTTTATTTTTTCCTTCACTTATGAGGCTTGGTCGGGCTGGATGTGAAATTCTGGGTTGAAAGTTCTTTTCTTTAAGGATGTTGAATATTGGCCCCCACTCTCTTCTGGCTCATAGGGTTTCTGCTGAGAGATGTGCTGTGAGTCTGATAGGCTTCCCCCTTTGAGGGTAACCTGACCTTTCTCTCTGGCTGCCCTTAGTATTTTCTCCTTCATTTCAACCCTGGTGAATCTAATGATTATGTGCCTTGGGGTTGCTCTTCTTGAGGAATATCTTTGTGGTGTTCTCTGTATTACCTGTAGTTGAGTATTGTCCTACCTTGCTAGGTTGGGAAAGTTTTCCTGTATAATATCCTGAAGAGTATTTTCCAGCTTGGATTTATTCTCTTTGTCACATTCAGGTACACCTATCAAACGTAGATTAGGTCTTTTCACATAGTCCCATATTTCTTGGAGACTTTGCTCATTCCTTTTTATCCTTTTTTCTCTATTCCTGTCTTCTCATTTTATTTCATTAAGTTGGTCTTTGACCTCTGATATTCTTTCTTCTGCTTGATCAATTCAACTGTTAAAATGTGCATACTTTGTGAAGTTCTCATGTTGTGTTTTTCAGCTCCATTAATTCACTTATATTCCTCTCTAAATTGTCTATTCTCATTAGCATTTCATCAAACCTTTTTTCAAGATTCTTAGTTTCTTTGCACTCCGTTAGAACATGTTCTTTTAGCTCACAGAAGTTTCTTATTATCCACCTTCTGAAGCCTGATTCTGTCAATTCATCACACTCATTCTCCATCAGGCCTTGTCCCATTGCTCATGAGGAGCTGTGATCCCCTGTAGGAGGAGAGACATTCTGATTTAGGGTGTTTTCAGCCTTTTTGTGCTGGTTTCTTCCCATCTTTGTGGATTTATCCACCTGTCATCTTTGTAATTGCTGACTTTCAGATTGGATCTCTGAGTGGATGACCAGCTTGTTGGTGATGATGTTTTTTCTGTTTCTTAGTTTTCCTTCAGCAGACACCCCTCCCCCACAGAGCTGGACCTTCTCAGGTTCAGCTGTGCTTGCTGTGAAACTCTCAATCCTCAGACTTCCAATTGCTGTTTTTTTGTGGGGGAATTTCCCCTGTGGCGACCCACTGTGCCAGCTGAAATTGCTGTGTTGAGATTCATGGCGCTTTTCTGCCCAGGAATCTCTCAATCTGGCTCCCTGTTTCAGTCCCCTTTTCAATCAGCTGAATGAGCGACTCTGCCTTCCTGGAGCTCCAAACGCCAACCAAAAGGGCCCCCAGTCCTGTATACTCTGCATTGAGAACCGCTGCACTGGGACGCCAGCAGAAAAGCCGCGCTGGACAAACGAGTCGCACTGGTGACCTGCAGGGCTCCTCCACCAGGAATCTCCTGGTCTGTGGGCAATAAAAATTCATCTGGAAGTGTGGCATCCACTCAGTCTCTGCGCTTTCACTGGGAGCTACAATCCTGAGCTGCTGCTAGTCGGCCATCTTGGATCACTCTCTCTCTTGATAAAATTTTTCAGTGGATTAAGACTCCTCAGGGAAAGGATCAGATTAAATGGCATGTAGGGAAACTTTTCATTTGGATAAAATGGCCCAAGACAAAGACCTAACTAAAGTTATAGTCTCTCCTTAGAAGCTTGACAGTGTAAAAGTAACCCATTTTTAAATTGAGAAAGAGATGTCAGGTGAAGAAATAAATAAAGGATTAGTCTTGGAAAGAATTGTAGGTGATGTAAAGACATGTAGGACTGACTGAAATTAGGGAAGAAACTCATTAGTTTGGGGGAAGTTTTATCAGCAAAGAAACTTTAAGAATGGACTAAAATTATTTGTGGCTTTTAAAATATTAAAACAATCATGGGTCTCCCACCTCCCAGTATTCTGAAATTAAGAAGCAGGCTGTAAGAGCTGCACAGCCCTACAGGGTTTAGAAACAAAAGAGAAGTTTATTACTGACATGGCAGTATATTTAACTCATATGAAATATTGGGACATTATTTATTTATTCAAAAATAATTATTGGATGTGATCCAGTGTTTCTCTTTCTAGATATTTACCCAAGAGAAATATAGACATATGTTCACAAAAAAAAACCTGCATGCAAATTTTTAGAGCAGTTTTATTAATAATTACCAAATCCTGAAAATAATTCAAATATTTATCAAATAGTGGCTGGATAAACAAATTGTGGTATATCCATGCAATAGAATACTACTGGGCAATAAAAAGCCATGAACTACTAATAGAATAATAACATAGTTGCTAAGTGAAAGAAGCCAGGCTAAAAAGCCTACATAATCTATGTTTCCACTTGTTTGATACTCTGGAAATGGCAGAACTTTAGGGACAGACATCAAAGTGGTTGTCTGGGGCTTGGGTAGGGGTTAGGGGCCTAACAAAGACCACAAGGGAACTTTCTGAGATGATGAAAATACTCTGTTTTGATGGTTGTGGTAGTCATGTGACCATATGCATTTGCTAAAATGTATTGAACTATATGCTTAAAAAGAGTATATTGTATGAGATATCAATTATATATCAAACCTGAAGGAAAAAATTTTTGAAGACTGTTAGTGCCAGGTCTAGCTGGTGAGTAAACAGACCTGATCTTACTTCCAGAAGTTAATGTGTGTTGCTTTTGAGTATTTTTAAAGTACATCAATTAAATATATTTATATTTTGGTATACATATGTATGTGTACATATAACATGAAACCACTTATCCTTTTTATATGTAATACTCTCATATTCTATGAAAAAAAGATATTTAAATTATCAGAATTCCAAAATTTGGATTATACATAGGATTAGACATGGTGTTTATCCAGTAAACTAAAGAATTGAAATGATGCTGACAATAGATGATGTTCTTGTGATGAAAATGCTCTGTTTACCTAGATCAGATAGTTTTTTGTTCTATTGTTTCTATTTGAACAGATGGCTTTTACCATGTAAATATGGCATTTGGTGATCGGTTGGGAATTGCTGAATATGGGAAATAATTCTGTAAAGAAACCATTCACTTCAGGTTGTAACAATGATATTCTACATAAATAATTATAGTTAGGAAGAATATATTATAATAGGTCTTCAACACTCAGGATGACTCTCTCAAAAAATGTGATAGTGAAACCAGAGTTTTGTTTTCTAATAACACAGTACACATATCTTCCAGTCAACCTGAAGCATGAATTACCATACAGTCATTTCCATCACATTACAAACAAACATTGCATGGAGTTAAACAAAAGTAAGAAGACCCCACATACCACCGGTAGGTACCTGAGTTTGGTGGTGACAAAGGAATGAGAAAAAGACAGATTAAGAATACATGAAGTAGGACCAGGGGGCCAGTGCATAAAAGAGGGTGCAAAGGCCCTGAGCTCTGATCTTCCACAGTATTTATTGGTTACAGTCACTTTGATCTATAGGACAGGTGGTGGAGTGGTGGTGGGGAGAGGGTGATGTGATGATGGGGTGAATCAGTGAGCCGGAACTGGTGTGTCATTCTGAAGATTTATAACAGTGGCAGTTTGGGAGTTTCACAAAACAAGAACATATAGTTATCTATAGCCTATTATCTATGGGCAACTGGTGGAACATGGGCCTCACAAGGAGCCTACAAGTCCAATTACATTTTAGTGCTATTGTTGTACTGGCCCAAGCATAGAAAGTCAACACTAAGACAAAAGTATGCCAAATTGCAGGGTCTTTATTGCCGACAGCCACGGAGGACTTGTGTCTCTCCAACCTGTGGCCCCAAAAGGAGGATGTCAAGACCTTTTATGCCTGTAAACCACCTTGGGGGTGAGGGTGAGGGGTGGGGGTAAGGGTGAGGGGCTTCAGACATTCTGAGGGCCAGTGGATTCCATAAATCACATCCTGGGCAGAGATGAGGGTGAGGGGCTCTGGACATTCTGAGGTCCAGGGGACTTTGGATATTCCAACTGTTACTTAAGTGGCTTACAGAAGTCAAGATAAGCATTAGTTTACACATTGTCTGGGTATGGATGGAAATTACAGACCTTAGTTACTTATTACAAGTCGCAAGGCCCAAGATGGCATGGGTTTGGACTGTTTGCCTGTCACATCAGGGTTACAGAGAGCAGTTTCAACCAAAAGCCAAGGTATGGTTGGGGTATGCAGTTTTATGGGGCTTTTACCATGTCACACTATGAAGGGGTTTTACATTCTTGAGCACAATGTTTATGGTAACAGAGACTAGCTCACCCTGCATGGGAACATGAGGCATAGAGAAGTTTGCCTCCTCAGAGGCCTCCCGGAGTTTGCTGTGGTTTGTTGTTCCCAGTTTATATGTTACTCATAACCAATTTTCGTGGGCACTCTATAAGTTCTTTCTCCTTTGCTGCTTCCCCAAACACATGTTACTCACAACTCTACATTTTTCAAGTCAGTTCCATCTAAATGAGCATTTCAGCAGGTCGTGGAGGCTTTCCCTTGTAATCCCAGAACTTTGGGAGGCAGAGGCAGGCAGAACACTTGACGTCAGGAGTTTGAGATCAGTCTGGCTAACATGATGAAACCCTATCTCTACTAAAAATACAAAAATTAGTTGGGAGTAGTGGCAGGCACTTGTAACCCCAACTACGCGGGAAGCTGAGGCAGGAGAATCACTTGAACCCTGAAGGTGGAAAAAGTAAGACTCCATCTCAAAAAAAAGAAAAAAGAGCATTTCATGAAATGTACATAAAAATCAAACTCTGAAGAGAATGAAACAATAACCATAACTGGCTTTGGATATATTGGCATAACATATATTTTATGTTAATACTTTGCTAGAAATACACTTGTTGAAATGCAAATATTGTGTCCATATCATAGGTCAGTGTCTGAAATGGATTTTTATGACCACTGTAAAGTTAGAAACACAGAGGTAAAAGAAAAATTATTCTATTATTTCTTTGTCCATTTCCACATTTCATATTATTTTATAGAAATAAATCTAACCTTGGGAAGAGATTTGATTGTTTACCCTTGCATAGATGCAGCATTACTGAAACATAGTGTCATTCACTCCATGTTGCAAAACCTCTTTGTAGTGCTTCAGTTTCTTGTCATAAAGAAGGTTCAATAAGCTCCTTCTGAAAGTCTTATTTTTAAAGAATGGCTAAAACTAACCTATTTTATTCTTAGAGGGTACTTAACACACAGGTTGAAAGTTCCATCAGCTCTTTTTGGTTTATTTATCTGAATAAATAGTGTCACTTAGATTTGGAACAGTTAAGTACTCCCTCTACGGTCTTTTTAGTCTCTCTAAAGTTGTTACACAAACTCTGTAGTTATATTGGATAGATATAACACATCAAAGAATAATATTATGAACAAATCTCCGGTTTTCCTTAACAGTTTTAGGGAAGCATATTTATTTATGCTTTTAGGCATATATTGATTTGTTAATTTATCAAAAATAGGTAATTCCTGAGTTCCTGCTTTGCTCTTGGCACTGTGCATAGAGCTAGGGATTTTGTGTTGAAAAGTAGGTGTTGTCCTTTGTGAAACATAGAGTGTAGTCCAGGAAGCAAACAATTATTTAATATGAACAAGAAATGCAAAACTGTAGCTGCAACTATGGCTATAATGTAGAGGTGTATCTCATTATGAGGGCTTGTAGTAAGAGGTTTTAACATAGCCAAGGAGGTCAGGTAAAACATCCCTGAGGAAGTGACTCTTGAACTAACATTTATGGAATATTAGTTAACTAACTGAAGAAACCAAATAACTTTCCCGGCCAGGCGTGGTGGCTCATGCCTGTAATCCCAGCACTTTGGGAGGCCAAGGCAGGTAAATCATGAGGTCAGGAGATCGAGACCATCCTGGTCAACAAAAATACAAAAATACCGTCTCTACTAAAAATACAAAAATTAGCTGGGCATGGTGGTGCGCGCCTGTAGTCCTAGCTACTCGGGAGGCTGAGGCAGGAGAATTGCTTGAACCCAGGAGGCGGAGGTTGTGGTGAGCTGAGATCGTGCCATTGCACTCCAGTCTGGGTAACAACAGTGAAACTCTGTCTCAAAAATAAATAAATAAATAAATAAATAAAATAACTTTCCAGCTTCTTAAAGTGTTCTATGATGGATGGAAGTGTGGAGAAATTGAAGGAAGGCTTGTGGGAGGAAAAGAAAGCCAAAACATATCACCAGGGCCAAGAAACATGGTCAGATTTGCCTTTTGAAAACTTTCTCTTCATTTGTTGTAGAGAACCAATTAGGTGTGGTTGGTGTAGTGGTGAAATGGAGCCGGCTTGGGAGAGCCAATTTGTTAGCATCCCCAGTTCTAGGTTCAGTTGAAGCAGGGAAATTCGAGACTTGGAGAGACTGATGGGGTAGCAGGAGGAATTTATTTAACATAATTATGGGCTCAGTGGAAGCACTTCCTAAGTCTGAGTGAGGTACGAAGCAACTGAGAGATTTTTAAGCACTTTTGTAATAAAGAATAATAAATCAGGAAGCCATTTTACAAAACCAAGAACAAAGAACAGTTGATTAACCTGTGACATGTTTTGTGTTGTATATTACATTTAAAAAGAAAAATTTTTAGAAGCAAATTGTACATTCTTCGAGCGTTATCTGCCCTGTGACCTTGCAGCTGGTTAGCAAGAAAAACAGGGACTTTTAGATGCCTGAGAACTTTGCTAAGAATGCAGGGAGGATAGATAAGTTTGAATGATTTATAGTGAGTTAGTTAACTTTAAGCAGAGGAGGCTAGGTTTTCTATTGAACCCAACACAGTAAATTTTGCTTTATTGTATAGCAATTGCAAATTATTTTTAATTATTATTTTTCCCCTTTACCTTTGCCTCTCAAAGTGCTGGGGTTATAGGCATGAGCCACCACCCCTAGCCCTAAATTCTTTTTCATACAAGATCCAAGAACCCACTCTCCAGTTCTAGATTGGGACCATTTCTGGAAGCTTCTTTCCAGTAAATCACAAAGGAATGATACTGAGGAAACCTCCAACCCAAAGGAAATAGACTGAATCACCAATTGGATAACTTTTTGTAAGCGGCGATGTACCCGGGTAAAGAATGGGATTGGGTTGGTAGCCCAATTTAGAGGAGTTAGCATGTCTCCTAAGATAAATGAGATAAAAGGTCCCTTCTAATAAAAGGCAAGAACACTTGCAAAAGTTGTGTTTGAGGCACAACATAGAAAGGTTAGAGTCTTTCCTAAGATTTAGAGGGTTAAAGGCCCCTCTCAGTAAAGTGTCAGCTAAGATCAAATGCGGCATAATGGAATGTTAAACACTATTGTCTTTGTATTTGTTTGTTTGTTTTGAGACAGTCTCACTCTTGTCATTTAGGCTGGAGGGCAATGGTTAGATCTTGGCTCACTGCAACCTCTGCCTCCCAAATTCAAGAGATTCTCCTGCCTCAACCTCCCAAGTACAGGTGAATGCCACCAGGCCCAGCTAATCTTTGTATTCTTAGTAGAGACAGGGTTTTACCATGTTGACCAGGCTGGTCTCAAACTGCTAACCTCAGCTGACTCACCTGCCTTGGCCTCACAAAGTGCTGGGTTGACAGGTATGAGCCACCATGGCTGCCCTGTCTTTGGATTAATCTGCCTTGCACTTTTTGCTGATGTCTGTGGTTGATAGAATTATGCGGGTATAGGATCATGGAACACGGGGAGCTTTTTCCTCCCTAAAGTGGGTAACTTGAGAGCTGATGGGACTTCCAAAAAAGATTATTTCACAACTAATGTGCAGCCACCTAAACTTCTGATTCAGTGCAATGTGTGGATCTTTCTCTGGCATTCCTGAGTTCCTCACCTTTCCTACCCTGCCATAGGCAATGCCTGCCTCCCTCCCCACCCCTCTCTCTCCCCTTTCCCTTTCCCTTTCCCTTTCCCTTTCATCTTCTCTGTTACTCTGGGCCACTATCTTGCCCAGAGTCCACATGTTGAAACTTCTGGTCGGAAGTCCCTGAAACAGGCCGGGCATGGTGATTCACACCTGTAATTCCAGCACTTTGAGAGGCTGAGGTGGGCAGATCACCTGAGGTCAGATGTTCAAGACCAGCCTGGCCAACATGGTGAAACCTCATCTCTACTAAAAATACAAAAATTAGCCAGGCTGGTGGTGGGGACCTGTAGTCCCAGTTACTCAGGAGGCTGAGGCAGTGAGAATTGCTTGAACCTGGGAGGCAGAGGTTGCAGTGAGCTGAGACCATGCCACTGCACTCCAGCTTGGGTGACAGAGTAAGACTCTGTCTCAAAAAGACAAAAAAAGAAACAAAAAAGAAGTCCCTGAAACAAATGACAACAACAACAAAATGGGTGGAGTTTCCCTCTTGTTTTATGTTCTTATGAGCTAGATCTTGTAGCCATGTGGCAGTATTTTCTCTTGTTTTCTACCCTTCAGCATACAGAAATTTTGAAATATATGCTATAGTTAACCCTAAGAATGATCTTGTGCAGTTAAAAACCTTTGCAAGCTCAAAATTGGCTGCTTTCAGCTTCTTCTGGGAGACTCCAGTGGAGACTGCTCAGTGCTGTAGCCCAGTAGCTGGGCTTTACTCTCTTCCAGTGGCAGCGCATGTTCAGGGTTCAATTTCTGGCTTAGGAAATGAGTTCCTTTCTGATTTGATATCTGCATGAACATTTGTTGATTCTCTTCCCCTCCACAAACCATCTTGAATTTTTCTTTCTCTGAGCTACCTTTGAAGATTCTAGGTTTTATAAAAACTGCTTGCACCTTTTTGAAAATACCTTGTACACTTGTGCTTAGGTTCATAACCTTAGTTGAAGCTTATTGGTTTCAGGAGGCAGAGATTGCAGCGAGCTGAGTTTGGCAACTGCACTCTATCCTGGGTGAAAGAGGAAGATTCCATCTTAAAAAAAAAAAAAATTTATTGATTTCACCTGGGAGGTTATGTTAGCAAAGTTCAAAAGTCAGAAATATTGGCAGTTTTGCATGGCTAAGATCAAGTAATAAGAGAATTAAATAATTTTTTAAAAAAAAGAATATCATGGTTAAAAGTCAGCTTATTGTTTATTTATTTATTTTGAAACAGAGTCTAACTCTGTCACTCAGACTGGAGTGCAGTGGTACAGTCTTGGCTGACTGCAACCTCTGCCTCCCGAGATCAAGCAATTCTTCTGCCTGAGCCTCCTGAGTAGCTGGTATTACAGGCATCCACTACCACACCTAGCTAATTTTTGTATTTTTAGTAGAGATGGGGTTTCACCATTTTGGCCAGGCTGGTCTTGAACTCCTGACCTCAAGTGATCCACCCACCTTGGCTTCCCAAACTGCTGGGATTATAGGTGTGAGCCACCACACCTAGCTTAATTAACTGCAGATATTCAAGCTCTAACAGCCTGGAGTTTCTTGGAAAAACAACAGAGGAGGTGCTACAATAGGCATTTTGGGAAAAACGTCTGTTTTCCTCATGAAACCCCAGGAATTGGAAATGGATAGATCCCTCTCAAAATCTAAGATTCTGTTCCATTTTGCATTGCATTATCTGATGGTTTTTTACTTTCCAGGGTATCAGAAATTACTTCACATTAGGAGAGAACTTAGATATGTAATAACTAGGTAGGAAATATACATTTAGGGATGGCTAATGGCAGCTATCGGGCGATACTCAGCTTTTTGCACACTTGAATCAGAGAAGTGTGCTCTTGGCCATTTAGAAGGTATGGAAATGTTCCCTCCCCTCACTAAGAGGTAAGACGCTAATGGGAGATGGGCTGAATCCCTCTTTTTGGGATTGAGGTTCGAGTATAAAAACAGGAGTCGTAATCTGGGGGATCTGTTTTGCTTCCAGTTGTGCCTGCCTACTAGGATGTAGAAACTGCTTGGTTTTTGTTTTCCTGGGCTTCTGTTCTTTCTAGGGAACCACCTTGAAGCCAGGGTGGTAATCCAATTAAGAAACTGGCAAATGAAAAATCTTACAGGTACTTGATCTTCTTCCATCTGCGTATTTATATGTGTTGTGTGTGCAATATGAAAGAGCTTTGATTAATTGGTTTAAAAATAATAAGAGCATAAATCAAATATTTTATCAGAAAAATAGAAACCATGGTGTGTTTTAGTTTATATGACTTTAGTAGTATTTGGGAAATAAAAACAGTTTTACATACTAGGTATGTAAAAAAAGTAAAATGTTTTTTTTTTTTTTTTTTTGTTTGTTTGTTTGTTTTTTAGTAAATACAATTTGGCTTTATTTTATAGCCGGTGAAAATAAACAGTACTGAGTATAGCTACAGAAATTTTTTTTTAGTGAAATAATTCCTTTTTTTTTTTTTTTTTTAGAAAAAAGGAGAGGAGAGGAAGAAAGAGGAAGAAAAAGAGGGAGAGAGAACAGGAATATTGCTTTATTCTAAAAATGGGTATTAATAATGGCCGATCAATATTTTGTGTATTTAAAGTGGAGAATGTATATTTTGTGTATTTAAAGTGGAGAGCTCTATAAATACTTATTAAGTTTACTAGTTCCGGATCTGAGTTCAAGTCCTGGATATCCTTATTAATTTTCTGTCTCATTGAGTCTAAATCACTTTATGGGTCTTATGTTTCTGGGTGTTAGGATCATTAGCTCTTATTATTGCATTGATTATTTTACCACTGTATCTTTGTTGCTTTGAAATCTGTTTTATCAAATGCGAGAATTGCAACTCCTGTTTTTGGTTTATTTATTTATTTATTTTTGCTCTCCATTTGGTTGGTAAATCTTTCTCCAACTCTTTGTTTTGAGTCTTTGTGTATCTTTGGATATAAAATGGGTCTGGATGTGTTATACCATTAGGTTTTGGCTGTATCTTTTGATTGGGGGATTTAATCTATTTAAATTTAGGGTTACTGCCATTTGATGTTAACTGGCTATTTTATCCATTCATTGATGTAAATTCTTCTTTATGTTGATGCTGTTTACTTTTTGGTATATTTTTAGAAAGGCTAATACTGGTTGTTCCTTTCTGTGTGTAATGCATCTTTCAGAAGTTTTTGTAAAGCAGGCCTGGTGGTAATAAAATCTCTGAGTACTTGCTTGTTCATAAAAGATTTTATTTTCCTTCAATTGTGAAGCTTAGTTTGGCTGGATATGAAATTCTGGGCTGAAAGTTCTGTTCTTTAAGGATGTTGAATATCAGTCCCCACTCTCTTCTGGCTTGTAGGGTTTCTGCTGAGAGATCTGCTGTAAGTCTAATAGGCTTCCCTTTGTGGGTAACCTGACCTTTCTCGCTGGCTGCCCTTAGTATTTTCTCCTTCGTTTCAACCCTGGTGAATCTAACGATTATGTGCCTTGGGGTTGCTCTTCTTGAGGAATATCTTTGTGGTGTTCTCTGTATTACGTGGGGTTGAATAGTGTCCTGCTTTGCTAGATTGGGAAAATTCTCCTGGATAATATCCTGAAGAGTATTTTCCAGCTTGGATGCATTCTCTCCATCACATTCAGATACACCTATCAAACGTAGATTAGGTCTTTTCACATAGTCCCATATTTCTTGGAGACTTCACTCATTCATTTTTATCCTTTTTTCTCTATTCTTGTCTTCTTGTTTTATTTCATTAAGTTGGTCTTCGACCTCTGATATCCTTTCTTCTGCTTGATCAATTCGGCTATTCAAACTTGTGCATATTTCTCTAAGTTCTCGTGTTATATTTTTCAACTCCATTAGTTCATTTATATTCCTCTCTATATTGTCCATGCAATCCCCTGTAGAGGGAGAGGGGTTCTGATTTTGGGTATTCTTGGCCTTTTTAGGCTGGTTTCTTCCCTTTATTATGAATTTATCCATCTGTTGTCTTTACAATTACCGCCTTTCTAATTAGGTTTCTGAGTGGATGTCCAATTTATTGATTCCCAGTGCTGGAATCTGAGCAACCCACTGCGCCGGCCAAAACAGCAGCGATAAGACTGATGGTGCTCTTCTGCCTGGGAATCTCTGGTCTGGCTTCCTTCTTGAGTCCATAACAAGCGGCTCTGCCTTCCCAGAGCTCCAAACACCAGTCAGTAGGGGAACCAGTCCCGTTTACTCTGCATGAATAGCTGCCGTGCGGAGGCGCCAGCAAAACCACTGCGCCAGCCACAAGAGTCATGCTGGTGACCCGCGGGGCTCCTCCACTGGAAATCTTCTGGTCCGTGAGCAACGAAAATTCGTCTGAAAGTGTGGCGTCCTCTTGTTTTCTGGGCTTTCACTGGGAGCTACAATCCCGAGCTGTTAGCGATCAGCCATCTTGGATCCTATCCAAGTAAAAATGGTTTTCGATAAAAACCATTTTTTATCAAAAAAAGAAACCAAAAAAAGTAAAATGGTTTTTGATAAAAGATTACAAGAAGTAGGCCGGGCGTGGTGGCTCACGCCTATAATCCCAGCACTTTGGGAGGCCGAGGCGGGTGGATCACGAGGTCAAGAGATCGAGACCATCCTGGTCAACATGGTGAAACCCCGTCTCTACTAAAAATACAAAAATTAGCTGGGCATGGCGGCACGTGCCTGTAATCCCAGCTACTCAGGAGGCTGAGGCAGGAGAATTGCCTGAACCCAGGAGGTGGAGGTTGCGGTGAGCCGAGATCGCGCCATTGCACTCCAGCTTGGGTAACAAGAGCGAAACTCCGTCTCAAAAAAAAAAAAAGAAAGATTTTTGTCTGCCCTTTTGAATAAACTGGAGCAACAGGAAGGAAAAAAATATTATTTGGAAAGTGAAGTCATCCCTCTATTAATGAGTAAAGGTTTTTGCCTTTTTACAGTTTTTGAGTTATGACTTTGGTTAATGAGTGACTTATGATAATCTGGGATTTGATATCTGACAAACTCTTAAAAATCAAATTATAAATTATGTGTTTTTCTTACATATATATCTTCTAGATATTACATCCCCTAAAGTACAAAAATGACATTTGGCTTATTTGATATCAAAACCATACAGGAAGAATTGTCAGAAAGCATTATCAGGCCAGATGCAGTGGCTCCCATCTGTAATCCCACCACTTTGAGAGGCCAGGGAGGGTCGATCATCTGATGTCAGGAGTTAGAGATCAGTTTGGCCAACATGGTGAAACCCCGTCTCTACTAAAAATACAAAAAAGTTAGCTGGGTGTTGTGGCAAGCACCTGTAATCCCAGCTACTCAGGAGGCTGAGGCTGGAGAATCACTTGAACCCAGGAGGTGAAGGTTTCAGTGAGCAGAGATTGCAGCATTGCACTCCAGTCTGGGCAACAAGAACAAAACTCTATCTCAGGAAAAAAAGGAAAGCATTGACAAATGTGAAATGTTTCATTTTCCTTGGGCTGTATTTGCATAAGTATGTTATTGTTGTGTGTTTCAAAATAATGGAAAACTCCTATCATTCTGATATGACTTAGTGTATGTTATTAATAGTAATTGTTATGTCAAATTGTTGTATGCAACAGAAGTAACCAAAATATCCCTGTCAATAGTGGCTGTCATAGTGGCTGTCCTAAGACGTCTTTGTCATCCACAGACATTCGTTGTCTTGTTTTAATCCTCTTTGAAAGGTGATTTTTAATCGGCTATCAGACATTGACAGGTGCTCTTAAATGCAGGTTTTTGATAACTTTGGAAATTCTGTCATTAGCATGAAGAAAAAACTTTCAGGACTCTCATGGAGAGCTGACATGTTCATGAATATCAAGCAGAACAGGAGATAACTGCATGGATTGAACTAATATAAAACTGAAGTCATCTTTTTGACTTTGCTTAAAATATCACAGATCCTGTTTTTCAGAGTTCAGGAAACTTATTTTGAGGTATTTACAGCTTTTAGCAATTGAGTAAAAAATACTCCAATTGAGTAAACAAAATTAGGTGCATATTTGTTTCTACCTGTTTTCTCCAGAATTTGGAATCTATTTGTGAGTATTCTTAAGTTACAACAATATAATTTGCATAAGTGCAAAAGAATGTTTCCTTCTGCAACAGGACAGAATTGGAGAAATTAGTTATTTTGGCAAGGCTTCGACTGGAATGTCATGCTTTCCCCTAAGGAATCAAACTTGACGTAGAGTCAATAAAAGCCCTTTGGGAAAACTGGCTTCATACCTTGTCTACACATTCCATGTACAGGGTTCCTAACAGTGGTAAGCAAATAATGTCACTTCCTGACAGGCTCAGGAGACCCAAGTAATCCTGTGACCTCAAAAGAGAAATTTATGCAACTCATATAGTTATTTGAGGGGAGAGAATCATGGCTGGGCTCAGCTTTAAAAAGTCTTATCTCAGATTTGTTAGTCTGCCAATGTATGGCCTAGATTCAAAGGTCCAGTTGTCCATTCTGGCCACACCATTCCCTGGCTCCTCTTCCAGGCCCACTTTTATATAAGGAGTTTGAATAACTTTGATTTTAGATCCTGAATAAGAAGCTTTACTGTTACTAGATTTATCTGTAAAAACATTTTCTGTGTTGTCAGTGAGATTTGACTTCGTAATTTTGGGTAAAATCCAATTGGTTAATTTTAAAAATTGAAAAATTTTTGTTTTTTGGATAATGTTTATCTAAAGTGCCCATAAAATTTGGCAAATAGGTTTGCTGTGTTACACTATGAATATAGGCTTGCTGAATTTGAATTTTTGTAAAAGGCACTATTATTCTTATGGGATTGAATCCATGCACTTTTACAACTTGAGACCTCCCCATACCAATCAAAGTTGCAATTTGGTCCAAATATAAAGTAAGAGTGTGAGTACTATTATGAAGTAAAAACAGCCACTCCACTAAGTCCTGATTTTGAGTAATAACTCCTAAGAGATTATTATTAAGAGAGTGTAAGAGAGTGTTGAATAGGGAAAATTAATAATGTTAAAGGCTTGTTATTATTAATTTTATTTACTTGAGCCTTATGAATTTTTTTCTTAAGGCTTGCAATTCCATTTTAGCTTTCTAAGTTAACTCTTGAGGACTATGTAGACTGGAATCTTCTCAAAGAATAGAAAACAAATTACTCATAGCATAAGTTGGAATGGCTAAAGTAGCTCTTATCTAACTTCTGGAAATTATTTAGAGTTTTTAAATTATCCCTTCGGATGGACACCTTTTGAGGTGGTATAGTGGTATTTTTTACCAATGTGCCCAAATACAAATAAGGAGTTGTAGTTTGAATTTTATCTGGAGTTATTATTAACCCAGTACATTGAATGAATTTCTTTTTTAAAACGGTTATAGCACTGTATATGTAATTCTTTATTTGGTGCAGTACAAAGAATATTATATAATGAATAACATAACACTGAGGAAATTTTTTTCTGGTGGGCTTAATAGCTTTGTCCATGTAAGTTTGACAAATTGTGAGACTGTTTAACATCCCTTGGGGAAGTGCTTTACAATAACATGTTTTGGCAGGTTTTTGATTAGTTGTAAAAGGAATAATGAACACAAATTGCTTACAGTTCTTTTCTGCCAAAGGAATCATTAAAAAAAAAAACACTCCTTCAAATCAAAAATAGTTAGTAGACAAATGTTTTGAATCATAGTGGGTGAAAGTAGTATAGCTGCATTAATTGCTCTAAGATTTGTTGACATTTTTTTTTGAATTTTTTTATTACAAAAATAGAGTTTTAAGGTGAAAATGTAAACTGTACGTCCTTTTTCTAATTGTTTAGCAACTATGTTTTTTAAAATCTCCAGTTTTTCCTTTGTAAGTGGCCATTGTTCTATCAAAATTGGTTTATTATTTAACCATTTTCGAGCTATTGGTTTTGGAGGTTTATGGCTGTCATTAAAAATGATATTCTAAACCATGTTAAGAACTTTGTCCCTTAACTTCTAAAGATTCTTTTAAGCCCTATAAATTTTTTTCTATTCCCATTCCAGGCACACAGCCCATGTCCTGCATTATTTGTTGATTTTGGGAGCTATATGATTGTTCAGGTATTAAGACTTTGGTTCCCCACTGCTGTAATAAGTTTCTTCCCCACACGTTAATAGGAATCTGAGTCACAATAGGTCGAATAGGTCCAGGCTGTCCTTCAGGCCCTTTATATGGGAAGATAAGACTGTTTTGATAAACTTCTGAGGCCTGCCTCACTCTGACTATATTAGAGTGAGCGTTTTATACAGGCCAAGAAGAGGGTCAGTGCTGAATAGAAATAATTGAAACATTTGTGCTAATATTAACTAAACCTTTAATTTTTTTCTATGAATAGTGACTTTGCATGTTGGGTGTTTATTTGTAATTTGATATACCCAATATGCAGCTTCGCCGTGCTTATTTGTACTTCCAAATCCTCCAATCCTTTTATCTTTGCTTTGACCTAATTTGATGTAAGGTAAAATTAAGAGTTGTGCTATGTTTTTTTTAGATTTAGCACTGCAAGGAATGGAAGATGACATTACAATTTGTATTTCCCCTGTAAAATTACTATTAATAACTTCTGTATGAAATTTTATCCCTTCAGTATTAAGGCTAGATTTTCCTAAAAGCAAAACCACTGTTTCTGTAGATAATGGCCTACAAACTCCTGTTGGTATTTTTTGTGGAGGTTCTCCAGGTAAAATACTTAGTTTTTGAGTGCTACACAAATTTACTGCTGTGCTTTAATGGCAGGGGACAAGCATTGTACAGAGATAAGAGAGTAATGTGAGTGGGATAGGCCCCGGTTGGAGTCGGGTTCCCTTCCTTATTAAATTTTGAATGACATTGATTAGCCCAATTTTATTTATTTATTTATTTATTTATTTATTTATTTATTTATTTATTTACATTTAGGGCAAATGCCTGGTTTAGTATTTTTTGTTGTTACCCTCAGCTGAGGTCCTGTTCTTAGACTTTGTCTGCAGTCCTTTGGGTGTGTTCCCTTTTTCCACAATTAAAACAAGCTCCGGGAAATGCAGCAGTCCCTTTGTTTACCCTCAATCCTGCCATAATTTGCACTAATAATGTAACCTTATGTAAATTTCCTCCATCCCCATCACAAGCCTTAATACAGTCCATTAAATGATCTATCCCTTTAAAAGGCTGTTTAGCAGCCTGACATTTTATATTAGCATTATTGATTGCTTGTTTAAATTTCTTTAGAAATTTAAATGCAATTTAAATGGAAAAGGCTTAAATGTTACCTGAAACTGTCCCTGCTCATTTTGAGGGTGCATTGTAACAGGAAACTGCTATCCCTCTACGTTTCCATCTTTACCAGCCTGCTGAATCCCAGCCTAAATAGACTGGATTACTGCTGTGGAAGGTGTGTATACAGCCACTGGAGCAGCAACGTTTGCTTTTTAAACAACTTTTAAGTTTTCCGATGAGGCAGGTTTGGCCATTTTACTTTTTGAGAATGGGCTTAACATTTTTACTTTTTAACTTAACTAATATTATTTAATTTGGTTTAAAGTTTTTCTTTAAATGGTGTGGTTTTACATGCTTAGCATCTACTTGCTTTTTAACTAATTCATGGGCTAGCTGTAATTTCTTTCCCTTTAGAGGCTACTGCTTTACTTAACTCGGATTTTAAAAGTTTTCTCAGAAATAACAAAGTCATTATTGTTAGAATTTAAATTTTACTTAAACCTTAGCAGAGAATTTCAATTTTGGATGTTACTTGTTTACAAAGAACACACAACATTTTGCTGTGGAGCACCTGCAGAGAGCAGCGCGCAGGTATTTGGACCTGGCCCCACACAGCCGCTGCTTGCTGCGTTCGGCTTGTGTTCCCCTCATGCTGCCCACTCCCGAGCCCCGGCCACAGTTGCTGGCCTTGGGCTGAGTCTGTTCGCTTGAATGCCGCTTTGACCTTTCTTTGCTGCTAAGCTTCTTCTGTTTTGTTTTTTCTTTTTCTTTTCCCCCCACCCACTTGACTGCAGGCGATACCTTGTGCTTGCTCTGCCCCCTCCCTCTGCCTGGTGTGCAGCTTGCTGGCCTGGATGGAGCTTCCCACTGGAGCTTTTTTCTTTTTCTTCTTTTTCTGAGTCATCTTTGATTCCCGCATTCCAGTTGCAATTTTCTTCTTCCCCAGCTCCTTCTTTATAATGAAATGAAAGACAAAGCAACAAAAGAACGGAATAAGAAAGCACAGATTCATTGAAAACAACTGACAGATCAGGCGGCTAGTACTAACTTTACCCCGTTTCCTTAAGAGCTGTCTTAGCAGACTCAGTGTAAGATTACCCCTGCTCACTCCTTAGCCTGTGTGTCTCTGGCACTTCCAACCTCTTTAGCTTAGCCACAAAGCATCTTAATGTAGTTCTCGGATTTTCTTTGTCCGTAGTCCTCCTGTTTCTACTCACCGAGGCTTCTTTGTGCCTCACGTTTGGGTGCAAAAATGTCAGGGTACCAGCCCAGACACAACCTAGGAAGTAACAGGGTCAGTGGAGACAAAGAAATTAAGAGACGAGTAGGTGTATAAAGATGGGCTCCCAGGGGGGCGAGGCGAGTAGGAGGATGTGAAGGCCCCAACACTGAGTTATAAACAATCCAATTACACTTTTCAAGTTATTTTGAGGGAATGGATATCCCATTCTCCATGATGTGCTTATTTCATATTGCATGCCTGTATCAAAACATTCCATGTACCCCATAAATATATACACCCGCTCTATATGCACACAAACACACAAAAAGAACCAACCTCTGCTAACACATACTTTTCTCCTGCAGCTTTATCACCTCTCTTAGCCTTCATAGAATTGAAGAGAGTTAGGGCTTTGCTCTGTACAAGGCTTTGGCTTGAAGAAATGATGTGGGTGGGTGGTTCTATCCAGGGCAGTAGAACTTTCTCCATATCAGCTATAAGGTTGTTTCAGTTTCTTATCATTTCTGTGTTCACTGGAGCAGCACTTTTAATTTCCTTCAAGAACTTCTTCCTTTTGTTCACGATTTGACTGTTCAGTGCAGAGGCCCAATTTTGGCCTGTCTCAGCTTTTAATATGCCTTTTTGAGTAGGCTCAATCACTTTTAGCTTTTGGTTCAAAGTGGGAGGCATGCCACTTTTCCTTTCACTTAAACTGTTAGAGGCCTTTGTAGGGTTAGTAACTGGCCTAATTACAATATGGTGTCTCAGAGAATAGGGAGGCTCAAGGAGAAAGAAAAAGATGAGGAACAGCCAGTTGATGGAACGGTTAGAATACACCACAGCATTTATTTATTAAGTTTGCTGTCTTATATGGGCACAGTTCGTGGTGCCCCAAAATAATTACAATAGTACGTCAAAGATCACTGACGACCGTAACAGATATAATAAAGTTTAAAATATTTCAAGAATTATTAAAATGTAAACCAGAGACATAAGGTGAGTGCCATGCTGTGAGAAAAACGGTGCCAGTATACTTGTTGGACACAGGGTTGCCTTGCCACAAATCTGCAATTTCTGGGGGAAAAAACTCACCAAAAATGCAATTATCTGTGAAGCGCAGGAAGGTGAAGTACAAGAAAATGAAGTATGTCTTTACACATGTATTGAAACATCATGTTATACCCGAAATATGTACAAGTTTTATGTGTCGATCATCAATTTAAACAAATAACAAAGTCTAATAATAGTAGTATGAAAACATTAAAAGAACTTTTACAATTTGATATAGCCTTGAGTGCCTATGAACCAAATAATGTACTGAATTTCTGTTCTTCTATCTACTTTTCATTCTAATATCTAAATCAAGTCATAAAAATAATTTTGCCTAATAGAATTATTTGCTGGGCCAATTAATGCATTAAATTATGATTAAACATTTACAAATGAACTGTCTCCCTGGAGAACCTTACTTCTGGGGCACATCTCTTCTGTATACATCTGTTGCTTGTTGCTGTCTAAACAAATTTCATTATTTAAATGCAAGGTTAAAAAAAAAACCTGTAATGCTATTAAAGTCAGAAATATAGCATATGAAAATCTGTTGATTTTTTAAAATGTATTTTAAATTTGTGGGCTTAAATGTGTAACAACCTAAACATTTGACAAATTCTGCTGCCATAATTAATATGGAAGCTTCAGTTTAATGCAGTTATACAGATCTGAAAAAAAAATTGCTCTAAAGCTACAATGAGAAAATTATTGGAATAATTACCATCATGATAATATCTGCACACAAAATGTTTACAATAGTACCAGGCATGAAGTAAGAATTTAATTATTTTTACTTGTTATTATTATATAAATTATCTTTAGCATCTTTCTCTTTTTTTTTTTTCCTTTTTTTTTTTTTTTTTTTGCAGACAGAATCTTGCTCTGTCACCCAGACTGGAGTGCAGTAGCAGATCTCGGCTCACTGCAATCTCCACCTCCCAGGTTCAAGTGATTCTTTTGCCTCAGCCTCCTGAGTAGCTGGGATTACAGGTGCCCACCACCACACCTGGCTAGTTTTTGTATTTTTAGTAGAGATGGGGTTTTACTGTTTTGGCCAGGCTGATCTCAAACTCCTGACCTGAAGTGATCTGCCCACCTCGGCCTCCCAAAGTGCTGGTATTACAGACATGAGCCACTGTGCCCAGCAATATCTTCCTTTTATAGAATAAAATTTTCCTTGAAACTGCAAACATTCCTTGAATGTTTTAGATTTATAAGGAGAAGAACTGAGGAGATAATGTAGATTAAATGATTTGCACTCTCAAGTGGTGTATATATATATAAAATTTTTACTTTTGGAGGCTAGAGATGCTATAGTATAGTAGAGGGAAATTTTATCCCTGGGTTCAGGTCAGGACACGAGTTGGGTTAAAATAAAAATCTTTGGGGAAAATCTGCTATCTCCTTACTTGCATTGTTGGGAGAATTTATTTCTTTGTGTTTGTAAGGCTGACACCATATCTCCTTGCTGAGTTCTCATCTGCTAGCAGCCACCTGCTTTTGTTGGCTCATGGTCGCCTTCCTCCATTTTCAAAGCTAGGATTGGCATATTGAATCCTTCTTACAATTTCAATGTCTCCTCTTTCTTCTACCTCGTCTCTCTGATTTACTGTTTTGCTTTTAAGGACTCATGTGATTAGATTGGACCCGTCTAATAATAATCCCAAATAATTTCCACGTCTGAGGGTCCATAACCTGAATCACATCTACAAAATGTTTTCTGCCATGTAAAGTAACATATTCACAGTTTTCTACAATTAGGGCCTATTATTCTGTTAACCACAATCAGGTATTGTGCTAAGCACTGTGCAAAATAATAGTAGTGGTAGCAAGCCCTGTGCTACGCTTTCTACAAGTGAACTTAATCATTAAATCAACTCAACAAGTTACATAATAATATGGCTCTTATTTTACAGGTGAGAAAACCGAGGCACAAATGGAAAAATAACTTGACCAAAGTAACCACATGAATAAGCTAGGATTTGAACCTAGGCAATTTGGTCTTGGAGAGAAAAAAAATGTCCTGTTCCCAGTGAGTTCATAGTCAAATAGGTGTTGGAGAGAGGTGGAAAACAAAATGAAGTCACGCAAATGAATGCATGTTGTAATTCTGGAAAATTTTAGGAAGGAGTGATAAATGCTACTAAAAACTAAAGTTGCAAGATTTGACTTGTCTAGAGGAAGATGAGGGCTTGGCTGATGCCTGACTTGTGAAGAATTCATAGGCATTTTTAACTAGATAAAGTTGTAGGGTGGGGGCGCCAAAGAGCTTTCCAAGCAGAGGATTGAGCTTCTACAAATGGCCTCTGGCAGTCTGGTTGCTTAGCCAGTATGGACAGAGGGAAAGAAGGCTATTATGGCCAGATGACAGGAAGTAAAGGGGAGTTGAGTCCTAAATGAGGCAGGAAAAGGTGAGAGCCAGACCAAGGTTTGAATGTTTTGTACTGTATTTACATAAGACCTCTGGGCAATGTGTTAAGCCCTGGGTAACTTGATAAGATTGATGTTCCAAATAAGTCTGGCTCTAATAGAGAAAAACAAGTTGGAGTAAGGCAAGAGTAGAAGCCAGTGACCTGGTGGGAGAACGAGATATCAGAGTAGACTGAGGTTTGTTGTTAGGCTCTTACGCTACAGGGGTGATGGGGGTAGTGGAGGTAAGTAGAGATATTTCACATGTATTTAGGAGGTAAAAGTTTTAAATGATGCTGCATTGAATGTTGGTATGAGAAGGTAGGAGATTCAAAGGCCCCAGTGTGTCTATATGTTCTTTACCTTCTCCAGCCTCTGGGATTAATTATAATGTCTTGAAATTTTCCAGGATTCTGTAACATGAGTTAGCTTATTTCTCATTGGAATCTTGCTTAGCTTCCACTTAGGCAACACCTTTCTCCTTTCTGTAAAGTCAGCTATCACCTAGCAATTTTTCATATTCCAAAAGTTGGTTAACATCTCCTGCTCTGTCACTTAATATGGTATTATATTTCTCTTATTGCTTACCTGACACTTCAGCAATGTTTGGAGAGGGAGCAGACATAAACAACTGTATTGTTACAGCTATGCAAAGTAAAACAGCAAAACCCTTTCATGCATATTGGTTATTAGCAGCTACCCCAAGTTTCCTGCCCCTTCTAAGATCTCTGAATGTCTCCCATGACTTAGCAACTAATGAGGTAATGTCTTGTGTAATAGGAGGGCTTCTAGGACGCTGCTCTAGCACTTACCTCTGTTTATTTTTTTTGAGTGGCATGTGTTCTGATTGTTCTGTAAGTTTCTTGAGTAGTTGGCATCTGGTTCTGATTGATCCTGTCCGTAATATACTCTGCTAAATAATTTTGATATCACTCTTGAATAAAGGAACTCTAACTCATATCATCTGAGGAGGAATTGAATGAAATGAAGTATGAGGTTAAGAGAGCAGAGCTAGAAAGGATATTTTAATTATTTTCATACACAATAGGACTTATTGACATGTTCAAAATAAACCATAGATTTACATCTAGGGCAGAATTAATTTCAATATAAACATTAAACTTCTAAAGGTTAAACCTTATCAAAGTTCAAATGAGCAGTTTTATTTTTTCCCTAACCTTGGGAAGAATAATGTAGCTAGGATTATATCTATCTATAATATGTTATATACAACATACATACATGATTTTAAAATGTAACATATATTCTATGTTTAGACCATAAAAGCAATGCAGCCTTTTACAGCAACGTGTGCTGGAAAACAGCATAGGAAAGTCTGAATAAGAGGCTGGACATGGTGGCTTATGCCTGTAATCCTAGCACTTTGGGAGGCCAAGGTGGGTAGATTACTTTAGGCCATGAGTTCGAGTGGGAAACATGGTGAATCCCCATCTCTACTAAAATACAAAAATAATCATCATAATAATAATAATTAGCCAGGTGTGGCAGCCTGCGCCTGTAATCTGAGCTACTCAGGAGGCTGAGGCACAAGAATTGCTTGAGCCTGGGTGGTAGAGGTTGCAGTGAGCGGAGGTCATGCCACTGCACTCCAGCCTGGGTGACAGAGTGAGACTGTCTCTCAAACAACAACAACAACAAAAAGAAAAGTAGGAATATGAAAACAGAAAAGTCTGTCATTTTACAATCCAGAAATGATGATGGTATATTATTTCCGTGTGATTATTTTTCTAAGTAAAATAAATAAATTTGTCCTTTGAGGTTTTCCTATCTTATGTATTTGACATTTGAGACCTTATTTAAAATATCTACATTGTAATGATTTCAGATCCCATCCTTTAGGTCACAGAAGGCAGTCCATTCATTTATCCAAGAAAATTCTGGAAATCCCTAAAATGTATGTATACAATACGCATAACATGTACTGCAGATTGACCCATTGACTGTATGTGGGAATTGTTTTATTGGATTGTATTCTGCTTTTGTTTTAAATCTGGAATTCTTAGAGTACTTCACTAAATCCAATGGCTTCTCTGGGTCATACTCTTCTTCCATCAGTTTACTTACAGGATGAATATAAACCCCTCATTTAATTTCCCCAAATTATATTTCAGGTGAGGCTATGCTGTGTCATAGAACTTGAGTAAATGCAGATACATAGAGCACAATAGAGGAAGTATATTACACTGCTATTAGAAATAGTTTCTCTTAGTGTGTAGATACTAAACAAACAAGAGAGTTCATGCCTTCCTCCTGGGAGGTTGCTGCTCAGTAAAGGACATTTCAGCTCCATCAGCAAGTAACCTCTGCCATCTAGTACCATGTATACCAGGAGACAACCTTCCTGGATGCTGAAAAAAATAGCGGGTCCCCTCCCCTGTTGCCCAAGGAAGCCTTGCTTATTTAATGAACTTGTATGTTTGACAGTGATGGTAGCCATTCCTTCATAAAAACCCCATATCTCACCTAAAATGATGTGATTAGGCTTTCCTGACCCAAGAAACACATTCACGATAGTTGCCGTACATTTCTAAAAGATAAAGCTATTTAGTCTTAACTTCATATGTAATACCAACATAGGACTAAGCATAGTTCATACTATGTTTAGTTTGGACTAAATATGTTTATGTGGGGATAAGGGGAAGAGGATCTAACTTTCCAAAGGCAAGTGATCCTAAAAGTAAATGTACTCAATTTATATTCACATACAGGATATATAATATTTCAACCTGCAGCTTCTGCACTGAAATTGTCGAGATTCCAAAGTTTTTCAAAGTCAAGAGTTGTATACTTGCTTTATATTTGTGTAACTAAATAATCTAGTCCTGTGATTTTTTTTTCTAAAACAGTCTGTTACAAATGTAAATTAAAGTTGTTTCCAAGGAAAAGAACGCTGCTAGTAATGTGTTATTTTTTCCTTTGAAAAAACTTTATGATGGCTGATCGCTAACATCTCGGGATTGCAGCTCCCAGAGAAAGCGCAGAGAATGAGAGGACGCCACACTTTCAGACAAATTTTTGTCGCTCACGAACCAGAAGATTCCCGGTGGAGGAGCCCTGTGGGTCGCCAGTGCGACTCTTGTGGCCAGCGCAGTGGTTTTGCCAGCACCTCGGCATGGCAGCTCTTGGTGCAGAGTAAACGGGACTTGTTCCCCCTTTTTTTTTTTTTTTTTTTTAGACGGAGTTTCGCTGTTGTTACCCAGACTGGAGTGCAATGGCACAATCTCGGCTCATCGCAACCTCTGACTCCTGGGTTCAAGCAATTCTCCTGCCTCAGCCTCCCAAGTAGCTGGGACTACAGGCGCGCACCACCATGCCCAGCTAATTTTTGTATTTTTAGTAGAGACAGGGTTTCACCTTGTTGACCAGGATGGTCTCGATCTCTTGACCTCATGATCCAGCCACCTCAGCCTCCCAAAGTGCTGGGATTATGGGCGTGAGCCACCACGCCCAGCCGGGACTGGTTCCCCTTCTGACTGACGTTTGGAGCTCCAGGAAGGCAGAGTCGCCTATTACTGACTCAAGAATGGAGCCAGACTGGAGATTCCCAGGCAGAAAAGCACCATCAGTCTTAACGCCGCTGTTTTGGCCAGCGCAGCGGGTTGCTCAGATTTCAGCCCTGGGAATTAAAGTAATTATTGATAGGTAAAGATTTACTATAGATATTTTATGTATTGTTTTCTGGATATTTTGTAGATTATCCTTTCTTTCCTTCTTGCAGTCTTTCTTTGTAATTATGTAATTTTCTGAAGTAGTATGCTTTATTTTCTTTTTCTCTATTGTGTGTCTACTATAGATGTTTGCCTTGGGGTTATCATGAGGCTTATGTGAAACATCTCATATCCAACTTAACTTGACTCACATAGAAGAGGTGGGAATTTCTAAATGAAGCTTACAGCTGGGACTTCAGGTATTTATGTTTAAGGAATCTTCACAATTTATGAGATCTCTAGAGCTGTAGGTGCCACTGTAATGAGCTGCAAGGATTTATTTCCTGCCAGAGAGTAGCTAAATCATCTCTCTTACAGAACCCAACAGTGACTCAGACATTTAGTCATTTTTCTGATCGTTCATTTACAAAAGATTCATTAAACTACTGGGTGTGAGACACTGCTCCATGGCTTAGTGATACCAGTGTAACAAAGCTCATTTGCTCCAATTGTAGCAGTTGTATGATGGTATAAAAGCTAAACATGATATTGGAAGCTTTTCAGAATTAAAACTGTGTGACCTTGGGCAAGTCCAAAGCTCTCTGATATTAATATCCTCAACTATAACTTGGGATGATATCTGTCCCAAATAAATTGTCTTTAGATGATCAGATATGCTAATGCATGCTAATGCATATGGGAGTACTTTTTAATGGGCATTTTTTTAATTTGCTTTTTTTTTTTTAAACAGACAACTGGTTAAATAGCATTTCTTCTCAAGTGTCCAACTTGGTAGAGAACCATGATGACCAGAATGTCAAAGTGTTGAACACGTCTTACGTGTTTTAAAACTAGATTCATCACTAGAACTGTTGCCAAAAGAAAGCACAATAACAATACTGAATTTAAGGTCTGTCAAAACACAAGTGATAAAAAATTCATCTTCAAATTTTTAATGCTCTTATTAGGAACTTTTATTTTTCACAAATGAAACATGGTTTTACATCTTTATAACTGTCCAACTTTTAAAATTATCCAGCACATTCCTGAATTTAACAGGTTTTAATTTCTAAGTTACTCTCTACCTTTCCATGTATCACAACCTGGAAGCAAATATGAAATCCATGAATACACAGTAATATTTTCAGCTATTCATTTGTTTACTGAGTAACTTGTTCTCTCATTGGTAATGTATGAAAGTAATATATTTAAAAATACTCGTACAGCTTGGTAAATGAAGGAGTATGAATATATCTGACCCCAGGGATACTCCTACAAATGTTCAGTAGGATAGGAAGAAATATGCTGACAGAAAAGTATGCTGGTATAAAGTATCTGGTTATAATTTATTACAACCTTCTTGTCTGGATTAATTATTGTGTGAACAAATTTTAAAATGGCACATAAGTAATGTGTCATGATGAATCTGTATAATTAACATGTGGTTTACTTACCAGTTCCTTTTCTAGTAGTATAATTTATAAATTTTTGACATTATGATTATATTAGTGCAACTTTGTTAATTTCTCTCATTTAATATCTTGCCCACAGGAATAGATTTGCTTATAATATTAATGAACCAAAAGATGGATGGTGAGAGTTCATTGCCATGGTTGATCTGATTTGTAAAAGGCTAATACAGCTATATGAATTCAATGTTATGTTTACTTCTCTATTCTGTGTAATCATCCAGAACTAAACAGATTGGAAGTCCCTTTTGGGGTCAATGCTCACATAGAATAGCAAAGCTGAAAATCAGTCATGCGCTGAGATTAAAATGGAGTGCTTAGGAACGTGAAAGTGGGGGAATATGTAAACAGAAACAGTATGAAAGAGTGGAAACAAAGGTAGTCACATGAAAGTAGTTCTGGAAGAAGCTTTCAGGAAGATGTGGCATTTGTGTAGGTCAGGTCCTGCCACTTCCCAGGGTTAGTCAATCTCATAGTTATCCTATCCATTCCTAACTGACTGGGTTATATTGTATGTGTGCTTTTAATTCATAAGAATTAAAGTATAAATGGCCAACAGGTCTATGAAAAACATGCTCAGCATCACTAATCATCAGGGTTGTCATCTTTCCCAGTTGGGAGAGCTATTATTAAAAAGACAATAAATGCTTGCAAGGATGCAGAGAAAAGGGAACTCTTACATACTGTTGATGGGAGTGTAATTTAGTACAGCTGTGAAGGTAAACAGTATAAAGATTTCTCAAAGAACTGAAAATGGAACTACCATATGATCCAGAAATCCCACTCCTGGATATTTATCCAAAGAAAATGGAATCAGTAGATCAAAGGGAGACCTGCAACCCCATGTATTTTGCCCTGTTCACAATAGCTAGAATATCAAGTCAACCTGCATGTCCATCAACAGATGAATGGTAAAGAAAATGTGGTATATATACACAAGGGAATTTTATTTAGCCATAAGAGAGAATAAAAATCCTTTCATTTGCAGCAAGATGGATGAAACTGGAGGCCATTAGAGTAAGAGAAATAAGGCATACCCTGACAAGTACCACATATTCTCACTCATATGTTGGAGCTAAAAATGCTGACCTCATGAAGGTAGAGTGTAGAATGATGGTGACTAGAGACTGGGATGGGTTTATGTGTGTGGGAGGGGATAAAGAGAGGTTAGTTAATGGTTGCAAACGTTAGAAGAAATAAATACCTGTGTTCAATAGCACAGTAGGTTGACTATAATTAACAATAGGTATTTCAAAATAGCTAGAAGATTTGAAATGTTCCCAACACAAATAAATGGTAAACATTTGAGGTGATGAATATCCTGAATACCTGATCAATAACCTGATTTGATCATTATACATTCCATGAATGTGTCAAAGTATCACATGTATGCCATAAAAATATAGAAATATTATTGGTAAAAAAAATTACAAAGAATTATGTATAATGATCAACAAAAATAAAAGATCAAGGAAAGTAATCCTTTAAATCATGCAGGGGAGTCTTCCAGTGAGTTTCTTCAATGAACAGGAATGGCCTTGCCCTCATGCCTTTTAATGTGTCCACATCTTGCTAAGCTAAATGGAACTTTTGTATTTAAACACAGCACTGATTTGAATAGTGTATTACCTTAAATGAAAGCCAAACACTTCATAGTGATTCATTCAAATACTGGGGAAAAAACCAGCAATGAAGCATTTTTTAGATACATTTTTTTTTTCCTGATCTGATAAGATTTGCAAGAGTATTATCAGTGATCTGTATGTGTTTTCTTCACCTAATAGACTAATGTTAGAACGTAACACAGGAGTAAGCTGTGACTCCATTGCATTCTCCATTAAGAAGAAATAAAATTTACCCAGGCAAAGGAGTCTAAGGCAGATACTGGACACTGCTAGATACACATTTGATTGAAGAATTTTCTTTGCTCTTAGAAGACACTAAGAGAAAAAATACTGCAAAACTATAGAAAAAATTATGACCCCAGTGAAATAGCAATATTAACTTTTTGCTGTTAGTATGCCAGGGATACCTAAAATTTGTTGTAGATTGTCTACCGCAGAAAACAGACTCAGATGGAAATGAGTGTGAAGGATGTTTCTTAGGGAGTGGACTTGGGCTCAGCACTTGGGGTATGGGGAAAGGAAAGAATTAGGGTTGGACATAGGAAGAAGTGGGGCTGTGATGCATCACAACAGGGATACAGCTGACTCCAAAGGGAGCCCTGAGGCTTGGGTAGCCTCACAGAATTGTTCCTCTTTGGGAAGAGGAGCTGGTTGTTTATCCCCAGTACTTGGGTAGGGATTCACTGCAGAAGAGGTAATGTCTTTCAGTGAGGTCATACCCAGCTTGGGGTATATGTCCTTGAGCCTTGAATAGGGCATAGAGATCTATCTGGGCACTGCAGTATTCATGACAATTCCTCCATATTTCTGTGGCCATTTGTCTCATAAAAGTTCTCAGGGTGGCTCCTTTAGGACTCTGGTGGGACTTTCTCTTTGGAGAAACTTGTAAGGTTATAAGGGAAAAAGGTTAGAAGGACAAATTGCAACCCCAGGTGCTACTGGGGAGGCAGAGCTCTAGGCTAAACTCTCTGATTCATTCTAGAGCCCTTTACCTTAGTTCTTATAATGGTAGAAGGATGCTAACTTTGTGGGTAGCCCACACCTTCCTTCCTGTGGGGACCAAGTTCATGTTTATTTCTCTTAGGCTATGGCTATGGCAATTATGGGATTATGATTAAAAGTAGATGATGGAATACTAAGGTATGCCAACCACCTTGGTGTTAAGCTGATTGCTCACTTCTCTAATGTGTAATAGCAGCTTTCCTCCTGGTGACTGGCCATGTACCTTTTCCAGGATGGCAATTATCCCTAATACATTTTTGTTGTTGTTGGCCCTGAACACAGGTGCCCACAATGTTGAAGTGGCAGCTGTATTTTCAATCTGCTGGTGGAAGAGTTCTCTACACCTGTGGTGCCCGGAATTGTGGAAATGGGAAGCACGCATTCCCAAAGTGAGTTACTGGGGGTGAGAGTAACAGGAGCCATTGTGGCTTCCATGCCTTAATTCTGAGACCCATATATTTATTCTTTGGGGGATAGTGCATCAAATAATGGTCATTGATTTAACATGCACATTGTATACTGGAGGATGGTGCCCCACTGTTAATTTCTAGTAATGTTAGATATTTTACAAATGTTTCTAAATATTATTAGAACTTAATGTCAATGCCACTCAGTTGGGAACACTGCTCTGTGTACATATCATCTAATGGAAGAATGCTAGGAAAAACTCCTGGGAGCATAAACATATTAAACAGAACTTGCCATTATGTATCAAAGATTCTGTTAATGATGCAGTTTCCCAGTACAAACAATACATATGATTTGTCCCCAACTTTTCAATCTGGGTTGCTCTACAGTAGAATTAGAATTTAAAACACCATGTCAGCCACCTCAGTGAAGTTCAATAGTTGGTAGAATTTCTGCTTCTGAATTCTTATAGTTTAAATAATGTCCTGTGTGTTGTAAGCTCCAGAAACTTCTTTGAAAATGTATGGGCAAAAAAAAAATGTTCCTTTAAAAGCTGTTGAAAGAATGCAGTCTTACTAAAGGGAATTAGACTAGGGGATATAGATTTAATTTCATTCACTTTGATTTAAAGCAAAATACAGTAAAAATTTGATAAATTTATGAACCCAAACTAACCAGAATCTGGAATTAACTTAATTTTTGTTGTTGCTGCTGTACTCATATTTTATCAGAAAGAGACAGAGTAGAAACTAGTTGACACTCAAGATTTATGTACCTCCAAAAATCACCTTCCAGGGATGCATGAGTCCTATACAGATTCAATCCAATGTTCACATCCCATATATTTACAATCCCTATGCAGAGGTAATGATATTTAATGACTCAGAGATATTGCAAAATGTAAAATAATCAAAGGAAGATTCAGTAGTGTTCTGGAGACTGTGCCTATTTAGGAAAGAAAATTTGCCTATATACTTAAAAAAATGACACACACACACAACTGAATAGACTGACAAGTATTCCAAATTAACTCAGAGTTAATCAAATAATCAATTTCCAAAGCATTCTACTCACCTATTGTCTTACTTTGCTTGATTTAACC
This sequence comes from Saguinus oedipus, assembly GCA_031835075.1. Classification (NCBI taxonomy): domain Eukaryota; kingdom Metazoa; phylum Chordata; class Mammalia; order Primates; family Cebidae; genus Saguinus; species Saguinus oedipus. The sequence goes on from CM063177.1 coordinate 54,470,625, forward strand.
CAAACCTCACTTGGTAGCATCTATGTCCTCAGCAGTTTAGGCAGTTTTTTCTCAAAGCCCCATGTCAGCAGCAGTGCAAGGTTAGAGGTGTCCTGGTTCACACATGTGTGTGTCTTTCCACATGTGGGACTTCTAATGAAGAAGAACTCATCCTAATTCTCTGAGTTCTTCAGGAAATTTCTAATCACAAAAGCCACCAGCTACATGGAGTTTCCAAGGAGACAGTTCTCCTTGGCACTTCCCATTCACTCTGTAGTCAGAGCCATGGGCACACAGGCTCAATCCATTCAACAAGTCAGTCTATATTGCATACCATACATAATAGTATATTTAACCAACATATAAATATTATAGGTTAAACATTCCACAACAGACAAGGTAGCACTTAACATCAAGAGGAGAAAGAGACAGGAGAAAGGGTAAATGAGCAAGTCCCAGTGGGAGCAAAGAAGACAAAAGGATTCCTGGTCTGGTCCATTGTTCTCCCAAGGAGGAGTCTGATGTGGCAGAGCCTTTAGAGGTGGATGCCAAGTGCTTACCTTGGGTGACTGCAAGACTGGGTTAATTAAGGTGGCTGTTTGGAGAGGCTGAAGGTCTGCCTTTTTTTTTTTATTGTCCCAGAGTCCTCTGGTGAGAACCTAAAGTGGAAGACTGTGCTTGTTATGTCCTTACCTGGTTGGATGCAGTCTTTACATTTTTATTTGTTTGTTAAGCAAAATATCCTGGTTGGCAAAGCTGCATGTGAAATATAAAATGCAGTATTTTTCTAAGATGGAGTTTAATGAAGGGATGCCCTATACACCCCAATTTCATAGTTTTGGGGTATTTCTGGATTTACTTCCTCACAGTTTACTCTCCTGTTTCTGGGGGACTTTTCAATTTCTATTGCTACCTGGTTGCCAAATATTACTTCTTTCTAGAATTCATTTAAAAAGTATAATCCAGCAAAAATATAAAGATTTTTGTGGGTTTTGAAAGAAAAGTCGTAACACACAAGGTGTCAATTGAAATCTTCTTGGCCGAATATAATTTCCACCCTTCCTCTTGTGGCCATTCTTCCTCCAAAATGTTCTAGGCCTCTGGTAAAGTGTCTGTCCCCACCAATTGCAGCCCCCTAGGTCTTAGAAGGGAGTGATTCCCTGAAGCTGATGATAATTTTTAGCTATCTCTTGGTCTCCTCTCCCTGTGTCCCGTTGAATTCTATGAATAATATTCACATCACATTAAATTTTTATTTATTATGAAATTGTTCTAAATTGCCATCTTGTCTCCCAGTCCTTGAAGAATAAATAGCCCTTGATCCTGCAGGTCCAACAATCTTAATTCAGTCCAGCTGCCACATTTGATAGATGAGGAAACTAAAACTCAGAGAAGTGAAGTGATTTATCAAAAAATATTGGGGCTATTTAGACTCTGGTCTTCTTCCTCTTAGACCAGTGCCCCTGTCTTCTTGTGTCATTTTTTGCTGCATTCCAGGTTGGCAAGACTGTAATAATGAAAGATGACAGGGTTGCTTATGTACCTTGTATTCTTGTCTGTTACAACTATAAACCTGAATATATGTTTCCCCAAATAGTTAATCATCTAATAGAAAAAGATAGTGTGATTTCCTGTCCTGTAAATCATGAAAAAACACCTCCTGTATCTTCTATTAATGTTTGATATACTGTTTTTCAGGCTATAAGGAATTGGTCTCAGTGTAATTGTGTATAAATACTGCCTGTTTTTCTCTCCTTCTTAGTAGATGCTGACTAACATTACAAGGTAATGTTATACTGTATTAAGAGAATAACGATTTATAACAATATTACTTGCCAATAAACTTCATACTTTCTTTTCCTATTCAGTGAAGCAATTGTTTGGCTTTATGGCTACAAAGACAGTTTTTCTTTCATAGCTAAGTTTATTTTAGTCATAAGGCAATCAGGTGGCACAAAAGGATTAAAAACTACAGGAAAGCAACATCTAGCAAAGAAATTTGAAGACCATGTTCACCCCAAATAAACAAGTGCCTTTAAAAAAATTCTTCCAACTTTTAACTTCAAACAGAAAAGTTGAAAAAGAAGTACTGTAAAGACACATGTGCCCTTTATTTAGATTCGCAAATTATTAACATTGTCTGGGATTGGCTTTGTGTGTCTCTGTGTCTCTTTTCCTCTTCACATACACATTCATTTTCTCTCTCTTACACACATGTACATATACATGCACACACTCACATTTTGGGGAGCTCTGAACTGCTTGAAAGCAAACTGCAGACATCAAGATTATACAAAAATACTTAAGGAATTTTTCCCAAAATTAGCACATTCTTTTATATTACTACAATAACAATCATAAGACATTTGCTACTGATAATTAATATTATGTAATATACAGTCTAAATTTAAATGTCTCCACTTGCTCTCAAACATTCTTTATATTAGTCAGGTATCTTATATTGGATTTTTTTGTCATGTTTCTTCTTTTCATCAGTCTAGACTATTGCTTTGCCTCCACCCTTTTCCCTCATCTTCCACAACCTTGACATTTTTGAAGAGTCCAGACTAATTGTCTCACAGAATGTTTCTCAAACTGAATTCATCAAGCTGTTCTTCTGGATTAGATAAAATGTTTAGGCAAATATTATGTTTCCCATTGCATTACATCAGTAAGTTTATAATGTCACTTTATCTCAATATTTGTGAAGCTAAGTTTCATCTCTTCGTTTTAAATTCCATACTTGATGAACATTTGATGGGTAATAGAGACATATGAATGTCCTTTTCCTAACAATATGTTAGTGTATAGTGTTAGGAGTAATTTCATGCCAGAATCTCATATCACCTTGGTAGTATTTGCAAAACAGTGATTTTAAATTTCAGGCATTTTTCTAGATCATGGATCGGTAGATTTTTCCAGTAAAGAGCCACATTCTAAGTATTCTAGGCTTTGTGGGCCACATATGGTCTCTGATACATATTCTATTTCTTCTTTAGCTATGTAAAAAGTATTAGCTCATGGACTGCAGGAAAATAGTCTGCAGCAGGATTTGGGCCATGAGTAGTCATTTGTCAAAGTCCTGTTGTATGTTATAAAGAAGAGCTTTCCTTTTCCTTGTAACACCTCTGTGTGTGTGTGTGTGTATGTGTGTGTGTGTGTGTGTGTGTGTGTATGTGTGTCAGAGGGAGAGAATGAGATTCTTTAATAACTTTATTTCTTTTACGGAGTTGGTCTGTTTAAGCTTTATTAAAATAAATACTCTTTTGGATTTAACTTTGGTAAGTAACACTGTCAAGAAATTTCAATTTCATCTTCTATGCTTTCTGATCCAATAGACACTAGCTGCATGAGACTATTCAAATTTAAACTAATTATAATGAAATTATAACTAAAAATTAAATAAATTAATAATTAGAAAAAAATTCAGTTTCTCAGTCACATGAGCCACATTTAAGTGTACAAGTATTCACTCAACACACATAGCTGGTGGCTACATATTGAACAGTGCAGATGTAGGACATTGCTATGATTTAGAAGTTGTATTGGATAGTAATCAATGCAGATTTCAAATGTATTTACATAGAGTTGTGCAAAATAGTCCCTTATAAAATAGAGTTAACTTATAATTTTATTCTTGTCTTTTTTTTTTTTTTGCTTTTATGCTTATTTCCTTTCTTACTAATTTGTCTATTTCCTTTTTTTAAGGTACCAAAGTATGTATTATATCTACTATTTTTCTGTTTTTATCTCACATTTTCCTTTCCTTATGCTTTCTTTTGATTTAGTTTATCAGTTTTTTTTTTTTTTAACTTTTATTTTAGGTTCAGGGATACCTGTGCAGGTTTATTATATAGGTGTCACTGGGGATTGGTGTACAGATTATTTAGTCACCTATGTGGTAGGCACAATACCTGATAGGTAGTTTTTCAGTTCTGACCCTCCTCTTTCCCTCCATCCTCAAATAAGTCCCAGTGTCTGTTGTGTCCGTGTGTACTCAATGTTGAGCTTCTACTTGTGAGAACATGTAGTATGTGGTTTTCTGTTCCTCTGTTAGTTCATGTAAGATAATGGCTTTTACCTTCATCGATGTTGCTGTAAAGGACATGACCTCATTCTGTTTTATGGCTCCATCATATTCCATGGTGTATATGTACCACATTTTCTTTATCAGTCTACCATCAATGGGCATTTAAGTTGGTTTCATGTCTTTGCTATTGGGAATCATGCTGCAATGAGCATATGCATGCATGTATCTTTTTCTTTTCTCTCTTATCTTCCTTCCCTCCCTCCCTCACTCCCTCCCTCCCTTCCTTCCTCTTTTCTTTCTCTTTCTTTCTCTCTCTCCCTTCCTTCCTTTCTCTTTCTTTTTTTATCTTCCTTTCTTCCATTCTCTTTTTCTCTTTCTCCCTCCCTCCCTCACTCCCTCCTTCCTTCCTTCCTTCCTTCTTTCCCTCCCTCCATCCCTCCTTCTCTCTGCTTCTGTCACCCCGGCTGGAGTACAGTGGCACCATCTTGCCTCATTGCAAGCTCCACCTCCCAGGTTCAAATGATTCTCCTTCCTTAGCCTCCCAAGTAGCTGGGACCACAAGTGCCCACCACCAGATCCAGCTAAGTTTTGTATTTTTTATTAGAGGCTGAGTTTCTGCATGTTGCTCAGGTTATCAGGCTGGTCTTGAACTCCCGACCTAAGGTTATCTTCCCACCTCAGCCTCCCAAAATGCTGGGATTACAGGTGTGAGCCACCGCACCCAGCCTCCACCACTCCCTTTTGTATCCCCCAATTCACACCTTGCCCATGCCACTCATGCATGCCCCCTGCCTTGCCCCACTGTCATTTGTGAGTCCTGTATTAAATGGCCTTCAGTCCAGAGACCAGACATCAGACAGCAATCTAAACCTTTTCCTTGATGGGAGGTGAGACCTCCAGAAGAGGAAAACACCTGCTATGGAGCTGCAGGCTGAACACAGTGACTCTCTGGGCAAACAGCTAAAACAGAACTGAGTAAAATCTCCAGCCGGAAAGAAAACTTCCCAGTCCCCCCATTTTACAGATGGAAACACAAAGCCTCAGAGGAGAGGAGACAGAGCAGGCATTGGAACCGTAGTCTCCTGCCTCCAAAGCCAGGTTCTGTCCACCCAGCCGGGCTCCATCCTTCCTTCTATAAATGTTTATAACAGTATGTCCTGGGCACTCTTGTTAGGCCCTTTTACACATATCACTCAGTCTGCTTTTCCCATTCATTTGACAAGTGTTTATTGAGCTCCTACTGTGTTCAGGAGCTGGACTCGATACTAGGGACATCTTGGTAGAAAACTCAGGCAAAATCTACCCACCTGGGGTCCTAACAAGACAAAGAGAGGGTTGGTGCTGTGGGCAAGGCTGTGAAGGCAATGAATGAAATGGTGGGGTCAGACAGGAAGGGTGGTCAGGGATGCTCACTGCATGGAAGGGGCATCTTCTTGGCTTTGAGACCCAAATGCCAAAATACCTGTGAGAAGCAGGCCATGCCCACTCAGTAACAGAACTGAGCCAGCCACACTTTCTATAGATGCCAAACCAAACACCAGATCAGGCTAGCAGTGAGGGACAAAGACCATGGCCTGGAAGGGTCTTGCCACCTGAGCTCACAAGGGGATTTTAGTTATGCTTCTTTTCTTAATTATTATTATGGTGGGGTTGGGGGTCCTTAGTGCACAAGAAACACTCTAGGAACCGTAAGTCAAGATCAAGGCTCCAAGCCCTGCTCTGCCCTTGCTGTGTGACCTCGGGCTGCTATGGCTACCTCTCAGAGCCTCAGCTTCCTTCCCCTTCTGTAAAATGGAGAGTCTAATAATACCCACCTGGCAAGGGGGTCCAGGGAAGTCAGTGAGCTCCTTCATGTAAAGAGCTGATGTCTGCACTTGGCCCCGGGTCACAGATTTGTAATGGGGATTGAAATTACTGATAAATGGCCAGGCATGTTGGCTCACACCCATAATCCCAGCACTTTGGGAGGCTGAGGCAGGTGGACCACCTGAGGTCATGAGTTTAAGACCAGACTGGCTAACAGGTGAAACCCCATCACTACTAAAAATACAAAAATTAGTCAGACATGGTGGTGTGTCCCAGCTACTTGGGAGGCTGAGGCAGGAGAATTGCTGGAATCCACTGCACTCCAGCCTGGATAAAAAGAGTGAAACTTTGTCTCAAAAGAGCAAGCAAGCAATTGCTGATAAGCTTACAGATTGTCAGAGGCACACAAAGGACTCAGAGGGGGGACCACACCCATCCTCTCACACACAGAGAGGGTAGCAGTCTACCTACCCAAGACCACACAGCAACCTGCTGTCAGCAGCTGCATCACCGCAGCCTCTCCATTATGGCCCCAGGCTTCTCACCTTCCCTGGAGGGGCCCTCAGGCCTCCCTACCATCTCCTCTCCCTTCCTCACTTTAGCTCTTCTCTGTGGCCCCTGGTTATGGCCAAAGGCTGGGGATCTTACGAGTTTGAGGCAGCCTAAGCCTCTGTCTGTGCTTTCACTCGGAGCCAGAGCACCAGGCCCCATGCACATCAGCTGTGATTCTCCACCGGTTCAAAACCACCTAAGGGCTGGCTGGTTGTGCGTGTGGAAGAGGGGGTGCTGTTCTTCCTCCAGGTTGACAACATGATAGATTGAAAAGTACATGGGAGGCCAGGTCTAGTGGCTCACGCTTGTAATCCCAGCACTTTGGGAGGCTGAGGCAGGTATATCACCTGAGGTAGGAGTTCAAAACCAGCCTGGCCAACATGGTGAATCTCCATCTCCTAAACATACAAAAATTAGCTGGGCATGGTGGCATTTGCCTGTAATCCCAGTTACTCAGGAGGCTGAGGTGGGAGAATCACTTGAATCCAGGAAGCAGAGGTTGTAGTGAGCCAAGGTCACACCACTGCACTGCAGCCTGGGTGACAAAGTGAGACTTCATCTCAAAAAAAAAAAAAAAAAGAAAAGTGCATGGGCTCTGAGGGCAGAGAGATGGAATTGAATCCCAGCTTTTACTTCTCAGCTGTGTGCCCTTGGACAAGTTCATTTCTCTGAGCCTCAGTTTTCTCATCTGTGAAATGGGAACAACATTTGGCTTGCCGGGGTCTCAGGATTACTGGGGAGTGCCTAGCGCATATTAGGTGCTCAACATGTATGCTTTCCCATGGCCATTTAAGAGGCCTCAGGGCTGTCCTCCTGCCCTTCCCCCACAATTCCTGTGACCTACCTCTTAAATGGGTACTCAGGGTGATAAGGAGGAACAGGTGAGGGAGCCAGGCTGGATCCACACCCACCCACGCCCCTTGTTAGGAAAACAAGCCTTTAATGCCTGGTCCTGCTGCTTCTGGCTGAGAGTATAAAATAGGACCCAGTCCCAACCTCTCCTCTCCCCTGAGGCACGCCTAGGCAATAGTGTTTAAAAGGAAAGGAGGCAGTGGCATCGTGGCTCCAGACACAGCCCTTCCTATGGCAAGAAGGGAGATGGGGCCCACTGCTGAGGGCCTTCTGGTGGGTGTTCCATTCTGCCTTCCTCCTGGGACACAGAGCCTCTTCATCAGTGGTCTTCAGGTTCACTGTCCCCAAGCAGCTTAGGTGAGTCCAGACTTCAGGTACTCTGCTAAGGCTGGTGGTCTCTTAATGGCATCCTTCCAGAGCCAAGGGGCTTCAGGTCTCCTGCCTCTGCCTATTGATCTGGTGCTCAGGACACTGGAGGGTGGGTGAGAAGGATACTGAGGAAGGGAAATGATTAATGGGAAAGTGACTGTCCCGCAGAAGGGCAAATAAGCAAGCACTTAACTGACTGCGTCAATTAGCTTTTGCTGTAAAATGCCCCAAAAGTGAGTGGCTTAAAATTACAAGCATTCATTTATTTAGTTCATGGTAATGTGGGTCAGTAATGTGGGCTCAGCTCATCTGGGTGGTTCTTTTCTTGGCTGGGTTTTCTCATATGCCTGCAGTTGTGTATCTGAAGCTGGTTCCCATCCTCCGAAAAGCTAGCTCAGACTTGTTCATGTGGCTGTTTGGGACAGTTCTAAGCAACAAGCCAAAAGCCACGTTTTCTCTTGAGGCTCAGAGCCAGCATAGCTTTACCTCCACTCTACTCTGTTGGTCAAAGGTGATTTTGTGGCCAGCCCAGATTCAAGTGGTGTCTGCTCAGCTGCCATAACAAAGCATCACAGACTGAATAGCTTCAACAACAGAAAAGTATTTTTCTCATGATTCTGGAGGCTAGAAGTTCCAGATCAGGTATCTGCAGTTTGGTTCCACCTGAGCCCTCTGCCTTTGGCGTGCAGTTGGCCACCTCCTCCCTGTGTCCTCATATGGTCTTTCCTCTGTGTGCACCCTGGTGTCTCCCTGTGTCTGCATTTTCTCCTCTTATAAGGACCCCAGTCGGACTGGATGAGGGCCCAGCCTAATGACCTCATTTTAACTTCATTGCCTCTTTAAAGGCCCTGTTTCTAAATACAGTCACATTCAGAGGTAGTGGGGGTTGGGGCTTCAACATACAAATTTTGTGAGGACACAATTTACCCCATAACAAGGGGGGACAAAAACACCATCTCTTGATCTTGAGGAGCTGCAGTCAGATTGAAAAGAAGCATGGACAGTGGGGGAAATGACCGAGATCATGGTTGCAAAAAAGTCAGCCACTCCGACTGATCCTCCACACCTGGCCTTGTTTGGGCAAAGGCAACACACGTGGACACCTCTTCTCACCAGCTGTACCTTCTCCCTCCTTCCCTTGTAAGCCTTTTCCTGGAGTTTATTGGTGATCCCAAGCCTTTAGCCTGGAAGGGCTACCTCCTCGCTGTGTTCGTGTTCCTCTCAGCCTGCCTGCAAACGCTGTTTAAGCAGCAGAACGTGTGCTGGCTCCAGGTGCTGCAGATAAGGCTGCAGTTGGCCATCACTGGCCTGGTGTACAGAAAGGTGAGCCCCAGGGGACAAGTGCAGGCCTTCCCGGCCAGGAAAAGCAACATCACTAAGCTGGTTGGTAATAATGCTATCAGCAGCTGAGAATGTATTCAGTCCTTACTTATTAGAGTCACTCATGATATATTCTCACTTCCTTTGTTATTTCTTTTTATTTACATGTATTTATTTTTTTCAAGACAGAGTCTTGCTCTCTTGCCCAGGCTGGAGTGCAGTCATGCAATATATTCTAACTTCCTTTGTTATTTCTTTTAATTTATATGTATTTATTTTTTTTGAGACAGAGTCTTGCTCTCTTGCCCAGGCTGGAGTGCAGTCGTGCAATCTCGGCTCACTGAAACCTCCGCCTCCCGGGTTCAAGAGTAGCTGGGACTACAGTCACATGTCACCATGCCCAGCTAATTTTTGTATTTTTAGTAGAGACAAGGTTTTGCCATGTTGGTCAGGCTGGTCTCGAACTCCTGGCCTCAAGTGATCTGCCTCACCTCCTTAGGTATTTCTGTAAGGTCTTGTGTGATCTGCTCCTGGGACTTCTCTGACCTCCTCATGTCTCACACACCCGCCTCTTTCTATGCTCACTTTCCTCCAGCCACACAGGCCTCCTTTCTGTTCCTCAGACGCTCCAGGAACGCACCCACCTCGGGGTCTTTGCATTTGTTTTCCCTGCCTAGATACCATGCCCACTCCTCCAAATCTAACTTTAATATTTGAGCCTAATTTTAACTTCCACTCATTCCCCCTTCAGGATGAAGGATTAACCTTCTGATAAGGTGGCCCATCAGCTGTATTCCCAGACAATACTGCTTATGATAAAAATGACCCCTAGGCTGGGTGCAGTGGCTCGTGCCTGTAATCCCAGGACTTTGGGAGGCTAAGGCAGGCAGATCACTTGAGGTCAGGAGTTCAAGACTGGCCTGGCCAACATGGTGAAACCCTGTCTCTACTAAAAACACAAAAATTAGCTGGGTATGATGGCCCTTGTCTGTAATCCCAGCTACTCAGGAAGCTGAGACAGGAGAATCGGTTAAACCCAGGAGGGGGAGGTTGCAGTGAGCCGAGATCACGCCACTATACTCCAGCCTGGGTGACAGAGAGAGACCCCTATCTCAAAAAATAAATGACCCCAAATTGCATCTGGGCTGGAAGTTGTGTCCATTGACTGAATACCTGGTTGGCGGCCATAGCTTTGGACTTCTGTCTGTGCAGTGCCTTGTCCCCTCAGGGGACTCTGGACACTATGTTCCTAGACTGCTGCAGCAAGAGCTATTGGCTCCTGTGGGACATGAAGCATCTGAGCCAGGGCAGGTCCCGTCTCATGTAAGTCTCATTCTCTGACACCTGAGCTGTCACCTAAGGGAGGAGGGGACCAAGGGTATAGCTCCTGGATGGCCAAGAGGGCAGCTCTTGATGCTGTCCTGCCAGAGTGCTGTGTCCCAGGCTCATGTCCCCCTGAGCATGCCAGAGCTGGGTGTGCCCTATCCTGTCTCCAGAGTCCGCATGTTTCCTTGAGCCTAAGAGGAAGGCCTCCTTTTGGGGTATTGATCTTCCTACTCCCCACCCACTGGGAGGCCTTCTTTGATCTCCTCATGAGGTCAGACACCTCCTCTCTAACCCCTGGGCTTTTTTTTTTTTTTTTTCTGAGACACAGTTTCATGCTTATAGCCCAGGCTAGAATACAATAGCACAGCCTTGGCTCACTGCAACCTCAGCCCCCTGGGTTCAAGCGATTCTCCTGCCTCAGCCTCTCAAGTAGCTGGGATTACAGGCACATGACACCATGCCCAGCTAATTTTTGTATTTTTAGTAGAGACAGGGTTTCACCGTGTTAGCCAGGCCGGTCTTGAACTCCTGACCTCAGGTGATCCACCGGCCTTTACCTCTCAAAGTGCTGGGATTACAGGCATGAGCCACCTTGCCTGGTCAGGTCTGTGGTTTTTAGACATTCACAGAATAATGTGACCATCGCCTCTGTCTAATTCTATAACACTTTTATTTATTTGTTTGTTTATTATTTTTTTAGAGACAGAGGCTTGCTCTGTCGCCCAGGCTGGAGTGCAGTGGCACAATCTCAGCTCACTACAACCTCCACCTCCCGAGTTCAAGCAATTCTTCTGCCTCAGCCTCCTAAGTAGCTGGGACTATAGGTGTATGCCACCACACCCAGCTATTCAAATTTTTTTTCCAAGTAGAGGTGGGGTTTGACCATGTGGGCCAGGTTGGTCTCAAACTCCTGACCTCAGGTGTGAGCCACTGTACCCGTCCAGTCTCTGCTTTTTGGGCATTGTGAAATATGCTGCTGTGAACATTCATTGCTAAGCTCAATGGTGGACCCTCTGTGGACTTCCATTCTCTTGGAGCATCTAGAAGTGCATTACCTGAGTTACCCTGATAACCGTTCTGGGGATACCCAACAAGAAACAAGCACATGCTTTCAGATCGTATCAGGAGGCAGCCCTGGGAGATGATGGGGGAGGGGACAGTGACCTCAGCAACAGGGACAGGATCATCTCCATCTCCAGACCCTGAACAAGGGCTCAGCCAGCCCCTCGGGGCCAGCTTCTATGTGTATTAACACTTAAAATACCAAATATGAGATAGCATAGATTTGGGACCTACCATGGACTTTATATCCACACATGAAATTTCCTTGTTTGCTAGGTCCACAGTAAAAGTAGATATGGTGGCTCTCTAAGCTGCAAGGCAATGGAAGCTGTGTTATTAAAGAATGGCACCGGCCAGGCGCGGTGGCTCAAGCCTGTAATCCCAGCACTTTGGGAGGCCGAGGCGGGTGGATCACGAGGTCAAGAGATCGAGACCATCCTGGTCAACTTGGTGAAACCCCTTCTCTACTAAAAATACAAAAAATTAGCTGGGCATGGTGGCGCGTGCCTGTAATCCCAGTTACTCAGGAGGCTGAGGCAGAAGAATTGCCTGAACCCAGGAGGCAGAGGTTGCGGTGAGCTGAGATCGCGCCATTGCACTCCAGCCTGGGTAACAAGAGCGAAATTCTGTCTCAAAAAAAAAAAAAAGGCACCCCTTTAAACAAAGCTGTATTCCATCCATCCAAGCATCCATCCATCCTTCCATCCATTCCTTCCACCTGCTCATTCATCCATCCATCCATCCTCTCACCCATCCATCTCTCTATTCATCTACTCATCCAGCTACCAATTTATCCATCTGCCCATTCTACCCACCCACACACCCATCCATCTATTCACTGATCCATCTGTTCATCCATCTCATCCATCATTCCATCCATTCATTCTACCCACTCATCCATCCACTCATCCATCTACTGATTTATCCATCCATTCATTCCATCCTCTTATCCATCCATTCACTCATCCATCTATCCATTTATCCATCCATGCACCGAACCATCCATCCATCTCCCAGTCCATCTATCCACTCATCTACTCATTATCAATCTAATATGGTTTAATTCTGTGTCCCCACCCAAATCTCATCTCGAATTGTAATCTGCACATGTTAGGGGAGGGACATGGTAGGAGGTAATTGGATCATGGGGGCAGTTTCCCCCGTGCTGTTCTTGTGATAGTGAATAAATTCTTACAATTAGCTGATAGTTTAAAAGTGTATGGGGGCCAGCCTTGATGGCTCCTGCCTGTAATCTCAGCACTTTGGGAGGTTGAGGCAGGTGAATCACCTGAAGTCAGGAGTTCAAGACCAGCCTGGCCAACATGGCAAAACCCCGTCTCTACTAATAATACAAAACTTATCCAGGCATGGTGGCACGTGCCTGTAATCTCAGCTACTTGGGAGGCCAAGGCACAAGAATCTATTGAACTCAGGAAGTAGAGGTTGCAATGAGTGGAGATCATACCACTGCACTCCAGACTGGGTGACAAATGGGAACAGTGTCTTAAAAAAAAAAATTGTATGACAGGCCAGGTGCAGTGGCTCATGCCTGTAATCCCAGCACTTTGGGAGGCCGAGGTGGGTGGAGCACCTGAGGTCAGGAGTTTGAGACCAGCCTGGCATATATAGTGAAACCCCATTTCTACTAAAAATACAAAAAAAAAAAAATTAGCGAAGCATGGTGGCAGGCACCTGTAATCCCAAATACTCGGGAGTCTGAGGCAGGAGAACCACTTGATCCTGGGAGGGTGCAGTGAGCTGAGATTGCATCATTTCACTCGAGCTTGGGCAACAAGAGTGAAACTCCATCTCAAAAAACATTATGTACTCTCCTGCCGCCATAAGAAGACGTGCCTTGTTTCTCCTTCACCTTCTGCCATGATTGTAAGTTTCCTAAGACCCCCAAGTCATGCTTCCTGTTAAGCCTGAGGAACTGTGAGTCCATCAAACCTCTTTTCTTTATAAATCACCCAGTCTCATGTAGTTCTATATAGCAGTGTGAAAACAGACTAATATAGCATCCATCTATTCATCCATCCATCCACCCATCCATCCATTAATTTCTGAATACTGGTTGGGGAGGTGGCTCATGCCACCTGGCATCCTAGCACTTTGGGAAACTGAGGCAGACAGATCACCTGAGATTGGGAGTTCAAGACCAGCCAGGCCAATGTGGTGAAACCCTGTCTCTACTAAAAATACAATTTTTTTCTTTTTTGAGATGGAGTCTTGCTCTGTCACCCAGGCTGGAGTGCAGTGGTGCAATCTCAGCTCACTGCAGTCTCCGTTTCCTGGGTTCAAGCAGTTCTCTGCCTCACCCTCCCAAGTAGCTGGGATTACATACAAAAATTAGCCAGGCAAGGTGACATATGGCTGTAGTTCCAGCTACTCAAGAGGCTGAGGCAAGACAATCACTTGAACCCAGGAGGCAGAGGTTGCAGTGAACTTCTATAGAGTTTTCACTGCTTCTTGAGTCAGTTTTGTGAAGGTTTTTTTTTGTTTTGTTTTTTGGTTTTTGCTTTTTGGTTTTTTTTTTGAGACAAAGTTTCACTCTTGTTGCCCAGGCTGGAGTATAATGGCATGATCTCGGCTCACCGTAACCTCCGCCTCCTGGGTTCAAGCAATTCTTCTGCCTCAGCCTCCCAAGTAGCTGGGATTATAGGTGTGCCCCACCACTGTGCCCAGCTAATTTTTTTGTATTTTTAGTAGAGATGGGGTTTCACCATGTTGGCCAGTCTGGTCTTGAACTCCTGACTTCAGGGGACCCACCCACCTTGACCTCCCAGAGTGCTGAGATTACAGACGTGAGCCACCACGCCCGGCCTCCCTTCCTTCTTAAGGCTGAGTCATATTCCGCTGTGCGAATGGATCACACTGTGTTTATCTTTTCATCTGTTGGTGGACCCATTGGTTGATTTTGCCTTTTGGCTGTTGTTGCACTGCTGTGAGCACAGGTGTGCAAATACCTCCCTGAGTTTCTGCTTTCTATTCTTTTGGGATGGGTGGTAGTGGGTTTGTTAGAGCAAATGGTAATGCTGTGTTTAAGTGTTTTGAGGGACCACCATTTGTAAAGTGTTATTGTTTTTGTTTTGTTATTGTTGTTGTGATGGAGTCTCACTGTGTCACCCAGGCTGGAGTGTAGTGGCATGATCTGGCCTTACTGCAACCTCCGCCTCCCAGGTTCAAGCCATTCTCATGCCTCGGCCTCCTGAATAACTGGGATTACAGGTGCCTGCCACCACACCTGGCTCATTTTTGTATTTTTAGTAGAGACGGGGTTTCACCACGTTGGCCAAGCTGGTCTCGAACTCCTGGCCTCAGGTGATCTGCCCACCTTGGCCTCCCAGAGTGCTGGGATTACAGGCATGAGCCACCTCACCTGGCTCTTGTAAAGTATTTTAATCGTCTTGTTTTACTGTTCTGGAGCTGGGGGTCTGATCTCAGCCCTGCTTCTCTCCGCTCCTGCTAAGGGACTTCCTGTAGGCAGCCCAGTCCCTGCCTCTGTCCAGGAGACAGCATGCCTGGAAGTGAAGTTGGGTTGGTCCTGCCCCAGTGCTGCTGCTGTTTTAGGTAAATATCCTGTGGGGTCAAGAGAAAATGCCAAGTGCACCTGTGGAACACCATGGGCATCCCCCAACTCAGGACAGTGGGAGAGACGGGGTGTTGGAGGGGACATGACCCTGGAAGCCACTTAGCCCTGCTCTGTTCCCCCCACTTTTTTTTTTTTTTTTGGAGATGGAATTTTGCTCTGTCACCCAGGTTGGAGTGCAGTGATGTGATCTTGGCCCACTGCAACCTCTGCCTCCCAGGTTCAAGCAATTTTCTGCCTCATCCTCCTGAGTAGCTGGGACTACAAGTGAGTGCTACCACACCTGGCTAATTTTTGCATTTTTAGTAGAGCTGGGGTTTCACCGTGTTGGCCAGGCTGGTCTCCAACTCCTGACCCTAGGCAATCCACCCATCTCAGCCTCCCAAAGTGCTAGGATTCCAGGCATGAGCCACCGTGTTCAGCCAAGCCCTGCTCCATTCTAATCCCACCAACAGTGAAAGGCTTCTGGAAGCTCACAGAAACAATGGCCCCAGTATAACGGCTGCCATTCCCTTGCTCCCTGAGTTCTGGGGACCCACAGGGAGGAGTGACTGTTTTCCTCACTCACCTAGATGTGATGTGATAAGCCTGGTCAGAGAAGTTTGCTGCTGCCAACTCGCAGCTGGTCAGGCCCCTGCCCTGTGGAAACTGCCCCCACTAAATCCTCCTGCCTTAGTTTACTCAGCTAACTCAGATCTCCAGCCCTGCCCCGGGCTAGGTTAGGATCCTCCCTGTCATGACATCCAGGAATCTCCCATGTAACACTTTATTTATTTACTTACTTACTTATTTATTTTTTGAGATGACATCTCACTCTGTTGCCCAGGCTGGAGGGTAGTGGCACGATCTCGGCTCACTGCAACCTCTGCCTCCCGGGTTCAAGTGATTCTCCTACCTCAGCCTCGGGTTCGAGTGATTCTCCTGACTCAGCCTCCTGAGTAGCTGGGATTACAGGCACGTGCCACCATGCCCAGCTAATTTTTGTATTTTTAGTAGAGAAAGGGTTTCTTTATGCTGGTCAGGCAGGTCTCAAACTCTTGACCTCATGATTCACCTGCCTCAGCCTCCCAAAGTGTTGGGAATTACAGGTGTGAGCCACGGTGCCTGACCCATGTGACACTTTAATAAGGTCAGGTGTGTAGGTGATGGCTACCTGATCATCTTCCCACCATGGGGCAGTGTCCCCTGGAAATTCCTCAGCTATTTATGCTGGTAAGGGAAGAAGGAGGAGGGAGGCCTCTGGGGACACATGACGAGGGTTGATAGGGACATAACTCACCAGATTGTACTTGGTGTTCCTGTCTAATATGTAACCACTCTCATAGGAGGTGGCCTAGAACCCCAGGGAGTGGGGGTTGCTCACCATCACCTAGGGGTGGGGAGAAGTTCAGGGATTACATGTGTGAGCCACCATACTGGGCCTGAAAATGCATGTAATACACCTAACCTACCAATCATTGGAGGTTAGCCCAGCTGACTTTAGATTGAGAACAAACCAAGCAATACCCTTCCCCACCTTGGATCATGACTTGAACATTTCAGGGGTCCAGCCTTTGTGAATGTTTGTAGAAATAGATAATAAACTTGGATAAATGTTCCCACCTTTAAGTGTACAATTCAATGGCATTTGGTAGATTCACAACATTGTGCAACCATCACCACCATCTGTTTCTAAACTTTCTCATCATCCCAAACAGAAACTCTGTCCTCATGAAGCAATAGTTTACCTACTTTTAAATTTTTATTATTTATTTTGAGACCGAGTTTTGCTCTGTCACCCAAGCTAGAGTACAATGGCGCAATCTTGGCTCACTGCAACTTCTGCCTCCCAGGTTCTAAGCAATTCTCCTGCCTCAGCATCCCAAGTTGGGATCACAGGCACGTGTCACTATATCCAGCTAATTTTTGTATTTTTGGGAGAGATGGAATTTACCATGTTGGTCGGGCTGGTCTCAAACTCCTGACCTCATGAACCACCCACCTCAGCCTCCCAAAGTGCTGGGATTACAGGCATAAGCCACCACACCCAGCCTAATTTTTTTATTTTTTGAGAGATGAGGTCCTACTCTGTTACCCAAGCTGGAGCACAGTGGCATGATTATAGCTCACTGCAGCCTTAACCTCCTGGGCTCAAGTGATCCCTCCTGCCTCATCCTCCCAAGTAGCTGGGAGTACAGGTGCACGCGACTGCATGTGGCTAATTTTTATCTTTTTTATAGAGACGGGGTCTCACTATGTTCCCCAGGCTGGTCTCGAACTCCTGGGTTCAAGTGATCCTCCCACCTCAGCCTCCTGAAGTACTGGGAGTAAGGGCATGAGCCACTGCACCTGGCCCTCATGCAATTTATTGAATACTATACTAACAGTGAAAAACAAAGATTGTATCAGTACTGGAAACACAGTGTCTACTGAATGTGATCATTTTTTTGCCATTGTAAAGTCAAAAATTGTGTGACCGTCTGCACTTGCAATTAATGCTAGGCTTAGACACTTGGATTTTAGATCCGGAAACATCCAAACACTTCCTGCTGGGTGGGGGGAGGCCGTAGGGGTCAGGGCTTTTAGATGCTAACAAGAAAACTAGCAGGGTGAGTTAAAAAACTGAGGCCGGGCACTGTGGCTTATACCTGTAATCCCAGCACTTTGGGAGGTCGAGGTAGGTGGATCACCTGAGGTCAAGAGTTCGAGACCAGCCTGACCAACATGGTGAAACCCCGTCTCTACCAAAAATACAAAACTTAGCCAGGCATGGTGGCAGGCACCTGTAATCCCAGCTACTTGGGAGGCTGAGGCAGGAAAATCGCTTGAACATCGGAGGTGGAGCTTGCAATGAGGCAAGATGGTGCCACTGCACTGCAGCCTGGATGACAGAGCAAAACAACATCTCAGAAAAAAGAAAAGAAAATGAATTTATGAGTAGCTGAGGAGGCACAAAGATAGCATTAAAGATGACAGGCAGCCAGCTGGACAGCCACAGCCTCATCACGCCCAAAGATGCAGAGGCTGGCCTAGGGGGAAGACACAGAAATGGCCAGGCACAGTGACTCACACCTGCAATCCCAGCACTTTAGGAGGCATAGGTGAGCAGATCATGTGAGACCAGGAGTTCAAGACCAACCTGACCAATATGGTAAAACCCCCTCTCCACTAAAAACACAAAATTAGCCAGGCATGGTTGCGGGTACCTGTAATCCTAGCTACTTGGGAGGCTGAGGCAGAAGAACAGCTTGAGCCTGGGAGCCAGAGGTTGCAGTGAGCTGAGATCATACCACTGGACTCCAGCCCAATCAACAGAGTGACTCTGTCTCAAAAAAAAAAAAAAAAAAAACAGACAATTTCTATGCAGAATCATGAGTGAGCATCTCTCCTTTTGCGGGGGATGCCAGGGAATTTCCAGAATCTGGGAGTGGGCATCGAGCATGTGTCTGAGAATCCTGGACAGCAGCAACATCCAAATGTTGGAATCAGGGATATGCCTGGCTGGGGTATCCACGAAGCATACCAGCTGGCTGTTCATGTTGATGCTATACATCCTGTATATAAATTCTCCGGTCAGAAACTCTATCTAGTTAGAAAGGCAAAGAAGAAAGAAAATCATGCTCCTGTTCCCCAGAGGAAAGGGCGAGGAGGCAGGAAGGTGGAAGGGAACCTCCTGGTGCTGCAGCCTGAATCTCCACTTGTGCCACTGTCTTCCCCACTAGACTCTGTACTTCTGGAAGGGGCTGGAGATGGGCATGGTGCTAGCCCCTCCCTTCTCTCCAGAAGTATCCCCCAACCCTGACATTCACAGGAATTGCTGCTTTCTGTTTCTTTCTTTTTTGAGACAGGGTCTCACATAGCTCCCTCACAGGTCATCGATGGGAGCTATGGAACTTCTCCCCAGAATACATGCTGACCCCATCAGAACACCAGGGTTAAGGCTCCTAAGAGATGGTTCCTCTGTTTGTGCTCCACCACACCCAAATAATCTATCTTAATCCGCTGTCAGGCAACTTCCAGGAATTACAGTGGTTGTAGTCCAGCTGGAAAAACACTGAAGTAGGAGTCAGTAGACCCCCCGGGACTCTTTTGACTCAGCCACTAACAACTTAGTGTGGCCTTGGGAAGAAAAGCTGGAGCGACCACGCCTGTAATCCCAGCACTTTGGGAGGTCGAGGAGGGAGGATTACTTGAGCCCAGAAGTTTGAGAGCAGCCTGGGCAACATAGCAAGACCCCATCTCTGCAAAAAATTTCAAAAAATTGTCCAAGTGTGGTGGTGTCCCACATAGTCCCAGCTACTCGGGAGGCTAAAGTGGGAGGATCACTTGAGTCCCAGAGGTCAAGACTGCAGTAAGCCAAGATCATGCCACTGTACTCAAACTTGGGCTTCAAAGTGAGACACTGTCTCAGAAAAAAACAAAAAACAAAAAAACTGGAGGTTTTGTTTTCTCATTTGTAAAAGGTGGATGATACTCTCTCCTTCACAGAGTTACTGTGAGGATGCAAATACAATTATTATTTTTCCCTCTCCTTTTGGAAATACAATTAGATAAGTAAAGTGGCCAGGCATCGTGGCTCACACCTGTAATCCCAGGACTTTGGGAGGCTGAAGCAGATGGATCACCTGAGGTCAGGAGTTCAAGACCAGCCTGGCCAACACGGTGAAACCCTGACTCCACTAAAACTACAAAAATTAGCCCAGCGTGGTGGTATTCGCCTACAATCCCAGCTACTCGATAAGTTGAGAATTGCTTGAACCCAGGAGGTGGAGGTTGCAGTGAGCTGAGATCATCCCACGGCACTCCAGCCTGGGAGACAGAGCAAGACTCCATCTCAAAAAGAGAGAAAAAAAAGCCAGATGTGGTGGCTCATGCCTGTAATCCCAGCACTTCGGGAGGCTGAGGTGGGTGGATCACCTGAGGTCAGGAGTTCAAGACCAGCCTGACCAACATAGTGAAACCCCATCTCTACGAAAAATACAAAATTAGCCAAGCATGGTGGAGCATGCCTGTAATCTCAACTACTTGGGAGGCTGAGGCAGGAGAATCACTTGAACCTGGGAAGCAAAGGTTGCAGTGAGCCGAGATTGCACTCCAGCATGGGCAACAAGAAGGAAACTCCATCTCAATAATAATAATAATAATTAGGTAGCCATAGTGCACAAGATAATGTCAGGTGACACCTGTGCCACCACTTAGTACCACTTTGAGTCTGGACAGACGACGTAGGTCTCTGTGCCTCGGTTTTTCCACGTGTCAAATAGGAACCATATGAGGAGCTACTCCTAAGATGATGCTCAAGGCTAAATAATGTAACCTATGAACATGCCTAGACCAGCACCTTCTGCATTTTAAATACTCTTCCCTTTTGGCTGTTGTTGTTACTGTTATTATTTTACTAACTGGAGTAATTTCTAGCCTGCAAAAAAAAAGGATCAGAAGTTTGTGAACAAGACCATTATTCCTTACCAACTGATTCATAATCCCACCTTTTCTTTTTCTCTTTTTTTTTTTGAGACAGAGTCTCACTCGCCCTCCCAGGCTCAAGTGATTCTGCTGCTCGGTCTCCTGAGTAACAGATTACAGGCATCCACCACCACGTCTGGCTAATTTTTGTATTTTTAGTAGAGACGGGGTTTCACCATGTTGGCCAGGCTGGTCTCAAACTCCTGCCTCAGGCGATCCACCCACCTCAGCCTCCCAAAGTGCTGGGATTACAGGCATGCACCACCACCCCCAGCCCATAACCCCAGTTTCTTTTCACCAATTTTGATTACAGAAATTGGCAAAATGCCCAGATTCCCATAATACAAGTTGTCCTCGCCAGTTATAACTGCCTGTTTGTTTTCATCTAAGAAAGACAAAACAAAAATTGAAATGCTGGTCATTTCTGTGGACAAAAAGATAAGTATGGCAGGGTGCGTTGGCTCATGCCTATAATTCCAGCACTTTGAGATGCTGAGGTGGGCAGATCACTTGAAGCCAGGAGTTCGAGATCAGCCTGACCAACGTGATTAATCCCCCTCTCTACTAAAAATACAAAAATAAGCCAGGTGGATTGGCATGCGCCTGCAGTCCCAGCTACTCAGGAGGCTGAGGCAGGAGAATTGCTTAACCCAGGAGGCAGAGGTTGCAGTGAGCAGAGATCGTGCCACTGCACTCCAGCCTGGGTAACAAGATCAGAACTCCATCTCAAAAAAACAAAGTAATGTAGTGTGACTGCTGTTTTCTGCTTATAATCACAGAGGTCACGTGGAAAAGCTAAGCAACACGAAAAAACACGGTTAAAGTTTTTAAAAATCGCCCCAGATTGGATCAGCAAACTTTTTTTCCTCTTGAGACAGACTGGGTCTTGCTGTTGCCCAGGCTGGTGTGCAGTGGCACAATCACAGATGACGGCAGCCTCGACCTCCTGGGCTCGCTCTGTGCTCCTGCCTCCTGAGGAGCTGGGACTACAGGTGCACACCTCTACACCCAGCTAATTTTTTAAAATTGTTTTTGTAGAGGTGAGTTCTCACTATGTTGCCCAGGCTGGTCTCAAACTCCTGGCCTCAAGTGAACCTCCCACTCAGCCTTCCAAAATGCTGGGATTACAAGCATAACCTTATTTGGAGATCAGGTCTTTACAGAGGTCATCAAATTAAAATGGGCCATGAAGGTGGGGCCGCAATCCCGTATAACTGGTGTCCTTACTAAAAGGGAAACTTGCTGCCAGTAAAAGAAAAAGAATAAAATAATTTTTTCTTGAGACAGGGTCTTGTTCTGTCACCCAGGCTGGAGTGTAGTGGTGTGATCACAGCTCAATCTCCTGGGCTCGAGTGATACTCCCACCTCAACCTCCTGAGTAGCTGGGACTACAGGTGTGTTGCACCATGCCCAGCTAATTTTCTGTATTTTTTGTAGAGACGGTATCTCACTATGTTCCCCAGGCTGGTCTTGAACTTCTGAACTCTAGCAATCCTCCTGCCTTGGCCTCCCAAAGTGCTGGGATTATAGGTGTGAGCCACTGTGCCTGACCAAAGGGAAATTTGCACACAGAGACAGACATGCATAGAAGGACAATGGCCATCTATAAGTCAAGGGATGCCTGAGCCAGGAGAGAGGCTGGGACAGATTTTTCCCAGAGCCTCCAGAGGGAGCCCGGCCTGCAGACACCTGACTTTACACTTTTGGCCTCCCAACTGGAAGACAACAATATTTTATTGTTTTGTTTTATTTATTGAGACAGGGTCTCACTCTGTTGCCCAGGCTGGTATGCAGTGGCATGATCTCTGCTCACTACAGCCTCATCCTCCCTGGCTCAAGCAGTCCTCCCACCTCAGCCTCCTGAGTAGCTTGGGAACACAAGCACATGCAACCATGCCTGACTAATTTTCTTTTTTTTTTTCTGAAATGGGCTCTTGCTCTGTCCCCCAGTCTGGAATACAGTGGTGCAATCTCAGCTCACTGCAACCTCCACCTTCTGGGTTCAAGCAATTCTCCTGCCTCAGTCTTCTGAGTAGCTAGGATTACAGGCGTGTGCCACCACACCCAACTAATTTTTGTATTTTTAGTGGAGACGGGGTTTCACCATGTTGGCCACACTGGTCTTGAACTCCTGACCTCATGATCCATTCACCTCAGCCTCCCAAAGTGCTAGGATTACAGAGGTGAGCCACCACGCCCGGCCTTGTAATTTTATTAGTAGAGACGGAGTTTCATCATGTTGGCCTGGTTGGCCTCGAACTCCTGACCTCAAGTATCCTCTCACCCTCCCAAAGTACGGGGATTACAGAAATGAGCCACGGCATCTGGCCTGAGACAACAAATTTGTCTTGTTCTAAGCCACTTAGTTTGTGGCACTGTTACAGCATCCCCAGCAAAGTGATACCCAAGGAATAATCTATTTCATTGTTAAAGGACACAGAAGCTCATGCCCTCGGTCATTCCTGAATATGTAATTAGGTTTTGGCAAGGAGCAGAGGCTCATGCCTGTAATCTCAGCACTTTGTAAGGCTGAGATGGGAGAATCACTTGAAGTCCAGAGTTTGAGGCCAGCCTGGTCAACATGGTGAGACCCCATCTCCACACACAAGAATTAGTTGGGCATGATAGCACGTACCTGTAATCCCAGTTACCCAGGAGGCTGAGGTGGGAGGATTGCTTGAGCCTGGGAATAAGAGGCTGCAGTGAGCTACGATCGTACCACTGCACTGTAGTCTGGACAACACAGGAAGTCCCTATTTCTAAAAAAAAAAAGGTGGGGATGGTGTTTTTGTTGTTGTTGTTGTTTGAGATGGAGTCTCGCGCTCTGCCCAGGCTGGAGTGCAGTGGTTCAATCTCAGCTCACTGCAACTTTTGCCCGCTGTGTTCAAGTGATTCTGCCGACTCAGCCTTCCGAGTAGCTGGGATTACAGGTGTGAACCACCACACCCGGCTCATTTTCATATTTTTAGTAGAGATGGGGTTTCACCATGTTGACCAGGCTGGTCTCAAACTCCTGACCTCAGGAGATCTGCCCGCCTCGGCCTCCCAAAGTGCTGGGATTACAGGTGTGGTTCACTGCACCTGGTCAATTTCATGTTTTGGCTGGGTTGGGTCTGGCAGGTGTATGGTTAATAAGCCAGTTCTAAATATTTCTAGGCTACCAGTGGGTCAGTCATGCACTGACAGCAATGTTGTGGATGGTGACATTGGCTTTGAACATGGAAGAAAACAAGGTCTGGTCTCCTTTTCTCACCTGTACAGTGTCAACAAGCTGACCTAGGAGATAACAGAACAGGTACATGAGGCCCGTGTACATCCTGGGAAAGGGGATGAAAACTGCTGGGACCCCAGCCCCCACACCACCACCCAGCCCACCCAGCCGGTGGCTCTTCCATGTTCCTTATGGCTTTTGAGAGGTTTGCTATTCAAAGGAGAATTAATCAATTAAACTACAGGGCTGGGACACAATTTTGTCAAACATGAAAAGGAATATGCTTTGGTTTAAGAAAACCCATGGCCAGGCACGGTGGCTCATGCCTGTAATCCCAGCACTTTAGGAGGCCGGGGTGGGAGGATCACTGGAGGTGGGGAGTTCGAGGCCATCATGGCCAACATAGTGAAACCCCATCTCTACTAAAAATACAAAAATTAGCCAGGTGTGGTGTCACGTGCCTATAGGCCCAGCTATGTGAGAGGCTGAGGCTGGAGAATTCTGGGAATCAGAGGTTGCAGTGAGCCAAGACCACATCACTGTACTCCAGCCTGGGTGACAGAGTGAGACTCTGTCTAAAAAATAATAAAATGAGAAAACCCAATCCTTCTGCCAGGCATGGGGGTGCATGCCTGTAATCCCAGCACTTTGGGAGGCTGAGGGTGCATGGGGGTGCATGCCTGTAATCCCAGCACTTTGGGAGGCCGATCACTTGAGGTCAGGAGTTCAACATCAGCCTGGCTAACATGGTGAAACCTTGTCTCTACTAAAAATACAAAAATTACAGGGCATGGTTGCATGTGCCTGTAATCCCAGCTACTTGGGAGATGGAGGCAGACGAATCCCTTGAACCTGGAAGGTGGAGGTTGCAGTGAGCTCAGATCTCACCACTCCACTTCAGCCTGGGGGACAGAGCCAGACTCCATCTCAAGGAAAAAAAAAAAAGAAAGAAAAGAAAACTCGACCCCCATTAGTCTTCTCTATAAGCAGGCTTAAAGGGATGGCCGTGGAGTTTTTGGTCAACCAGGGACTTGAACACAACAGAATGTCTTCTAATACAGGTGACCACTATAAGGAATAAAACAGGTTGGTTTGGCGGCTCTCATCTGTAATCCCAGCATTTTGGGAGGCTGAGGCTGGAGGATCACTTGAGCCCAGCTGTTGAGACCAGCCCAGGTAATAGGGTGAAAGCCCATCTCTACAAAATATAGGTTAGTCATGCATGGTGGTGCACCTGTGGTCCCAGCTACTGGGAGGCTGATGCAGGAGGACTGCTTGAAGCCAGGAGTTTGAGACCAGCATGGGTAACATAGGGGGACCCAGTCACTACAAAAATAAAAAATAACCAGGCATGGTGGCACATGCTTGTAGCTAGCTACTTGGGAGGCTGAGGGGGGAGGATTGTTTGAATCCAGGGAAGGTGGAGGCTGCAGTGAGCCATGATGGCACCACTACACTCCAGCCTGGGTGCAGTAGTACAGTCAGGACTCAGCACAGCCTGCACATCCACAGAGTGAGACCCTATCTCAAAAAAAAAAAAAAAAAAAAAAAGGCTGGGAGCTCATGCCTGTAATCCCAGCACTTTGGGAGGCTGAAGTGGGCAGATCACGAGGTCAGGAAATCAAGACCATCCTCGTCAACATGGTGAAACTCCATCCCTACTAAAAATACAAAAAAAATTAGGTGGGCATGGTAGCGCATGCCTGTAGTCCCAGCTACTCAGGAGGCTGAGGCAGGAGAATTGCTTGAACCCAGGAAGCAGAGATTGCAGTGAGCCGAGATCGCGCCACTGCACTATAGCCTGGTATTACAGGTGCGTGCCACTAGGCCTGGCTAATTTTTGTATTTTAGTAGAGATGGGATTTCGCCATGTTAGCCAGGCTGGTTTCCAACTCCTGACCTCAGGTGATCTGCCCACCTCAGCCTCCAAAAGTGCTGGGATTGCAGGTGTGAGCCACCGTACCCAGCCTGATTTTTTTCTCAAGTATTTAAAAATATAAAACCAGTAAACATTCTTGTACAGCTCATGGGCTGTGTAAAAACAGGTGAGGCATCTGTGTGTCTCCCGTGTAGATGCTAAATGCCATGGTTTCCAGAGCCCTGGCTAGATGTTTGTTGTTTGTTTGAGACAGAGTTTCTCACTGTTGGCCAGGCTGGTGGAGTGGCATGATCTCAGCTCACTGCAACCTTCGCCTCCCAGGTTCAAGCAATTCTCGTGTCTCAGTCTCCCTAGTAGCTGGAATTACAGTCACTACCACACCCAGCTAATTTTTTGTATTTTTAGTAGAGATGGGGTTTCACTACGTCGGCCAGGTGCTCTCAAGCTACTGGCCTCAAGTGATCTGCCTTTCTCAGCTTCCCAAAGTGCTAGGATCACAGGCATGAGCCCTGGCTAGGTATATTTGAGGTATAATGGCATATGGAGGCTGAGGTGGGAGGATCACTTGAGGCCAGGAGATCAAGAGTAGCCTGGGCAACATACTGATCAGAGAGATCCTATCACTACAAAAAAAAAAATTTTAATTAACTGGACATATTGGTGGTGCACACCTACCATCCTACTACTTGGGAAGCTGAGGCAGGAGGATCACTTGAGCCCAGGAATTCAAGGTTACAGTGAGCTGTGATCACACCACTGAATTTCAGCTCTGAAACATAGCAAGACCCTCTTTCTAAAAATGGTAAAAGATGTTTCTGTTTTCTTGAGACAGAGTCTTGCTGCATCGCCCAGGCTGGAGTGCAGTGGTGCAGTCTCAGCTCACTGCAACCTCTGCCTCCTGGGTTCAAACAGTTCTCCAGCCTCAGCCTCCTGAGTAGCTGGGATTACAGGCATGCGCCACCAGGTTTGGCTAATTTTTGTATTTTTAGTAGAGACCAGGTTTCACCATGTTGGCCAGGCTGGTCTCAAACTCCTGACCTCAGATGATCCACCCATCTTGACCTCCCAAAGTGCTGAGATTACAGGTGTGAGCCACTGTGCCCAGCCCTGTAAAAAATGTTAGTGGCATTTTGATTATAATTGAATACTTCAAAAAAAAATCAAATGGCGCATGCATATGATTGTTTATGCCAGGACTAGAGGCCAGGACCTTTTCTAATGCTCTCACCTTGTATTCCAGGGGCTTGCAAACAATAGGTACTTAGCAAGTGCAATAGAAGGCCCTCAGCCAGTGCTTGATGCGCAGTGCATACTGTCATCATTAGGAAGAAAGAGGAGAGAGGAAGAACACGGGAAAATTCAGGGCAGTTGATCAGGTCGACCCCATTGTTGCTAAAAATCAGAGGAGACCAGGCGGCGCGCGGTCGCTCATGCCTGTAATTTCAGCACTTTAGGAGGCTGAGGCAGATGGATCACTTAAGGTCAGGAGTTCAAGACCAGCCTGGCCAACATGGCAAAACTTCATGTCTATTGAAAATACAAAAATTAGCCAGGCGTGGTGGCAGGCACCTGTAATCCCAGCTACTAAGTAGGCTGAGGCAGGAGAATCGCTTGAACCCGGGAGGTGCAAACTGCAGTTAGATGAGATTACACCACTGTACTCCAGCCTGAGGGACAGAGCAAGACTCCGCCGCAAAAACAAAACAAAACAAAACAACTCAGAAGACCAAGATATCCGCAGATAATGCACCGTGTCACTTTCCCTGTGGACTTCTCCTGCCTCTTGGTAGACAGCTCCTAACATCACCATGAGATCCTGGTGAAGGACGGGTGGACACTGGGGTTGCTACAGGTTTTTTTTTTGTTTGTTTGTTTTGTTTTGTTTTGTTTTGTTTTTGAGACGGAGTTTCCCTCTTGTTACCCAGGCTGGAGTGCAATGGCGCAATCTCGGCTCACGGCAACCTCCGCCCCCTGGGTTCAGGCAATTCTCCTGCCTCAGCTTCCTGAGTAGCTGGGATTACAGGCACGCGCCACCACGCCCAGCTAATTTTTTGTATTTTTTAGTAGAGACGGGGTTTCACCATGTTGACCAGGATGGTCTCGATTTCTTGACCTCGTGATCCACACGTCTCGGCCTCCCAAAGTGCTGGGATTACAGACTTGAGCCACCGCTACAGTTTAATGAACCATTTTTTCCCCCAGAGAGAGATGTTTAGCCTCCGTCACATTCCTTTGAGTGTTTTTC
Source organism: Saguinus oedipus (assembly GCA_031835075.1). Classification (NCBI taxonomy): domain Eukaryota; kingdom Metazoa; phylum Chordata; class Mammalia; order Primates; family Cebidae; genus Saguinus; species Saguinus oedipus. Next base: position 54,498,290 of record CM063177.1, read on the forward strand.
CAACCCCTGCTGTGGGCTGTTTTCCCTCAGGACACTTCTCCATGGAGCCACCAGGTGGCGCCATTGCTGCATAAATGAAACAAACTGACCCAAGATTAGAAAACTTTGAGCTGGGTAGGGTGGCTCAAACCTGTAATCCTAGCACTTAGGGAGGCTGAGGTGGGTAGATCACTTGAGGCCAGGAGTTCAAGACCAGCCTGGCAACATGGTGAAGCCCTGTCTCTACTGAAAATATAAAAATTAGTCATAGTGATGCATGCCTGTAATCCCAGCTACTCGGGAGGCTGAGACAGGAGAATTGGCTGGGAAGTGGAGGTTGCAGTGATCATGACACTGCACTCCAGCCTGGGTAACAGAGCAAGACTCCATCTCAAAAAAAAAAAAAAAAAAATAGTATTCCTAAGGACTGAGAGGGGAGACTGAGGCATGCAGGCTGGAGTTGGGGTGGGGCTTGGCGAGAGAATGGGTTCAAGTAACCTGTAAAGGACTCTCAGAAAGTCACAGCAACTTAAAAATCATTCATTCTACCTCCCATTTCCACATTTTCCAGATACAGAAACCAAAGCTGAGAAGCGGAGATAACTATCCCAAAAGCACCACGCTGGTGGGGAGCGGGGTTGCCAGAGAAAACCCAGGACATCCAGTGAGGTGAGAGTTTTGGACTCTCAGTGTGTCCCAAATAATGCACGAGACTTAGACAAAAACCTTATTAACTCTTTGTCTTCAAATGTAACTGGGCGTCTGTATGATGATTTGCTAAGTCTGACAACCCTCATGAGGGTGAAATGAAGATTAGGAAGATTATTAAATGTAATAAGCAAACATGCAAAATGAGGACAACTCTGTTCCCATTTTGCAGACAAGGGAATTGCACGTTAGGGAGGCGGCTTGCCCCAAGGCCACACTCATAAGCGTCAGAGTCAGGATTTTAACCTGGTCCTGATTCCAGAGGTTTCAACTTCACCATTGTGGCCAGGAACACCCCCCAGTCCCACTTCTGTGTGTGCAAGTTCTGTCTTGAACATAACCCTCTCCCCATCATGTAAGTGGGCCATTCCCCTCCCTGATGCTGAAGGACCTCATCTTCAGCAGGCGCCTCCTGACCCAGCAAACCCCCATGAGCCCAGATCCCTGGGACCCAGTGGCTGCCGTTATCACATTCCCCAACTCCTCATCTTAGGACCCAAGTCTGACCCCCTTCAGGATCTGCAGCTGTGGTTACAGGAAAGGGGACCCAATCCAGACCCCAAGGGAGGGTTCTCAGATCTCATGCAAGAAACAACTCAGGGCGGGTCTGTAAAGTGAAAGCACGTGGTATTTTTGGTTGGTTGGTTGGTTGGTTTTTTTTTTTTCTTTTTTTTCTTTTTTGAGATGGAGTCTCACTCTGGTCCCCAGGCTTGAGAGCAGTGGTGTGCTCTTGGCTCACTACAACCTACGCCTCCCAGGATCAAGTGATTCTCCTGCTTCAGCTTCCCAAGTAGCTGGGATCACAGGTGCCTGCTATCACACCTGGCTAATTTTTATATTTTTAGTACAGATGGGGTTTTACCATGTTGGCCAGGCTGATCCTGAACTCTTGGCCTCAGGTGATCTGCCTGCCTCAGTCTCCCAAAGTGCTGGGATTACAGGTGTGAGCCACAGAGCAAGTTTATTCTTTCCTAAAAATGCAAGTTTTTTAGGAAAGTAAAGGTAGAATGGCTACTCCATAGACAGAGCAGCCCAGAGGGTGCCGGCGCCCACCTTTAGGGCTATTTCTTGATGACATGCTGAATGAAGGGTAGATTGTTCACGCCTCCCCTTTTTTAGATCATACAGGGCAATTTTCTGATGTTGCCATGGCATTTATAGACTGTCACGGTGCTGACGGGAATGTAGCAGTGAGGACGACCGTCTTGGTTTCAGTGGGTTTTGGACAGGCTTCTTTACTGCAGCCTGTTTTGTTGGCAAGTTCTCTGTGACCTGTGTCCTGTGCTGCCCTCCTGTCTCATCCTGTGACTTAGAATGCCTTCACTGCCTGGGTATGCGGCCCAGTAGGTCTCAGCCTCCTTTTACCCAGCTCCTATTCAAGATGGAGTTGCTGTGGTTCACACGCTTCCGGTAGCTGGGCTCCTCCACCCTCGCCGCCATTGCTGTCTTCCTGAGCCTCCTCCCTCTGAATTTCTTCATCGCTGAGAAGAGGAATCACTGTCAGGTTTTGCTTTTGGGAAAGGGACAGAACAGGCAGGAAGTAGGGAGGAAGACAGGCCCTGGTGTGGGCGACGGGGAGGGGAGAGCTGAGTGGGAGCCTGCGGGTCTGGCTTTGTTCTTGTTGGCTGTGAGTTGCCCACTGTGCAGACCTGCCCCGCTCCTTCCCCATCACACTGGATGGCAGTTCCTCCCTCCAGTGTTCAGGCCCCAGGCCCTCGGTCAGTTCAATGCCTTTTTCTCTTGCACCCCATTGGTCAGTGGATTTGCTTGGTGTCACCTTGAAAATGCATCCAGCAGCAAGGCTCTGGCTCACTCCCTACTTCTGCCCCAGCCTCTCTCCACGCCCAGCCACAGGAGACCTGTGTGAGCTGAATCTATTGCACCCTCCTCTGCTCAGACCCACAGTGGCCCCATTTTCCTCAGTCTGAGCCAAAGGCCCCACAGTGACCCACCAGGCCTGCCCTGAGCTGCCTCATCACCTCCAGCCTCACCTTCTGCCACATCTCCCTCCCTTCCCCACCTACCACCACTTCCCCCATCCTCACACCTGCCTGATGGCCTGATGTTCTCACATCTCTCCAAGCATCTGCTTTAGCTGTTCCCTCTGCCTGGACCACACTCACTCCAGAAGACCTTTGCCCCCTCCAGCACCCCCTGAGGTTAGGGCAGCCTCCCTAACCACCATCCTGCAAGGACACCGCCCGCCCATCCCTCTCCCCGCAGCAGCTCCCTTCCTTGTCCTGTCCTGGGTTCATTTTTGCTTTTCCCCAGCACTTTCCACTTCCTAAAGGGCCCTGCAGGAAGTGCCTGGCAGGGACTGATGGCCTCTCTCTCCTTAGACTGGAGGCTCCACAGCAGCACAGGCCACTCACTGCGGCAGACTCAGTATCTAGTTAGTGCTCAGCATGCAGAAGGTGCTGGATAAGTGTTTGAGAACTACAGAAGAAAGGAGGGAGGGGAGAAGGGAGGGAAGGGAGGAAGGAGGGAGGCGAGGAGAGAAAAGCAGGGAGGGAAGGAAAGATAGGAAAGGGTAGGACAGATGGAGGAAAGGAAAGAGTTGAGAGAGGAAGAGAAGGAATGAGGGAGGGAAGGAAGAAAGGGAGGAGAGAAGGAGGGAAGGAAAAAAGAGGGAAGAAAGGGCAGGAGAGGGGAAGAAAGGAGCAGGGAAGAAAGGAAAGAAAGGTGGGAGGGAGGAGGGGGTTGGAGGGAAGGAACTTATTTCCTCTCTAGGCCCAGCTGTCCCAATGTCCATCTGTTACCTGGACTGTTTCTCCAGCCTCCTGTGTGGCCTCCTCCAGGCACAGTGGCTCACACCTGTAATCCCAGCACTTTGGGAGGCCGAGGCAGGTGGATCACCTGAGGTCAGGAGTTCAAAACCAGCCTGGCCAACATGACAAAATGCTATCTCTATTAAAAAATACAAAGATTAGCCGAGCATGGTGGCAGGCACCTATAATCCCAGCTACTCCAGAGGCTCTGGCAGGAGAATCACTTGAACCCAGGAGGCAAAGATTACAGTGAGCAGAGATCGCACCACTGCACTCCAGCCTGGTAACAGAGCAAGACTCTATCTCAAAAAAATAAAAAACCTTCTTCAGGCAGCTGCCCTCTGATGATGCCCCCAACCCCGGTGAAGCACAGGAGACCCCGAACTCCTGCCTGACCCTAAAATGGCAAGTAACCCTGCCCACGCGCCCCTCTGGCCACACTGAGTGTCCTCCTAGTTATGCTGCTCCCTGTCTCAAAGCCCTCCCTCCCTCTTCGCCGGCTCTATCCCCCCATCCTCTGTCTGCTCGGCACCCACCTCCTGGTCATTTAAGATATAACTCAGGCTGTCATCCCAGTACTTTAGGAGGCCGCCGAGGGCAGTGGATCACTTGAGCCTAAGAGCTTGATACCAGACTGGGCAACATAGTGAGACCCCACAACTCCATGAAAAATGTAAAAGGAAGAAAAAAAGATGTAGCTCAGGCATCACCCACCTCCAGGTAGCCTTCCTGATTGTGCCATACCCAGGTGGGCTCAGGGGCTGCCTCTGTTCTCTGGGCATCAGAGGCTGCCTCCTTATCCCAGGGTCAGCTCTTACAGAAGTCCAGGCACAGAATGACGGTAGATGGATCAGGACTGAGGGTCAGAGACGCTGAGAGGCAGACAGCTTTGGGACGCACTTGGCGAGATCAGTGGGATTTGCTGCAGGGTGGCTGTCAGGGTGCAGGGGAGAATTCTGGACCGGCCTTGTCTTCATCTCTCTCTTCTCTCCAATCCCAGGAAAGCAAATGAGGCAGAAGGACTTGCAGGCTCAGCTCACCAGCTCCATCCTCAGAAACTCGAGGATCACCAACTTCCATGGCTGGGAGGGAGCCTTTCCGGACAGAGTTCTGGGCATCTGGGGCCAGGAGCTGAGACCTCCAGCCTCTTGTTCTCTGTGTCGCTGGTGACCTTCCAAGCTTCTACATTTCTGGTGATGTCACTCTAGTCTCTATGCCAAGCAGGACTGGGAAAGGAGTGTGGGAGTCAGGGGGTGAGGTAGGTGGAGCCTCCCAGATCCTACCACCCTGTCCATTGAAACCCACACATTTGGGATCCTGTGCTGTTGGGGTTCCTGCTGCCTTCTGTGTGAATGAATTAATCACATTCTGGTGAAGGTGGCAGCAGCTGATGAGGTCTGCTGTTCTGAGAGTTCCAAGCTTCTACTGATTTGGGGAGGAGGGTTCAGGTGCAGGGGGGCTGCAGAGGTAGAATCCGGAGTCTGAGTGGCTTCCCTGCTGCTGGCCAGCAGATGTCCACAGCCACCCTGTCACTGACGTAATCTTTATCCTGCTGTTCTCTAATTTATTTACGATGGCTGTCAGAACAAACTTCCTAAAGCACAGCTTTTGGAAGAATTTTAAAATAGTCCAGGCACAGTGACTCACACCTGCCATCCCAGCTCTTAGGGAGGCTGAGGTGGCTTGAACCCGGGTGGAGATTGCAATGAGCTGAGATTATGCCACTTCACTCCAGCCTGGGCGACAGAGCAAGACTTCATCTCAAAAACAAACGAAAGAAAAGGACCACAAATGGCACCAACACCTAGAGCCCTCCCATGCTGCTCTCCCCAGGCTCAGCCCTCATTTCTGTCACCTTCACAGAGAGGCCTTTCCTGACCACCTTCACCACCACCACAGCACTTCTCCTCGTGCTAGTGCACCTGACACCGGCACCTTTCTCTTTTTTTTTTTTTTTTTTTTTTGAAGACAGTCTTGCTCTGTTCCCCAGGCTGGAGTGCAGTGGTGCAATCTCAGCTCACTGCAACCTCCGCCTCCCGAGTTTAAGCGATCCTCCCACTCAGCCTCCCGAGTTTAAGCGATCCTCCCACCTCAGCCTCCCGAGTTTAAGCGATCCTCCCACCTCAGCCTCCTGAGTAGCTAGGATTACAGACGGGGTGCCACCATGCCTGGCTCTTTTTGTGTGTGTGTGTGTGTGTGTGTGTGTGTGTACTTTTAGTAGAGATGGCATTTCACCATGTTGGCCAAGCTGGTCTTGAACTCCTAACCTCAAGGGATTTATCCACCTCGGCCTTCCAAAGTGCTGGGATTACAGGCATGAGCCATGGCACCTGGCCACACCTGCTTTAGTATTTATTCTTCATAGCACTTTCCACCAGATGTGCTGTCTGTGTTAATGGTTTGTTTGTGGATCGCCTGTCTCTTTCCTTCTCATTAGAATGATGGATCCATTAAGAGAGCAACAACTTTGTTTTGCTCACTGCTGTTTCCCCAGAGCCTGGAACCCTGCCAGGTTTATGATAACCAGGCAGTAGTTATTAGTGGAATGAATGAATGTAAGAATGAATGAATGGCCAGGTGCTGTGGCTCGTGCCTGTAATCCCAGCACTTTGGGAGGCCGAGGTGGGTGGATTGCTTGAGTTCAGGAGTTCGAGACCTGCCTAGACAACATGGTGATACGCCATCTCTACTAAAAATAAAAAAATTAGCTAGGAATGGTGGCGCACGCCTGTAATCCCAGCTACTCAGGAGGCTGAGGCAAGAGAATTGCCTGCACCCAGGAGGTGGAGGTTGCAGTGAGTCGAGATCGTGCCACTGCACTCTAGCCTGTCAGAAAGAGTGAGACTCTGTCTCAAAAATAAATAAAAATAATTTTAAAAAAAGAATGAAAGACAAGAAGGCCTAGATAAAAGGAATAAGTTACAGTAATCAATAGTGCACAAGGGAAATTACAGTGAAGGAGAATTTATTTGCATATTTCAAAATGTCTAGAAGAGAAGGATTTTTGTGTTCTCAAAACAAAAGATAAATATTTGAGGTGATAACTGCCTGAGTTACCCTGATTTGATCACTACATATTGTCTACAGCTGGGGTCCCCAACCTCCCTGGCCATGGAGCAGTACCAGTCTGTGGCCTGTTTCTGTTGTTTTTGTTTTTTTTTGAGACAGAGTCTCACTCTGTGCAGTGGTGCAATTTCAGGTCCATGTAACCTCCACCTCCAAGGTTCAAGCCTCAGCCTGTTCCTGCCTCAGCCTGCTGAGTAGCTGGGATTACAGGCATGTACTACCACTCTTGGCTAATTTTTGTATTTTTAGTAAAGACAGAGTTTCACGATGTTGACCAGGCTGGTTTCCAACTCCTTTATTCAGGTGATTCACCCGCCTCAGCCTCCCAAAGTGCTGGGATTACAATTGTGAGCCATCACAACCAGCCTTTTTTTTTTTTTTTTTTTTTTTTCTGAGATTGAGTTTCACTCTTGTTGCCCAGGCTGGAATGCAATGGCATGATCTTGGCTCACCGCAACCGCTGCCTCCCAGATTCAAGTGACTTTCCTGCCTCAGACTCTTGAGTAGCTGGGATTACAGGTATAAGCCACCACACCAGGATAATTTTTCTATTTCTAGTAGAGACAGGGTGTCTCCATGTTGGTCAGGTTGGTCTCGAACTCCCGACATCAGGTGATCCACCCCCCTCAGTCTCCCAAAGTGCTGGGATTACAGGTGTGAGTCACTGCGCCCAGCTCACCTGTTAGGAACTGGGCAGGCAGCACATCAGGTGAGCAGCAGGCGGGCAAGGGAGGCTCCATCTGTGTTCACAGCCACTCCTTATTGTTGGCATCACCGCTTGAGCTCCACCTTCTGTCAGATTGGTGGCAGGGTTAGATTCTCATAGAAGTGCAAACCCCACTGTAAACAGCACATGCGAGGGAGCTGGGCTGCATGCTCCTCATGAGAATCTAATGCCTGACGATCTATCGCTGTCTCCCCTCACCACTGGAAGGGACCATCTGGTTTCAGGAAAACAAGCCCAGGGCTCCCACTGATTCTACGTTATGGTGAGCTATGTATTTTATTATATATACAATGTAATCATAATAGAAGTAGGCCAGGTGCAGTGGCTCATGCCTGTCATCCCAGCACCTTGGGAGCCTGAGGCAGGTGGATCCCCTGAGGTCAGGAATTCCAGACCAGGCTGGCCAACATGGTGAAACCGTGTCTCTACTAAAAGTACAAAAACTAGCCAGGCATGGTGGCAGGTGCCTGTAATCCCAGCTACCTGGGAGGCTGATGCAAGAGAATTGCTTGAACCCAGGAGCAGAGGTTTCAGCGAGCCAAGATCGCAGTATTTTGGGAGGCTAAAGTGGGTGGATCACCTGAAGTCAGGAGTTTGAGAGCAGCCTGGCCAAATGGTGAAACCCCATGTCTAATAAAAATATAGAAATTAGCTGGGTGTGGTGGCAGGTGCCTATAATCTGAGCTAGTCGAGAGGCTGAGGCAGAAGAATTGCTTGAACTCAGGAGGTGGAGGTTGCAGTGAGCTGAGATCATGTCCCTGCACTCTCCAGCCTGGGTGATAGAACAAGATTCTGTCTCCAAAAAAAAAAAAAAAAAACAGGCAAGCTAGTTACAATGGCTTGTACCTGTAATCCCAGAACTTTGGGAGGCGGCCAAGATGGGAGAAACACTTGAGGCTAGGAGTTCCAGGTAAATCTGGGCAACATAGCAAGACCCCATCTCTACAAAACATTTTTAAAAAAATTATCTAGACACAGTAGCATGTGCCTGTAGTCTCAGCTACTCAGGAGGCTGAAGCAAGAGGATTTCTGGAGCCCAGGAGGTGGAGGCTGCAATGAGCCATGCTTGTGCCACTGCACTCCAGCCTGGGTGACAGAGTGAGACTCTGTCTCTCAAAAAAAGAATTCAGAGTAGAGAAAGGTATGAATTGTAAGTTCCAGCATGCCACATCCCACATTTCTCAAGAAATCTGCATTCATTGCCCAGCGCTGCCTTGACAAAGTACCCTGACCTGTGTGGCTTCAACCACAGAGACTGATTCTCACAGTGCTGGAGGCCAGGAGTCTGAAGTCGAGGGGATTTTGTTTCTTTGTTTGTTCTTCCTGTGCAGGCTGTGAGGGAGGGTCTGTCCCGGGTCTCACTCCTGGATTCTCAGAGCCTCCAGAGTTCCTCGGCTTGTAGGTGGTCTTCTGTCTCTGTCTTGACATTGTCTTCCCTTTGTAGGTGTCTGTGTCCACACATCCCCTTTTTATAAGGACACCAGGCATATGGGATTAGGGTTCACCCTCATCACCTCAGCTTAGCTTGATCATATGTGAAGAACCTATTTCCAAATAAGGTCACATCCACAGACCCTGCGGCGTAGGGCTTCAGCGTCTTTCAGGGAGACACAGGACAAGGCATAATATGATAGATTTGCAATATTTTTAGTTTGGGCTTCTGGGTTCTATTTTTTTCTTTTTCACATCAGATGGGTGATGTGATGACGTCATAACAAGTTTTGAGGAAGGCACATATCATACAATAGCATGAAAACCCAATCATCATGCTTAGGTTTTGTTTTTTTTTATTTTCATTTTTATTTTTCTTGAGGCAGGATCTTGCTCTGTCACTCAGGCTGGAGGGCAGTGGTGCAAGCATGGCTCACTGCAGCCTAGACCTCCTGGGCTCCAGTGATCTTCTCACCTCAGCCTCCCAAAGTGCTAGGATTATAGGCATGAGCCACCATGCCCAGCTAGTCCCTATTTTTTCTTTGTACCTTGCTCTTTTTACTCAAAAATATACCTTTGCAGCTGGGCATGGTGGCTCACACCTGTAATCCTCAGCACTTTGGGAGGCTGAGGCAGGTGGATCACTTGAGGTCAAGAGTTCAAGATCAGCCTGGCCAACATGGTGTAATGCCTTCTCTACTAAAAATATGAAAATGAACTGGGTGTCGTGGTGCATGCCTGTAAACCCAGTGACTCCGGAAGCTGAGACAGGAGAATCACTTGAACCCTGGAGGCGGAAGTTACGGTGAGCCAAGTTTGTACTATTGCACTCCAGACTGGGTAGCAGAGTGAGACTCTGACTCAAAAAAAGAAAAAGGAAATACACACACACACACACACACACACACACACACACACACACACCCCTTGGCAATCTTTTTGTATATCAGCATGCACTGGTACAATTTAAATTCTATTGTAGATTTCATTTAGATTAATTCTATCTAAATACTATTCTATTAAGTTCAACAATTAATAAAAAATAGGTGATGCATTTAAATGATTCAAAGTTGAAAAGCTATGAAAGGGTATAGAACTGAGTCTCCAATATGGCAGCCAGTGGTATATGTGTTTATTGAAATCTGAGTGAGACCAGGTATGGTGGCTCAAGCCTATAGTCCCAGCACTTTGGGAGGCCGAGTTGGGTGGCTCACCTGAGATCAGGAGTTTGAGACCAGTCTGACCAACATGGTGAAACCCTATCTCTACTAAAAACACAAAACGTAGCCAGATGTGGTGGTGAGCCCCTGTAATCCCATCTACTTGGGAAGCTGAGGCAGGAGAATTGCTTGAATCTGGGGGACAGAGGCTGCAGTGAGCCAAGATCATGCAATTTCACTCCAGCCTGGGCAACAGAGCGAGACTCCATCTCAAAAAAAAAAAAAAAACTAAGTGAATTAACATTAAAGAAAATGAAAGATTTGGTTCTTTGGCTGTGTGGGCCACATTTCAGGCTCCACAGCTGCACGTGGTCCTGAAACAGGGTCCTCATTGCAGAACGTTCTATTGGTTGGTGCTGGTGCAGCCTTAAAGCCTCTCTCCCACCCTTCCTGAAAGCCAACCACTGTTAGAGTTATTTTGCCGATTCCTTTCCGAGATGATCTGTGCACACAATCAGCACGTGGAGTTAATATATCCACTTAAAAAAACCCAGCATCTCCCGTGTAGTGCGGATGACCATGCAATAGTCCGTGGAATTGAATGTATTCAGCTAGTTTCATAATGAAGGGCTCTTCAGCTTTTCCCAGGTTTCCTCTCTTACAAATATTCTGTGGTGAACACCATTCTCTCTGCAGAGTAAATTCTTGACAGCAGAATTCCCTGGCCACAAGGTTTATATGTTTTTTTCTCATTTATTTTCTCTTTTCTTCCTTTTGTTTTTTCTTTCCTTTCTCTCCCTCCCTCTATTCCCTCTCTTCTCCTCCTCCTACCTCTTTCCCTCACTTTCCCCCTTGTCTTTTCCCCCTTTCTTCCCACATCCTCTCTTCTCTCTCCCTCACTTTTCTCTTTCTTTTACAAGGTCTTCTATGCAGTGGCATCATCCTAGATCACTGCAGCCTCGAACCCCTGGGCTCAAGTGATCTTCTTGCCTCAGCCTCCCAAGTAGCTGGGACTAAGGCCTTTGCCACCATGCTTTTCTATTTTTTTTTTCTTTATTTCTTTTTGGTGGAGATGGGTCTTACTATGTTGTCCAGGCTCATTTTTATCTCAGTAGGTGCTTTTCAAGGGTTCTTAACCAAGGGTACTTGGATGGAACTTAGTGAGTCACTTGAAGCCCTTGTCATGGTGTCGAAGTTTTGTGTCTGTCTCCTCTCTCCTGGGGAGAAGATTTAAAACTTCTATCCCCTTTTCATGCAGATCGGTGACTTCAAAAAGTATACTAATGTTGGGAGGCCAAGGAGGGAGGATCACTTGAAGTCAGGAATTTGGGACCAGGCTGGCCAAGATGGTAAAACCCTGTCTCTACTAAAAATACAAGAATAGGATGGGCGTGGTGGTGCACGCCTGTAGGCCCAGTTTCTCGGGAGGCTGAGGCAGGTGAATTGCTTGAATCTGGGAGGTGGAGGTTGCGGTGAGTCGAGATCACGCCACTGCACTCCAGCCAGGGTACAAATAACAGCTTTAGACTTGATCCCGCCAGGCATGACCCCTGGGCATGTTCAGCAGCGGATCTCCCAATTCTGGCCGAGTTTCCAGTGTCTTCTCAGAGAGGCCTGGAGTGGAGCGTCTGAAGCTGGGGCTGGATGTCTTGCTGCATAAATACACTCTTCACTTCCAGCTCTGCTGTCAGCCTGGGTGGAGAGAAGACCCCATGTCAGGGGAGAGCCATCTTCCTCCTGAAGCCCCACCTGCCTGATGGCTGAGACTTATGCCTCCTTTCTGGAACTCCCGGGGGCCCCTGAACTTCTCATTGTTTGCTAAATGTGCAAGCACGGATTGCCTGTACCTCCCCTCGGACCTTCCTGCCACTCCCTATAGAGCTGTCTACAGCCTGTAAATGTTTATTTGCTTTTGGAGAAATTCTAGTTCCGTCCACCCTAGACTCATCACAATTACAGTAATAGCCGGCGCTCTGAAACTTTCTGGAGCCTGTTCCAGTAGACAAGAGGTCCCTTCTTCAAGTCCTCTGTGTAACCCCATATGAGATGAGGAAACTGAGGCTGGTGAGCTCATGAATACTAAGTGCCATAGCTTGAGTTCAACTTGTCTTGAAGTTTATGGGATTTAAGGTTGGTGTGGGAAGGGCTCTGTTTGGCACCCCCTCCCCTGATGTGTCGGGGGTTGGGTCCTGGGTTGCTTGGAGAGCCCCAGCTTATACCTGTTGACGTGACACATTTATAACTAGTGTTCTCTTTAACTGCAAAGTGTTGTGGTTTGGGTGAGAAATTCTGTGCTCACCCTGTTCACGTGCACCCTAAGGAAGCTCTGACGCCACCGTGCAGCCTCTGATGCAAACTGGAGAAAGCTGGCACTAGGATGTGCCTGTCAGCAGGAAAAGCTGTGAGCATCTACATCCACATGTAGACATATCTGTACACATACATTCATATACACACATCCATATATATATACATCTTTACACACATCTGTACACACACGTCCATATACACACACATTCATACACACATACCTCTGTATATCTACACACACACACACTTCTGTATACACACACATCCATGTACAGATACATCTGTACACTCATGCACACACATTCATACACACACATCCGTGGGGATCAGGGAAAGACAGCATTAAGTAGTGACGGTCTGGTAATAGCAAGTGTTGTCTTGACATCTTTTGGGTGAACTGACCAGCTAGTGGCCATCAGAGGAGTGTGTGGGGTGGATCTGCAGGCTGGCGGGGCCATCAAAGATGATATTTGTAGTTGCTCATGGCTTTTCTAGAGGATCTCCTGTATGGGGCCTTGGAGTGTAGTGAGCTGTCCCCGTGGCCCACCTGCCAGTGTCTGCACCAGTTACCAACAAAGCTCTGGCTTCACTGGCCTTCTCAAGGACTTTGGATTGTACTGGAAGAAACGCTAGTGTGCCATCATTCGACATGTCTGGTCACCACGTGGAGATCAGTTACCAGCGGCGGGATGGGAGCCGGGAGAGCCAGGAGGATGCTGCCGTGAGACAGGCGCGTGATGACCAGGGCTGGAGCTGGTGCGCAGCGGAGGTGCAGAAGGGGTTGATTCTAGACAGATTCCATAGCGACAGTCGACTGAGTTCCGGATGGATCCAATGAGGGGGTTGAGAGGAGAGAAGAAGAGTCCTTTGTATTTATGTCTGAGTTTATAACACAGGTTTCTAATTTTGAGAAATCTGGAGTTTAAAAAATTGGGGAAGGGCTGGGCACAGTGGCCCACACCTGTAATCCCAGCACTTTGGGAGGCCAAGGTGGGTGGATCACTTGGGCTCAGGAGTTTGAGACCAGCCTGGCCCACATAGTGAAAACCCATCTCTACTAAAAATACAAAAATTACCTGGGCACAGTGATGTGTGCCTGAAATCCCATCTACTTGGGAGGCTGAGGCAGGAGAATCACTTGAACCTGGGAGTCGGAGGTTGCAATCAACCAGGATCCCACCACTGCACTCCAGGATGGGTGACAGAGTGAGACTCTGACTCAAGAAAAAACAGCATAGAAAGCCATTAGGAAGGATCAGCATAGAAAGCCATTAGCTGGGCTGTCTCCTGCCCTCTCTCCGGTCCCAGCTTATGTGGTCATGGCTGGGCTTGCTGGCCTAGCCTATCCTCCCAGGTGACACCAAGGCCTTTTCAGGGCTGGAGTGACCTGCAGCCACCCATGGGTGGCGAGGCCGAGTGGTTCCAGGCACAGCTGGAGATGAAACTGGTGATGGGGGCAGCCCCGTCATCTTTATAGGGAACCTCACGTGGCAGGCGGGCAGCAAGCTGGCCTTTTCCGCATCACTGAGCCATCTGCTTGAGTGACCAGGCCCACATGACAGGTAGGAGATGAGACCCCTTGTGCCCCATCTCCTCTGTGGCCAGGCTAGGGTGTGGGCCAAATGCCTCCTGATGCTCCTCATCACCCCAGCCTCTCAATAGCAACATGCCACCTACGGACAGACCCTGGCTCAGTGTGAGCCCCCAGAACCTCCCCAACCTCCAACTGCCCCCACAAACCTTAAAATAGGAGCTTTGGAGCTGTTTTTATTCTGACCCACGATAAGGAACACAGGTAACATTTTGACCTAAAATACACTGAGCATTTACAACAAATACACCCAGACTGAGCAGGTGCTGGCCCTGTGCCGGAGCCAGGGTGGTGGCACCTGGGTGTGCCACTTACCGGTTCTGAAAGATTCCAAGGTAACGACAGGAGCTGGGGCTGGGGGCACTTGGAGCAGTGGCTGTTGACCACCTTATGTGGGTGTTTGGGAGTCATAATAGCTGGCCCAGTTCCACCTGTGTTTTCTGGCTGACTTTCAGTGTTGCAGAAGCAGAAGCTTCAGAAGGTGAAATTTACCCGACAGTCTATGATGTGTGGTTAATTCTTTTCTCATCTGTCTTATTTGATTTTGTTTCATTCTATTTTTTTTTTTCTTTTCTGAGACAGTCTCGCACTGTTGCCAGGACCGGATGCAATGGTGCAATCTTGGCTCACTGTAACCACTGCCTCCTGGGTTCAAGTGATTCTCCTGCCTCAGCCTCCTGAGTAGCTGGGATTACAGGTGCCCACCACCACACCTGGTTAATTTTTCTTTTTTTCTTTTTCTTTTTTTTATTTTTAGTAGACATTGGGTTTCACTATGTTGGCCAGGCTGGTCTCGGACTCCTGACCTCTGGAAATCTGCCTGCCTTGGCCTCCCAAAGTGCTGGGATTACACACATGAGCCACTGCACCCAGCCTCATTCTACTTTATTTTTGGGCCAAGCACAGTGTCCAACGCCTATAATCCCAGCACTTTGGGAAGCCAAGGCAGGAGGATTGCTTGAGCCCAGGAATTCAAGACCAGCCTAGGCAACATAGTGAGACCCCTGTTTCTACACACACACACACAAATACAAAAATTAGCTAAGTGTGGTGGCACATGTCTGTAGTGCCAGCCACTCGGAAGGCTTAGGTGGGAGGATCATTGAGCCTGGGAGGTCGAGGCTGCAGTGAGCCGTGATCAGGCCTGTCTGTGGCCTGTCGTGCAGGAAACAGGTGTTGGCTCTTGAAGGAGCTCCCAACCCCAAGGCCCTTGGGGCATTCCCAAGTTCCCTCTTTGCCTGAGGCTTGGATTGTTGGTCCCTGGGGGCTGGCCCTTTCACCTGCCTGCTCTCTGTCCCTGCAGCATTTCTGGAGAGGAAGGAGGAGGAGGATGGACAGTGGGGGCCGCCCTGGGTGCTGAGCTCTTCGTGCCAGGGCTGGCGGGGCTGCATGCCCTTGGTCTCCAGCAGTGAGGCTGGCTCTGGACCAACTCCCTGAGGATGCAGTACAGCCTCCTGGGTAAGGCACCTTGTGCCTGGCTGTGAGGCATTTGGAGGTGGCAGGGCCTGCCCTGTTTCCTGAGGCTGTAGCTCTGCGAGGTAAGATATGCTGTCACCACGGGGTTTTCCATTAGTCATTCTGTGGGCTCTCAGTAGGACTTAGTACCTGCTCGTTAAAAAAAAGGTGAGTCTGTTGAGGGGGACATTCACTCATCTCTTAAGACCTCCCCACCAACAGGTTCTAATGGAGTGACAGGTGGAACAGAGCACGGGGCCAGGAGGGTGGCATGGCTGAGGCCAGGCTGGGCTGGGCCCTCCTCCTCTTGGAGCCCTGGTGGAGGGCTTCCTGGCAGAGGAGGGCAGGGGTCTCTGGATTGAACCTCACAGCTCAGGCAAAGCAGCCAGCGCACAAGTGCAGCACCAGCCAGAGGCTGCAGACAGAGAGCGGCTCAGATGGCGCCTACAAGCTAGAGTTGGGCTACAAGCTCCACTGCACACAGATACTGGCCTTCAGCCACAAGGGGGGTGCCCAGGCCAGGTGGGACATCCAGAGAGAGCACCAGAGTGAGGCAAGTGGTGACCTGAGTACCCTGAGCTCATCCCCAAAGAGATGAACTTGCTCCCAATAGCATAGCCATATAGGAATGGATCCAGGGCTGGCACTTCAGCCTCAGACTTAGGTCTATTCTTCCAGGGTTGCTTGAGCCCAGGAGGCAGAGGTTGCGATGAGCCAAGATGGTGCCACTGTACTCCAGCCTGGGCAACAGAGTGAGATCTTGTCTCTAAAATAAACAAATAATAAAATTAAAAAAAAAAAAATTTTTTAAAAAGGCGGGGCACAGTGGCTCACGTTTGTAATCCCAACACTTTGGGAGGCTGAGGCAGGTGGATCATGAGGTCAGGAGTTCGAGACCAGCCTGGCCAACATGGTGCAACCCCGTCTCTACTAAAAGTACAAAAATTAGCCAGGCGTAGTGGCAGATGCCTGTAATCCCAGCTACTCCAGAGGCTGAGGTGGGAGAATTGCTTGAACTGGGGAGGTGGAGGTTGCAGTGAGCGGAGATTGTGCCACTGCCCTCCAGCCTGGGTGACAGAGCAAGACTCTGTCTCAAAAAAAACCAAAATAATAACAACAACAAAATAGTGCTTTCTACAGAACTGTCTCCTCAGAAAACCAAACTGATGTCCCTGGTGGCTGTGAGGGGGCCCAGGGACTGGGTGGGCAGGGCTTCCATGGACAGTTCACTGCTCGTGTGTGTCCCAGGTCCAGCTATGGCACGAGGAGGACTCGGGCCACCTGCACTCATAGCTGGAGGAGAGCTATGGGAAGCACTGGGATGAGAGCAGCAACAAGAGGCATCTCCGTGTCAGCCAGACCTTCAAGAATGACTCGGGGCCCACCCTGAGCAATCACTTCATGGAGGTAAGCCCAGCCACTGCAGCAGAGCTGTGCCCCATGAGTCCAGCATGGACGGTGGGAGCTGGGGAACACTGCATGGCCCTCTGGCCCTGGCTACAAGGATGCAGGCAGCTGAAACTCAGCCTTGGTGACTTTCCCTTTTACATCTCCAGCCCCACGTCCCCAGGGGTGAGAAACACTTACCAAGGACTGGAAAGAGGGCTTGGGAAAAACAGATTTCCAACCACAAAATTGCATTTTGGAAACAGTGGTTCACTTTTAGTTTTTCCCGGAGGGTGGGTTCTTTTGCTGAGTTAGGAATGATGGTGAGCTTAGCAGCTGAACAGGTGGCGGATCTTCTACAGCACAAATTTAACCTTGTACATTTATTTTAAAATTGGTTTAGATTTTTTTCCCTTTTCACATCCAGTCCTGCAAATGGTCTTGTCTTTTTTTGAGATGGAGTCTTGCTCTGTCACCAGGTTGGAGTGCAATGGCATGATCTCGGCTCACGGCAACCTCCACCTCCCGTGTTCAAGCAATTCTCCTGCCTCAGCCTCCCAAGTAGCTGGGACTACAGGCGCGCCATAACCCCTGGCTAATTTTTGTATTTTTAGTAGAGGTGGGGTTTCACCACGTTGGCCAGGATGGTCTCGATCTCTTGACCTCATGATCCGCCCACATCGGCCTTCCAAAGTGCTGGGATTATAAGTGTGAGCCACCGCACCTGGCCACAAATGGTCTTTTAAATATTAACTTTTAATTTTAATTGTGGTTAAATATACGTTGTGTAGAATGTACCATTGTAACCATTGTTAAGTTTAGTGACGTCTTATGCAGCCATCACCACTATTCATCTGCAGAACCTGCAAAGCTGCAAGTCTGTACCCATTAAATGCTGACTCCCCATTTGCTCCTGCCCCCAGTCCCTGGCAACCACCATTCTACTTTGCATTTTAGGCTTTTGGCTACTCTAGGTACCACATAGAAGTGGAATCATACACTATTTGTCCTTGTTTTTTCTTGAGACAGAGTTTCGCTCTTCTCGCCCATACTGGAGTGCAGTGGTACGATCTCAGCTCACTGAAACCTGTACATCCTGGGTTCAAGTGATTCTCCTGCCTCAGCCTTCCAAGTCGCTGGGATTACAGGTGTGTGTCACCACACCCAACTAATTTTTTGTATTTTTAGTAGAGACAGGGTTTCACCGTGTTGGCCAGCCTGGTAACTCCTGACCTCAGGTGATCCTCGTGCCTCGGCCTCCTGAAGTACTGGGATTACAGGTGTGAGCCACCGTGCCAGCCTGTCCTTTTTTTGACTGGCTTATTTCACTTAGCATGTCCTCAAGGTTTTGACAAGCTTGTGTCAGAATTTCCTTCCTTTTTTTTTTTTCAAGACAGAGTCTTGCTCTGTCAACCAGTCTAGACTGCAGTGGTGGGATCTTGGCTCACTGCAAACTCCACTTCCCAGGTTCAAGCGATTCTCCTGCCTTAGCCTCCTGAGTAGATGAGATTACAGTCACCCACCAGCACACCTGGCTAATTTTTGTATTTTTAATAGAACGGAGTTTCACCATGTTGGCCAGGCTGGTCTTGAACGCCTGATCTCATGATCCACCCACCTCAGTCTCCCAAGTAGCTGGGATTATGGACACCCACCATGCCTGGCTAATTTTTGTATTAGTAGTAGAGGCGGGGTTTTGCCATGTTGTCCAGGTTGGTCTCAAACTCCTGACCTCAAAGTGATCTGCCCGCCTCAGCCTCCCAAACTGCTGGGATCACAGGCATCTGAGTTCCTCCCACCACAGGGACACAGATGGCACTGATAACCCCATGGTGTGTGGGAGCCAGTGCCAGTTTACCCCGGGCTGGCTCTGTCTGCGCAGGGTGGTCCAACGTCTCCTCAGTGTCATTCCAGGTCTTCATGAACATTCACAATGACAGCTCAAGCTCTGAGCATTCTGGACACATCCTGATGGGACCCACATCTCTCAATTACTCCATGAGCTGCTGTTATCATGACGGGCACCTGGAGCTCTCCGGCCAGAACCGGCACACCAGTGAGGCTTTGTTGTGGGCAGAGTTCCCAGGTGAGTCCTCCCTGAGCGCAGAACTGCAGATACATGGTAAGGCACCCAGTGCACAGCCCTGGGACTGGAGAGCTGGCTTCCTCCATGCCTGGGCCAGCCTAGCAGCCCTGGACCCAGGTGGCACCCCATCAAGCCGAGTGTGGCCCTGGGCTCTGGGACAACTGGGACAGCCTTGCCCATTGATGGCCTCATTCCCAGGGCAGGTGGATTCGTTTACTAGGACTTCTGCAACCAAGTTCCACACACCGGCTGGCTTAAAACACAGAAATCTTAGCCAGATGTGGTGGCACATATGTGTGGTCCCAGCTACTCAGGAGGCTGAGGCAGGAAAATCACTTGAGCCAGAAGGTTGAGGCTGCAGTGAGCTATGATTGCAACACTGTGCTCCAGCCTGGATGACAGAATGAGACCCTGTCTCAAAATAAAAACAAAATAATCCACAGTGGATTGAGGGCCCGTCTAGCTTGAATATGACATTCTTTTCACTTAATTCCATCTGTAAAGACCCGATTTTTAAAAATTTATTTATTTATTTATTTGAGATGGCGTCTCACTCTGCTGCCTAGGCTGGAGTGCACTGATGTGATCTTGGCTCACTGCAACCTCCACCTCCCATGTTCAAGGGATTCTCCTGCCTCAGCCTCCCGAGTAGCTGGGATTACAGGTATACCACCATGCCCAGCTAATTTTTGTATTTTTAGTAGAGACAGGGTTTCACCATGTTGGTCAGGCTGGTCTCAAACTCCTGACCTCATGATCTGCCTGCCTGGACCTCCCAAAGTGCTGGGTTTACAGGTGTGAGCCACCACACCCAGCCAAGTCCCTATTTTTAAATAAGGTCATATTCATAGGACAGAGGGTGAGGGAGCGGGACTTCAATATCTCTCTTTGGGGTACATAGTTCAACCCATTATGGGGGAAAGATAAAAGCAATAAGAGGAACCAGCATTGCTGGGCACTTACTGCATACACGCCAGGCAAGCCGTGTACACACGAGAACTCAGTACAGCACAGCTGTCCCAATCACACAGGGGAACACCACAGCTCTTAAAGGGTACCATCAGAACCTGCACCCTTCCCCCATCTGACCTTGTCTCCTGGCCCCCAGCCCCACCCGTTCCACTCCTTGCTATTCTCTAACACACCAGGCTTGCTGCTGCCCCAGGACCTTGGCACGGGCTGATCCTGCCACCTGGAATGACTCTCTCCCACACACCTGCCTGGCTCCCTCACCTCCCTTAGGTATTTTTCCAATGTCATCTAGGGGAGGCCTCTTTTCCACCTCCCCGTCCGCTCCCAGGCCCTCCCACCCTCTCCCCAGCTCTGTCATTTGAACACACCGTCTAGTATACAAATACCTTTGTTTCTCATTTTCTCTACACTAGAATCACCAGAATGTGTGCTCCATGAGGGCAGGGATGATTTTTGTCTGCTTTGCCGCAGGGCACATAGAAGGTGTTGAACATGTGTGAATGAGCCTATGAGGTAGGGATAGGAACGCCATTCCCATTCCGCAGATGAGGAATGGAGGCTCAGAGAGGTTGAGTCACTTGGCCCAGGCCACACAGCTGGTAATGAAGGAGGAAGGATTGAACCCAGAGCCACCCTCTGACCCCCCCATATAGATGACAGAGACCTGGCTCTTGATCATTCAGGACCCTTGGGTCTCCCTAGTCCCCTAGGGCATCTTCTGTTGGCCTCAATTTTTTTTTTATTTTGGGGGCTGGGTGTGATGGCTCACGCCTGTAATCCTAGCACTATGGGAGACCAAAGCAGGTGGATCATTTGAGGTCAGGAGTTTGACACCAGCCTGACCAGCATGGTGAAACCCCTGTCTCTACAAAAAAATTAGCTGGGCATGGTGGTGCGTGCCTGTAGTCCCAGCTACTCAGGAGGCTGAGGCACGAGAATCACTTGAACCTGGGAAGTGGAGGTTACAGTGAGCTGAGATCACCCCACTGCACTCCAGCCTGGGTGACAGAGTGTGACTGCATCTCAGAAAAATTTACAAACAAATAAAAACCACTTTATTTTTGGCCCTCAGCCTCCTGAGGGGCAAATGGAGGACTGGATCACATGAGGAAATTGTCCCTGGTCTGAGCTGACCTCAGAATTTGTTGGGGACAGGATGGCCAAGTGATGGGAGGTCATTCTGGATGAACACCTCCATACCACTCTAGTTCCTGAGCCAGGATGCCTGGTATGGCCACCCCCAGCAAGGAGTGACCTCTCCCTCCTCCCATTGCTGTCCACAGTCTGCTGTCCCCCATCTTGGGGACACTTTCTGCCTGTTGTAAACATTCTTGGTGTCTCTGACAGCCTGGTGCTCCTGGGCATAGGAATTGTGTCCCCTCCCTTGTCTTGCCCTGCACATAGTAGGTACACGTGGTTGAATGTTGAATGAGGAAGGAAGGAAGCATTTCCCAGGCCTCCTACATGCCCCACAGGCAGTCCTCTCCCATGTGTTACCCCATTTACTCTGGATGCTGTCCCTTGAGGCAGGTCTCTATAAGGCTGTGCCCACCTTATAGAGAAGGAAGTCAAGGTGCAGAGCTGTGGGGCTCATCCACCCTGCTGGCCAGATGGGAGGTGCTGGAGCCTGGCTGAGTATCACTTGGGCCTAAGCTATGAGCTGCAACCCATGGGAACCTGGCCTCTTAGAGTAGGCGCCATCCGTTTGCTCTGGGGCTCCTGGACCGGATGGTTCTGTGTGTAGCAGAGGGAATTTAAGTCAAAGAAGAAACTCCTAACCGTGAACCATACTCTCCTGTTCTGTGGAGGGGTGATGGGAGGGATGGGACCCTACAGCCAGGGCCAGTGGCTGCAGGTGGGTATCAGTGGCTGAAGTGGCCATTTATCAAGAGCAGACCTCATGCTGATTCCTCTGCAGGCTGCTCAGAGAATCTCCAGGAATCCCTGCAGAGCCCTTCATCCCACAGTCATTCGGAAAGCATTCACTGAACCCCTGCTGTGTGTCAGGAGCTGTCCTAAGAGAAATCCGCCTGCCCAGGGGGCTGTCGTTCTTGTGGGGTGGCAGTAGGGGAGCAAGAACCTAGTAAGTAAGTAAGCAAGGTCACTTCAGGCTGTGCTGGGAACCCCACTCCAGGGAGATGGGATGGAGGATGCCTGGCAGCAAAGGACTGGGAGGGACTTCAGATGGGCAGTCAGGGGAGGCCTCTTGGAAGAGGTGTCATTTCAACAACTTCAACTTCAATGAAATGAGGAGCCACCCAAGCCTAGATCCTCAAGGACAAATGATGACAGATGATGTCAAGGAGGCTCAAAAGGGGTTGACCCCACCCAGCCCCCTGTGGGAGACTTTCCCTTTCCTGCTGGTGCTGTGTTTGAGAGCCACAGGGCATGGCCCCTCCCAAAGTCTGGTGTGTTCCTGGGCTGGGAAGGGAGGTGAACCTGCTTCAGTAGCCCATGCCATTTTCTGCCTCTAGAGACCCAGACCCAGGCCAGCATGGCCCTCCGTGCCAGGGACAGTGAGGTCAGCGTGGACCTGGCAGCCCTGGTGTCCTGGCCACTACACAGCCTGCTGCAGCTGGTGGCCAATGCCAGCCACACAGTGCCAGCTCTCTGAGGCTGGGCCTGCCTTTCCCAGCCAGGTAAGGAGTGGATGGGGCAGGACCTCCCTCTAAATTCTGTCCCCTCTGTCCAATTCCTGGGGTGCAGAGGACCCACTGTGTGCACGGCGGATGGGGAGGACCAGGCCTTGGGTTTCCCCAGCACTTCACAGTTTACAAAGGCTTCATTTGTAATCGCTATAACCAGTTCTGCTGAGCAATCTGTGCATTCCCAGTCACAAAGCTGGTGTGGACAGGTACCCTGGATTAGCATCTGGCTTCTGGCCTGTCTTTCTGCCCTGCAGTGTTGGGTCAGAATCAAAGCTCCTGCTTATCCATTGCCCTTCCCATGCCCAGTCTCCTTTGAAGGGTTCATGGGCATGTGTTAGTTTCATCCTCTCAATGCCCCAGAGAAAGGCAGGATGGCCCCGTCTTTACCAACGCTTTCTCCAGTGTTCGGATCCCACCTCGGCTGCTTGCCGGCTGTGTGGCCCTGGGCAAATTCCTTTGCCTCTCTGTGCCCTCACCTCCTCATCTGCAAAATGGGGAAGATGATATTACCTCTAACATGGAGGTTGTGAGGACTGAGTGAGTTAATCTCATGAATGCCTGAGTCGATGCTTAAGAAGCACTTGCTGCGGTGAAGAAAAAGATGATGCTGATGGTGTGACAGTGACCGTTATCATCATCGTCATCATCTCTGGGTCACATGCGAGAGTGTGGGTGACTTGCCCAAGGTCACCTAGCAAGCCAGCAGCAAAATGGGGCCTCAGACTTGGCACTCAGGTCCTTCCTCACAGGGCCCTCCTGCCTCGGTGGAGGAAACCACATGAGGCCATGCCCTGGCCACTGTCACTTGGCATGAACTTGCCCTGCCTGGCTGGCTGTCCTTCTCCAAGAGCCGGAGAGTGTATTCCAGAGCAAGTGCCAATGCTTCTTTCATAGCCTCCTGTTTCAGATTACCCAGCAACCCCTGCCCCAGTCCAGTCTGCGATGGGAGGAGTGGGCAGCTCCCTGGGGCTCAGGGGGCCAGGATGTCAAAGGCTCTCCCTCCTGCAAAGTCTCTCAGCTCTGTACCCCACAGCTGAGTGGACTGGATACCCCATACCCCTGACTTCATCTAAACTCTTTCCTTCACTTGAGGCCAGGTGATGGGGAGCCCCCCAGGGAGTGCGTTCTCTGATGATGTCTGTGCTGCAGCTGTCCTTTAGGGTCCCTCGGTGGTCACTGCCAACCTGAGCTGAAACAGGGGCTGTCCCAGCCCTGCATCCTCAGCACCCAAGAGAGTATTGGATGGGCCAGGCCTGCAGGACTTGGGGAGACAGACATGCTGGGCTATAGAGCTTGGCCGGAGTCCCCACCTGGCCTCCTCAGGCTATCTACACCCGTGCACCTGGCAGTCTGTTCCCTCCTCAGCTTGTGTTCCAAGGACGGGAAGAGATAAGCTCCTCCCTGCAGCTGACCTGCGATTCTCAGGCCAGCTTGGTCCTTAACGTCCGTGGCC
Organism: Saguinus oedipus; assembly: GCA_031835075.1. Taxonomy (NCBI): domain Eukaryota; kingdom Metazoa; phylum Chordata; class Mammalia; order Primates; family Cebidae; genus Saguinus; species Saguinus oedipus. Next base: position 54,522,030 of record CM063177.1, read on the forward strand.
AGAGCCAGGCAGTCAGGTGAGATCCCGCCACCCCCGGCCACCAGGAGGAGAGGAGTCGAGGGGAGGAACCATTGGCTGGGCACCTACTGTGCACCAACGCTGGACACAGCACCTCTCGACCACCTGCTCAGCTCGCATCAACAGATGTGGGCAGGGAGGCTCAGAGAGGGCAAGCAACTTTTCCAAGGTCACACAGCTATAAAAATCCCTCAGCCTCTCCAGGCAGGGCACTGATGAGTTCTTGGTCTCAGAAACTAAGTACATCCCAGGCCCCAAACACTTATTAGTGACTCTCACTGCCCTTGGGACTGGGGGCCTGGCTCAGTGCTCGGTGTTCTCACACGTACGCTATGTCAGCTATGTCAGGGGCCACCAGCCAGTCTCCAGCGCTCAGATCTCAGCAGCCTGGGAGGGGGTGAGTAAGCCACTTGTTGAAGAGGTTAAACCAGTGGTTCTCACTTAGAGGAGACTCCCCCCCACCCCAGGGACTTTTGGCCGTGTCTGGGGAGTTTCTGGTTGCTACACTGGGGAGGAGGACGCTATGAGGGTCAGTGTACAGAGGCCACAGATGCTGCTACGCATCTTATGGTGCACAGGACATACCCACGACCATGAGTCCATGAGCCAAGATATCAGCTGTGCCAAGGCTGAGGCCCTGCGGTGAAGAGGAACGCGACAGGAGGGTGGAGGGTGCAGCGCCCTGGGGTTACACAGGCCTGGCACAGTGGCTCACACCTGTAACCCCAGTGCTTTGGGAGGTCGAGGTGGGAGGATTGCTTAAGTCCATCCAGGAGCTCCAGCAACACAGGGAGACCAGCCTGGGCAACATAGTGAGACCCCCCCCATCTCTACAAAAAGTCTTAAAAATGAACCAGGTGTGGTGATAATGTTGTAGTTCCAGCTGCTCTGGAGGCTGAGATGGGAGGATCACTTGCCCTGGGAGGTGGAGGCTGCAGTGAGCAGAGATCATACCACTGAACTCCAGCCTGGGTGACAGAGAAAGACCCTGTCTCTCTAGGAAAAAGAAAAAGAGAAGGAAACATGGAGACGATTCCCACGCTGGCCTGAAGGAGTGAGGGAAGGAGAGCTATGTGGGGAGGATCCCTCAGAGGCAGCCGGGGGTCACAATCCTGCTGTCCAGACCCTGCTGGGGCTCCCATGGGATCAACCCAAGAAAGTTTGTTGATGGGCTCGTGGCTGACTTGCAGCCCAGAGCCATGTTTAATACCCCCTTGATACCAATGGGGAAACTGAGGCTCAGAGAGGGGCAACTGAGAAGCTCACCCATGGTGCCAGAGCTAGGCAGAGGCCAAGCTGGGATTCAACCCCAGGTCACCTGGCTCCAGAGTCCAGCCCTAACCAAGACATCTATGGCCCTTGGACCTCAGGCTGTGTGAATAGCCCTGCACTGGGCCATTGATGTGATCCTGGCTCTCAGACCCCCTCTTGGGGAAGTTGACTTGGTCCCAACCTGGCCCTGTGGGCACTGGACAAGGCAGCATCTTGCCAGCTTCAAGCTCTCTCTTTCCTTCCTTCTAGCAAAGAGCTGCTGCTCTCAGGCCAGCATTGCCTCCCCTTCCTCCTGGGCTGCTGCCCAAGCTCTGCCCCAGTCTCAGCTAAGGTAACTGCGCCCCAGCTGCCTGGCTCCTAACTGGTTTCAGATGCTCGGCCCAAGGCAGGAGGGGGCCAGGCCCCTCTGGGGCGTGTTAATGCATGTGCATCTGTCCGCCAGCCTGCAGTAGGCCCATGTGGGCCACCCTCGGAAACTCCTGGCTCCAGCTTTCCCAAACATACCCAGGTTTACATTCCTTGCCGGCCCCCAGCCAGGCCCACGAGCCCTTCAGGAGACAGGGGAAGCCTCCTCACCCAGTGCCTGGCGCCTGGCATTGCCTCACCCAGGCTGGTGCACTTGTAGAGGCTAGAACTGATGATACAGTCCTTTGAGCTGAGCCAGCGTCACCCCTGTCTCTGCTCTGCACGCAGGACTGGGGGGTCCTGGGAGTGGACAGGAGGGCCCATTAGACTTAGGTTCCTCTGTCCTTCTGAGCTGTTGTTGGCCATGTCCAAATCCAGTGCTCCTGGAGGGCATGCCTAGTGCCTGGCACAGGGCCTAGCACATAGTAGGTGCTCAGTAAAAAACGGCATGAATGGGTGAGTGCATGCAAGAATGATCACATCTGCCAACTGGTCACTTCATTTTCCAGCCAGCCACCATGTTTTGTTAGGCACCCTCCTAGCCCTGGCCCAGGCCGACTTCCTTTACAGAGTACATTCTATGTGCTGGGGTTCTCTACCACATTTACACATGATTTTGGAGTTCCCCAAACTTCACTACAACTGCTCAATTGTTCAGGGAACTTCTTTATTTATTATTTATTTATTTGGTTTTTGAGACAGAGTCAGTCTTGCTTTGTCGCCCAGGCTGGAGTGAGGTGGCATGATCTCGGCTCACTGCAACCTCCACCTCCCAAGTTCAGATGATTCTCCTGCCCCAGCCTCCTGAGTAGCTGGGATTACAGGCGTGCACCACCACACCTGGCTGATTTTTTTTTTTTTTTTTTTTTTTTTTTTTTTTTTTCATAAAGATGGGTTTCACCATCTTATCCAGCTGGTTGCTAACTCCTGACCTCAAATGATCCACCCACCTCGGCCTCCCAAAGTGTTGGGATTATAGGCGTGAGCCACCATGCCTGATCTTAGTTTTTATTTTTAAAATTTCTTTTTGGGACAGGGTCTTGCTCTGTCACCCAGGCTGGAGTGTAGTGACGTGATCATAGCCCACTGCAGCCTCAAGCTCCTGGGTGCAAGTGATCCTCCTGCCTCAGCCTCCAGAATAGCTGGGACTACAGGTGGTACCACCACACCTGGCTCCATTCAGGGAGCTTCTTAGTTTTTTCCCCAAGTTTTATTTTGAGTCATTTGAACCTATATAAAAGTTACTGTGGGACAGTGAACATTGACCAATTGTTTATATCTTTCCATATTTCTTATCTATGTTACATAAATTTGTATCACCATACACACATTTTTTTCTGTTATTAAGAATTAAGATATAGAGATGTTTCTGAAGATGTCATCTTTTTACCCTGAAATACTTCAACTCTTCCCTGTAACAAGGATATTTTCTGATTTAACAATAATTATAACATTCAGGAAACTGAAGTATACCTTCATTTAATGTACCATATAAAATTTCCCAGCTTTCCCAATAACGTTCTTTCAAAAAACTGTTTTGTTTTAAATCCGGGATGCAGGCCAAGATCACACAGCGTTCATAGTTGCCAGAACAGAGGTCTACAAACTTTTACTGTAAAGTAAAATGTGGGGGTTGCAGGCCTTATGATCACTGTTACAGCTACTCAGAATTGTCATTGTAACACAAAAGCAGCTATAGACCATATGTAAGTGAATAGGCATGGCTGCGTTACAATAAAACTTTATTTACAAAATCAGGTTGTGGGCCACATTTGACCCAAAAGCCAATTCCTGATCTAGAACATTCTCCTTCCACACTCTACCTTTCCTTACCCAATGTTTTGGGTTTTTTTTGTTTTGTTTTGTTTTGTTTTTTACATTTCTTGAGACAGAGTTTCTGTCACCCAGGTTGGAGTGCAGTGATGCAATCTCGGCTCACTGTGACCTCCGTCCCCTGGGTTCAAGCAGTTCTCCTCCCTCAGCCTCCTGAGTAGCCGGGATTCCAGGCATGCACTACCACACCTGGCTAATTTTTGCATTTTTAGTAGAGATGGGGTTTTTCCATGTTGGCCAGGCTTGGTCTCAAACTCCTGACCTCAAGTGATCTGCCCACCTTGGCTTCCCACAGTGTTGGGATTACAGGCATGAACTACTGCACCCAGCCTCCCCACCCCAGATTTTATTATACAATTTTTTGAGACACTAAAAAATGGAAGTAATTTTACAGTGAACACCCACATGCCTAGATTTTCCTGGTCACATTTTATTTCACGTAATCACATAGCTCTCCATCCATCTTATTTTTGGATACATTTCAAAATAAGTTGCAGATGTCAATATAATTTCCCCTAAACATTTTATTATCATTAACCACCTTAAAAAAAAATCCCAACCAGACACAGTGGCTCACATTTGTAATCTTAACATTTTGGGAGGCCAAGAATTGTTTGACTTCAGGAGTTCAAGACCAGCCTGGGCAACCTAGGGAAACCCCATCTCTACAAAAAAAATTAAAAAATTAGCCAGGGATGGTGGTGTGTACCTGTAGTCTCAGCTACCCAGGAGGCTGAGGTATGGGAGAATTGCTTGAGCCAAGGAGGTTGAGGCGGCAGTGAGCTGTGTTCACACCACTACACACTTCAGCCTGGATGACAGAGCAGACCCTGTCCCTGTCTCAAAAAAGGAAAAGAAAAAAAATCCTGCATTGACAATTTTGAAGTGTCCAGGAGGTTATTCTGCAAAACATTCTCCTAATATGGATCTGTCAGATTGTTTGCTGAAGATAAGATTCAGGTTGAACATTTTGAGAGGGGTATCGCTAACGTAATGACGCATCTCTGGTGAGCTCATTAAAAGTACCAACTCTTAGCCAGGTGTGGTGGCTCAAGCCCGCAATCCCAGCACTTTGGGAGGCTGAGGTGGGTGGAGCACCTGAGGTCAGGAGTTCAAGACCAGCCTGGCCAACATGGCGAAACCCTGTCTCTATACAAATAGAAAAATTAGCTGGGCATGGTGGCACATGTCTGTAATGTTAGCTACTCAGGAGGCTGAGGTAGGAGGATCACTTGAACCCGGGAGGCAGTGGTTGCATTGAGCTGAGATCGTGCCACTGAACTCCAGCCTGGGCAACAGAGCAAGACTCTGTCTCAAAAAAGAAAACAAAAAAGTACCAGCTCTTGAACCTCTTCTCAGAGACTCCATTTTTGTAGGTTTTAAGTGGGAGCCCAGAATCTATATTTTTAGTAAGTTTCCCCCAGTGATTCTGCTGTTCAGCCAGCCTGGAAGTTAGCACATTATTTCATACAATTTTCACAGCAACCCATAATAAAATAGGTGTCCTTATCCCTGTGTTTTGGATTAGAAGCCTGAGGCTCGGGTGGTTAAGGAACTAGCTGGAGATCACTCACCTCTCCGTGGTGGATCCACATTTGGAGTTCTGTGATGTGTACGCAAGCCCAAGCATTGTCCTCTCTGCTAGAGTGCCCCCTGCGGTCTGCAACAGTACTGCAACTAGAATTCTTGCCTGCTGGTGCCAGGCTGGTATATTTTCAAGTCAGTGTTATAGCAGGGAGGGCCTGAGAAGATAGTTGCCATGACCACATTTGATGGCATAAACTGAGGCTCCAAACCCTTGCTTCATCAAAGTTCCTCCAGCCCAGGAAGCTGTGGGTCTCGGGCCTTGGGCTTTGGGAAGCAGAGCTCATGGTTTAGAGCCAGCATCTGCTTAAATGTTCCATCAGATCCCTGATGAGGAGATCTATTGTGTTTTTTTTTTTCCCCTGATCCAGATACACTACTCCCGAGGGTGAGGTTCAGAGCACGTTTGCCTTGGGCATGGAAGAGCGTCACTTTCACATCAGCACCCGGCTGGTAGCTGCTAAGGCCAGTCTTACTAACTTCTTGAAGCTGGAACAGACTTTCCTACAGGTGTGTGGAGGACAGCCCAGGCCCAGGGCATGCAGGGGGGTGGTGGGGCTCCTGGGACAGATCTTTGAAAGAAGAGAAATTGTCCTAATGTTCTGGTTCCTGGGAGGGAAGGGCAGGCAAGGCTGTGAAACTGACAAAAATCGCTGGAGTAGATTATCAGCTGGTGTCTGTATCCATCCCTTCTTCCTTTTGCATTATTTATTGAGCATCTACTAGGTGCCAGGCACTATTTTAGAAGCTGGGGTGTGACCTAAAATGGAACTGATCAATCCTTCCTTTCATTAAATGTGCACTCTAGTGAAGACTAATTATTCAAAATCACACAGATATGCCAGATAGTAGTATGATATGGAGAAGACGCACTGAAGGGACTGAGAGTGAACAGGGAGCTTATTTAGATTAGGTGGCCAGGAAAGGCTCTACTGAGGAGGTGGCTCTTGAGCTAGCCATGGATGATAAGCGCCATTTAAAAATGTAAGGGAAGGCCAGGCATGGTGGCTCACGCCTATAATCCCAGCATTTTGGGAGGCCAAGGCAGGCAGATCACAAGGTCAGAAGATCAAGACCAGCCTGGCCAAAGTAGTGAAAACCCATCTCTACTAAAATACAAAAAGTTAGCCAGGCATGGTGGTTCTCACCTGCCTATAGTCCCAGCTACTCAGTAGGCTGAGGGAGGAGAATCTCTTGAGCCTGGGAGGTGGAGGTCGCAGTGAGCAGAAATCTCACCACTGTGCTCCAGCCTGGATAACAGCAAGACTCCATCTCAAAAAAAAAAAAAAAAAAAAAAAAAGGAAACTTCCAACCCCACCCCATCAGTCCCCCTGCAGTGCCCGCAAGTGACCCTTGGACTATGGTACCTACCCGCAAGGACAGCGACCCACTCTGAGCCTTTGCACAGGCGTTCCATCTGCCTGGAATGCTCTTCCCTGCTTCCTGCATTCCTTCAAGCTTGCTTCTCTGCATTCCTTTCTCCCTTGAATGCCTCTGTGACCCTCCTTGTCCCATCATTTTCTGTCCTATGACTATGTCCCTGTCCGCCTGGAAGCCCCATAAGGGCCGGGACCAGGTCTTGGCTATCTTTGTACCCAGGTGCTCAGCACTGGCTTCTGAGCATAATTACATGCTCAGTACATGATTGAGAAATCTCAATACCAATTGCATGGCTCCTACAAGCTCCTCTCCATGATCTAGCCCTGGGCTGAGTGCACCATTCGTATTATCTTGCAGAGGTTGACACTTTCTTGCCTCCATTGTCTAGGAAATTGGGGCTCAGAGAGGTTGGAAACTTGCCCAGAGCCACAGAGCTTGGCCACGGAGTTGAGAAGTGGCTGTTCTGCGCTGTCTCCAGTTGGCCACAGTCCCTTCACCCACTCCTCTCCTTTATGTTATCAGCTCATCCTTAGGAAGCATTTGGCTTTTTGATTCCCTGACATATGTTGCCATGCAGGAAACTAGAAATGATCCACAAATACTCCCTTTTTCCTCCTCTGTAAACTTCTATCCTTTCCCACCCCAGGCAGAAGTGTGTGTCAGGTTCCCTTGTGATGCCATCATTCTCTTCCAGCTCAGAACGCTTCCCGGGGAGCTGGACCTGCAGACCACAAAGGAGCGAGCTCATGGGACCTGTGTCCCGCACCAGGAGGTGCTGTGGAATGGCCAGGTGTTGGCCGTCACTGGGAGCCTCTCTGGGCCTCTCCCCATGCCCTTCAGGAACCTCAGCCTGCAGGGTGAGTATTTGAGGCAATGCGGGCAGCAGTGACCCAGTCACTCAAGAAATCCCTGGCTGGGCACAGTGGCTCACACCTGTAGTCCTAGCACTTTGGGAGGCCAAGGTGGGTAGATCATCTGAGGTCAGGAGTTCGAGACCAGCCTGACCAACTTGGTAAAATCCCATCTCTACTAAAAATACAAAAATTAGCCAAGTGTGGTGGTGGGCACCTGTAAGCCTAGTTACTTGGGAGGCTGAGGCAGGAGGATCACTTGAACCCGGGAGGCAGAGGCTGCAGTGAGCCAAGAACGTGACACTGCACTCCAGGCTGGGCAACAGAGTGAGACTTGGTCTCAAAAAAAAAAAAAAAAAGCCATCACTGAGGACCTGCTGATCCCAGGTGTGATTCTAGGCACGAGGGACCCATCGGGAAGCAAGATGGCCCAGGTGTCCCCCCTCAGGGAGACAGTCATTGAGCAACGAGACACATATAAGCAAAATAACATCCAACATGACCATTTCCATGCATGGGAAAGACTGTGAGAGCAATCAGGGTCTGTGTGGAGTGTGGGGCTCCTTTAGGTAGCGCGGTCTGGGAAGGCCTCTTGGAGGAGGTGACTTCCAAGCTGAGATCTGAGGGATAAGAAGGAGCTGGCTGAGGTGCTGAGGCTGAGCAGAGGCAATTCAGGTGGAAGGCCCCAGGTGGAAGTGAGATTTGCATGTGGAGCAGCATCAGGGAGGCCAGTGTGGCTGGAGTGGGGAGAAGGGAGGAGGTGAGGCAGGAGGCTTGGGGGACCCAGGTCACGCAGGAGCTGGGATTTATCCTGAGTGCAACCGGGCAGGGAGAAGGGGCCAGGGCATGGGAGGGGTGGCATCCCTGGGCAATTCTGGTGCCAGGTGAGGTGAGTGCCAATGCAGCCCCGATGGCAGCCGTGAGCCCCAGGGTCCTCCAGGAACAGGCATCCCTGGAAGGGGCTGTCATTCATAGCCAGTGCAGCCACGCAGACTGTCAGTTTCTGTGTGAGAAACCCGCTGGGCACAGAGAAGAGCCCGACCCCCGACCCTCCAGGTGCGGGGACAGAGTGCAGACCGCAGCCCGGGGCACGGCTTGCCAGGTGGCCTGATGGAATACTCCAAGCATCATGTTTGCCACATGTGCTCTGGAAGGCAGAGGAAATGAGCAGGTCCTCAACAAGCCAAGGCAGTGTGCATGTATGTGTGCATGTGTTTGTATGCATGTGTGTGCATGTATATGTGTGCACGTATGTGTGCATGCATGTGTATGCACGTGCGTATGCTGTGTATGTGTGTGCACATGTGTGCATGTATGTGTGCATGTGTGTATGCCGGTGTGCATGTTGGCATGACTGTATTTGAGCATGTGCATGTGCGTGTGTGTATATGTGTGCATGTCTGCATGTGAGCATGCATGTGTGCATGCATGTGTGTGCCTGTATTTGAGCATGTGCTTGTATTTGAGCATGTGCGTGTGCGTGTATGTGTGTACATGCCTGTGCATGTATGTGTGCGTGCCTGTATTTGAGCATGACTGTATTTGAGCATTGTGTGTGCATGTATGTGTGTACGCATGTGTGTGCATGTGTGTATGTATGTGTGTGCATGCCTGCATGTGAGCATGTGTGTGTGTGCATGGGTGTGTGTATTCATGCACGTGCATGCAGTGTGTGTGTGTGTATGTGTATTTGTGCCACCCTTGGTGAGCCTCACAGCCTGCATCCCCACACTGTGGTCACAGCGTTGCAGGTGGTGGGTCAGTGGGTGGCAGGGAAAAGGCTTCCAGCCCTGCATGTGGTCAGCTTCCCCAGAATCAATGACTGGGTGATGCCCTGAGAACCAGCTAGTGCCAGTGTCTCTGGGTACGGCTCCCTGCAGCCCATCTGAACAGGGTGCCCTTTGTACAGAGCTCAGAGCTCACCACAGTGAAAAGGGCCTCCGGGCAGCCTTCTGTTGTGGGAGTCTGGGAAAGCAGGACTGTGCAGGGGCCTCAGGAGGTGGGGTCAAGTGAGGCAGGAGGTTAGGGCAGCTTGACTCACCTGGGGGACAAAGGAAGAAGACCCAGGATGTGGAGACTGTTGTGAGGACTCAGCTATGGGGTGCACCTGTCATACCCCAAGATGGAAGGAGGCATAGGACTGGGCGGCATGGGGGTGTGGGGCTTCTGAGGGGGCGCAGGTCACCCGTGCATGTGAGGCCCCAAGAGTGATGCAGGTTGCTGGGGGTTGGGGCTGCACCCATAGCTCCTGATTCAAGATGGTAACAAACTGCTCCGAAACTCAGCGGCATAAAGCAAGCATTGCTCTTTGCTCTCGAGGCTGTGGGTTACCTGGGCAGCTTTTCTGGTCTTCCGCATGTTCAAGGTCAGCTGTAGGGTGAGCAGGTGGCTCTGCTGGCATTGGCTAGGCTCTCTGACCTCCTCGGGGGCTGGCTGTCAGCTGTGCTTCGACATCCTGCGCTGAAACCAGGCTCCCTCCAACCCCAGGTCGCACCAGCTCACAAGCCAGCAGGTTTGTTCTCCTGTGGCTGGGCAGGGCTTCGAGGGAGGAAGCAGGGCGAGGCGTCTTAAGGCCTGGGCTTAGAACTGGCACTCGGTCAACTTTGCTAAATTGCATTTGCACATCACGAGGCCAGCCCAGGTCCAAGGGCTGGGGAGGAGCCATAAAGTCTCATTGTAATGGGGGCTCCCACAGGGACAGTGCAGGTGATGGTGACAAAGTGAGCGCGTAGCTTCCAAATTTTGTGAAAATTATCTGGGTGTGTGACCCCCAGGTGGCCACCTGCCTGAGCTGGCAGCGGTATCCACTGAGGGTCCCCTGAACACCCCCTGGGCCTGGAGCTGCTGACCTCAGCTCACACGGCCTACGCTTTGTATGTGTACTCACCTGCCCAGTGGAGTTCACCCACCTGCTGCCCCTCCCCCCACCATGACACTGCAGCCTCCACCTGTCCTCAGAGCATTCGGGAGGCAGCCACTGGGATGGCCTGGTTGTCGGCTGGGATGGCAGGGACCAGGTAGGTGTCAGGGCCAGAACATAACCCTGGGGCAGAGCTGAACTCCACCCTGCAGGCTGAGTGTGGTCCTTGGTGCCCTCCCCTGCCCAAGGAGTCTTACCTGGGGCTGACAAGTCTGTATCATGTTCCACAGTCTTTCTGGAAGGGCAGCAGGACACCTGCATCCCCACAACACCTTGACAGTCCCGGCAGTGGCAGTGGCTGACAGGCCCTGAATGCTATCACCCCGTGATAGGTGCTGTGTCTCAACCCACACCTCAGCCTCCCATCTGCTCAGTGCTATTAATAGCCCCATGTTCAGATGACGAAATTGAAGGACTTAGAGGCGTCATGACCTGCTCAGAGCCAGAGAGCTAGGGGAAGACAGTGGAAGAGGAGGGTGACCTCCAGTTTCATCTCTGTCATGTGTTTGCTCCATCTGCTCCTCTCCAAGCCTCAATGTCCTCCTCTGAGAAATGGGCTGAGCTCTCCCAGGGCCTTGCACAGGGCTGGGTTTGTGCTCAAAGCCACCTGCCCTTGCAGCCTTGACCTTGATGGAGAAGGTGGTCTGGGAGGTGGGAAAGAGGTGCGGCCTGTCTGGGGAACGCCCCTGGCTGAGTCTGTCCCCCTCCCCAGGTGCTGGTCTCCTCCTCGCTATGGCTGGGGAAGAGTGAGCTGGCTGCCCGCCTGGCCCTGGCTCACCCATTCAATGTCTCCTGGTGGCAAGCCGAGGCCAGCGGCCTTGCTGAGAGCAGGAGTGGCAGGCAGAGCCCGTAGGTGAGCGAGGATGTCCTGGGCACCCTTGGCAGGGGCAGGAATTAGGACATGGCTGAACCTGGGGGGCTGGGCACCTCAGGTAGGAGGAGGAGACCGTGTTCATCAGTGACAAGGACTTCTCCAGATTCATAGCTCCCTGAAGCCTGGGATCTCCAGGGTCCTTCATTCAGTTGTTCCTTTATCAATAACTCATTAAGCACCTACTGTATACCGGCAGTGTTTGAAGACAGCTAACATTTTAACATGGGAAACAGGTCCAGGCGTCTCCAATTCATCACTTAGAGTTGCTTGTTTAGTGGTAGCTTTGGGGACTGAGGCAGCTGGGCGCCCCGTCTGGCTGCATGGCCTCTGGCATCTCCCATCGCCTCTCTGAGCCTTAGGTTTTTCCATCTGTGAAAGGGAGGACAATAGGCCAGCTGTGTGTGGGAAAAGACGCTCTCCAGAATTCAAGCCAAGGGGTGAATTTAAAAATCAGAAGGTGCGATAAGCAACATGAAGCATTAAAGACGGGCCAGGCACAGCAGCTCACGCCTGTAATCCCAGCACTTTGGAAGATCAAGGCAGGCAGATCACTTGAGGTCTGGAGTTTGAGACCAGCCTAGCCAACGTGGCAAAACCCTGTCTCTACTAAAAATACAAAAAATTAGCCAGGCATGGTGGTGCACACCTGCAATCTCAGCTACTCAGGAGGCTGAGGCAGGAGAATTGCTTGAGCCTGGGAGGCAGAGGTTTCAGTGAGCCAAAATTGTGCCATTGCACTCCAGCCTGGGTGACTGGAAAAAAAGTAAAGAGGATATGAGACTCCCTCTCAGAAAAAAAAAGAGGAAATGAGATTGAGAGTGACTGGGCAGATGGGTGGGGGAGCTAGTGGTGGGAAGGAGCCTGGTGCTTCGGGGAGGGCTGGAGGGGGAATAAGACAGGGGCAGAGTGATTGGCGGGGGCGGGTGACAGGGAGATGCGGTCAGATGGGCATGGACAGATCCTGCTGGCCCTGGAGGCTGCAGTGAGGCGCAGGATTGCTTTCTGTTTTTGGAAATGCTGAGTCTGGGTGTTTGGGATGAGGTGGGTTTTTTATCCAGATGCTTCTGATGAGGGCTCTGACGGTGGGTTCCTGGCACGTGCTGTTGCCACATGAGGATCTCCACCTGCAGCTGGCCATGGGCATTCTCTTATGTGATGACCCCCTGACACTTGGACCCTCTCATTCCAGAGGCATCGACCATCTCAGCCAGACAAGATCATCATGGAAGCCACGCTGGAGCACGTCCTCGGGGCCTCTTGTACCCTGCAGAGCTTCTGGGGAGAAGTACAGACTGAGCACACTGGCTGCAGCACTCCCTCCACCTGGGGCTCTGACCTGCCCAGGGTGAGTCTGCCCTGGGGAAAGGGGAAGCTGGAAGACCAGGGACCCATGGTGAGGGGGCAGCAGGGAGGGTGGTGCCCACAGAATGGAGGGGTGTGAGCCAGACGCCAGCATGGTGGCTCTGCCATTTGCCTGCTGGGTGACTGGGCAGGGTGCATCTCCTCTCTGAGCCTCCAGTGTTTCATCTGAGGAATGGAAGCAGCAGCAGGTTCCAGGATGTAGGTGATAGTGAGAGTTGAGAGATGTGATGCAGGAATGCTGAGCCTTGGTGCCTGGCACAGAAGTTAGAGTTGCTGTTGTCATGCTTGCCTTAGAAGAGAGGTATTGGGACCCCTTTTCCTCAACCCCTTTCCCCTCCTGGGGTTGGTAGCTGGTTGATTGGTTCTTCTATCCACCCACCCACCCATCTATCCATTCATTCACCCATCCTTCCATTCTCCTTCCCATCTTCCATCCATCCCCCTATTTCTGCCCTCCCACCCTCACCCCCTTGCATCTCTCCATCCCTCTACCATCCATCCATCCACCCATCATCCGTCTACCATCCACCATCCATCCACTATCCACTCACCATCCATCCATCCATCAGTCCATCCACCATCATCTATTCATCTACCATCCATCCACTATCCATCCGCTATCCATCCATCCATCCTTCCATCAGCCATCTACCATCCATCAGTCCATCCACCATCATGTATTCATCTACCATCCATCCATCATCTATCCATCCACTATCCATCCTTCCATCAGCCATCCACCATCCATCATCCATCCATCTACCATGCATCCATCCACTATCCATCCATCCATCATCCATCCTTCCATCAGCCATCCACCATCCATCAATCCATCCACCATCCATCCACTATCCCTCCATACATCCATCCTTCTATCAGCCATCCACCATCCATCAATCCATCCATCATCCATCCATTCACCCACCATCCATCCATCCATCCACCATCCATCCATCCACCATCCATCCATCCACTATCCCTCCATCCATCCATCCTTCCATCAGCCATCCACCATCCATCAATCCATCCATCATCCATCCATTCACCCACCATCCATTCATCCATCCACCATCCATCCATCCATTTATCCCAGGGACCCATACTCTTCTGTAAAGGAGCAGATAGTAAATATTTTAGGCTTTATGAATGATCCAGTCTCTGTTGCAGCTACCAACTCTACCACTGTCTTGTGAAAAGAGCTATAGATGATATGTAAGTGAATGCATATGGCTGCATGCCAGTATTTACAAGAGTGGGCAGTGAGCCAGATTCGGCCCTGAACCATAGTTTTCCACCCCTTATCTATTCTTCTGTTCATTCAGAAAACATGTGTGTGTTTCACCTATGCCAAGCTGTACTCTAGGTGCAGGGGCTGGGTAGTGAAAGAGACAGCCCCGGTGCCGGCCTCCTGGGTGGTGCATTCCAATGGGGCCAGGAAGATACAGCAAATTAGAGCTGCATGGTCTGCGGTCAGGGCGTGGTAAATGCTGTGCAAGAAGGAAGCAGGGAAGAGGGAGCAGGGTGTTGGAAAACGGACCTCACTGGTGAGGGTGAGCCCTGCAGAGGGAAGGGGCCTGAGGCAGGACTTTGCCCTGAGGAACATGGGGCAGCCCTTATGGAGGGAGCAAGGGAGGTACGGTTGGGAAGACGAAGCAGGCCACAGGCCGTGCCAGAGGCCGGCTTCTCTTCTAAGTACAGGGGACAACATCTGCTTTTTCTTTCTTTTTCCCTGAGACAAAGAGTCTCACTCTGTCGCCCAGACTGGAGAGCAGTGGTGCCATCTCAGTTCACTGCAACCTCCACCTTCTGGGTTCAAGTGATTCTCCTGCCTCAGCCTCCTGAGTAGTTGGGATTATAGGTGAGCACCACCATGCCCAGCTAAGTTTTGTATTTTTAGTAGAGATCAGGGTTTTGGATCAGGGTTTCACCATCTTGGTCAGGCTGGTCTTGAACTCCTGACCTTGTGATCCACCTGCTTCAGCTTCCCAAAGTGCTGAGATTACAGGTGTGAGCCACCACACCCGGCCCTGATTTGTGTTTCTTAGAGGTCAGCTGGAGCAGGAGCAAGTGTGGAGGCTGGGAGGTGACAGCTGCTGCTGTACTCCTGGCGCAAGGGATGGTGAGGAGAGGAAGCTGCCACCCCCTGTACCTGCCTGACACCCAGATTCTCTCGTCCCAGGCCCTCTTGGTCTCCAGGGAGCACATCCTGGGCCCGGGTGGGCTCCTGCTGCATTCCCACTGCCAGCTGGGCCTTGCCCCAGCCCCAGACCATGGCCTGCACCTCAGCCTGACCCTCCGAAACCACAGCAGGCCTCATTCGCCTGACTTCTCTGGGGAGCTGGAGGTGGGTGGCCAGGAAAGGGCTGACAGTCCCTGGGGAAGATGCCCCGACTTCCCTCCCTCCCATTCCTCCCTGGCCAGCAGGTCCTCACTGCCTGGGCGGCCCCGCCATCTAGTGGTCATCTGCGGAACTGCAGACCAGCACCCTGGATGGGGCCAGAGAGTCACTCTGGGTGGGGGAACACCTGCTGAACCCCAGGACTGGCCCTGGCTCTGAGACAAAGCAGCTCCTCCATCACCCCAACATCCAGCCCTTCCTATAACAAAGAGGCAGCTGTTGGGCTGCCCAAGTTTGAATCCCACCCCAGCTGCCTCCTGCTACCTGAGTTTCCTCCCCTTTAAAATGGGTATAATAATGGCACTGGCCCTATCTCCCTGGGATTAATATAGCAAAGATTAAATATGTTCATAGGCATAAATTGCTTAGATCAGTGCTTGATAGAAAACAGCCACTGTGTATTTGCTGTCATTAGCCATTATTGGCCCCATCTCTTCCCCCTCCTGCCTCCCGGCAGCCCTGGGAAGTAGGAAGGGGCAGAGTTGGCCTCCATGCCTACTCTGCCCTGACCTGGCCCGGTGATCCCAGTGAGGAACCTCTCTGAACATGTTTCCTCATTTTGGATCAGGTATTTCACAGGGTGGTTTTGGGGGTCTGGATACCCGTTCCCACTGCCTGCGTAGCCAAGGCATGTGACATAGCAGGTGCTCTCTTGGTGTTTCCATCCGCCTCCTCTCTCTCCCTGGCCAGGTGAACTTGACCTTGTGACTTCCTTTGCTGAACCTCAGTCTTCCCCTCTGTCAAATGGGAACATCTACCATCTCCCTTGCAGAATCATTAGGAGGAAAACAGACATTTGTACAACATCTGCACATAACAGGTGCTTGTGAGAAGGGAATTCCCTCCCTTCCTGGCATCTGGAGCTGGATGAGGATGAGGATGGCATTTGTGGGTTGAGAATTCAGCAGCTCCCTCTGAAAGCCCTAGGGGAGATCCTCCGTACCACCTCTAGCTTCTGGTGGCTGCCAGCCACCCCTGGCTGTGGGGGCATCACGCCAGTCTCTGCCTCTGTCCCACGTGGTGGCCTTCTCCTAGGGACAGCATTCATTGGGTGTGTGGCCTGCCTTCCTCCACTATGGCCTCATCTTAACTTGATTGCATTTGTAAAAAAACTTATTTCCAAATAACACCATGATGTTTACAGGTATGTGGGTTGGGACTTCAGCGTATCAGAGGAACAAAAGCAACCCATAGCAGACACACGTGCATGCACACACACTCAAGTCCTGCTAAGTTTTGTGAACCATTGTTCTGTATCATTTTACAGACCTTGGAGCTGAGGCCCAGAGAGGGTGCTGCCCTTACTGAAGAGTGCACAGCTTCTTAGCTGCAGTGTCTGGAGCTAACAAGACAGAATACAGGGTAGAATACAGGGTAGAATACAGGGTAGAATACAGGGTAGCTGAGGTCCTTCCCCCGCAGGGCCTCCTCCAGGCTCGTGTTCTCTTGGGGCCTCTGAGCCTCTCCCCCACCCCATTCTAGACTCACCTGTCCTGGTCCTGGTCCCTGCCAGGCTCCCAAGGCTGGGCACCTGCAGGGATTGAGGTAAACTGCTCCGTACCTGGGGTGTTATGCCAGGTGTTACCCGCCTCTCCTTGAACTTGCTTAGACCTTTGCAGTGGTTCCCATGCAAACTTGGAAAGCCTGGGCTGTTGGCAGAACACCAGGGTACTAGGAATGTTAGAAATGCAAGGGTGCCCCGGGCCCCCCTCAAAGCAATTAAATCAGAGTGTCTGGGCAGGGCCTGGGAAGCAGTCATCTCTCAGTTACCCTGTGGCAGCTGCTGCTGGGTTGGTGGGCTCCTAGGTGGTTTTTTGTTTGTTTTGGGGACAGAGTCTCGCTGTTGCCTGGGCTGGAGTGCAGTGGCACAATCTCTGCTGACTGCAAACTCCACTTCCTGGGTTCAAGTGATTCTTCTGCCTCAGCCTCCCAAGTAGCTGGGACTACAGGTACATGCCACTACACCCGATTAATCTTTCATATTTTCAATAGAGACAGCATTTTACCGTGTTAGCCAGAATGGTCTTGATCTCCTGACCTTGTGATCCACCCACCTCAGCCTCCCTGGGATTACAGGTGTGAGTCATCGTGCCCAGCCTAGATGGGTAATTTCTTTAATTTAAATCTATTTGTTATGAGACTAGTTCATTTTTGTATTTTTGGTAGTGACAGGATTTTGCTATGTTGCGCAGGCTGGTCTCAAACTCCTGGGCTAAAGTGATCTGCTCACCTTGGCCTTCTAAAGTGCTGGGATTACAGGAGTGAGCCACTGCACCCAGCCCTGAGTATTTTCATAGGCGCTTTCTGTGATGGGGCACTGGGAGTCTTGAAGAGGGATATGGCGTGGGGAACCTGGTGCCCTGGAGATCGGGCATGGGTATTGTGCCTTCCCTTGGTTTCCTGCAGGTCTGACCGCAGCCTCCCCAGCTAACCCCTTCCTGAGCCTGGGGCTGGCAGGGGACAGAGACCAGGGGCAGGGCCTGGGCCAGGCTCCACTCAGGCTTCTGCCCTCCCCCTCCCAGCTTCACAGCTCCAAGGCTCAGCAGGTTGTCCTACTGGGCCATGTCTCTACCTCAGCTTCTCAAAGCCTGGTCCAGTTGGAGGAAAATGTGAACAACAGGGAGGAAAAAGTGAGACTGTCTCTGTCCCGGGCCCCAGGCTGTCTCCAGGCCTCGGTGGCCCATGAGGAGGGTGAGTGGCAGCTGGGTCCCAGCTCAGCTCGCTGGGCCACGGGTCCCATTGGCTCAAGAAAGGAGAGGGGTCTGGGCATTAAGATCACAGAAGTCAGGGCTGGGTGCAGCTCACACCTGTAATCCCAGCACTTTGGGGGGCTGAGATAGGAGGGTCACTTGAGCTCACGAGTTCAAGACCAGCCTGGACAACATGTTGAGACCCCCATCTCCACTTAAAAAAAAAGCCTAGTGGGCTGGTGCACTCCTGTGTCCCAGCTGCTGAGAGCAAGCTGTGACGGTGCCACTGCACTCCTGCCTCAGTGACGGTGAGACCCTGTCTCAGGCTCAGGAAACCCTGTCAGGACTCCATGGCATCCCTCACTGACGGCCATGTCAGGTGAGGCTGCTGGGAAGGGTACAGAAGAGGGGGCTTCAGGTGGCTCAGCAGGTTGATTGAGGTGGTACAGCTCCAGGTTCTCAAGCCCTAGGGCTTTGAGGCTTGGCCTGTAGCAGTGGGGAGCTACGGAAAGTGGTGGAGGAGGAGTGGGCTGATAGAAACATCATGGGTACACCAGCAGGTGCCCTTCTGGCACCTGGCTCCAGGGGGACAGAGAACAGAGTGTGGCGTGTGCCCATGGGCAGACAGTGGAGGCAGAGGTCCTGTTCTGGGATGGCAAGCAGCCTTTCCAGCCCCTGGGATGCCTGACCCTGCAGACTGCCAAACAGAGCCTCCTTCTGGCTGTGCACAGCTGCCATGGGTGCCTGCTGGGCCATGTGGAGGTGAGAGGGCCTGGGCTGGGACACCGGGAAGGGGTTACTGTTCTCTCCCTGGGCAGAGGCCACAGTGCCAGGAGCTCCAAGCCCTTGGGGTCCATCTGTGCCCAGAAACCAGAGCAGATGGCCCCAGGGTGAGGCCCACACCTGCCGCTGGCACCGAGACCTTTTGTCTATTTCATTCCTACACGGCCCCGAGGGAGTCCTAGCCTCTTCTCCATCCTCACAGTCCAGGATTGCAGCAGTTGGCTCCCAGGTGCAAGCCTGGCTGGAAGAGAAGGTTCAAGGCTTGGGTGCCTCTGTGAGAACGTTCCAGCACCTGATGGGTAGCACAGGAAGGAAGGGTTGGGTGAAGAGCTCTCCCTCTGGCCTGGCTTGTAGCCCTTACTCGCCAGGCATCCCACCCTGGGCAGGAGGGTCTGGGGCTCTCTCTGCCTTGGACCTCACCCCAATTCTGCCTTGGTTTCCCTGACCAGGTACAGCCAGCAGGCACCCCGGATGGTGTGGCAGGCCTCCTCCTACAGCTGTCCCAGGCAGAGCTGGAGGCCATGCAGGTGAGCGGTTGGGCCATAGCCACCTTGTGGGGCCAGAGCCAGGCCAGGCAGGAACTGACCCAGCACCTGCCTCTACCTGGACTGGCTGTAGGTGGGGCTGGAGCAGCTGCGGAATGAGCTGGAATGTGAGTGTGGGAGGAAGGGCTCAACCCTGCACCAAAATCCACGCCCAGCCTGGGGCCCTCAGCCCTCACGTTGGCCTATGGCCCTGTTTCAGTCAGAACAGTGGCTTTGCTTCCCGCAGGCCTGCAGCCCAGCTGAGACCCCCGCCTTACTTCTTACAGACCTACAGCCTTGGGTTTTTTTTTTTTTTTTTTTTTTTTGAGATGGAGTCTCACTCTGTTGCCCAGGCTGGAGTGCTATGGCATGAATTTGGCTCACCGCAACCTCTGCCTCCCGGGTTCAAGCAATTCCCGTCTCAGCCTCCCAAGTAGCTGGGACTACAGGCACGTGCCACCACGCCCAGCTAAGTTTTCTATTTTTAGTAAAGATGGGGTTTCACCATGTTGGCCAGGATGGTCTCGATCTCTTGACCTTGTGATCCGCCCGCCTTAGCCTCCCAAAGTGCTTGGATTTCAGGTGTGAGCCACCGCACCTGGCCCAACCTTCATTTTCATCGTGGTCTACTGTCTCATTCTTAGAGTCTCCAAGCTAGTATCTCTAATGCCTGCTGCCTAGGTTTCTTCAGTCTTCTGCCTGCTTTGAGTATACAGCCTTGTTTCTGGGAAGCTCACTGCCATAGGGTCTCTTTTTGGCTACACGATGAGCTCTCTGTGGCCGTGTGGTCGTTAAACGCTTACAGCTGCTGCCCCAACCGCCCTCCTGACAGGACAAGGAACTTCTGGCCTCTCCATCATCCGGGGCTAATGCCTGGCCCAGCACAGAGCCCCCAAGACCCTACCCAGTGCCAGTGTGTGCATCCCTCTGACTGGCTGTTGAACGTCACCTCCGCATTCTCTCTGCTGTGCCAGAGTCCTATGGCCACCCACAGGGCAGTGAATTTGAAAGAGTGCTCCAGGACTCGGCACACTGTGCTGTTCCCAGCTGTGACTGACTACAGTGAGAGAAGGCAGGAGCGTCGGCGCAGGGAAGGGGGCTAGGGCGGAGTCCAGGGGGAACCAGGGCCAGCACCCAGTGTCCTCTTCCAGTCCCAGCGCCTTCACATGGGATGCACTTGGCTGTCCCAGCACTGTCACCCAGGGTGTTTAGTGGGGCTGCCACATTGGCAGGTGCTGCTTGCCGCAGACCACACTGTCAGACTCCTAGGAGACAAGCAGGGGTCCAGCATAAACCACGTTTGTGCAAATAGTTCAGGTGCAGAGAGCCTCGTATCACTTCAAGTGGTGGGAACCCTCCCCCAGTCCAAGTTCCCAGACAACCTATGAGCAGGCCTTGCAGAAGTGGCTCAGGCCTGCTGCCACAACTCACCCGCAATCTCCAGTGCCTGCTGCTCTATTCCTTTTCCCCCACTCCCCCAACCATCTTAATCCCAGGAACAAGCCCTATCTCCTCGAGGGCTGGGCTGGGTCTCTGAGCTGCCCAGAGGCCTCGTGGTGGGTAGTTGCTGCCCATTGCAGGGCTCCTGGCCACACTGAAGGACGCCTACCTGGAGGTGACGCTGCGGGCCCTGGAGGAGGTGTGGTGGGAGCGGACAGATAAGCCATGTGGCGGCTGCAGTCCTGGGTGCCCGGGATGTCAGGCAACGGGGGTCCCAGGCCCATCAGGGTGGCCATGGGGGCTGCGAAAGGTGGCCTGGAGCTGGTGAGTGAGAGCACAGATGGGGCGTGGCTGGCAGTTGAGGACGACTGAGACAGCTCTCACTGTCCCCTCCCTCTCCAGGTGGTCCACCCGATGTTGTCCTGGGCTGAAGCCACATTCTCATGGGCACTGAAGAGGCTCTGCAAACCCCTGCTGGACCTGTACAGCCTCGCAGCCAGGTAACGCAGGGTTGAGAGTGGCGCATCCAGCGTTCCTGCCACATATCAGGTGCAATGCTGAATGCTTCGACACGCTCTGACTCACTGACTCCTCTGACCGCCCTGCACAGAGGCTTCTTCACTCTTCATTCACAGATAAGGAAGCTGGGGTTTCTTCCTCACTCCACAGAGACCTCATGAGCATGGTCCCAGTGCAGGCAGGACTTTAGGAGCTGCAGAGGAGCGCAGTGGGCGACGCTGACCCCTGCCTTCAGGAAGCTCACTTTTACTCAGAGACAGACATGAGGCACAAGAAATCATCTACAGCAGGGTGTGCACAGCTCCCTGCAGAGAGCCCAACTCACTTCTTAAGCAAGCCATTCTGCTCTGTCACATTTCCTTGCTTTTGTTTTGTAATCTTTTTTTTTTTTTTTTTTTTTTTCTGAGATGGAGTCTCGCTTTGTGACCCAGGATGGAGTGCAGTGGCGTGGTCTCAGCACATTGCAACCTCCACCTCCTGAGTTCAAGCCATTCTCCTGCCTCAGTTTTCTGAGTAGCCGGGGCTACAGGCACATGCACTACCGCACCTGGCGAATTTTTTGCATTTTTAGTAGAGACAGAGTTTTGCCACTCCAGGCTGGTCTCAAACTCCTGACCTTAGGTGATGCACCCCCCACGGCCTTCCAAAGTGTTGGGATTACAGGCATGAGCCGCCACATCCGGCCTGTTTTGCAATCTTTTAAACACACAAAAGCCCTTCTTTCCTGCAGGCTGTGCAGAAGCTGGCCGCGGGCTGGGTGTGGCCCTCTGCTCATCATTTACCACCACTGAGCCATACGTTAGGTGGCAAATGCTAGAGATGGAACATTGGTGAGATGGTGGGCAGGGGGATCCTATGGTGTGGCCATGGCTGGCTTTGAGGAGAAGGTACAGTTTGTGTAAGAGCCATGGGCCAGCATGGGAAGAGAGCTCCAGGTGGGGGCACTGCTGTACAGAGACCTGGGAGAGGGAGGTGCCTGGCCTGTTTCTGAGATGGTGTCTCGTTCGTTCTCTGTCACCCAGGCTGCAGTGCTGTGGCGTGATCTCAGCTCACTAAAACCTCTGCCTCTCAAATTCAAGTGATTCTCTTG
Source organism: Saguinus oedipus (assembly GCA_031835075.1). NCBI lineage: Eukaryota > Metazoa > Chordata > Mammalia > Primates > Cebidae > Saguinus > Saguinus oedipus. The sequence continues at coordinate 54,543,973 of CM063177.1, forward strand.
CCTCAGCCTCCCAAGTAGCTGGGATTACAGGCATGGGCCACCATATCCTGCTAATTTTTGTATTTTGAGTAGAGACAGGGTTTCACTGTATTAGCCAGGCTGGTCTCAGACTCCTGGGCTCCAGAGACTCAGCCTTCGAAAGTGATGGGATTACGGGCATGAGCCACTGTACCTGGCCTATTTGAATATCAAATCGGTGGGGCTGAAGCAGAATGTGAGCAACAGAGAGTGGATGCAACTGGGAGTGACTGGGAGGTCCTAAGGATCGGGGGTGGGGTGAGAGCTCTGGTTTCTGCTCTGACCTAGGAAGGTCGTGATCACCCTTTCACTTCAAAAGGCCCCTTTGGCCCCTGTGTTGAGAACACGGGGGTGGTGGATGGAAGTGGGGAACCCAGTCTAGAGCAGGGGCCTGGGGACCCTGTATCCTTTTCCCTCACAGGCACAAGGCCCACCAGGAACCGGGCTCCAGGCAGGGAGGCAGCCCTCTTCTTCCAAGCTGCTGGCCTCACAGAGCATCTGGACTCTGGCTCTGCCGCTAACTAGGATTTCTCTGCATCAGCTCTGTGTGCCTCAGTTTCCCCAGCCGTAGAATAGGGACTAAACCCACATCATGGGGGAAAGGCTCCACGTAATACAAGTTCCTGCTTCTGCCTTCTTGCTGTCAGAATGTAGGCTGAGGAAGGGAAGAGCTCCCAGGGCGGGGCTTTGGCTTGGTTGAAGAATCACCTGCCTGGTTATTTGCCTACCTGGTGAGTGGGGTCTGGTGAGGGTGCAAAAAAATGGATTCAACTGGCAGGGAGGGCATTGAGGCGGCTACCTGCCTTCAGCTGCAGGGCCTCTGGTCTCCCCAGAAGGTAAGTGAGGCCACCTGCCCCTGCACCCCCTCCACTGGCCCATCAACTAGAGTATGCAATGTTCCTTTTCCCACTACACCCCCATGTGGGCTGAAATCTCCCTGATCATTCAGATCTCACAGGCTTGACCCCTGTTCTACATATTGAGAAAGTTCCAGTCCTCCCCTCAGCTGTAGAAATTTCCTAGACCTGTTGGTCAGGCATAGTGGCTCACGCCTGTAATCCCAGCACTTTGGGAGGCCGAGGTGGGCAGATCACTTGAGGTCGGGAGTTTGAGACCAGCCTGACTAACATGGTGAAACCCTGACTCTACTAAAAATACCAAAATTAGCCGGACATGGCAGTGAGTGCCTGTAGTTCCAGCTACTCAGGAGGCTGAGACAGGAGAATCACTTAAACCCAGGAGGCAGAGGTAGGTCACAGTGAGTCAAGATCGTAGCACTATACTCCAGCCTGGGCAACAGAATGAGATTGTCTGAAAAACAAACAATTTCCTAGCCCTTCCAGCTCCTGTCCTCGGCATCCCCACACACAGGCCCCATGCTGCCCAAGACCCAGGGGGCAGAACAGGCATGACATCAGACATCTGTGTCCTCAAAATGGGGGAGCTTGTTTCTGTTCTGGCCTCACCCCCCCCACCTCCGCTGTCATGCCGGCCTCTGTCCTCCTCCACCTCATTATGGGATTTCCTAAAACAAGGACAGCCCCTCCCTGAGAGGCACCCCCATGCTCTCCACAGCAGAGCTCTTCCTGCAGACCTATGAGCTCCCCCTCTGCAGCCAAAGGAAGCAAGGCTCAGCCAGGCACAGTGACTTGTCCTGTATGTTCCCTCTAGAAACTACTCAGTGGTGGTGATGCTGCCACTGCTGCCTGGGGGGGATGAGCCCCTGGATGTGGCCCGGGTGACCAGCTGCCTGATGTAGGAGAAGCTGCTGCTGCTGCCACTCCAAGAGCTGTTCAGGGCCAACGTGCTGGCCGAGTTCTACTGGTTCAGACATCACCTGCTGCAGGGTCCCTGGGAGTGTGAGTCCTTTCCTGGGCTGTGCCGCCCTCTGCCCCATGGGCACAGCAGCAGGGCCAGGTACTGTGGAGGCACAGGGAAGCCTGCAGAGGCTCGTGGCATCACAGTGCCAGGCCCAGAGCTTACTGGACTTCCCAAGGTCCTATGGGACTAGGGCTGAGGCTGCACATCCTGCTTTTGTCCAGAATATAAGGCCTGGCCCAGCAGAGTATAGTGGGCAGTTTAGGGCTTCAGGCCAGCTCCCTCCCTGTGGGTTCCGCTGGAGCAGAAGGCAGACCTCCTGTTACAGCTAGATGGGCACTAATTGAGTTCAGACTTGCCAGTCAGGGGTGACCTGCAGGTGCTGGGATGACCGGCTCTGGGCTCCTGGGGAGCTTGCGTGTGGCTCAGGTGAATCTGCTAACCTCTGTGGACTCTGCTTCCTGTGAAATGCAGGTAATAACGCAGCTCACTCACATGGGTAAGGGGCATGTATGGTTCTTAATGCACAAGAAAGCCCCTCATGTCCACGGGGGAGCCACGGTACCCAGGCTTGGCAAGGAGTGAAACCACTCCTTTATCTGTGTGGGACTCACACGGAGGCCTAGGGCTCCGTAGAAGCATGGCTGCAGTCATGTCTAAGTAGCACGCTGATATTGTAGAAAACAGCCTGGTCTTCAAGTTCTGTGTGTGACCATGGGCTTCTCTGTGCCACTCAGGTCTGACAGCTGACCACACGGCTGGTAGTGCCTCCCTCGGGATGCTGGCCCTGGCCATCAGGTGCCTGGCTGTGCACCATAGATGGTGCTTCCCTACCACGGGCACAAGCACCCTCAAGGCACAGCTCAGGGGCCACACTGGCTGGACAGGTCAGACCTGCTCCTTCACGGGCCACCTCTTCCCTACCCTGAAGAGGGCAGGTCTGCAGGACACCACTCTCATGTTTGAGGGAGCCATTGGCCATCCTCTTAACTAGTCAATGTTTTTCCCCCCCATAGCTTCCTTGAGATTAAATGAATGACTTGTATGGTCTGTGATTTTTTTTTTGGAGAGTAGGTCTCACTCTGTTGTCGTGGTTGGAGTGCAGTGGTGCGATCTCGGCTTACTGCAACATTGACCTCCTGGGTTCAAGTGATCCTCCTGCCTCAGCCGTGCCTGGCCGATCTGTGAATTTTAAGTGCATGATTCAGTGGCTTCTAGTTTATTCACAGAGTTATGCATGCCTCACCACAATCGATTTTAAAATGTTTTTATCATCCTAAAATGAAACCCTGCAGCTACCAATCTGCCTGCTGTGTCCATGGCTGTGCCTGCTCTGGACATTTGATGTAAACAGAAGCACAGACTACGTGGCCTCTGAGCCAGGCTTTGTTACTTAGCACAGCAGTTTTGTAGCGGGTCTCAGGACTCCATTCCTTGTTAGGGCTGAATTGGCCATAGACCTTCAGCTCATGTCATCTTGAAGCTGGCGGAGGAATGCTGGGCCTCTGGCTGTTGCACTAGGGGAGGGGGACTCCTGGCCTCAGGGCAGGCTAAGCCGGGGCTCTAGGCATCTGGGTGCCCAGCAGGCATTGGGCTCCCACTGTGGTGGGTGGAGCTGGCCCCACTCACCCTGCCTTTGGGGCTGCTTCTCCCCAGACCATGCCCTGGTGGCCGGGACCCAGCACATGGTGACCTTCGACAGCCGGATGTGGGACCTCAGCGCCCTGTGCGGCAGTGTCCTGCTGGCCCAAGACTTTGTTCACAACACATTCTCCCTGATGCTGAGTTGGACAGACTCGGGTCTCATGGCCCTGACCATGGAGCTGAACTGCATGACCCTCATCTTCTACCCCAGCCTGCAGGTGAGGAGGAGAGGCCTGAGCTTCCCCCTAGACCTGTGCCTGTGGCAGGTCACCTGGGGGGACAGCACTTTCAAGCTTGTCCCCTGGCTGTGGGTCAGCCCTCCTGCCCACCCCCTCTGGCCCACAGGCCTACAGGCTGTACAACTCCTCCCTGCCAGGGGAGAGCTGTCCAGACCTCCAGCTGCATCCTGCCATGACAAGGAGGGACATCCCCAGGATTGAGCTGGCCAGTGAGGACGGGGTCTCCTGTGATGTGCCCACCAGCCGCTGCAGCCTGACTGTGGGCCTCTGGCACCATAGTAAGTCTGGGCCCTGGCGGGGTTGTCCCCACCGACGAGAGCCTCTTTGGGATGCACCATTCTCAGCTTCCAGTGCGACAGGTCCCTGGGCTCCAGGCGGTGACTGTGGATGCAGAGCCTCTGCTGGCCTTGTCTCTAGCATTGTAGCATGTTACTGACCTTGTGTCCAAATGATCGCTGAGGCTCAGGGCTTATTGCCCCTGTTCCTGGGATATGTAGCTCCAGGGTGGAGTTGGGCATTCTGTGGTCCCTCTGCCAAGGAACACAAAGGAAGGGCCTGGAGCCACTAGAGCTGAGGATGTGGGGAGGGAACTGGGGGACACACACTGTCCTCCGTCCCTGTGCTTTCCCTCCCTCCTCTGATGAGGGTTTGGAGCCAGGGCCCTGGGTTCTGGGAGTCCGGGGTAGAGGTGGCAGGATTCTACCAATCCTTGGTGTGCCTCAGTCTCATCTCACACACAGGTCCCCTGTGGGAGGATCATGGGCTCTCAGGACCTCCTCAGCTTCCCTTCTCCCTACAGGCACATCCGCTGGCCTTCTGGGCACCAACAACAATGAAGCAGGCAATGAGCTGATGTTGCTGGGTGGCTCTGTGGCCCGCAGCCTGGAGGAGCTTAGCCTGGCCTGGCAGGTGAGCAGGTGTACCTGCCCATCCTCCGGCTGAGGCTCTTCAGGGCTGTTTGCTGCAGAGTCCCATGAGAGGCAGGTAGCCTGCTGGCTCTGCAGAGGACTTTGCAGGCCCAGGGTTTGTGGGAGACTTCTGCTGAGGCTGATGTATGTGGGGGAGCCACATGGTCCAGCGGGAGACCTGAGTCTTGTGTCTGTCCCACCAGGTGGATGGTGACTGCAGGGCTACTGAGAAGACTTGGCAGACCTACCAAGGACAGAGCCTGCCTGCCAGGCCTTCTTCCAGGACCCCTGCTCCAGCTTGGGGAACTGCTTCCGGGTGGTGAGTGTGAGCCTGGCCCATGGGGCACAGAGAGCCCTTTCCCCGATCTACCTAGGCCCCTCCTCCATGCCACTCCCCAGGGTAAGGACAGTGACTGGGTATCCCTGATTTCAGGTGAACCCTGCACCATTTCTCGGCCTGTGTGTGCAGGACCTCTGTGGCACCCAGGAGCTCCAACCTGCCTGCACCCTGGTGGCCACCTACATCCACCTATGTGCCCGCAGCTTTGTGCCCCTGGCCCCTCCTCCACAGTGTGGTAAGCTGCCCCAGGCAGCTGGCATTCTGACCCCTGTCTGGCATCTGCCTTCCAGCCCAGAGGGAAAACCCATGTCTCTCTCTCTTGCCAGGGAGGACAAATACTCAATTGTCATTCAAGGAGCTAAGAGTCAAAACAAAACATTTATGGCCTGACACAGCTTGGATGTGTGTCCCATCCAAATCTCACATTTGTTAGAGGGTGTACATCCCTCATGGGTGGCTTAGCACCGTCCATTTGGTGAAGTGTGAGTTCTTGCTCTATTAGTTCACATGAGAACAGTTTGTTTATAAAGAACCTGGCACCTCCTCGCTTTGCACCCACTCTCATTTCTGCCATGATTGTAAGCTTTCTGAGGCCTAACAGGAAGCCAAGCAGATGCTGGAGCTGTGCTTGTACAGCTTACAGAACTGTGACTCAATTATATCTCTTATTTATGAACTGCCCAAGCTGGAGTGTAGTGATGCAATCTCACCTCACTGCAACTCCCACCTCCCAGGTTCCAGCAATACTCTTGCCTCAGCCTCCCAAAAATACAGGCACAAATTTTTGTAGAGATGGGGTTTGGCCATGTTAGCCAGGCTGGTCATGAATTCCTGACCTTGGGTGATCTGCCTGCCTCGGCCTCCCAAAGTGCTGGGATGACAGGCATGAGCCACCATGCCCAGCCTCATTAGGGATGTGAATGTCCACCACTGTTAAGGGAAAATGCTCAGCTCCTGTTTTCCCTCTGCTCTCATACCACAACCATCATCAACACAGAAGATGACTTCTGTGAGCAAATGTGTGAGGGTTTGTCCTCACTACCAGAGTGTCCCTCTAATTCAGTTCTAACACTAGCTACCTTGAGATAGCATCAGAGCCAGCGTGGTGAGAGATTCTTCAGCCAGTGCTGCATATGCTTGCCACAGCCAAAACCCTACTCAAAGGGCATATAAGTCAGTGGCAATAAGAGGAGTGGACTTCCAAGAGCTTCAGATGCCAGAATTGGTGGCTGCCATTCACAGACATTTAAGACTTAACAAATTCAACAGCAGAAGAGAAAATTAATCAATTGGGAAATACGACAAATGGAGAATGAAATGAGAGATTCAACATGTCTCCAAGAAATTCTGGGCCAGGTGTGGTGGCTCATTCCTGTAATCCCAGCACTTTGGGAGGCCAAGATGAGTAGATCACCTAAGGTCAGGAGTTCAAGACCAGCCTGGCCAACATAGTGAAACTGTCTCTACTAAAAATACAGAAATTAGCCAGGCATGGTGATGTACGCCTGTAATCCCAGCTACTCAGGAGGCTGAGGCAGGAGAAACACTTGAACCTAGGAGGTGGAGGTTGCAGTGAGCCGAGATATTGCCACTGTAGTCCAGCCTGGTAACAGAGTGAGAGTCTGTCTCAAAAAAAAAATTCCAGAATGAAAACAGAGACAGGATCCAGAATGCATAATCCCCAATACAATAAATCCATCCATACCTAGACCCATCAAAACAAAATTGCAGAAAAGACAAAGAAAAGGTCCTAAAAGCATCTGAGGAGGGTGGAAAGAAGGAAAAACATGTTCACAATTGCTGTCCCACCAGCAGCAACAGAAGACAGTGGAATAAGAGAAAATAAGCATGAGATTTGAATTTATACCCAGCTCAACTATTACTTAATGAAAACCTCTCAGCACTGATCTGTCTAGAGATATCTTTACCACAAATGGACACTTACTCAGGAATATATCCACTTGAGTAACTGTGTCTGCTTTCCTGCTACAGCAGCAGAGTATTTGCAAGAGAGACCATACTTTTGCTCTCTGAAAGACTCTGTTGGGAAGATGGAAAGATAAGCTACAGATTGGGGAAAATGTTTACAAACCACCTATCAGACCAAGGACTCATCTCCAGAGACTCATCTCTAGAATGTAAAAAGAACTCAAAGCTCAGAAGTAGACCAGGTGCAGTGGCTCACACTTGTACTCCTTGCACTTTGGGAGGCTGAGGTGAGCTGGCTTGAACTCGGGAGGTCAAGGCTACAGTGAGCCATTGTCACACTCCTGGCTGTGTGACAGAGTGAGACCTTGTCTCACAAAACAAAACCTCCAAAGTAAAAAATGGGAAATAAACACATGAACAATGTTTACAATCCCAGCCATAGAGAAACAAGGTAGCACTACACACCTGAGCTCCAGTGAGTTCTGGCATGGGCTGGTGAGTTTCAAGGACTCCACAGCATAAAGCATTAGTTGAACATCCAAATGGCCAGGTTGCGATTTCAGCATCCACTTAAGAGTGTACTATAAAAAGTACCATTATAGTACCAAAAAGGTGGTGGCTGCTGAGAATAGAGGGCAAGCACTGGCAAAGCTAGGCTTAGAGGCAGGAATTAATGTCATGGTCTACCAACCAGATATTCTCGGGAAGCAGCCTTGGACTCACGATGTGCCAAGACAGGAGGTGGGGTGACTCCACCGGAAGCTTGGAGAATCTGTGAATCAAGCAGAAGCACTTGTTGTTTTGACCGTGTAAATACAAAACTGTTAACTACTACAGCCATCAACAGAACATCTGGGAGGATAAGCAACTCAGAAGATTTATATCCACAGGGTAACAATGGACTATTATCTGCAGTTAAGGTCCTCTCCCTTCCTCTTAGGGTTTATTTATTTGTTTGGGACATAGTCTTGCTCTATTGCCCAGGCTGGAGTGCAGTGATGCAATCTCAGCTCACTGCAACCTTCACCTCCCAGGTTCCAGCAATTCTCCTGCCTCAGCCTCCTGAGAAGCTGGGATTACAAGCAGGTGCCATCATGCCCACCTAATTTTTTTGTGTTTTTAGTGAAGATGGGATTTCACCATGTTGGCCAGGATGGTCTCGAATGTCGGTCCTTGTGATCTGCCTGCCTCGGCCTCCCAAAGTGCTGGGAGTACAGGTTTGAGCCACAGTGTCCAGCTGGGTTTATTTATTTATTTTTTTAATCAAGGGCTAAATTATTCCCCTCTCTTGGACACCAGTGAAGTATTCAAGAAAAGCAGTCACCAATTACAGTTAACTTTTGAAGAACAAATTAAAAGGTGGTTATAAGTAACAAAATAAAGGTATCTTATGAACTCTCATAAGAAAAAGAGGAAGAAATTAACACACTTTTTGCTATCTTTTTAGACAGTGTCTTGCTCTGTCCTCCAGGCTGGAGTACAGTGGTGCAGCCTCCCAAGTAGCTGGGATTGCAGGCATCCTCCACCATGTTTTTGTATTTTTAGAAGAGACGGAATTTCACCATGTTGGCCAGGCTGATCTCAAACTTCTGACCTGGTGTGATCCTCCCATCTCACACCTGACCAGAGAAATTAAGACATTCTCAGATAAACAAAAGCTGAGAGAGTTCATTACATTTGGACCTGCCCTGCAAGAAATGCTAAAGAGAGTCCTTCAAGTCAAAACAAAAGGATGCTATGTGGAAATCTGAAGCCACATATAAAGACCTGTATTATTGTAATTTTGATTCATATCTCTGATTTTAATTATTTTATTGGATTTAAAAGAGATGTGTAACCATAAGTCTATGTTAAATATATAATTTATTTTATTTTTATTTTTATTTAGGGAGTGGAGGAGGGAAAGTGATGGAAGGTGCTGGAGGGCTGGGGTGTAAGTTGGGGACAGATTATGAGATGACCACACACCTTTTTTTTTTTAAAAAAAAAAAAAGAGGAAGAAAGAGGAAGAAAAACAGGGAGAGAGAACAGGAATATTGCTTTATTCTATGAATGGGTATTAATAATGGCCGATCAATATTTTGTGTATTTAAAGTGGAGAATGTATATTTTGTGTATTTAAAGTGGAGAGCTCTATAAATACTTATTAAGTTTACTTGTTCCGGATCTGAGTTCAAGTTCTGGATATCCTTATTAATTTTCTGTCTCATTGAGTCTAAATCTCTTTATGGGTCTTGTGTATCTGGGTGTTAGGATCCTTAGCTCTTATTATTGCATTGATCCTTTTACCACTGTATCTTTGTTGCTTCGAAATCTGTTTTATCAAATGCGTGAATTGCAACTCCTGATTTTTGTTTATTTATTTATTTTTGCTCTCCATTTGGTTGGTAAATCTTTCTCCAACCCTTTGTTTTGAGTCTTTGTGTATCTTTGGATATGAAATGGGTCTGGATGTAGTATACCGTTAGGTTTTGGCTGTATCTTTTGATTGGGGGATTTAGTTGATTTAAATTTTAGGGTTACTGCCATTTGATGTTAACTGGCTATTTTATCCATTCGTTGATGTAAATTCTTCTTTATGTTGATGCTCTTTACTTTTTGGTATATTTTTAGAAAGGCTAATACTGGTTGTTCCTTTCTGTGTGTAATACTTCTTTCAGAAGTTTTTGTAAAGCAGGCCTGGTGGTAATAAAATATCTGAGTACTTGCTTGTTCATAAAAGATATTATTTTTCCTTCAGTTTTGAAGCTTAGTTTGGCAGGATATGAAATTCTAGGCTGAAAGTTCTGTTCTTTAAGGATGTTAAATATCGGCCCCCACTCTCTTCTGGCTTGTAGGGTTTCTGCTGAGAGATCTGCTGTAAGTCTGATAGGCTTCCCTTTGTGGGTAACCTGACCTTTCTCTCTGGCTGCCCTTAGTATTTTCTCCCTCGTTTCAACCCTGGTGAATCTAACGATTATGTGCCTTGGGGTTGCTCTTCTCAAGGAAAGTCTTTGTGGTGTTCTCTGTATTATGTGGGGTTGAATAGTGTCCTGCTTTGCTAGATTGGGAAAATTCTCCTGGATAATATCCTGAAGAGTATTTTCCAGCTTGGATTCATTCTCTCCATCACATTCAGGTACACCTATCAAACGTAGATTATGTCTTTTCACATAGTCCCATATTTCTTGGAGGCTTTGCTCATTCCTTTTTATCCTTTTTTCTCTATTCTTGTCTTCTCGTTTTATTTCATTAAGTTGGTCTTCAACCTCTGATATCCTTTCTTCTGCTTGATCAATTTGGCTATTCAAACTTGTGCATATTTCACTAAGTTCTCGTGTTGTATTTTTCAACTCCGTTAGTTCATTTATATTCCTCTCTATATTGTCCATTCTTTTTAGCTTTTGTCAAACCTTTTTTTCAAAGTTCTTAGTTTCTTTACATTGGGTTAGAACAAGTTCTTTCAACTCCCAAAAGTTTCTTATCATCCACCTTCTGAAGCCTACTTCAGATAATGGAACACAGTCCTTTTCCATCAGGGCTTGTTCCGTTGCTGATGAGGAATTGCAATCCCCTGTAGAGGGAGAGGGGTTCTGACTTGGGGTATTCTCGGCCTTTTTAGGCTGTTTTTTTCCCTTTATTATGAATTTATCCATCTGTTGTCTTTACAATTACCACCTGTCTAATTAGGTTTCTGAGTGGACGTCCAATTTATTGATTCCCAGTGCTGAAATCCGAGCAACCCACTGCGCCAGCCAAAACAGCAGCGATAAGACTGTTGGTGCTCTTCTGCCTGGGAATCTCTGGTCTGGCTTCCTTCTTGAGTCCGCAACAAGCGGCTCTGCCTTCCCAGAGCTCCAAACGCCAGTCAGTAGGGGAACCAGTCCCATTTACTCTGCACGAAGAGCTTCCGCGCCGAGGTGACAGCAAAACCGCTGCGCCGGCCACAAGAGTTGCACTGGCGACCCGCGGGGCTCCTCCACTGGAAATCTTCTGGTCCGTGAGTGATGAAAATTCATCTGAAAGTGTGGCGTCCTCTCGTTTTCTGGGCTTTCACTGGGAGCTACAATCCTGAGCTGTTAGCGATCAGCCATCTTGGATCTATCTCATCTTTTTTTTTTTTAAATTAGGCATGGTGGTGTGCACCTATAGTCTCAGCTACGGAGGATCGCTTGAGTCCAGGGGCTTGAGGTTACAATGAGCTATGACAGTGCCACTGCACTCCAGCCTGGGTGACAGAGTGAGACCATCTCTCCAAAATATAGATATACTTTGTGACGTCAACAAAATAGGAGGAGGCAGAGCTGTCAAGGAGTAGAGTATCTGTATGTGATTGAACTTACTAGTTTAAAATTGATTGCTATAACTTAAGGATGTTTTGTGTAATCCTCATTTGTAATTACAAAGAAAATATCTATAGAATGTACACAAAGGAAATGAGAAGGGATTCTAAATGTGTCACACACAAAAATCAATTAAACACAAAGGAAGGCAGAAGGAAGGAAATGAGAGAGAAAACAAACCACAAGCCATGCGGAAAACAGCCCACAGAGTGGCACCGGGAGGCCCCGTAAGTGGTGTGCTGGAGTCCTCCCACAGCAACTGCTCACTTAGTCCTTGGGTGTGGGCCTCATGGCACAATCGCCCACCAGGCTAGTGAGTTAGGTCAGATGATAATCTTCAAAACTGCAAATGAATTCCACAATCAAAAGACTGTAAGAGACTTACATATAAGTTGAAAGTAAAGGGATGAAAAAAGATACTCCATGCAAATGGTAACCAAAAAAAAAAGGAGCAGCTAGACTAATATCAGACTAAATAGACTGAAGGTCAAAAGCTTTTATAAGAAATAATAACAGTCAATTCACCAAAAAGGTGGACAGTTATAAATGTGCATGCAACACACCTCAGAGCTCCTAAATATATGAACCAAACACTGACAGAATGAAAGGAAAAACAGACAGTTCTATGATAATTGTAGGAGATTTCAACATCTCACTTTGTTTTTTTGGAGACAGAATCTCTCTCTGTTGCCCAGGCTGGAGTGCAGTGGTGTGATACAGGTCACTGCAACCTCCTGGGTTCGAGTGATTCCCGTGCCTTGGCCTCAGAATAGGTGGGATTACAGGTGTACGCCACCAGGCCCAGCTATTTTTAGTAGATACAGGGTTTCACCATGTTGGCCAGGCTGGTCTCAAACTCCTGACCCCAAGTGATCCGCCCCCTCAGCCTCCCAAAGTGCTGGGATTACAGGCATGAGCCACTGTGCCTGGCCCAATAACTCACTTTCAATAATGGATACAACACCCAGACAGAAGATTGAGGAGGAGACAGGGCTTGAACAATACTACAGATGAACTGGATCTACCAGACATACGATGACTTCACCCAACAGCAGAATACACATTCTTCAAAGTACATGTGGAATGTTCTCTGGGAAAGATCATATATTAGACTTCAAAGCAAGATTTAATACATTTTAAATGACTGAAATCATAATAGCAAAAGGAAAACCAGAATATCCACAAATCTATGGGAACTAAACAACATACAACAAAACTAATGGATCAAAGAAAAATAAGGAAAATTAGAAGTATTTTGAGACAAAACATCTCATAAGATTTGCATCTCAAATCTTATGAGATGCAGCAAAAGCAGGGTTATGATGGAAATTTATAGCTGTACATGCTTACATTAAAGAAAGCTGGCCAGGGACAGTGGCTCACACCTCTAATCCCAGCACTTTGAGGGGGCTGAGGCAGGCAGATAACCTGATGTCAGGAGTTCAAGACCAGCCTGGCTAACATGGCGAAACCCTGTCTCTACTAAAAACATAAAAATTAACCAGGCATGGTGGCAAGCACCTGTAATTGCAGCTAGTTGGGAGGCTGAGGCAGGAGAATCACTTGAACCCATGAGGAGGAGGTTGCAGCGGGCCAAGATTGTACCACTGTACTCCAGCCTGGGCAACACAGCTAGACTCCATTTTCCTCAACCATCACACAAAAAAAATAAAAGCAGCATCCAGGCATAGTGACACTGTCCTATAATCCCAGCTGCTTGGAAGGCTGAGGCCAGGAGATTGCTTGAGCCCGGGAGTTTGAGACTAGCTAAAGCAACGTGGCAAGACCCTCTGTCAAAAGAAAAAGGAAAAGCTCTCCAACCAAAATCCTAACTTTGTACCTTAAATTATTAGAAAAAGAACAGCCTAAACCCAAAGCTAGGAGAAGGAAGGAAATAATGAATGTTAGAACAGAAATAAATGAAATAGAAGATTGAAAAGCAGACCTGTAACTACCAAGGAGATTGAATCAGTGACCAAAAACTTGACAAGAAAGAAAAGTGCAAGAAGAGATGGCTTCGTGGGTGTCTTGTACCAAACATTTAAAGAATCAATACCAGGCCGGGCGCGGTGGCTCACGCCTGTAATCCCAGCACTTTGGGAGGCCAAGGCGGGTGGATCACGAGGTCAAGAGATCAAGACCATCCTGGTCAACAAGGTGAAACCCCGTCTCTACTAAAAATACAAAAATGAGCTGGGCATGGTGGCGCGTGCCTGTAATCCCAGCTACTCGGGAGGCTGAGGCAGGAGAATTGCCTGAACCCAGGAGGCAGAGGTTGCGGTGAGCCGAGATCGCGCCATTGCACTCCAGCCTGGGTAACAAGAGCGAAACTCCGTCTCAAAAAAAAAAAAAAAGAATCGGTGCATCCCTTCCCAGCCGCCCGGACCCCGACTACCGGCTCTTCTTCGTCGCGCCGCCACCATGCTCTCCGTCCGCGTCCCGCTCGCGCCCATCACGGACCCGCAGCAGCTGCAGCTCTCGCCGCTGAAGGGGCTCAGCCTGGTCGACAAGGAGAACACGCCCCCGGCCCTGAACGGGACCCGCGTCCTGGCCAGCAAGACCGCGAGGAGGATCTTCCAGGAGCCCGCGGAGCCGAGAACTAGAGCAGCCGCCCCCGGCGTGGAGGACGAGCCGCTGCTGAGAGAAAACCCGCGCCGCTTTGTCATTTTCCCCATCGAGTATCAGGACATCTGGCAGATGTATAAGAAGGCGGAGGCCTCCTTCTGGACCGCCGAGGAGGTGGACCTGTCCAAGGACATTCGGCACTGGGAATCCCTGAAGCCCGAGGAGAGGTACTTTATATCCCACGTTCTGGCCTTCTTTGCAGCAAGCGACGGCATAGTGAATGAAAACCTGGTGGAGCGATTTAGCCAAGAAGTTCAGATTACAGAAGCCCGCTGTTTCTATGGCTTCCAAATTGCCATGGAAAACATACATTCTGAAATGTATAGTCTCCTTATTGACACTTACATAAAAGATCCCAACGAAAGGGAATTTCTCTTCAATGCCATTGAAACGATGCCTTGTGTCAAGAAGAAGGCAGATTGGGCCTTGCGCTGGATTGGGGACAAAGAGGCTACCTATGGTGAACGTGTTGTAGCCTTTGCTGCAGTGGAAGGCATTTTCTTTTCTGGTTCTTTTGCATCCATATTCTGGCTCAAGAAACGAGGACTGATGCCTGGCCTCACATTTTCTAATGAACTTATTAGCAGAGATGAGGGTTTACACTGTGATTTTGCTTGCTTGATGTTCAAACACCTAGTACACAAACCATCAGAGGAGAGAGTAAGAGAAATAATTATCAATGCTGTTCGGATAGAACAGGAGTTCCTCACTGAGGCCTTGCCTGTGAAGCTCATTGGGATGAATTGCACTCTAATGAAGCAATACATTGAGTTTGTAGCAGACAGACTTATGCTGGAACTGGGTTTTAGCAAGGTTTTCAGAGTAGAGAATCCATTTGACTTTATGGAGAATATTTCACTGGAAGGAAAGACTAACTTCTTTGAGAAGAGAGTAGGCGAGTATCAGAGGATGGGAGTGATGTCAAGTCCAACAGAGAATTCTTTTACCTTGGATGCTGACTTCTAAATGAACTGAAGATGTGCCTTTATTTTGCTGATTTATTTTTTTCCACCTCATGAAAAAATCAGCTAAAGTGTTATCAACTAGCTACACCATGCATTGTCCATAATGTTCATTGACAGCATCTTTAAAACTGTGTAGCTACCTCACAACCAGTCCTGTTTATTTATAATGCTGGTGCTATCACCTTTTGCTAGCAGGCTGGCTGGCTGGCTGTGACTTACATAGCAGTGACAGTGGCAGTCTTCTTGGCTTTAAAGTGAGGGGTGACCTTCTAGTGAGCTTGACACAGCAGGATTAAACATTTCATTTAACCAGTACAGGCAGTTGAAAGATGCAGCCTCACTGCTTCAATGCAGATTTTAATGTTTACTTAAATATAAAACTGGCACTTTACAAACATTGTTTGTACTCAAAAGATGATAATAGCTTGATTTATTTGGTTTCTATACCAAATACAAAGCATTTTCCTGACCACTAACAGGAGCCAATTCACAATTCACTAAGGGACTAAAGTAAGTTAAACTTGTATAGACTAAGCATGTAATTTCTAACTTTTATTTTAATGAATTAAAATACTCATTAACCAAAAAAAAAAAAAAAAAAAAAAAGAATCAATACCAATTCTGCTCATCTTGTTCCAAAATACTGAGGTAAGAACACCCCCAAACTCATTCTGTGAGGCCAGCATTACTGATACCAAAGGCAGACAAAGCAGCAGCAGAACAGACCACTATCCCTGTTCGATACACATGCTAAAGTGCTCAAGAAAATACTAATAAGGAGAATTCAACAGCATCATGGAAGGATTCTACAACATGATCAAGTGAGATTTATTCCTGGAATGCAAAGGTGGTTACCATATAAACATCAATGTAAGATATCACATTAACAGAATGAAAGAAAGAACACACGTGACTATTTGTTTCAATTAGTACAAAAAAAAGCATTTATTAAGGATAATAAAGCATAAAGTTTAATATTCTTTCATGATTAAAAATATACTGACTAGAAATAGAAACAATCTCAATGTAATAAATATGAACAACCCCCAGCTAACATCATTCTCCATGATGAAACACAAAATTTTCCAAGATAAGGAATAAAACAGTGATGCCTGCTTTCATAACACTGCAAATCCTAGCCAGAGCTATTAAGGAAGAAAGGAGAAAGAAGAGGCATCCAAATTGGAAAGGAAGAAGTAAAATTTTCTCTGGTAACAAATGACATGATCATCTTTGTAGAAAATCCTGAAGACAGCATGAAAAAAACTGTTAGAATCAATAATGTGTCCAAGTTTCAGGATTATGAAATCAACATACAAAAGTCAATTGCATTTCTACACGCTAACAGTCAACAATCCAAGAAGGAAATTAAGAAAACAGTTCCTGCTGGGCTTGGTTGTGGAAGCCTATAGTCTCAGCTACTTGGGAGGCTGAGGCAGGAGGATGGCTTGAGCCTGGGAGGTTAATGCTCTCCATTTTTATCATGATTATGCCTGTAAATAGCCACTGTACTCCAGCCTGGGCAACGTAGTGAGATACCATCTTGGAAAAGAAAAAGAAAAAAGTTTACAATAGCATCAAAAAGAACAAAATAGCAATAAACTCAACCAGGAGACAAAGACTTTGGCAGGATTTAGAGTTCCAGAGACCAGTTGTGTAACAAGTATAAAGGCATGGCATCTCATATTTATAGATTATAAGGCTTAGTTTTGTTAAGATGTCAATATGACTCAGTGATCTACAGGTTTAGTGTAATTCATCTGAAAATCTCAGTGACATTTTTTCTTCAATTATAGAAAAAAAAAATCCATCCTTATAAATTGTGTAAAGTTTATATGCAATTTCAAGATCCCAAATGGCCAAAACAATCTTGAAAAAAAATAACAAAGTTGGAAGTCTTTTACTTCCCAATTTCAAAATGTATTATTAAATGCTACAGTGGTCAAAAGAGTGGTACAGCAGTAAAGACATATAGAGAGACCAGCGGAATGGAACACAGAGTGCAGAAGGAAACCCTGACACTTACAGTCAAATGAGTTCAATAAGGATGCCAAGACTATTCAATCAGGAAAGGGACAGTCTTTCAACAAATGGTGTGGGAAAACTAGCTATCCACAGGCAAAAGAATGAAGTCAAACCCTTACCTTATACCATGTTTCAAAAAGAAAACCTCAATAATGAATCAAAGACCTAACTGCAAGATCTAAAACTATACAACTCCTGTTTTGTTTTTTTTTTTTTTTGAGACAGAGTCTCGCTCTGTCACCCAGGCTGGAATGCAGTGACATGATCTTGGCTCACTGCAACCTCCAGCTCCCGGGTTCAAGCAATTCTCTGCCTCAGCCTGCCAAGTAGCTGGGATTACAGGCACCCACTACCACACCCAGCTAATTTTTATATTTTTCATAGAGATGGGATTTTACCATCTTGGTCAGGCTGGTCTTGAACTCCTGACTCGTGATTCACCTGCTTCGGCCTCCAAAGTGCTGGGATTACAGGCGTGAGCCACCATGCCCAGCAGACAACTCTTAAAACATAGAAGGAGAGCTTCCTTTGGCAATGATTTCTTGGATACGATACCAAAGGCACAAACGACAAAAAGAAAAAGGAGACAAATTGGATTGCATAGAAGGATACCATTAACAGAGTGAAAAGGCAACCTACAGAATGACAGTACAGAAGTGCAAATTCTATGTTAAAGAGTTCCCATCTAGAATATATAAAGCACTCTCACAATGCAACAACAAAAACCCAACTAACATAGTTCAAAAATGTGCACAGGACTTGAATAGACAGTCCTCCAAATAAGAGATACAAATGGCCAATAAGCACATAAAAAGATGCTCACTAGCACTAATTATTAGGGAAACTCAAACCAAAACCATGTGGAGAGGCTGGGCATGGTGGCTCATGCCTATAATCCCAGCACTCTGTAAGGCCGAGGTGAGGGGATCACTTGAGGTCAGGAGTTCGAGACCAGCCTCGCCAACATGGTGACACATCTCTACTAAAAATAGAAAAATAAGCCAGGTGTGGTGGCACGTGCCTGTAGTCCCAGATAGTCAAGAGGCTGAGGCAGGAGAATTGCTTGAACCCAGGAGGCAGAGGTTGCAGTGAGCCAAGATTGTACCACTGCACTCTAGCCTGGGTGACAGAGGGAGACTCCATCTCAAAAAAAGAAAAAGAAGCAAACCTACATGGAGAGGCCGCCTCAGACTCATTAGGATGGCTGTAATCAATACAGAAAATAACAAGTGTTAGTGAGGATGCTGAGCGATTGGAACCCTTGTGTACTCTTACTGGGAGTTTAAAATGGAGGTACAGCTATGGAAAACAGTGTGGTAATTCATCAAAAAGTTAAAAATAGGCCAGGCGCAGTGGCTCACACTTGTAATCCCAGTACTTTGTGAGGCCAGGGCGGGCAAATGACTTGAGGCCAGAAGTTCAAGACCAGCCTGGCCAACCTGGTGAAACCCCATCTCTACTAAAAATATAAAAATTAGCCTGGCGTGGTGGTGCAGGCCTGTAATCCCAGCTACTCAGGAGGCTGAGAGATAAGAATCACTTGAACCCAGGAGGCAGAGGTTGCAGTGAGCCAAGATTGCACCACCGCATTCCAGCCTGAGTGACAGAGTGAGACTCTGTCTCAAAACAAAGAATTACCATATAATCCAACATTTCCACTTCTGGGTATCAACCCCCTAAAATTGAAAGGGCCTCACACATTTATACACTGATGTTCATAGCAGCGTTGTTGAGAGCAAACTCTGAGGTGTGTGAGAAATCATATTGTTTGCTGAGAAATCCTATTGAGAGCAGCAGCAAAGAAAACCTAGTCAGCCCCCCACAGCAGAAAACTGCTCAAAGCATTATAAAACAGTAACCAATATAAATATGTCTCAGACCAGATGAATTAGTTCTTTGAACACAGGATATGTGACCCTTTCCTTTGTTCCCTCATAACGAGCGCTTTCTAGTTTGCCTTTAACCTACAGTAAACGTACACTAGCTGCCTGGTTAGTTTACCTTTAACCAGTGAGAAAACACAGAGCATCCACTTGTAAAACTTGTCACTGGAAAGTCAAGAATAAATACATAGATCAGAGTCTGCTCTGGACTCTCAGTTGGAAATGCTATGAGACCCCTGGTTCTCCACTCTGAACCCACTTTTTGCCATCTATTTCTGTGTCTGTTTCTTTTTTTTTAGAGAAAGTGTCTTGGTCTGTTGCTAGGCTGGAGTGCAGTGGCGCAATCTCAGCTCACTGCAATCTCCCACTCCCTGGTTCAAGCAATTCTCCTGCTTCAGCCTCCTGAGTAGCTGGATTACAGGCATGCACCACCACACCCAACTAATTTTTATACTTGTAGTAGGAACAAGGTTTCACCATGTTGGCCAGGATGGTCTCGATCTCCTGACCTCATGATCCTCCCGCCTCGGCCTCCCAAAGTGCTGGGATTACTGGCGTCAGCCACTGCACCTGGCCTGTGTGTCTGTTTCTTAATTCCTTCAATGCCACCTGAGTTGCTCCATGGCTGACCTGGTCTTGGCACAGCGTTATTCACAGCAGCCAAAAGATAGCAGCAACCCGAGTGTCCACCGACAGATAAATGTGGTCTCTCCATACAGTCAAACATGATTCAGCCTTAAAAAGGAAGGAAACACATGGATGAACCGTGAGGACGTTATGCAAAGTGAAATAAGCCAGTCACAAAAAGAGAAATACTGTATGATTCCACTTACATGTAGGACCTAGAGTAATCAGATTCATAGAGACGGAAAGTTGACTGGTGGCTGCCAGGAGCTGGGAGAGAGCAGTAATGGCTTATTTAATGGGGATAGAGTTTCAGTTTGGTAGGATTTGGTGAGTTTCAGAGTTTGTCTGCACAAAAATATGAAGGTACTTACACTGAATTGTGTACTTTAAAATGGTTATGGTAAGTTTTATATGTGTTTTAACCGTATTTAAAATTTTTTACATTAGAATTGTATATTTACTGAGCACCTCCATGCTAGGCATGATATGATTATGAACACCGTAGTTATAAAAAAAACACTCTTAGGGAGATAAAATTCTAAACGTAAAAACTATCATAGACAAAAGATAATAGACACAGGCCCACAGGACTCAGACAGTAGGCTTATAAGACACAGATTAAAGATTTCAGCAGGGAACTAGAAATTATTAAAATTACTAATCACTAAATTTGTAGTTTAGTAATTAGTTTAGCCAATCAACTAATTTACTAATTACTGAAAATTACATACTGAAAAAGAACCAGAATGTAGTAGAAAGAGATGGCAGAAAAGGCCACCTAAGCCCATCTTTTAGACAGTTCTCTTAGCAGATGAGGGATAGAAGGGTACTTCCTGGCCAGGCACAGTGGCTCATGCCTGTAATCCCAGCTACTCAGGATGCTGATGCAGGGTAATCACTTGAACCCAGGAGGCAGAGGTTGCAGTGAGCTGATAGCATGCCACTGCACTCCAGCCTGGGTGACAAAGTGAGACTCCATCTCAAAAATATTAAATAAAGCCCATCTTTTAAATGGTTCTCTTAGCAGATAAGGGATAGAAGAGCGCTTCCTTACCCTGGCAGCTCTGAGTGTTCAGTCTGTGCCATTGACCACCACACTTGATGGGGAAACAGTAGAGCAGCCTGCACTGCATGCTGTACTGAAGATCCCACCCACACAGTGAGAGTTCCCTTTAACCTGCACTGTGGGTTGGCTGAATCCTGAGCTCTCAAATCATCATGTGCTAAGGTTCCACACTCCCCTTGGCTGGGAACTGTGTCGGTCTTCTCTGTCTCCAGGGTGCTGGCAGCAGAGCCTGACATGGAGTGAGGACTCCATAGATGCTTGCTCAATTTCCTAGGAACTCAGCAGGCTGGGCCTAACACCACTGCTTGCAAAGGCCTGGCAGGTGTAGGGATTCAGCGACCCATGCCTGCTGCTCAGACAGAAAGGGGAGAGGGTGATGGGAGTGGATGAAGAGTTGTCCTTTTAACAATGAGGGCCAGGAGCTGTAATAGGGGTCCCAGTATAATTTATTTCAGCAAACAGTAGGGGCCCCTCTCCTCTGGGCCCATAGCCTTGTCTTACTTCTCTCTCCCTTCTTTACAGTTTGAGATTGTGTCTAAGCGAGCACTAGGCTTCCAAAGACTTCAAACTCCTTCACTTTCTACTCTAATTCCAGCTCCTTGACAAGGGCAAGATTCTTGGACAGAATAACCAGCATGGAATGCCGAGAAACTCAGAACTACATGTGCTGCAAATGCAGGGAAGAAGAGCTGCTTGCCATTGTGCTTGAAATACTTTTGAGGACATGCAACTCTCCCACTGGTCTGGGTAATTCTCCCCCTTCCTCCATACCTCCACTGTAAACCAGGAGACACTGCAGCCAGTGAGTCCCAGCCCTGCAGAGAAAGCTCTACCGGGCTCCTATTCATGTCCAAGGTATTTATTCAATTATTCAACAGCCATGTAGGAAGCCGCCACTTTGGAATGCTAACTGCATGGAGGGGACACGAAGCCAGGTTCTCAACTGCCTGGTCCTGGCTTTCCCTGCCTGATCCAGGGGTCACCTGAGGCAGGAGGTTCTTTGAGGGGAACTGATAGCTCTTCAGAAGCCCAGGTAGAGAGCTGCTCTCTTTGGGGTAGACACACTGGGACTGAATGCTTTGGAGGGCCTCTGTTTTGGTGGGGGTACCTGTGAACACGGGCCCCCAGGTTATAGCATTCAAATTTTTTACTTTCTTTTGGAACATAACCTTTTCCTTTGAGTTTTCAACTGAAAAATAAAGCTGGCAGAATCCAAGAACGTGTCTCTGGATTGCTGGGGCTGATCATCCACTCAAGAGATGGGGATATGTGGGTAGCTACAGAATCTTCTCATGGATAGGGGGTGCCCTCAAGCCCTCTTTGGGCTGAGCCTTTTGTAGGAGATTGTAGGGTCCAGATTCCAGAAAGAAAGGGCCAGGTGTCAGCCATGGGGACTGAGGAAAGCTGAAGGCCAGATGCCACACTCGGCTGTCCCTGGCCTCCCTACCCATGAATCCCTGGTACACAGCAGGTGCTAGATGAAGTTTCGAAGAAAGAACTCCGGGGTAAATGGGAATGAGAAGGTTGGTCCTCCACATTCCCACACTGGATGGAAGAGAAGGGAGAGCAGCTGGGGTTTGAGTGTTTACTATGGTTACAGCCTAAAGACCCTGGAGCCCAGGCACTGCTTCAGGTGCCTTGAAAGATGTTTGATCTTAAGCCTTACAATAGTCCAATGATGAATGGATGATCTCCTTAATGATAAAAGAAACAAAGGCTCAGAGAGTTGAGGGGATTTCCCCAAGGTTATATAACCCACAAATGGCCAGGATGGTGCTGATGTGTGCCTCCCAAGGCTGCCCAAGCTCAATCACCCCCCACCACTTCTGCTTTTGCAATAATAGCCTTATGCCACATATTGTACCAGTTACTTTATGAAAGAAAGTCAAGTAAACTTTAGCTATATCCCAAGTTATAATAGGCAGCTCCTGTTCAAAATATCCTGTAAATCAGGTCATGCAAGATCAGAAATGCACCCACAGCTGTTACAGGTGCTGTGCTAGGCTTGTTTTGGGGAACTCAGCCTAGGAATATGAATGAAGAGACAACTACAAAGAACAGCAAATCACTGGCACGCAGGGGCCCTGAGCAATTCAGAGTCAGATGCAACTAGAGTGTGCAGCCACCTGACCTGCTGGTTTCCCAATATGCTTAATAAATCTGTGATGTCAGGTCCAGAAAGGAAACACAGAAGCCTTCCCTTTCTGCCTCCCACACTCTGTGTGTCAAGTATTTACTAAAAACACAACAGTAAACTGGACACCAGCAGAAATACAAAGTGGGAAAAACAGTTCTCCCTTCTCAAGGCAGGCTGGACAACATCAGTATTTTGCAGTTGGAGGGCACGGGTGGAGTGTGTGTGCATGCTGAGAATGTAAAGACAAACAGATGGGAGAGGGAATGATTCCAGCAGAAAGACCAATAAATATTCACATCTACAATGTACACTGAACTGCAGCCTAGACAACATAGCAAGGCCCTGTCTCTATAAAATATCTAAAAATTAGCCAGGCATGGTGGCATGTGCCTATAGTGTCAGCTACCCAGGAGGCTGAGGCGGGAGGATCACTTGAGCCCAGGAGTTTAAAATTACAATAAACTGTGATCACATCACTGCACTCCAGCCTGGGCATCATAGCAAGGCCCTATCTCTAAAACAAAACAAGATAAGACGTTTACATAAAAATCAATGTATGAAAATCCAAAATATAATATTAGCAAATAAACCCCACTGGGACTGTTTTAAAAGTTACCTTAACCACGTGAGACTTGTACAGTGTGAAAAGGATGGCTCAAAATTAGAACATCTTTTCATTTCATTTATGTTAATATGTTAAAAATCATAATCATCATAGATGTTGAAAAGACATTTGACAAAATTTACTACAAAATTTATAAAAGAAACATCAAATTAGAAAGAGGGATAGCTCCTTAAATTATACACAATAAAGGAAATTACACCCAGACACACACCCGTCAAGCCAAGCCCAGTATTATTTGTAAGGGATGGAAGCAATAGAAGCCTCCATCAGCCTTTGGAACAAAAGAGTGCCCTCTGTTACCACTATTATTTTGGAGGCCCTAGCTGATGAAACTAGACAAGGAGGAAAGTAAGACATTAAAGAAAAAAAAGCAGAAGGTGAAATAGTTATATTTACTCTGAAAAATGAGGCAGACAGATTTTGCTAAGGAGTTAGGTACAAAAGTAACATACTAAACAGCCTTCTTTTTCTTTTTTTTTTTAGCCTTCTTTTTCTTAATTTTCAAACTATACAGATGGGACTGGACACAGCTTATGCCTGTAATCCCAGCACTTTGGAAGACCAAGGCAGGTGGATTGCTTGAGGCCAAGAATTCAATACCAGTCTGGCCAACATGACTCTACTTTCTCAATAACATGTACAGTGTGGCTTTACTGACTCTACTAATAATACAAAAATTAGCTGGGTGTGATGACATATACCTGTCATACCAGGTAGTCAGGAGGCTGAGGCATGAGAATTGCTTGAATCTGGGAGGTGGAGGTTGCAGTAAGCTGGAACTGCACCACTGCACTCCAGCCTGGGTGACAGAGCAAGACCCTTCTCAAAAAAAAAAAAAAAAAAATAGAGATGAGGTCTTACTATGCTGCCCAGGCTTGTCTCAAACTCCTGGGCTCAAGCAATCTTTCTGCCTCAGTCTCCCAAAGTGCTAGGATTACAGGCCTGTGCCACCAAGCCTGGCCTCAGGCAGTCTTCCTATGTACAAACAAGCAGGTAGAAAAGAGAAGAAAATATCCCATTTGCAACAACATGCTCCAAAAAAACAAAACTCTCAGCAATAAATCTGCTAAAATATACACACACAATTCATATGAAGAAATCTTTCAATGAAACACTTTGAATGCAAAGAAAGCCACACTGCACATGTTATTGAGAAAGGTTCAACATTAAAAAAGATGTCACAGCCAGATGTGGTGGCTCACACCTGTAATCTCAGCACTTTGGAAGGTCGAGGTGGGTGGATCACGAGGTCAGGAGTTCGAGACCAGCCTGAGCAGCATAGCAAAACCCTGTCTCTACTAAAAATACAAAAAAAATTAGCCGGGCATGGTGACCTGTGTCTGTACTCCCAGCTACTCGAGAGGCTGAGGCAGGAGAATTGCTTGAACCTGCAGGCAGAGGTTGCAGTGAACCAAGATTGCCCCACTGCACTCCAGCCTGGGTGACAGAGCGAGACTCCATCTCAAAAAACAAACAAACAAAAAAAGATGTCACAATCAATATCAAGTGGGAGTGTGTGGAAGTGGAGCCTTCACAGATGCTGGGGGAACATAAGACAGCATAGCCACTCCAAAAGACAGTTTGGCAGTTTCTTAAAAGGTAAATATAAATTTACCTTATGGAGCCAGATGCAGTGGCTCAGGCCTGTAATCTCAGCATTTTGGGAAGCCAAGGTGGGTAGATCACCTGAAGTCAGGAGTTCGAGACCCAACTTGGCCAACATGGTGAAACCCCGTCCCTACTAAAAATACAAAAAATAAAATAAAATTTTAAAAAAAAGCCCAGTGTAGTGGCAGGCACCTGTAATCCCAGCTACATGGGAGGCTGAGGCAGAAGAATCTCTAGAAACTGGAAGGTGGAGGTTGCAGTGAGCTGAGATCACGCCACTGCACTCCAGCCTGGGTGACAGAGCAAGACTCTGTCTCAAAAAGCAAAAAAAAATTAGTTGGGTGTGGTGGCGCATGCCTATAATCCTAGCTACTCAGGTGGCTGAGGCAGAAGAATCACTTGAACCCAGGAGGTGTAGGTCGCAGTGAGTCAAGATCATGCCACTGCACTGCAGCTTGGGCAACTGAGTGAGACTGTCTCCAAAATACATAAAGAAATAAAAATAAAGGGTCAAAATCAGTGGCTCTTTGTATACTCACAGAACAGTGCATCCATCACCACAATTGATTTTAGAACATTTTCATTACCTCAACAAGGAACCCTGTTATCCTTAGTCATCACTCCTCCCAATTCTTCCTTCCCCTCTCCCCAGCACTAGGTGACAAGTAATCTGCTCCCTGTCTCTCTGGATTTTCCCATTCTGGACATTTCATATAAATGGGATCATGCAATATGTGGCCCTTTGTGACTGGCTGCTTGGACTTGGCTTAAAGTATGAGGCTCACCCACATGTGGCCCATGTCTGTGCTTCATTCCTTTTCACTGCCTTATTGCCCAAGTGTTGTCATAAGCACTGCAGGTGAACTGTGAAAACTTGGGGTGTGTGTTGTAATCCCTAGAACAATTGCTAAAAAAAAAAAGCATATATAGCTAAAAACGAGCAAAGAGATAGAGCCAAAAGCCACTAGAGATGAAAAAATACATGAAGAATCACTCCATTCATCCAAAAGGCAGGAAAGGAAGAACAAAAAAAAAAACAAGAAAGAAATAGGCCAGGCACACTGGCTCACTACTAAAAATACAAAAAAAATTAGCCAGGCACGGTGGCACACACCTGTACTCCCAGCTACTTGGGAGGCCAAGGCAGGAGAATCACTTGAATCCGGGACGTGGAGGTTGCAGCGAGCCAAGATCACACCACTGCTCCAGCCTGGGTGACAGAACACAAATAGCATACGTTAGAAATTCCATTGAACCTTAAGTGAAATAAACACTCCAAGTGTTTAGTGAGACTGAAACAGTGAAGGCTGAATTTTAAAAAACACAAACAAAAACATGATCCACCTATATAATGTGAAGCAGAGGCACTCTTTAAATATAAAAACACAGATAAGATGAAAATAACAGGATGAAAAGATATCTATGTAAATATTAATTATAAGAAAGCTCTATTAACATCAGATAAATAGACAAGTAATATGTGGGCTTCCTACTTTTTTGATGAAACAATTAAAAACTGAGAATATGGGGTTGGTACAGTGGCTCACACCTGTAATCCCAGTATTTTGCAAGGCCGAGGCAGTCAGACAACCTGAGGTCAGGAGTTCAAGACCCACCTGGCCAACATAGTGAAACCCTGTCTCTACAAAAAATACAAAAATTAGCCAGGCACAATGGTGAGTGCCTTTAACCCCAGCTGCTCAGGAGCCTGAGGTGGGAGAATGGCTTAAATCTGAGAAGCACAGG
Organism: Saguinus oedipus; assembly: GCA_031835075.1. Classification (NCBI taxonomy): domain Eukaryota; kingdom Metazoa; phylum Chordata; class Mammalia; order Primates; family Cebidae; genus Saguinus; species Saguinus oedipus. The sequence goes on from CM063177.1 coordinate 54,570,498, forward strand.
TTGCAATGAGCCAAGATCACGCCATATACTCCAGCCTGGGTGGCAGAGCAAGGCACCATCTCAGAAACAAACAAACAAACAAACATCAGAGAATGGTACACTTTAAATTGCTGTATTTTGTGGTATGTGAATTACATGTCAATTTCTTAAAAGACTTGTAGGAGAAGGATGGCACTGAAAATGATATTTTGGTTTTGTAATTAAACAATAAATTTCTTCCTCTCTCCCAAACAAAAGTCTTCTTTCAGTTTCTGCAAACTTCCTCCTTCCCTTCCCTATCCATCCACCCAGAGGAACTTTTATCTATTCCCACCCAAACAGATTAGAGGCCTTTGTTTGTCTTTTAATTTGATGCCTGGTAGGTAGATTAGAATGAGGTCCAAAGTCAAGCAAGAGAGGCGTCCCAGAGCTTTGTTCCATCTGAGTCTCCCACATCCCATGACTCACTTTACCCGGTTACACGCTTCCCTTCTGATTTACCATCTGGAAGAAAGAATAAACCTTTTGGTGGATGGATCCAAGATGGCCGATTAGGAGCAGCTCAGGATTACAGGTCCCAGCAAAAGCACAGAGGGTGAGTGGACGCCACATTTCCAGATGGATTTTTATTGCCCACAGACCAGGAGATTCCCAGGCAGAGGAGCCCCATGGGTCACCAGCACAGCCATTTTGGCTGGCATGGCAGGTCTCTGCACAAAATACATGGGTCTGGGCACTGTTTTAGCTGGCAATTGGAGCTCCTGGGAGTCAGAGTCTCCCATTCAACTGATAAAAAAGGGGTCTGAAACAGGGAGCCAGGCCAGGAGATTCCCAGGCAAAAAAGGGCCACAAATCTCAGCACAGCTGCTTCAGCTGACACAGTGGGTTGCCACACAGAAAATCACACAGATCCCAGCGCCTTTTCAACAGGCAACTGGAACACCTGGGAGACAGAGTCACCCATTCAATGGAAAAAAAAAAGGGGGGGAGGTCTGAGGCAGGGAGCCAGGTGATCAGGCTCGGCTGGTCCCACCCCCACAAAAAAACAGCAATCTGAAACACTCTAAATTGAGAGTTTCACAATAAGCACAGCAGAACCCGGGACAGTACAGCTCTGTGGGGGAGGGTCATCCACCATTACCGAGGCAGTCCACCACTATGGAGGTAGTTTGACATTGCTGAGGCAGCCCGCCATTGCCAAGGCAACCCACCATTACAGAGAGAGTCCGCCATTACAGAGGTGGGCCACCATTGCCAAGGCAGTTCTAACTATACCCGTATAAACAGGACTGCAGGGACATACACATGGCAGATGGGCAGAGCCCACAGCAGCTCAGCAAAGCCTCTACAGGCAGACTGTGACTATGCTGCCTCCTCGCTGGGCAGGGCAGCTCTGAAAAAAGGCAGCAGCATGACAGAAACTTATAAATAAAACCCTAACTCCCCAGGACAGAGCACCGAAGGAAAAAAAGGGGGCTATGAGTTCTGCTGCAGCAGACGTAAATGTACCTGCCCAGCAGCTCTGAATGAACAATGGAGCTCACAGCTCAGCATTTGAGCTCCTATAAACAACAGACTGTCTCCTCAAGCAGCTCCCTGACCCCCATATATCCAAAGACTCACCTCATAAAGGAGAGCTCAGACTGACATCTGGCAGGTATCCTTCTGGGAAAAAGATAGCAGAAGAAGAAACTGGCAGCAACCCTTCCTGTTCTGCAGCTGCTGCAGGTGATCCCCAGGCAAGCAGGGCCTGGAGTGGACCTCCCCAGTCCTACAGCAGAGGGGCCTCACTGTTAGAAGGAAAACTAAGAAACAAAAAGAAATAACTTCATCATCAACAAACTGGACGTCCATTCAGAAACCCAATCTGAAAGTCAACAACTACAAAGATGACAGGTGGATAAATACACAAAGATGAGAAGAAACCAGTGCAAAAAGAATGAAAACACCCAAAACAAGAACGTCTCTCCTACAAGAAATCACAACTCTTTACCAGCAAGGGAACAAGGCTGGATGGAGAATGAGTGTGATGAAATTACAGAATCAGGCTTCAGAAGGTGGGTAATAAGAAACTTCTCTGAGCTAAAAAAAACACGTTCTAACCCAATGCAAAGAAACTAAGAACATTGAAAAAAGATTTGGCAAAATGCTAACGAGAATAAACAGTTTAAAGAAAAATATAAGTGAATTGATGGAGCTGAATAACACAACATGAGAACTTCACGAAGCATACACAAGTTTCAACAGCTGAATTCACGAAGCAGAAGAAAGGATATGAGAGGTTGATCAACTCAATGAAATAAAACGAGAAGGCAAGATTAGAGAAAAAAGGGTAAAAAGTAATGAACAATGTCTCCAAGAAATAAGGGACTATGTGAAAAGACCTAATCTATGTTTGATAGCTGTACCTGAAAGTGATGGAGAGAGTGAATCCAAGCTGGAAAATACTCTTCAGGATATTATCCAGAAAAACTTCCCCAACCTAGCAAGGCAGGCCAATATTCAAGTCCAAGAAATACAGAGAACACCACAAACATATTCCGCAAGAAGAGCAACCCCAAGGCACATAATTTTCAGATTCACCAGGGTTGAAATGAAGGAGAAAATGCTAAGGGCAGCCAGAGAGAGAGGTCGGGTTACTCACAAAGGGAAGCCCATCAGACTCACAGCAGATCTCTCAGTGGAAACCCTACAAGCCAGAAGAGAGTGGGGCCAATATTCAACATCCTTAAAGAAAAGAACTTTCAACCCAGAATTTCATATCCAGCCAAACTAAGCTTCATAAGTGAAGAAGAAATAAAATCCTTTGCAAACAAGCAAGTACTCAGAGATTTCGTCAAAACCAGGCCTGCTTTACAAGAGCTCCTGAAAGAAACACTAAACATAGAAAGGAACAACCAGTACCAGCCACTTCAAAAACATACCAAATGTAAAGAGCATCGACACAATGAAAAAACTGTATCAACTAACAGGCAAAACAGCCAGCTAGCATCAAAATGGCAGGATCAAATTCACACATAACAATATTAACCCTAAATGTAAATGAGCTAAATGCCCCAATCAAAAGACACAGACTGGCAAATTGGATAAAAAGCCAACACCCATCCGTGTACTATATCCAGGAAACCCATCTCACATGCAAGGATACACAAAGACTCAAAATAAAGGGATGGAGGAAGATTTACCAAGCAAATGGAGAGCAAAAAAAAGCAGGAGTTGCAATTCTCATCTCTGATAAAATAGGCTTTAAACCAACAAAGGTCAAAAGAGACAAAGAAGGACATTGCATAATGGTAAAAAAATCAACGCAACAAGAAACGCTAACCATCCTAAATATATACACACCCAATACAAGAGCACACAGATACATAAAGCAAGTTCTGAATGACTTACAAAGAGACTTAGACTCCCACACAATAATAGTGGGAGACTTTAACACCCCATTGTCAATATTAGACAGATCAACAAGACAGAAAATTAACAAGGATATCCAGAACTTGAACTCAAGCCTGGACCAAGCAAACCTAATAGACATTTACAGAACTCTCCACCCCAAATCCACAGAATATACATTCTTCTCAGCATCACATCACACCTACTCTAAAAATGACCATATAATTGGAAGTAAATCACTCCTCAGCAAATGCAAAAAAAAAACGAAAATCATAACAGTCTCTCAGATTACAGTGCAATCAAGTTAGAACTCAGAATTCAGAAACTAACTCAGAACTGCACAGCTTCATGGAAACTGAACAACTGGCTATTGAACATTGACTGGATATACAATGAAATGAAGGCAGAAATAAAGATGTTCTTCAAAACCAATGAGAACAAAGACACAACGTACCAGAATCTCTGGGACACATTTAAAGCAGTGTCTAGAGGAAAATATATAGCAATAAATGCCCACATGAGAAGAAAGGAAAGATCTAAAATCGACAACCTATCATCAAAATTGAAAGAGCTAGAGGAGCAAGATCAAAAAAACTCAAAACCTAGCAGAAGACAAGAAATAACTAAGATCAGAGCAGAACTGAAGGAGATAGAAACACAAAAAAAAAAAACCTTCAAAAAATCAATAAATCTAGGAGCTGGTTTTTCAAAAAGATCAACAAAATAGACAACTAGCCAGATTAATAAAAAAGAAAAGAGACGAGAATCAAATAGATGCAATAAAAAACGATAAAGGGGAAATCACCACAGATTCCACAGAAATACAAACCATCAACAGAGATTATTATAAACAACTCTATGCACATAAACTAGTAAACCTGGAAGAAATGGATAAATTCCTGGACACTTGCATCCTCCCAAGCCTAAACCAGGAAGAAGTTGAAACCCTGAATAAACCAATAACAACGGCAGTTGAGGCAGCAATTAAGAGTCTACCACCCAAAAAAAGCCCAAGTCCAGATGGGTTCAAAGCCAAATTCTACCAGATACAAAGAGAAGCTGGCACCATTCCTTCTGAAACTATTCCAAGCAATCCAAAAAGAGGGAATCCTTCCCAAATCATTTTATGAGACCAACATCATCCTGATACCAAACCCGGCAGAGACTCAGCAAGAAAAGAAAACTTCACGGCAATAACGATGATGAACATAGATGCAAAAATCTTCAATAAAATACTGGCAAATCAACTGCAACAGCACATCAAAAAGCTTATCCACCATAATCAAGTAGGATTCATCCCGGGGATGCAAGGCTGGTTCAACAAACACAAGTCTATAAACGTAATTTACCACATAAACAGAACCAAAGACAAAAACCACATGATTATCTCAACTGATGCAGAGAAGGCCTTTGACAAAATTCAACAGCCCTTTATGCTAAAAGCCCTCAATAAACTCGGTATTGATGGAACGTATCTCAAAACAATAAAAGCTATTTATGACAAACCAACAGCCAATATCATATTGAATGGGAAAAAACTGGAAGCATTCCCTTTGAAATCTGGAACTAGACAAGGATGCCCTCTCTCACCACTCCTACTCAATATAGCATTGGAAGTTCTAGCCAGAGCAATCAGGCAAGACAAAGAAATAAAGGGTATTCAAACAGGAAAGGAGGAAGCCAAATTGTCTCTATTTATAGATGACATGATTGTATATTTAGAAGACCCCATTGTCTCAGCCCAAAATCTCCTGAAACTGATAAGCAACTTCAGCAAAGTCTTAAGATACAAAATCAATATGCAAAAATTACAAGCATTCCTATACACCAATAACAGACTTAAAGAAAGCCAAATCAAAAATGAACTGCCATTCACAATTGCTACAAAGAGAATAAAATACCTATGAATACAACTAACAAGGAACATAAAGGACCTCTTCAAGGAGAACTACAAACCACTGCTCAGTGAAATAACAGAGAACACAAACAGATGAAGAAGCATTCCATGTTCATGGTTAGGAAGAATTAATATCATGAAAATGGCCATACTGCCCAAAGTAATTTACAGATTCAATGCTATCCTCATCAAGCTATCAATGACCTTCTTCACAGAACTGGAAAAAGTCACCTTAAACTTCATATGGAACCAAAACAGAGCCTGCATAGCCAAGTCAATTCTAAGCAAAAAGATCAAAGCTGGAGGCATCACACTACCGAACTTCAAACTATACTACAAGGCTACAGTAATCAAAACAGCATGGTACTGGTACCAAAACAGAGATATAGACCAATGGATCAGAACAGAGGCCTCAGAGGCAATGCCACACATTTACAATCATCTGATCTTTGACAAACCTGACAAAAATAAGCAATGGGGAAAGGATTCCCTGTTTAATAAATAGTGTTGGAAAAACTGGCTAGCCATGTGCAGGAAAGAGAAACTGGACCCCTTCCTGACACCTTACACTAAAATTAACTCCAGATGGATTAAAGACTTAAACATAAGACATGGCATCATAAAAACCCTAGAAGAAAACCTATGCAAAACCATTCAGGACATAGGTGTTCAGGCAAGGACTTCATGACCAAAACACCAAAAGCATTGGCAAAAAAAAGCCAAAATAGACAAATGGGACCTAATCAAACTCCACTGCTTCTGCACAGCAAAAGAAACAGTCAATAGAGTGAGTTGGTAACCAACAGAATGGGAAAGAATTTTTTTGCAATCTACCCACCTGACAAAGGGCTAATAACCAGAATTTACAAAGAACTCAAACAGATTTATGAGAAAAAAACAAGCCCATGCAAAAATGGGCAAAGGATATGAACAGACACTTTACAAAAGAAGACATACATGAGGCCAACAAACATATGAAAAGATTCTCATCATCACTGGTCATTAGAGAAATGCAAATCAAAACTGCATTGAGATACCATCTCACTCCAGTTAGAACGGTGATCATTAAAAAATCTGGAGATGACAGATGCTGGAGAGGATGTGGAGAAATAGAAACACTTTCACATTGCTAATGGGAGTGTAAATTAGTTCAATCATTGTGGAAGACAGTGTGATGATTCCTCAAGGACCTAGAAATAAAAATTCCATTTGACCCAGCAATCCCATTACTGGGTATATATCAAAAGGATTATAAATTGTTCTACTATAAGGACACATGAACACAAATGTTCATTGCAGCACTGTTTACAATAGCAAAGACCTGGAACCAACCAAAATGCCCATCGATGATAGATTGGACAGGGAAAATGTGACATATATACACTATGGAATACTATGCAGCCATAAAAAACAATGAATTTGTGTCCTCTGTAGGGACATGGATGAACCTGGAAACCATCATTCTCAGCAAACTGACACAAGAACAGAGGATCAATTCATGTTCTCACTCATAGGCAGGTGTTGAACAAAGAGAACACATGGACACAGGGAGGGGAGCATCACACACTGGGGTCTGTCGGAGGGAAATAGGGGAGAAACAGCGGGAGGTGGAGAGTTGGGGAGAGATAGCATGGGGAGAAATGCCAGATGTAGGTGATGGAAAGGAAGGCAGCAAATCACACTGCCATGTGTGTACCTATGCAACTATCTTGCATGTTCTTCACATGTACCCCAAAACCTAAAATGCAATTAAAAAAATAAAATAAACTTATTATTCTTATTCACCAATAATTTATATAAACCAAACATTGCTAACAAGTGTGTCCTTAGCAAGCTAATATTGTCTTCAGATACCAGCTGCTCTCCAGTAAAGGGATAGTCCTTTTCCAGACAACATAAATTCACTTGGAAACCTCACTTAAAAGGTTTGCCATGGGCAAAGCATTTGCAGGAATGCATGGGGCTGAAGATCAAAGGCAAGGAAAACAAGGCACAAATTCTTTCATCCTTATTTCGTTTGTCCTTGTACACCCATGGTCAGTGATTAGTAAGGTCACCTGGCAGTTACAAAAATCTGCTTTTAAAGTTTTTTTGTTTTGTTTTTGTTTGTTTGTTTGTTTGTTTGTTTTGAGACAGAGCTTGTTCTGTGGCCCAGACAGGAGTACAGTGGCACAATGTCAGCTCACTGCAATCTCCATCTCATGGGTTCAAGAGATTCTCCTGCCTCAGCCTCCTGAGTAGCTGGGATTACAGACACCCATCACCATGCCTGGTTAATTTTTGTGTTTTTAGTACAGGTGGAGTTTCACTATGTTGTCCAAACTGGTCTCAAACTCTCACAGGAGAAATGCCATGTGATCTGCCCACCTTGACCTCCCAAAGTGCTGGGATTACAGGCATGAGCCACCTTACCTGGCCAGGTCAATTTTCTCTAATGGAAGTACAAAACAGGTATAATCCAAAATCACAGATAAATAAAAAATTTTAAAACAGTGTTGGAGGCCAGGTGCAGTAGCTCATGCGTGTAATCCCAACACCTTGGCAGGCCAAGCCAGGAGGATCACTTGAGATCAAGAGTTCAAGACCATCCTGGCCAAAACAGTGAGACCTTGTATCTATAAAACATTTTTAGGCCGAGGCGGGTGGATCATGAGGTCAAGAGATCGAGACCATCCTGGTCAACATGGTGAAACCCCATCTCTACTAAAGATACAAAAAATTAGCTGGGCATGGTGGCGCGTGCCTGTAATCCCAGCTACTCAGGAGGCTGAGGCAGGAGAATTGCCTAAACCCAGGAGGTGGAGGTTGCGGTGAGCCGAGATAGTACCATTGCACTCCAGCCTGGGTAACAAGAGCGAAACTCCGTCTCAAAAAAAAAAACCATTTTTAATGATACTGGAAAATGCTAACTTGGGTAGTGACAGTTTCAATGCATCATTGCCTGGCCTTCTGGGTTTTGCTCTGAACCTTGTGACAGATGATTAAGTCATGTGTCCAAGCTCAGGGACTTCCTCTTGTACAGAGATGAAGCTCCCTGGAGCACCCCGCTCCAATTCCCCTCCCTTCAACTTCTCCCAGTGTATCATATTCAACCCAGATCAGGGCAAGCCCCACTCATGTCATCAGCTCTGCCAGGCCAACAGCATAGAAAAGATCCCCATCAACCCCCCGCAAAGGGCAGGGTGACTCAGTTCACCCACATGGTGTGGGTCAGCTGCCTGCCTTGCACTCTCTCCAGACCTGAGCCAGTACACAGCTGGGGCCCCATGCTCAGAAGGATCCCTAATGCTTGGTTGAATGCTCTGGGGCTTGAGTCTTTTTTTCTTTTTGATACATAGTCTTGCACTGTCACCCAGGCTGGAGTGCAATGGCACAATCTTGGCTCACTGCAACCTCCACCTCCCAGGTTCAAGCGATTCTCCTGTCTCAGCCTCCTGAGTAGCTGGGATTACTGGTGCCCACCACCACACCCAGCTAATTTTTTTTATTTTTAGTAGAGACGGGATTTCACCATGTTGGCCAGGCTGGTCTCAAGTTCCTGACCTCATGATCTGCCTGCCTTGGTCTCCCATGCAGGGATTATAGGCATGAGCCACTGCACCCAGCCCACTTAAATCTTAATTTTTGAAAATTAATTATTTTCATTTTTTGCTGATCCCTGCAAATTAAGTAGCCATTCCTACTTCAGAGTCACTTAATGAAGGTTCTTGGGTGGCTGGAATATGCCAGGGTTTAAAGTAAGGGGCTGGCCAGGCACAGAGCCCCTCCGACAGGGAGACCTTTCTCTTGCTCTAAAGTAACCTCTCAGAGCCATTTCCTAATGGAGCCTGAAACAGCCTGGTGACCTTCTCTCAACTGTTTTAATCACTGGCTGTCCCCCTCTTCAAGAGTAGATATGTTTCACATAAGTGCTTAATTAATACTAACAAGAGGAGCCATGCCCATGGGCTGGGGTCCTGTCATTAGCATTCTGTGTTCAGGGTCCCCGGGAGGCACAGGACCCAGATCTGTCCTTAGAGTATGACTATAGATCACTCTAGAGTGGCCTGTCCTGAGCAGGACAAGACCCAGCAACCCTTTTGGTCAATGCTGAAACATCTCCTAGGCATGAGCAATGGTGGCATTTGCAGGATGGCTGGCAGCACTTGGCAGTGGACTAGCTGTACCTCAGTGGCTCTGGCAGTTCAAAGCCACAACACAGACAACTCACCCTGGGCTCCAACCAGCCTGGCTAACTGGGGACAGCTATTCCCAGCTGCACTAAGGCATCTGAAAGACCTTTCCTTTCCAAAGAAGGCTCTTGCAGGGTTTCAGGAAAGAAGTGGAAACAGGGGAAACCACAAACCCATATAACTCTAATAGTATCACCTCTTGGTCCATGGGGGTGGGGGGAGGGCACTTCCCATGTTGAATTTCATCCTGAAGCCACTCTGGTGGGGGTAGGAGCAATGCCATTTGCTCTGTCTCACAAACAACATAGCATGAGCCTCCCCAAGAGACGAAGCCAGAGACAGACTGGCTAGCAAAGCAAGAACCGGGACCAACTGGGCCTCTGACTTTGGAGCCTTAGGGCAGGCTGTTGCTGTCTGCAGATCCTGGCCTAGTGTAGCCTGTGTGATCAGCTGGGGCTGAGGTTCCCTCTGCTGACAAAGCTTTCCCTCTTAAGGACACTGGTGGGGTCATGGCCCCATCAGATCATCTGTCCCTGGGAACACTCTTTTCCAGAGAACTCCAATAAGGAAGAGAAAGTGGGTCCACTGACTTCCATGTCTCTGAAAATAACTTTGTAAAACTATGTAAGGACCAACACTGTGCTTATAATCACACAGTTTGGGACCCTCCACTCTGAGAGCATCAACATGGGTCATCTCCTTCTCCTTTTTGGGTCTCAAACTCTGCCTCTGGAACCTTGTTTCCAAGGCTAAGTTTCCAGACAGAACAAGTGCCCACGTTCTGCTCTCCCAACCCCATGCCCCTGCCATAGCCAGAAAGGCTGAGGAGAGGGTCTTTGCTACCCTAGACAGAGCTGGTCATGACTAAAGGACCCTCAGAGGCAAGCAGAGCCCTTTGTCCTTTTTTGTCGTTGTGCTGACCACCTTGGGAACTGATATGCTCCTTAAACCTTCTGGGAACACTTAAGGCCCCCAGCACTGCAAAAAGGATTAAGTCAACTTAGACGAGACATGTTTTTCCGATTAGTTATAAACCACCCATGTTGCAGTTTTTGCAAAACTGGCAGGTTGCTTTCCCATTACCCAAGATTCCTCATTATTTATTTCTGCATAAATAATTTCACAAGGTTTTCAAGTCAATTTGGTACTAAAGGCCTATGACCATGGAATAAACAGGATGCTCACAGCAAAATGCTAAAGCCAAAATCTCCTCTTCCATGCGCCAGGCTATGAGAAAGGAGATGGAAAGTGACTTCCACCTACCAAACTTTCCTGCCTCAGGCTTCTTAAGACACACATCAACAGGTGCAACGACATTTGTGTTGGGCTATGCATTTTACTATATACATGCATCTTTAAAAAGATTGTTCCTGGCCCGGTGTGGTGGCTCATGCCTGTAATCCCAGCACTTTGGGAGACCAAGGTGGGCAGATCACAAAGTCAAGAGATCAATACCAACCTGGCCAACATGGTGAAACCCCATCTCTACTAAATACAGAAATTAGCTGGTCATGGTGGCACATGCCTGTAGTCCCAGCTACTTGGGAAGCTAAGGCAGGAGAATCACTTGAACCTGGGAAGCAGAAGTTTTAGTGAGCTGGGATCGTGCCGCTGTACTCCAGCCTGGCAATAGAGTGAGACTCCATCTAAAAAAAAAAAAAAGTTCAAATCCGAGTCACGGCACTAAAAAAAAAAAAAAAAGATTTTTCCCAGTGACATTTATTTCTCATGCCAAGTCGGGACCTATCACCAAACTGAAGAGACCAAGATCCCAGAGCCAATGCACTCACTCTCCTTCAAGGACCATGACACCAGCCAGAGAGGCAGAGAATGTGGTAAAGTCAGGGAAAACACCATCTCACACCTAGGAAGACAGAAGCGGTCTCACAATGGGCAGGGCAGCCCTGGGAGCCAGTGACTCATCATAGCAGGAATAAATATTACAGCAAGTGCATCAACACATGGGAGGAATTTAACAAGGCTGTTCTTTTTTTTCTGATGGAGTCTTGCTTTGTCACCCAGGCTGAAGGGCAGTGGTGCAATCTCAGCTCACTGCAACTTCTTCTGCCTCTTAGGTTCAAGCGATTCTCCTTCCTCAGCCTCCTAAGTAGCTGGGATTACAGCCATGTACTACAATGCCTGGCTAATTTTTTGTATTTGTAGTAGAGATGGGATTTCTCCATGTTGGTCGGGCTGGTCTCAAACTCCCGACCTCAGGTGATCCACCTGCCTTGGCCTCCCAAAGTGCTGGGATTACAGTCACGAGACACTGCGCCCAGCCAATATATTTGATTTTTTAAGCAACTAAGTTTGTGGCAATTCATTACGCAGCATTACCAGCTCTGACCAGAGGTCTCAAGCACCAACCCCGGCTGTCATACCTATGGAAAATGCCAAGTCCTCACATGCCTCTCCAGGCCTCCAAGAGAGCTCCTGTGGTCCCATCAGGCTCCCGAAGGCCCCTTAGGGCACTGTCACTACTCTCTGCAGGAGCCACGTAAGGGCAGTGAAAAGAGGAGTAGCTGTGGAATTTGAACCTTCTAAGCCCTGTGCCCCTGGGGCCCCAGGTGCGCTATTAACGTGATGTATCGCTTGATGTTAACCTTGGCTGCCTGGCTGAGACAGTCTGTCAGGTTTTGCCACTGTAAAGTTACTCTTTTATCCCCCTTCCATTCTGGAAGAAGTCACTGTGTGCAGCCCACACTGATGGAGGAGGCATCCTAAACTTTTGTTTACTGCGTTTGGCAACTCTGCCTGTCACACCAGCACATTACAAGTACTCCATAGATCCTTGAGGCTGCTGACAATCTCATTAGACGTGACAGCTCTACTCTAGAACATCAAGGAAAAGCAAGTACCCACACATCAGTCACTCAGGTACCACTGTACTATTGTTTATCTAATAGTTTTCTGTAAAAGGGCTCATTTTTTTTTTTTTGAGATGGAATCTCACTCTGTCACCCAGGCTGGAGTGCAATGGAGTGATTTAAGCTCACTACAACCTCCTCCTCCCTCAGTTCAAGTGACTCTCCTGCCTCAGCCTCCTAGTAGCTGGGATTATAGGCACATACCACCACACCCAGCTAATTTTTGTATTTTTAGTAAAGAAAGGGTTTCACCATGTTGGCCAGCTGGTCTCGAACACCTGACCTCAGGTGATCTGCCCACTTTGGCCTCCCAAAGTGCTGGGATTATAGGTGTGAGCCAGTGCGCCCACTCACAGGGTTTTTTAAGAAGGGAACTTGATATCACTACCTTACAACAGCCCAGTAGCAAGGATGGCCCTGGACGTCCAGGAGGTAGAGCAGCTCTATTCCTCCACATGGGCTTTTCCAGGCTTCCTTTCTTCTCCTCCTCAGAAGCCTGGGGCATGTGGGGACCCCTTGGTCTTGGTCCCCTGGGTTCCAGGGTCCCCACTTGAGGAAACCTTCGCCAGTTCACAACTAGCATCACAGGCAGCTCTGACCCCTCCTGTGCCCCAGGTGTCTCTGGGCCAGAAAGCTATAGATCTGTGTCTGCCAAACCTGCTTGATGATGAGACTCACCAGTTCTAAAAGCTTAGACTTTCTTGAGACCCCGGTACGTGGATCCTAATTAAAGCTTCGGGTAGGGACCAGGTTAAAAACAGCCCAGGTGGAGCTGATAATTAGCTACATGCAGGAGTCCTACACGCAGGACAACCAGGCTTAGCTGTGCTCTGGGAAAGTTTTCACCTGCAAGTAATGCACAGCTGTCTGATGGAAGACCCCAGAGCAGTCCCTGACTCCAACGGTCTTTCTTTTTTCTTTTTTGAGACAGAGTCTCACTCTGTGGCCGAAGCTGGAGTGCAGGGTCATGATCTAGGCTCTCTGCAACCTCCGCCTCCTGGGTTCAAGCAATTCTCCTGCTTCAGCCTCCTGAGTAGCTGGGACGACAGGTGTGTACCACCACGCCTGGCTAATTTTTGTATTTTAGTAGAGGGTTTTGCCAGGTTGGGCAGCCTGGTCACAAACTCCTGGCTTCAGGAGATTGCCCGCCTCAGCCACCCAAAGTGGTGGGATGACAGGTGTGAGCCACCACGTCCAGCCTGACTCACTTTCTAAAATGAGCAGTACCTGCTGAAGGAAACTGTCTAGCTCGGTCTTCTCCAAGCTCACAGGACATGGAATTAGGTGCTGACAGACCCTTTGGAGAAATTCCTTTCCCGTCCTGTATGACAAGGAGGAAAGGCAGCTAAGTGCTCTGGTATTTCTGGGTGTACAGCCTCATTGTTTCTTCCTTGTTTCTTGCCCGTATCACATCTCAGGTCCCTTGTATCAGGGACAGAACTAGATTGTACCCCTCTGGCTGGAAGCTCACTACACCTTAGGGCCAGGTAACTGGTTTAGTGAGTTCCAGGTTCACAGAGGGAGAGGAACTGCTCAGGATGGGTCATCCCCAGAGCCTCCCCCTGCCAGATTGAGGTGATTTAGGTTATGAGATTTAGAGCAGATTTTGGCTCTTGATGGGATTAGGCCCATCAAGATGGGCCTCCGGGCAGGGTGAATGTATTTTGTATTTGGGATGAACACACATCTTCAGCGTCTAGAGGGCTGACTAGGTAGGCAGACTGTCCCTCCCCACATAACAATGTCCATGCCCTAATCCCGAGAACCTCTGGATGCAGCAAAAGGGACTTTGCAGGTGGGATTAGCAAGGGGTTTGAGATGGAGAGCTTGGCCTGGAAACCCAGGTGAACCCACTCTAACCACACATGTTCTTAAAAGCACAGGACTTTCTCAGCCTAAACAGGAATGATAAGGAGGAATGGGAGGTCGAAGAAGACACCACACCACACAGGGTGTAATCATGTGTCTCGTTCACCTCATGTATCCCCAGAGCCTGGAACCCAGCAGGTGCTTGGCCACAGAAAGGCCAATAAGGTGAACTTTTGTGGTTTCTTTTTGTTTTTGAGACAGAGTTTTGCTCTTCTTGCCCCAGCTGGAGTGCAATGGTGCAGTCTTGGCTCACTGCAACCTCTGCCTCCCGGGTTCAAGCGATTCTCCTGTCTTAGCCTCTCCAGTAGCATGCACCACCACACCTGGATAATGATTTTGTATTTTTATTAGAAACAGGGTTTCACCACGTTAGCCAGGCTGGTCTCAAGCTTCTGACCTCAGCTGATCTGCCCGCCTCAGCCTCCCAAAGTTCTGGGATTACAGGCATGAGCCACTAAAGTGAACTTTTAAGCAGTGGATTCCAACTAATAGTCATGTGGGTGAATTACTTAAGCTCTCTGACCCCATGTCATCTGTTTCTATGAATATCAGAAGTAAGGGCAGTGAAATAACCCACCCAAGATCATCCAACAAATGAACAGTGGGGCTGCCCCACTGTAAGCCCCTCAGAACCCATCTGGTTGTCAAATCCAGCAGCCCTCCACCCCCACCTCAGCCTGGCCATGATGGGCAGAACTCCTGGGTAGACGGGTGAAGCTTCTCATAGCCCCGTTTCCTTCCTTTGCTTCATTTTGTGCCTTTGTTTTCTGGCAACTGGTTGTCATCCATTTCCCGAGCACAGACCAGCACGGGATGCCAGTGCCCATACGGAGACCATCAGCTCCCAGAGCTGCCTTGGGGAAGAGCTGCCATAGGGAAGGTGCTGGTCCTGGCCACCCACAACAACAGAGTGTCCTTAACGATGAGGGGCACCTACTGGTTCATAACCTGGCTCTGTGGCTGGACAGAGCCCCTGGACGAAGGACTTCATCTCCATGGCTGCATTTTTCACAGCTGTCAAAAGGGACAGGGGAAATGGACCTCCCAGGAGTACTGGGACAGTAAAATGAAGCAACTCACGAGACAGCTTCTAGCACAGTCCCTGGAACTTAATTCTTAGTTGAACTTCCATTCTTTCTGTTTTGTTTTGTTTTTTTTGAGACACAGCCTTGCTCTGTCACACAGGCTGGAGTACAGTGGCACAGTCTCAGCTCATTGCAACCTCTGTCTCCTGGGTTCCAGTGATTCTCCTGTGTCAGCCTCCTGAGTAGCTGGGATTACAGGCGCCCCCACCCCACATCTGGTTAATTTTTGCATTTTTAGTAGAGACAGGGCTTCACCATGTTGGCCAGGCTGGTCTTGAACTCCTGACCCCAGGTGATCTGCCCGCCTCGGCCTCCCAAAGTGCTGGGGTTACAGGCATGAGCCACTGAGGCCAGCTGAACTTGCATTCTTTACCAAAAGACATTTAGTCAATCTCGAAGGCCTCTCATTTCAGATTCTGTCCAAGCCACATGAATCATTTTTTGGACTCGGCTGTCTCGCTCCTTTTCCTCGACGCTTTTATGTCTTTACAAAGTCTTCCCTCTGTACTTAAAGAGCACTCCCCAACAGTCTAGCCATCACCCTCAGGCCCACTATAAACTATACAGGGGGCCCAATTCAAAAGGCCCTCCTAAGCAGGGGGCTCCTTTCATTTGAAAACTGCTGTAGGCCAAGTGTAAATTCAAGATACTGTGCCTTTGCTTGTATATTTCCACTGTCTTCCAGCCTAAAACCCAGCCAGTCCTAACATTGACTGACTGCCCATGTATGTTATGTAAGATCCCATGCTGGGCAGGAATACTGAGATAAGTAAGACACAATCACACATCACTGGAAGCACCTCCAACAGAGAGAGCAACAGATGATTTCAGAATGACGTGTGTGCCTGTCTACAGAGACCCACTCTCAGGAGGGGAAACCTAATTCAGTTCCCAAGAACCTACCAGGTACCACCCTTCGAAGGAAGAATTGTCTCCACTTCACAGACCGACTTTCAAGGCCAAAGTCAGACAGCAAGGGCAGGACCAGGACCGGACCCCAGGTTTGGCTGACATCACTATCCCCCTATCGCAAGGAGGCAGAGGCCCCTTGAAGATGTCCTTTTGCATGAGCTCCAAAGTATCTACTAAACTTAGGTCATTATGGCTGAAAATGCATTTTTCCCCTCATCCTTGCAGCTGCTCTGTAAGTTTGGGCTGTAGTCTGATGTTCAGCAACACCAGTCCTAGCCAACTGCTGGCCAACAGATCACAGGGTTGTGACCCTTGGAATTGGAAGGTATTCTACACACAGTGTCTCTTCCAGGTGCTTTTTCTTGTAAACCATTAAACCACACAGCAACAGGCCAAGCGACAAAGCACTCAGTTACTTCACACGGTCATTCCTTCCCCCTCCTGCTTCGCCTGATGCAGAAGAATTTGTAGTCAAACTTGAGCATTATAAGAATATGCAACAGAAAGAATTAGAGAACTCAGCAATCCAAAAGCTGCCAAATGAGGGTTTTCTGCATTTTTGGGGGGTAATACAAAGCAGTTCCAAGAAAAGTGAAGTCACAGCCTCTGCAGCTTATTTTCAGTTCTTATAAAAGAGCCAGTGTCAAAGGGCAAGTGGCTCTGCCCCGGCACACAGACTCCACTGTCTGGCAGGGAGCGTGTGCTGATAAACTAGCTTGGATTTGGCACCAGAAACCCAAAACCTCTGACATGTTTTCATTTGGTAACATCAAGGAGGAAACACAAGCCGAAACAGTGAATTACTAACACTCAGAGAAACCACACAGCTCAGCTAACATGCTGGGGTGACACCCTTCCAGCACCGAGCCACCAGCAGTGTTGAAGGGACTGTCAGAAAAAACACAGTGGACTCCTTTTCCTCCTTTTTCCTCCTCTCCCACATTCCTGAGATGTGTTATCGCTCAGGCCACCATGTCAGCCCAACCAGCATTTTTCAGTGGACATTATTTACCAGAAGTTGGGTGAGGACGAACGGGGCAGGATACGGTACAGGTGCGTTTTGGCAGCTTGGGTCTGCTTTCTGGCATAGGAACAGGTTTCGCCACAGTAGGGCAGACTTCAGGTTAAGATCTCGGGAGTCTACCACGTAACCACCTCAGGGGCTACTACCGGGTGCCCCATAATAATTTTGTGAATAAGGTTTGCCTTTTTTTGAGACAGAATCTGACTTCATTATCCAGCCTGGGGTACAGTGGCTCGATCTCAGCTCACCAAAACCTCCGCCTCCTGGGTTCAAGAAATTCTCATGCCTCAGCCTCCACAGTAGCTGGGATTACAGGTGCATGCCACCATGACTGGCAAATTTTTTTCTATTTTTTAGTAGAGACGGGGGTCTCACTATGTTGCCCAGCTGGTCTCAAACTCCTGGCCTCCAGTAATCAGCCCACCTCGACCTCCCAAAGTGTTGGGATTACAGACATAAGCCACTGCACCCAGGCATAAAGTTTTAACCTAAAAATTCTGTAACAGAGATCTCATTGTCTGCACCAAAATTAAATTTCAATGTAATCAAAAGCAACTCATCAAGTGACCCAGCCAGGGAGAGTGCCCAAGGAGACAAGATGACCAAATGGAATGTGGTATCCCGGATGGGACCCTGGAACAGGAAAGGACATTAGGAATAACCCAAAGAAATCTGAATGAAGTACAGACTTGGGTTAATAAAAGCATCTCAATAATGGTTCATGAATTTTAACAAATGCACCATACTAATGTAAGAAGTTAATAATAGGGGAAGCTGGGTGCAGGTACATGGGAACACTTTGTACTATCTCTGCAATTTCACTCTGTGTGTGTGTGTGTGTGTGTGTGTGTGTGTGAGTGTGTGTGTGTATGTGTATAGACAAGCAAGAATATACTGATCCTCCCAACAATAATGATTTGGTGCCTACCAAGTGTCACATACCATGTAAAAGTGATCTACACGTGTCTTCATTTATCCCTCATACCAGTGCTATGAGCTGGACATAACCTGCATTTTACAGATAAAGAAACTGAAGAACAGAGAGGCTAGGTACCTTGCTCATAGTCACGTGGCAAGATTGGTGGCAGATAAAGGGCTCAAATTCAGGTTGACAGGACAGCAATATTGCCTCAAAAATCCCAAACTGTGAACATAAAACAGTTCAAAACAAGCTTCATGTGGGCAATGAAAACAAGGCACACTTTCCAATCTGCCCCGCTTTAAAAAGAAAATAATTTAAAAGCACAGCACAGGCCAGGCACAGTGGCTCACACTGTAATCCCAGCACTTCGGGAGGCCAAGGCAGTCGGATCATGAGGCCAAGAGATTGAGACCATCCTGGCCAACATGTTGAAACCCTGTCTCTATGAAAACTATATATTTTTTAAATTAGCTGGGCATGGCGGCTCGCACCTGTAGTCCCAGCTACTTGGGAGGTTGAGGCAGGAAAATCGCTTGAACCCAGGAGGTGGAGGTTGCAGTGAGTCAAGATCGCACCACTGCACTCCAGCCTGGCAACACAGCGAGACTCCATCTCAAAAAAAAAAAAAAAAAGCACAGCACACCCAAGACACTGATAACACTCAATGCTGGAGAGGATGTGGAACAGGAACTCCCCTTCATTGCTGGATAGAATGTAAAAGCAGTCTGCGCCGGGTGCGGTGGCTCAAGCCTATAATCCCAGCACTTTGGGAGGCCGAGGTGGGCAGATCACGAGGTCAAGAGATTGAGACCAACTGGGCCAACATGGTGAAACCCTGTCTCTACTAATACAAAAATTAGCTGGGCGTGGTGGCATGGACCTGTAGTCCCAGCTACACGGAAGGCTAAGGCAGAATTGCTTGAACCTGGGAGGCGGAGGTTGCAGTGAGCTGAGATCAGGCCACTACCCTCCGGCCTGGTGCCTGGCGACAGAGCAAGACTCTGTCTCCAAAAATAGTAATAATAATGTAAAAGCAGTCTGGCAGTTTCTACAAAGCTAACCATAGGTTTGCCATAGGGCCCAGCAATTGCACTCCTAGACATTTACTCCAATGAGCTGGAAACGTAATGCCCACACAAAATCTGGGCATGAATGTTTACAGCAGCTCTATTCATAGTTATCAAAGATTGGAATCAAGTAAAATGTCCTTCAACTGGTGGATTAGATAAAACTATGATACATCCATACAATGCAACATTATTCAGTGACAAAAAGAAATGAGCTGGCTGGGTGTGGTGGCTCATGCCTATAATCCCAGCACTTTGGGAGGCCAAGGCAAGAAGATGGCTTGAGCCCAGGAATTCGAGCTCAGGAGTTCCTGCCTGTAGTCCCAGCTACTCAGGAGGCTGAAGTGGGAAGACTGCTTGAGCTTGGGAGGTTGCAGCTGCAGTGAGCCATGATCGTGCCACTGTACTCCAGCCTGGGTGACCGGGCAAGGCCCCATCTTAAAAAAAACAAAAACAAAACACCTCAAATAAATAATAAATAAATAAATAAGCTGGGTGTGGTGGCACACAGCTGTAATCCCAGCTACTCAGGAAGGTGAGGCAGAAGAATCACTTGAACCCAGGAAGCGGAGGTTGCAGTGAGCAGATATTGCACCATTGTACTCCAGCCTGGGTGACAGGGTGAGATTCCTTCTCAAAAAAAATAAAAAAAAGTCCCTAAGGAATACTTCATGTTTCTATCTCATAATAAACATGGGCATTTATTTAAAAAAAGAGAAAAAGAAAGCTAATAAGCTGCAGAAAGACCTGGAGGAGTTCAGACACAGTGGCTCACATCTGTAATCCCAGCACTTTGGGAGGTTGAAGTGGGAGAATTTCTTGAGCCCTGGACTTTGAGACCAGCCTGGGCAACATGGCAAAATCCTGTCTCTACAAAAAATTAACCAGGCATGGTGATGCACACCTGTAGTCTTAGCTACACAGGAGACTGAGATGGAAGGATCACCGGAGCCTGAGAAGTTGAGGCTGCAGTCAGATGCGACTGTGCCCTTGCACTCCAGCCTGGGTAAGAGTGAGACTGTCTTAAAAAAAGAAAAGAAAATGGAGGAATCTTACATGCACAACAAATGAAATAAGCCAGTTCGAAAAAATTACATACTGTATGATCCAACTATATGATATTCTGGAAAAGGCAAAGCTGAAAAACAAAGACGAGTGATAATCAGGATTGGAGGGAGGGGTGGACAAGGAGAACCCAGAGGATTTTTAGGGCAGTGAAACTATTCTGGATGATACTTAATGTAGATACACGTTATTATGCATTTGGCAAAATCCACAGAATCTATAAGAGGAAGAATGAAGCCTAATGTAAACTAGACTTTAGTTAATAAAAATGTAACGTTGGCTTATTAAATGTATCATCCAAATAAAAGATGTTCACAGTTGGAAAAACTGGGAGAGTAGGGTGTGAGTGTGGAGTATATGGGAACACTAGTTTCTGCTCCATTTTTCTGAAAACCTGAAGATCTGGTTTTTTTAAAGTCTATTTAAAAAAAAAAAAAACCCCATACAGCATATTAAACAATTTATTAGAACTAGAATATCAGTAATCCTGGTGAAAGTCTACAACCATGTCAAAACATAACCTAACTCCCTTGATATGTACAATCTCAAAAAATCAGGCATGGGTACTAAGCAGACAGCAAAAATCCAACATTCAAATCACAGCAAAGTCATTCCATACAAAAAGACAAAAGAACTCTAAACCAGGAGGCTTGTGTCTCTCCCAAAGTTATGAAGTGGAAGTTTAGCTAAGGCCTGAAAGGCATCCTTAAGCTTTTTTTTTTTTTTTGAGACGGAGTTTCGCTCTTGTTACCCAGGCTGGAGTGCAATGGCGCAATCCCGGCTCACCGCAACCTCCGCCTCCTGGGTTTAGGCAATTCTCCTGCCTCAGCCTCCTGAGTAGCTGGGATTACAGGCACGTGCCACCATGCCCAGCTAATTTTTTACATTTTTAGTAGAGATGGGGTTTCACCATGTTGACCAGGATGGTCTCGATCTCTTGACCTCGTGATCCACCCGCCTCAGCCTCCCAAAGTTAATCTTGATGTTTTTCTTTTCAACAAGAAATTCTGAAAACGTCTCAACATTTCTGAGTGATGAAAGTAGGTATCACCTTCTCTAGCCAAGGGAAATGGATAGAGTGGTATCTAAGTGTTTGAGTGGTGTCCAAAGCAGAAAGGGAGCTGTTGTCTTTCTGGGGCCACCGTGCCTGCTGTTAGGAAATGCCATTTGACTTGCAAACTGGTTATGGTAGTTGCTGATGAAGAAGATGAGGAGCCATGTCATTCCTTTTTTACACAGTCTGTCTTCCTGCCCATAGCCACACTTCAATCACCACAGGCAATGACTAAGATAAATTTTGCATCATAAAACAGGGACGCAGCAGTAATGGAAAAAGTATCATCAGGCATAAAATTTGGAAAATGCAACATGAGACCTCTGTGTCCAAGAGAAAAAGAGAGAGAATTAACACACACACACACACACACACCAGGAAAACAAAAAGCATCTGCTTTTCATCAGCAAACACAGGCAAAGCAAGGGGCAGCAGAGGCTGTCACTGAAGTATCCCAGGATTTAAACATTCCTACATTCGGACTCCTTGGTCAGCCAAAGCAAGGCTCTCTGAGAAACTTTTGAAAAACACGCATTGAAAAATGTCCATGAAATCCACGTCATTATAAGCTTCTAAATTGTTCCAGGATTTTGGCTGTTTTTAATGACAGTTCCAACATCATCTAAGGAATATTCCTGTGTAGATCTTCCACTTCTAGTTCCCACATACTTTCATGGATGGGATTATCAGAAAGGTCTGTCATCTTCACAGCCTGCAGGCATGGCTCGGGGCTGCAGGCCTGCACCACTCCCATCACCATCACATACTTTCCTAGACAAAGGAAGAAAAGCCCATAGTAATATTCTCTTTTCTTTTTCTTTTGAGATAGTCTCACTCTTGCCCAGGCTGGAGTGCAGTGACGTGATCTCCACTCCTTGCAACCTCCACCACCTGGGTTTAAGCGACTGTTGTGCCTCAGCCTCCTGCGTAGCTGGGATTACAGGTGCCGCCACCACACCTGGCTAATTTTTGTATTCTTAGTTGACACAAGGTTTCACCATGTTGGCCAGGCTGGTCCTGGAACTCCTGTCCTCAGGCGATCCACCCACCTAGGTCTCCTAAAGTGCTAGGATTATAGGCATGAGCCACCGTGCCCAACCATCTTCTTTGGTCTCTGATTTTACTAGACAAAACAAAACTGTCACATAAACTGTAATCATGCCCGAGGAATGGAGACGCTTCTGTCAGAGTGTAAGTTACAATCAGACAGGCTGCAATGAGGCAGGGCAGAAAACCTCAGCTTTCCTCTAATCCCGTTCCTTACTCAATGCTACAGAGTATGTGACTGGTCTCTGTGCACAGGATGTATCCTCCTTCTGCAGACACCCTCTGACAGTTACCAAGCAAATCCAATTTTCCCTCCACATTGCCAAAAAGGCTAGGCAGGCAGCCCCTGCCCCACTGTTTCAACTGCTGGGACCTATCCCTGCCACCTCAGCACATACAAGCAAATCCACACAAGCGCAGGCTGCCACTGGATGATCTAATGATATATTAACTGTGACTCGCTTCCCATTCCCTTAGGAAAGTGACTCTCCTTCAAAGCAAAACTTGGCCAGGCTCAACCACACAAAACCCAATTACGTAAAAGAAAACTCCAAACACTGCAAGAAGGGCAGGCCTGGTGCCAGCCCCGCTGCCTGCCCCTGTGAGGCTGCTTTCATTGCACTGCAGTTGGGGCCAGGAGCTCTGATGGAAGGAAGCCAGGCAAGCTGACCCCTGATCCCACTGTTCAACTCCAGGTAGGATGTGCTCAGGTTTCTCAGAGAACACCTCCCCACATTCCACTTGGGTCCCTCCGTGAGAGGCTGGTTCTGAAAATACACTTGCTGTCCCCTCTGAATGGGCCTAAAGTGCAAACCCACAGAAGTAGAACTGAAGGCAGAGGAAGAGAAGAACAAGCCCAAGGACATTCCGACCAGGAGAGGGAACAGGAGCTCTACTAGGAAGGCACACACAGCCAGCCGGATGAGCTCAAAGGCATGCGATGAGACAAACTGGCCCTGTAAGTTCTACCCACACCCTCTCCTAGCTCTCCCCTCTGTCCCTCCCTCTCCTTCCCGCATCCCCACCCCCTAGTTGCCATGACCACTCCAATGGTTCCCAGCCCATGTTCTGCCAGCTTCCTCCACTTCAAAACAATCCCCACCCTACTGCTGCAGTCAACATTCTGGAATCCACCTCCAGAACTCATTTGACTGCAGCATGATCTAGGCAAGCATGGTTTCTCTGCTTCTCCTGCAGACAAAGAGCAGCTTGAGGACAGGGAGAGCTTCTCATTCAACTCAGCATCTTCAGCACCTTAGGTTTATGGAAAAAAACTCCTGGATGTTCCAGAGGAAGAGGCAGTGGAGGAACAGCACTAGAGCAGCACTACAGTGAGAAGAGTTCAAGGCCACCTTGAAGCAGGCAGGTCCTTCCAGCCACTGAGGCTCATCAGGATAGAGCCCTCCTTCCTTCCACCGCTGTCCCAGGCTCCCCAAATGCATGGGGCTCTATCCCCTCCAAGCCTTTCCATGTCCTTTCCAACAACACAGGCTGTTCCATGGAGCTGCAAAATCTTCTGCCACTGCACCCAGACAGAGGGTGCCCAACTGTCCCAGTTTTAACACTGAAAACCCCACGTCCGAGGACCCTCTCAGTCCCAGGCAACCCCAGAAGGTTGGTCCTTACAGGTAACTCCAGTGCATCCTTCAGGACTGCCTCTTCCAGGAAGCCTTCCTGAGCCCTCAAGCCTGGATCAGCTGTCCCTCTTCTGCACCACCTGGCTCTTGACTGTAATGTTACTTTGTGTTTTAGTGGCCTGCTTACC
This sequence comes from Saguinus oedipus, assembly GCA_031835075.1. Taxonomy (NCBI): domain Eukaryota; kingdom Metazoa; phylum Chordata; class Mammalia; order Primates; family Cebidae; genus Saguinus; species Saguinus oedipus. The sequence goes on from CM063177.1 coordinate 54,594,616, forward strand.
TCCCTGCCTCCCTGCCTGAAGGCAGTGACTCCATTTTGTCAAGCTGGACTTGGTATTACTTAACATGAGGAAATGGCATGGCCCCTGCCAGCTGGCATTCAGGCCAGTGGGTATGTCAGACAAGTTCACCAATGCCCATTGGTCCAAACAATGAAGTATATTCCAGATGCCAGGCTTATATCAGGGCTGATACCAGACAGGAGACTGTCCCAGCCTGCCTGCAAGGGGCTTTGCCTGCAAGCTGACACACCAAGCAGCATAGGTTATGTGCTGGGCAAAGGCTAAGGGAAAGGGTTGGCAAACGTTTTCTGTAAAGGGCCAGACAGTAAATATTTTGAGCTTTTCCCACCAGAGGGTCTTTGTCCCAGATACTCAACTCTAGCTGTAGTGGGACACTGGCTGAGGCATTCTGTAAATTACGAATGTATTCCAATAAAACTTTACTTATGGTGGGCGTGGTGGCTCACACCTGTAATCCCAGCACTTTGAGAGGCCAAGGCAGGTGGATCACCTGAGGTGGGAGTTCAAAATCAGCCTGATCAACATGGAGAAACCCCATCTCTACTAAAAATACAAAAAAATCAGCCAGGCATGGTGGCGTATGCCTGTAATCCCAGCTACTTGGGAGGCTGAGGCAGGAGAACTGCTTGAACCCAGGAGGCGGAGGGTGCAGTGAGCCAAGATCGTGCCATTGCATTCCAACCTGGGCAAAAAGAGTGAAACTCCATCTCAAAAAAAAAAAAACTTTACTTATGGACACTGATGCTTGAATTTCATATACTTTTCACATGTCATGATTTTACTTTCAACCATTTAAAAATGTAAAAACTCGCCAGGCGCAGTGGCTCATGCCTGTAATCCCAGCACTTTGGGAGGCGAAAGTGGGCAGATCACTTGAGATCAGGAGCTCAAGACCAACCAGTCTGGCCAACATGATGAAACCCTGTCTCCACTAGAACTACAAAAATTAGCCGGACATGGTGGTGCACGCCTGTAATCCCAGCTACTCAGGAGGATGAAGCACGAGAATCACTTGAATCTGGAAGGCAGAGGTTGCAGTGAACTGTGACTGTGCCACTGCACTCCAGCCTGAGACACAGAGCGAGACCCTGTCTCAAAAATAAAAATAATAGGAATAAATAAAAGTTTAAAAAGCATTTTTAGTTCACAGGACATGTGAAAAGAGGAGGCCTGTCATTTGCTGACCCTGTACTAGACCAGCGCTGGGGCTGAGGGCAGACAGAGGGAAGGCTGAAGGGCAAGGCGGTGGGGGGAGGGAGCAGGAGCATGTTCTGTACCCTCACTATGAGCCAGGCACAGTATTAAAGTAGTTGTTTACTTACTGAATGTACACAACAGGCAGGAATGATTAGCTCCTTTTTACAAGAGTACAAATCCAGAAGAGTTAACAAAAGTGCTCCAGGCAGCTCAGCTGGGAAGGGGTGGAGCCAGGAATTCACCTAAGCCTGAGTCCAAAGCAGCTCAGGCCAGACCACTGACCTAACTGCCTCTAGTTAAGACTTCAAGACTGAGCAGGAAGGTCCCTTAGGAATGAAGTGATCTTGGCCTGATCTCCCAGGGAAGGGAGCCCAGGGTCTCATGTATCCTCAGACCTCCTCAGCTTAGATCTCACATCCTCTAGAAGCCTCTGAGGGCCACTCAGCACCTTGTACATCCTCATGGGTCCCCCAGGGATCAGCGATCCTCTGGGACAGATGCTCACTGCCTATCTCCCAGCAGGCTTTCTCTGGGTCTCCACTGCAGCCCAGCACTACACATGGGGGGCTGATGTATAACACCTGCTCCATTGACATCTCAGTGAACAAGTGAGATGGATGTCCACTGCCTGTTACTCTAGACAATTGGTTCTTGGAGCACTTACGTGTCAGGCACTGGGCTAGATGCTGAGGATACAGTTGTCAGGACCACACAGCTGTGGCCTTCCAGAAGCTCAGCCTGGCCCAGTGGTTCTCAAAATATGGCCCCCAAACAACAGGCATGGTGGTGCAGGCCTGTAGTCCCAGCTACCCAAGGAGGCTGAGCAGGAGGATTGCTTGAGCTCAAGGCCAGCCTGGGCAACACAGTGAGTCCCCTATCTCAAATAAACAAAACATTTTAAAAAGTCCAAAGTAGACCAGCAGCATCAGCCTCACCTGGGAGCTGGTTAGAAATGCAATTTCCAGCCCCCCCTGGATCTTGTGACTCAGGAACCCTGAGGATGGAGCCCCAGCCATCCCAGCTTTAGCAAGCCCTCCAGGAGAGACATACAAGCTCAAGTTTGAGCATCAGTGGCTTAAAAGAGGAAGCAGGCAGGGCGTGGTTGCTCATGCCTATAATCCCAGCACTTTGGGAGGCAAAGGAGGGCAGATCATTTGAGGCCAGGAATTCGAGACTAGCTTGGCAAACATCGAAACCCAGTCTCTGCTAATAAAAATAAATAAATAAATAAATAATACAAAAATTAGCCAGGTGTGGTGGCATATGGCTGTAATCCCAGCTACTCAGGAGGCTGAGGCATGAGAATTACTTAAATCAGGGAGGTAGAGGCTGCAGTGAGCCGAGGTCGTGCCACTGCACCCCAGCCTGGGTGACAGAGTGAGACTCCGTCTCAAAAAAAAAAAAAAAAGAGGCAAACGTGTGAGCTCCAGCCCAGGACAGTTCAGTGAAGGAGCAGTACAGGAGGGTCTCCCGTTCCTAGGGGTTAGGGAGGACTGAGGAAGGTACATTTGAGATGAGACGTTAAGGATGAGCAGAAGTTCCCAGGAGAGTATTTCCCAAAACTTGATAGCAAACAAGGAAATCAGTTGGGGGAGGGGCTTATGACAAATGCAGGTGCCGGGGTCCCTCCCCAGAAGATTCCTACTAGGAGGTGGAAGAATCCTAGGAATCTGTATTCGCTAAAGGGACTGCAGGTGATGCTTAGCATCAGATCAACTTGACCGAGGAGAGACCGGAGCAAGGGTACCCAGGCAAGAACCCGCAGGGGCAGAGGCCAGGAGGTAGGGCAGCACCGCCGCGCCCCGCCCCCTTTCGACTGTCAAGACCGGGTTTAAAGAATCTGGCCTCGGCAACTTCTCGGCTGACAGCAGGGAAGAGGGAACCCAGTGAGGCCCGGGCATTACCTGGGACGAGGCAGGGTCGCCCGCGCGGCACCCGCTCCAAGCCGCGGACCGAGAAGGCCCCGCTCGGGTCCCGCAGCCTGGCCTCGCCGCGGTCCGCCATCACCACCGTGCCCTGCATCCACACGACCGCCAGCTCCAGCGGCCCGCGGCCCGCCGCCGCCCGAGACAGGCGCCACGCGCCTGGGCCGCCCTCCGCATCTCGCCGCAGCTGCTCTGCCAGCACCTTGAGTGGCGGCGACCTAGGCAGCCGCACCGCCGTGGGGCCGCCTGAGAACGAGTCCGCAGCGGCCGCCATTCCTCCGTGTCGCTGCTTTCCCGCCAACTTTGAGAAGCAGCGTAGCCCGGCCGCAGCCACCAATCAGGAGCGCGCTAGCAGAGCCGACCAATAGTCGACGTCAGAAGGCGGGACCACCTGGCGGAGTAGCTCTTGCTATCAGCCAGGAGTGCGCATGCGTAGAAAAAAGTAAATAAATGCCGAAAGTCGTATATAATACTAAAGAAACGTCCTCAAGTTACGAATGAATGGAAGAAATGGATTAAATTAGAATAAATAAGGGAAGACAGCGAGGCAAAGAACTTCCTCTTTCTGGCCAGGCCCGGTGGCTCATGCCTGTAATCCCAACACTTTGGAAGGCTGGGGTGGGCGGATCACCAGAAGTCAGGAGTTCAAGACCAGCCTTATCAACATGGTGAAACCCCGTTTCTAACAAAAATAATAAAAATAAAGAACGTGATTATTCATTTTCACATTGCCTTGTTTTGAGGTTAGTAAATACTGAAACGAATGAAAAGCCCATGTGTATTGGGAGTGATCAAGAATCCAGTCAGGAGATAAGGCTGGTGAGGGAGATGGGAACAACTGGAAAACTTGCCCTTTCTTTTATTATTATTTTCATTTATATTTTAATAGCATCAAATAATTTTAAGGTTAACAAAATATATTGCTATTTTTCACAAAAGAAATGCACATTTATTGTAAAAAGAAAATAGAAAAGGAAAAAATGTAGAATAAGAAAATAATTGTAAAAACTGCTTATAGATACCCACTGTTAATTTTGGGGTGTATTAGCCTCCAAGTTTTAAAGTGTAAGAGTGTGTGTGTGTGTGTGTGTGTGTGTATTTTATTGAGACAGGGTCTCATTCTGCTGCCCAGGATGGAGTGCAGTGGCACAATAATGGCTCACTACAGCGTCCACCCCCTGGGCTTAGGTGATTCTGCCACCTCAGCCTCCTGAGTATCTGGGACTACAGGTGTGCACTGCCACGCCCAGCTAGTTTTTGTATTTTCGTAGAGACAAGGTTTTGCCATGTTGCCCAAGATGATCTTGAACTCCTGGGATCAAGCAATCCTCCCTCCTTGGCCTCTCAAAGTGCTGGGATTACAGGTGTGAGCCGTCACGCCTGGCTTATTACTGATATAAAAAGATTGTTTTGTATATTGTTTGCACTTAATAATGAGCATCTTTCCATATCAGCAAATATCCATCTGCTTCCTCTTGAATGACTGCATAATACTCGATTTGTCTCATCACATATTAAACCAATATCCCATAGTTGGACATTAAGGCTATTTCCAATTTTTCGCTTTATAAATACAGCCACTGTGGACCTACTTAAAAGCTAAATCTTTGTGCAAATCTTTCAAATAAAATTCCCAGAAATTTCTCCCTAAAAACTGGATGCTCCCAGTCAGCAAAGTTCACAAATCCTAAATCAGGCAATAAAAAAAGTCAACGTCAGTTCTTAAGAGAGACTTTGGGGGCAGGACACGATGGCTCACACCTGTAATCCTAGCACTTTGGGAGGCCGAGGTGGGCAGATGACCTGAGGTCGGGAGTTTGAGACCAGCCTGACCAACATAGAGAAAACCCGTCTTTACTCAATAAAATAAAATAAAATAAGAAATAATATAAAATAAAAGGGAGAGAGAGAGACTTTGAATTCCCAGGGCCTCCTGCAATACCAGGCATTCAGAGAGTGTTCAGCAAGAACTTGAATTGTTGTTGTTGTTGTTGCTGTTGTTGTTGAGACAGAGTCTCACTCTGTTGCCCAGGCTGGAGTGCAGTGGCACAATCTCAGCTCACTGCAACCTCTGCCTCCTGGGTTCAAGCGATTCTCCTGCCTCAGCCTCCTGAGTAGCTGGGACTACAGGCTCACGCCACCACACTCAGCTAATTCTTATATTTTTTAGTAGAGACGGGGTCTCACCATATTGGCCAGACTGGTCTCGAAATCCTGACCTCATGATCCACCCACCTCGGCCTCCCAAAGTGCTGAGATTACAGGTGTGAGCCACTGCACCCAAACAAGAGTTTGATTTTTATAAAATTGAGGCAGACCCTGTTGTAAGAACTTTGTAGGAAGTGTCCCATGTACCCCACAGACCCTGAGAAAACTCTGTTCTACCCAGGTGAGGAAACTGAGGCTTAAGGAAGCTAGGTGGCTTGACCATAAACTCTCAGTAGCCTCTATGAGGTTTTGGCCTCTACACCTAATATGGTTTAGCTGTCTTCCCACCCAAATCTCATTTTGAATTGTACTTCCCATAATTCACACAAATCGTGGGAAGGACCCTATGGGAGGTAATTGAATCATGGGGTTGAATACCCCCATGCTGTTCCTGTGATAGTAAGTTCTCACAAGATTTGATGTTTTTGTAGGGGGCTTTTCCCCTTTTGCTCAGCACTTCTCCTTCCTGCTGCCATGTAAAGAAGGACATGTTTGCCTCCCCTTCTGCCATGATTCTAAGTTTCCTGAGACCTCTCCAGCCCTGAAGAACTGTGAGCCAATTAAACCTCTTTTCTTTATAAATTACCCTGTCTTGGGAGGGTCTTTATAACAGCATGAAAACAGACTAACATAACACCTCAACCCTGACCTCAAACGAACCAGGCTACTGAGTTGAGAAGGGAGCAGGAACATTAACCAAGAGAGAATGCAACCGGTTCATGCCTGGTGGGTCCTCACTGACCTTCCCCCAAGGCACCTTAAGGCCAGAGAAGTGATGGGGAAAGGAGTGAGGGTGAAGGCAGAAGTTCCTAGGCTTCTTGTCTGGGCCTGAGAATTCCCCATTATTCCCTTGGCCTCCAGATTCCCTGCGCCCGACAAGCCCAACACTGTGTTGCTGGCAGAGTGATCTTTTCAAAACACAAGTCTGAGCATATCAGCACTGGGTTTATAACACCTTGATGGTATAATCCATACATCTGGAATGTGAGCATTCCCGGCAGAGGGAACTGCACATGGAGGGCCCAGACGGAAGAGGAAGCCAGAAGCATGTAGCAAACTGCCAGTAGTTAAGAATGGCTGGGACGCAGAGTAGAAATGGAGGACTGGGGATAGATGAGTCTGGCCCTACACAACTTCATTTCTTATCCCCATTTTACAGATGATGAAGCTGAGGATCAGGCCAATGATAACGGCTACTGAGTGGTAGAGTTAGAACTTAAACCCGAATCCATCTGACCCCAAACTTCACGTATCTCGAAACACAGGCTCCATCTCACTGTTCACACTCTTGCCCACCTCGACCCACCAAAGGTGCTTCCAGATCTTTGCTTGTGCTGTTCTCTGACATGCCTTCTCCTCAATTGCTCTCAGTTGAAACCTGGCACAGTCATCAAGTAAAGAGGGACATGTTTGCTTCCCCTTCTGCCATGATTCTAAGTTTCCTGAGGCCTCCCCAGCCCTGGGGAACTGTAAGTCAATTAAACCTCAACCTCTTTCCTTTATAAATTACCCAGTCTTGGGAAGTTCTTTTTTTTTTTTAATTAAAGAAAAAAAATGTTTTAATATAAAGACGGGATTTCACATGTTGGTCAGGCTGGTCTTGAACTCCCGACCTCAGGTGATCCACCCGCGTTGGCCTCCAAAGTGCTTGGATTACAGGCATGAGCCACCATGCCTGGCTGGGAAGTTCTTTATAACAGTGTGAGTATAGACTAATACAACACCTCAACCCTGACCTATAAAGTAACCCAGCTCCTGGGCTGAGAAGGGAGCAGAAACATCATCAAGTGGCTGCTCACCAGCAAGACCTCTCCTATTCAGGGAGCCTTTCTTGAGCTCCACCACTGGAATTAACCTCTTCCTTCCAGACCAGTTTGCTGGTGCCCCTAATTCAGTTTCCCAACCTCAGTTCTACTGACATATGGGGCCGGATAATCTTTGTCATGGGGGCTGTGCTGTGCACTGTAGGACACTGGGCAGTATCCCTGCTCTCCACCCACTAGGCACCGTGGCACCCTCCTCAAGTTGCAACAACCAAAATATGTCTTCAGACATTGCCAGTGTCCCCTAGGGTGCTAAATCACCTCTATAGAGAACCACTGTCCTAAGCTACAATACTCACTGATAAATAGTTGAGTCTGTGTCTGTCTTACCAGTAAAGCCTGGGGTCTCAAACTAAGTTGTCAGCAGCAGACAGACGGGTAACCCTGGTCTGAGCCAATAACCATTGGCTGAGTGTGATGGTCCCCTTTGCCGTGACATCAGAAGGCCAGTTTGTCATGCACTGTTGCTAGATCTGATTTTTCAAGGCATTTTCTTTTTTTGTTTTTGTTTTAAACAGAGTCTTACTCTGTTGCCCAGGCTGGAGTGCAATGGCATGATCTCAGCTCACTGCAACTTCCGCTTCCCAGGTTTAAATGATTCTCCTGCCTCAGGCTTCCAAGCAGCTGGGACTACAGGCAACTGCCACCATGCCTGGGGAACTTGTCATATTTTTAGTAGAAATGGGGTTTCCACTATGTTGGCCAGGCTGGTCTCGAACTCCTGACTTCAGGTGATCTGCCCTCCTCAGCCTCCCAAAGTGCTGGAATTACAGGTGTGAGCCACCGTGACTGGCTCAAAACATTTCCATGTATAATCTCCATGTTTTAAAAAAAAAATGCTGGCAATGAATTTGATTCTAAAATAAAGGAACAATCAGAAACCATGTGCCCCTGAAAGTCATCCGTGGAATGACTCTCGCCCGTGGGCTGCCAATCTGCAAATTCTAGAATGTGAGTTCTGCTCAGGCACCAAGGCAGCCTGCGTGTTCACTAATTTGCAGCTCCTTAAATCTACAAAATACCCAAGGGGCTATAGTGTTTCACCAGCTCCAGGAGTTGCAAAATCAGCATCATAAATTACAGTCATGGGCAGACAACTGCGGTCTGTTGACACATCTTGGGCGAGCCTCCCTTCCAGAGAGGATTATCCCCCACCCCCCACACCACAATCCATCACCCTCATGCTGAGGCCTGAAGCAACCCCCTGTGCCAGCTTCCCCGAGCCCCAGCTTCCCAGTGAGATCAAAGATCTTAGAAAGGGGTTTCCTGCCACCTGCACCAGTGAGGACAATGGTAACATGGGAGGAACTGTAGTCCTTGGCGTTACTCTCAACCCGCCCGTTCACCAGTTCCCAGGCCAATCAGGCTGAAATGCTTCTGGTTTCCAGAAACAAAGAACCCTACTGTCCTAAGAAAACGGGTTGTTCTGGGCCGGGCGCAGTGGCTCATGCCTGTAATCCCAGCACTTTGGGAGGCCGAGGTGGGCGGATCATCTGAGGTCAGGAGTTTGAGACCAGCCTGGCCAACATGGTGAAAACCTGTCTCACTAAAAATACAGAGTTTAGCTGGGCGTGGTGGCACATGCCTGTAATTTCAACTACTCAGGAGGCTGAGGCAGGAGAATTGTTTGAACCCAGAAGGCAGAGGTTGCAGTGAGCCGAGATCGCACCACTGCACTCCAGACTGGCACCTGGCAACAGAACAAGACTCTGTCTCAAAAAAAAAAAAAAATCAATAATTTAGAGATTTTAAGTGTCCAAAAGAGATTTTCAAATGTAAATATATTAGTAGTTACAGATGAGATTTTTAGGAAACCTCTTCCATGCCTGCCTCCTGTTGTAACTGTTGTATCATCTTTTCTTCCAGCTGCTTTCCTTTGCCTGCAAGAGGGGTCAAGATGAGTTTTGCCTGACTTCCTTGATGTCCTGAACTTTCTGTAGTCCTTTTTCTTTGATTTGTTCATTATAAATTTAGTCTGCAATTGTTTGATCTTTGCATCTGTCTTCGCTGCATCAGTAATTTTATTCTTCAGTTCTTGCTGGTATTTGACAGGTTCATTTCTATATTTTTCAAATTCGAATGAATTATCCACTGTAAACTCATTATTCTCAGTTGCTTTACTGAATACTTTAGTACACCTAACCTTTCGAGAACTGCACTTCTAAAGTTTTTATGACATTTGGATTCACGCAATCTGAACACCATGCAGTAGCTGCAGATGAACACCGTGATGTGACCAGGGTGGATTGGCTCTGAAAGACACTAACACTTCTCAGTACGCATGCTGAGCTCGCATGGGCCTCCACTGACCAAACATGGAGCTAGAGAGGAAGTCAAGAGGTATCTTGGAATTCCACATTCTGACCTTGTCATTCTTGAAGGAAAAGGATGCATTAATTTCTGGATAATTCAGAAAAAAAAAAAAACTTGCAATCTTTCCAGTTAGTTGTTAAACAATTCTGTTGATCAAATTTCTGAATTAACCTTTCTGAATTCATGGGTTTCCGAAACTGGCCTTAAGCAAAAGTCTGAAGCCTAGGCTGGGCCCCAAGTAACCCAGCCCAGGAAGACTTGGAGTGTCCTACAGTTGTTTTTCAACTTAGGGGAAATAACAGGTTCCACTAAATCCCGAAAAGATTTTTTTTTTATATAAAAAGGGCTTGATATACTAGGTTAGACTCCCAAGACAATTCCACATTTTACTCAGGAGGCTTTAAAAAGTTTTGTCTTATGGATAAATGGTAGCTGTTTTCACTGGTAGCATCATTACCCCCATCCCTTACTAGAGTTTATACAGGAGGCTGTATACTCTTCCAGATATTATCCAGGAAAACTTCCCCAACCTAGCAAGGCAGGCCAATATTCAAGTCCAGGAAATACAGAGAACACCACAAACATATTCCTCAAGAAGAGCAACCCCAAGGCACAGAATCACTAGATTCACCAGGGTTGAAATGAAGGAGAAAATGCTAAGGGCAGCCAGAGAGAAAGGTCAGGTTACCCACAAAGGGAAGCCCATCAGACTCACAGCAGATCTCTCAGCAGAAACCCTACAAGCCAGAAGAGAGTGGGGGCCAATATTCAACATCTTAAAGAAAATAACTTTCAACCCAGAATTTCATATCTAGCCAAACTAAGCTTCATAAGTGAAGGAGAAATAAAATCCTTTACAAACAAGCAAATACTCAGAGATTTCATCACCACCAGGCCTGCTTTACAAGAGCTCCTGGAAGAAGCACTAAACAGAAAGGAACAACCAGTACCAGCCACTTCAAAAACATACCAAATGTAAAGAGCATCAACACAATAAAGAAATTGCATCAACTAACAGGTGAAACAGCCAGCTAGCATCAAAATGGCAGTATCAAATTCACACATAACAATATTAACCTTAAATGTAAATGGACTAAATGCCCAAATCAAAAGACACAGACTGGCAAATTGGATAAAAAGTCAAAACCCATCAGTGTGCTATATCCAGGAAACCCATCTCACATGCACAAAGGCTCAAAGGATACACAAAGGCTCAAAATAAAGGGATGGAGGAAGATTTACCAAGCAAATGGAGAGCAAAAAAAGGCAGGAGTTGCAATTCTCATCTCTGATAAAATAAACTTTAAACCAACAAAGATCAAAAGAGACAAAGAAGGACATTACATAATAGTAAAAGGATCAATGCAACAAGAAGAGCTAACGATCCTAAATATATACACACCCAATACAGGAGCACACAGATACATAAAGCAAGTTTATAATGACTTACAAAGAGACTTAGACTCCCATACAATAACAGTGAGAGTTTTACACCCCACTGTCAATATTAGACAGATCAACGAGACAGAAAATTAACAAGGATATTCAGAACTTGAACTCAAGCCTGGACCAAGCAAACCTAATAGACATTTACGGAACTCTCCACCCCAAATCCACAGAATATACAGTCTTCTCAGCACCACATCATACCTACTCTAAAACTGACCACATAATTGGAAGTAAATCACTCAGCAAATGCAAAAGAACAGAAATCATAACAAACAGTCTCTCAGACCATAGTGCAATCAAGTCAGAACTCAGAATTCAGAAACTAACTCAGAACCACACAGCTTCATGGAAACTGAAAAACTGGCTCTTGAATGTTGACTGGATAAACAATGAAATTAAGGCAGAAATAAAGACATTCTTTGAAACCAACGAGAACGAAGACACAATGTACCAGAATCTCTGGGACACATTTAAATCAGTCTCTAGAGGAAAATATATAGCAATAAATGCCCACATGAGAAGAAAGGAAAGATCTAAAATCGACACCCAATCATCAAAATTGAAGGAGCTAGAGGAGAAAGATCAAAAAAACTCAAAATCTAGCAGAAGACAAGAAATAACCAAGATCAGAGCAGAACTGAAGGAGATATAGACAGAAAAAAAACCTTCAAAAAATCAAATCCAGGAGCTGGTTTTTCGAAAAGATCAGCAAAATAGACCACTAGCCAGATTAATAAAAAAAGAGACAGAGAAGAATCAAATAGATGCAATAAAATGATAAAGGGGATAAGTCACCACAGATTCCACAGAAATACAAACCAACAGCAGAGATTATTACAAACAACTCTGTGCACGTAAACCAGTAAACCTGGAAGAAATGGATAAATTCCTGGACATTTATCCAGGAAGGAGTTGAAACCCTGAGCATTCCCTTTGAAATCCAGCACTAGACAAAGATGCCCTCTCTCACCACTCCTATTCAATATAGTACTGGAAGTTCTAGCCAGAGCACTCAGGCAAGAAAAAGAAATAAAGAAAGGAGGAAGTCAAATTGTCTCTATTTGCAGACAACATGATTGTATATTTAGAAGACCCCATCGTCTCAGCCCAAAATCTCCTGAAACAGATAAGCAACTTCAGCAAAGTCTCAGGATACAATATCAATGTGCAAAAATCATAAGCATTCCTATACACCAACAACACACTTAAAGAGAGCCAAATCAAGAACGACCTGCCATTCACAATTGCTACAAACAGAATAAAATACCTAGGAATACAACTAACAAGGAATGTAAAGGACGATTGCAAGGAAAACTACAGACCACTGCTCAATGAAATAAGAGAGGACACAAAAAGATGGAGAAACATTCCATGCTCATGGTTAGGAAGAATCAATATCGTGAAAATGGTCATACTGCCCAAAGTAATTTACAGATTCAATGCTATCCCCATCAAGCTACCAACGACCTTCTTCACAGAACCAGAAAAAGTCACCTTAAACTTCATATGGAACCAAAACAGAGCCTGCATAGCCAAGTCAATTCTAAGCAAAAAGATCAAAGCTGGAGGCACCACACTAATGGACTTCAAACTATACTACAAGGCTACAGTAATCAAAACAGCATGGTACTGGTACCAAAAGAGAGATATAGACCAATGAAACAGAACAGAGGCCTCGGAAGAAACACCACACATCTACAACCATCTGATCTTTGACAAACCTGACAAAACAAGCAATGGGGAAAGGATTCCCTGTTTAATAAATGGTGTGGGGAAAACTGGCTAGCCATGTGCAGAAAGGAGAAACTGGACCCCTTCCTGACACCTTACACTAAAATTAACTCCAGATGGATTAAAGACTTAAACATAAGACCTGGCACCATAAAAACCCTAGAAGAAAACCTAGGCAAAACCATTCAGGACATAGGTGTTCAGGCAAGGACTTCATGACCAAAACACCAAAAGCATTGGCAAAAAAAGCCAAAATAGACAAATGGGACCTAATCAAACTCCACAGTTTCTGCACAGCAAAAGAAACAGTCAATAGAGTGAGTCGGTAACCAACAGAATGGGAAAAAATTTTTTTGCAATCTATCCATCTGACAAAGGGCTAATATCCAGAATCTACAAAGAATGAAAACAGATTTATGAGAAAAAAACAAGCCCATGCAAAAATGGGCAAAGGATATGAACAGACACTTTACAAAAGAAGACATACATGAGGCCAACAAACATATGAAAAAATGCTCATCATCACTGGTCATCAGAGAAATGCAAATCAAAACTACATTGAGATACCATCTCACACCAGTGAGAATGGCAATCATTAAATAATCTGGAGACAACAGATGCTGGAGAGGATGTGGAGAAATAAGAACACTTTTACACTGTTGGTGGGAGTGTAAATTAGTTCAACTATTGTGGAAGACAGTGTGATGATTCCTTATTGACCTAGAAATAGAAATTTCATTTGACCCAGCAATCCCATTACTGGGTATATATCCAAAGGATTATAAATTGTTCTATTATAAGGACACATGCACGCGAATATTCATTGCAGCACTGTTTACAATAGCAAAGACCTGGAACCAACCCAAATGCCCATTGATGATAGACTGGACTGGAAAAATGTGGCACATATACACCATGGAATATTATGCAGCCATAAAAAACAATGAGTTTGTGTCCTTTGTAGGGACATGGATCAATCTGGAAACCATCATTCTCAGCAAACTGACACAAGAACAGAAAATCAAACACTCCATGTTCTCACTCATAGGTGGGGACTGAACAATGAGAACCCATGGACACAGGGAGGGGAGCATCACACACTGGGGTCTGTCAGGGAGAAATAGGGTAGGGACAGCAGAGGATGGGGAATTTGGGAGAGATGGCATGGAGAGAAATGCCAGATATAGGTGATGGGGAGGAAGGCAGCAAATCACACTGCCATGTGTGTACCTATGCAACAATCTTGCATGTTCTTCACATGTACCCCAAAACCTAAAATGCAAAAAATAAATAAATAAATAAATATGTATTAACTGTGATATTAATCATGTACCTGTAAAGTTATCTGTTTCAGGATACAATTACAGTTGTTTCCTTTAGTTGAAGCAAGTATATGGGATCTTTGACTCTGTAATGCAGCCTAACCTCAACTCCCTTAAAGGCTTAACCCTTGACACTATTCCTAGAGTCCATCCAATCAATCTGGATGAAACCTGCCTCGTAGAGAAAGACTTCCTAATCCATCAGTGACAAGAACTACCTTAGACGTGCTCTAAAACCATGGCTCGACTGAGTATTCCCTAACTCCATCCACGAGAGAAATGCTAAAACATTTTCACAGCGAGTATTGCCGCTAAAACCTATCAACCTTGGCCACTGACTATAACGTATGCCCTTTACTTGTCTATCCTTTCCTGTGTTCTCATCTCTGTAATTGCTCATGCTTCTTTCTTTTCCCAATGTTTTTTCCCTCAAACTTTTCCACCATGCAATAACAAATTCTCCCACATCCCCAGCTTTTTTAGGTAACCTATCTTCTTGCCTTAATGGAAGCATGGTTCCTGCCTAAGGACATGTTACAAGTGAAAATTCATAAGTAAGAGGTCTTTCCGTAACTGATTACCTCACAAATGACGTTAAGACAGGAGCAATGATAGAGCCCATTCATTCTTCCACGTTGGTTTTATCAAGTTATAGAAGGGGGTTTTCACAGCTCATAAAACCAAAGAAAAAGGTCTTGCAATATGGGAGTAAAAGGGCATCAAAAAGTCTAATACATTGCAAGATCAATATCTAAAATAATTTTAATGGGTCTTAAACTAGATTTAAAAAATAAAAAGTATCCAAAATATTTTAGGCAACTTGACATCAAATGATTCAACTAGTTATTTAATTTATTTTCTAATACAGTAAAAATTTTGGAAACTTATACTTTCATCTTTTTTGCATTTGGATAATTAGTAACTGTTTATAACTCAGAAAAAAATAAAATTTATTTCCTATTCAATTATAATAAAGGCAATATTAAGAACAAAAATGGCAAATCCAGGGCCAGGCATGGTGCCTCATGCCTGTAATCCCAGCACTTTGGGAGGCCGAGGAGGGTGGATCACAAGGTCAAGAGATCGAGACCATCCTGGTCAACATGGTGAAACCCCATCTCTACTAAAAATACAAAAATTAGTTGGACATGGTGGCACACGCCTGTAGTCCCAGCTACTCAGGAGGCTGAGGCAGGAGAATTGCTTGAACCTAGGAGGCGGAGGTTGCAATGAGCCAAGATAGCACCACTGCAACTCCAGCCTGGGCAACAGAGCGAGACTCTGTTGCAAAAAAAAAAAAAAAGCAAATCCTACCACGTTCTATAATAATAAAAATGTTTACATTTGGCGGGGCGTGATGGCTCACCCCTAAAATTCTGGCACTTCGGGAGACTGAGGCAGGTCGATCACTTGAGCCCAGGAGTTCAAGACCATCCTGGGCAACATGGTGACATCGCTACAAAAAAAAAAAGATATTCACTGGGTGTGATGGCATGCACCTGTAGTCCCACCTACTCAGGACACTGAGGTGGGAGAATCACTTAGCCTGGAAGGTGGAGGCTGCAGTGAGCCATGATCACATCACTGCACTCCAGCCTAGATGACAGCACGGGACCCTATCTCAATTTAAAAAAAAAAAATAGTTTTTGTTTGACAAGACTGGCAAAATGTTGGTAATAGTTAAAGCTGCGTAATGAGTATACTGAAGATACACTGAAATTTTCAAAAACAACATCAAAAAGCACAAATTCAGCTGGATGCAATGGCTCATGCCTATAATCCCAACACTTTGGGAGGCCAAGGTGGGAAGATCACTGGAAGCCAGGAGTTTGAGGCCAGCCTGGCCAACGTGGTGAAACCCCTTCTCTACTAAAAATACAAAAATTAGTTGGGTGTGGTAATGCACACCTAGAATCTCAGCTAGGCACAAAAGTCACTTGAACCTGGGAACTGGAGGCTGCAGTGCACCAAGATTGCACCACTACATTCCAGCCTGGGAGACAGAGTAAGACCCTGTTTTAAAAAAAAATTCAAATTCCATACTTAAAAATAAAAATTATAGCTACAGGTTTCATCACAACAAAGAAAAGAAAAATGCTTTAAATTATTCAGACTTTACAAAAACATTTTAACTTTATAAAAATCAGCTCATTTCAGATAGACATATTTTCCTCATCTTGACCTTAATGTAATTTTTTGATTTCTTAAAAAAGTAGATATATACTTACAGCAAAGGAAATTTCAGGATCTTCTTCAAATGAATCTGTATCACTCTCCCTGCCTGATACACAGTAACTCGATATACCTAACAAAACAAATTCATTAGCATGAATTCATCACCCTTTTTCCTTCACCCAGAAGCCTTTCTAGTAATTCTAGCCTAAACAAATATCATCCACTTCAATATATGAGAAAGTCGTAGAGGACATCAAATAGAGTGAGTATAAAGGGGGAAAAAACGGAGGAGAGAGAAATCCTCAGTCACAATGGGAAAAGTCAATATAAAGGATGTTTAGGATGAACAAAACAAAACATTCAGCTCAGTGGTTTTATTTTATAAACAAATTATATGGAGATATCAAATAACAGGAAAATGGCTAGAAATGCTGAAGGCAGCCACTTCTGGGAAACAGACCTCTGAGGGTACTATTTGACCTTAACTGTATGCATGTTTTACTTTTACAAAAAGCAAGTTAATATTAAAACAGTAATTGAATTAAATATTTTTAAAAGTGAACAGACTGTTATCATAAGCATGTTCATAGAGGCCTATTGACTTCTTGGCATTAGTAGTAACATAAGAATATAAAGCAAATTATGAACAACTACGAAATCCTCAAGTCCACAAGCTAATACATTAGTCTGAACAAATCAAGAGGCTAGGATTTCAAGTGAAATCTGAATATATTATGATTTCATTCTCAAAGGCAATGAGCATAGAAAATATTTAATAATTTTCCAACATAATCAGGGGGGTAAAATACTACCTCATCATATTCATCTGAGAGTTCTTGTCCTTCTTCACTAAGGCTGTAATCTTCTGAATCGAGAGATTCAACTTCAAATTCTACACTAAACCGATCTGAAACTGAATCCTGATCCAACCAATCACTTGAATGTTCACTTACACCAGCATCCAGATCCTAAAATAAGAAAAAATATATAACTTAATAAACATCACCTCTTGGCCTGTGTAACAGTTTCCTAACTCATCCCTATGCCTCTATTTCCTTCTCAGATCCATCCCACACACTGACACTAGATTAAGGTTTCAAGGTTATTTCTACATTATTTTCCTGTGCAAAACTCCACTGCCTAAAGGGAAGAAAAACCAAAGCCTCTTGGCACTGAAGGTACAGATAGTGTGATTATATTAACATCTTCATCTGTCTTCAACTAGATATCTCTCCTCCCTTACTAAATATGGACAATCCCACCAGATCTAGATGCTTCCTCAACTAATCTTGGCATTTCAACTTCCACATCTTCCCCCTCACTAGAATAATTTCACACTTTCAAAATTCCATTCATCCTTCTTTGACTAAGCTTTTGTCAATACCATAACTGAAAAGGTTCTTCCACGTTTGATTATCCTTACTTCTTGTATAACACTGAATTACATAGTCTCACACATAAATTATGCAAAACATAATTTTGCAAGCATGTTTCTCATCTGAATTATATATACTTTTGAGCTAAGACCTGTCTTACTCATCTTTATATGTCCACATTAGTAGAATGCAAGTAACAAGACACAACACTTATGATCCTTACGGGTTTTTTTTCTTTTGTGGAGTTTTTTTCTTAGAAAAATGTCTCAAGTCACAGATACTTACGTTTTTTAATAAACATTGAGATTTCCTTTTAAAGAGCCGTTAGACCATTTTTTAAAAAAAAAAAAATCTGTAGCTGCTCATCTGATACCTCATTTCAAGACTTTAATAAATTGTACAAGAACCTAATAAGGCCTTCAGGCCCATAGTGGCTAAGAGTAAGAGCATATATGAAGTAGAAGGCTACAATTGGAAAAGGTCTGGCAGTCAGGATATGACTTACTCTACACTTGCCAATTTAACACTTACACACATATTTAACTTTTTTTTTTTTTTTTTTTTTTGAGACAGAGAATTACTCTATTGCCCCAGCTAGAACACAGTAGCACAATCCAGGCTCACTGCAACCTCCACCTTCAGGGTTCAAGATATTCTCCTGCCTCAGCCATCCAAGAAGTTGGGATTACAGACTAATTTTTATACTTTTATTGGAGATGGAGTTTCACCATGCTGGCCTGGCTGGTCTTGAACTCGTGACCTCTAGTGATCCTCCTTGGCCTCCCAAAGTGCTGGGATTACAGTCATGAGCCACTGTGCCCAGCCCAGATCATTTAACTTCTAAAGGCTGTAGCTAATTCTAGAAAAGAACCTTAGATTAAATGACGTTTATATTTACCTCAGTTCTAAAAACAGAAACAAAGTATATTCTTTTATGGTCTCTGATGTCAACAGACTTCTGTAGAGTCATGTTAGGAAAGAGTAGTAAACAAACATTCATCAAGCTTCAGCTCTAATTCCTAACAAGGGCTCTGCTGACAATCGTTAGAATCACAAGTCAAGTTAGGGTACAATTAACATCTCGAACAAAGCAACCCAACAAACCAAATACTTCAACTCAAGTCCTTAGTGCACTAATTCTAGAATAAGGGGGTAAATCACAAGGAACATTCAGTCTCAGAAAACATACTCCGTGGTAGGGGTCTGCACCTGTGGCCCATCACCCGTCTATTTGTATAAATAAAGTTTGATTGAGCACAGCCATGCCCATCTGTTTACTTGTTGTCTATGGATGCTCCTGCATGGCAAGAGTGGGGCTGAGTAGCTGTGACAGAAAACATGGCCCTGCAGAGCCCACATAATTAACTGCCTGGCTCTTTGCAGAAAGTTTGCCAACTCCTATAACAAATGCAATCGGGAGTGGTTTTAAAAAGTTTTGACTCATGTTCACAAAAGAATGCCCCAGAAACTATTAAATACTATATGTTTAAAAAGCATCAGGCTGGGAGTGGTGGTTCATGCCTGTCATCCCAACATTCCGGGAGACAATGCAGGGGGATCACTTAAGCCTGGCAGTTGAGTCCAGCATTGGAAAAAGGCTGAGACCTCATCTCTGAAAAAAAAAAAAAAAAAAGTAAAAAAAATTAGCCAGGTGTGGTGGTGCACACATGTAGTCCCAGTTAACGCTCAAGGCTGAGGAGGAAGGATTGCTTGAACCCAGGAGGTAAAGGTTGCAGTAAGCCATGATCATGCCACTGCACTCCAGCCTGAGCGACAGACTGAGAGACTGTCTCAAAATAAATAAATAAATAAATTAATTAATTAATTAAAAAGCATCAGATAGGCTTCCTCTACAAAGATCTTATATTTCTGTAGTCAAAAATAGCTAGAATTGTTTGAATTCCAATTGTGACAGAGTTGTAGGAACAAGTTATTTAAAACCCCCGGTCTTAGCTAAAAATGGAATTTGAGGCTGCAAAGATGACAAAAGATCATAACATAAACTGCATGAGGTACAGTCTTAGTTTCCCACAATTTATTAAACCCCAAAGAAAGAAAAGATGGGAGAGGAATGCACTTTCACAAACTGGTAAATGATGCCACCCAGTGATGACTATGACATTCTCAAATTAGAGAAATTAAAATTAAGAAAAAAAAAACAAACCCTGGCCCGACCAAAAGCTTTCACAACTAGGGACTTAGCCTGAAAAATGAGAGAATTTAATAGATAGGATTTTTTTAAGAGAATGCAGGACAGGGCTAACAAAAAGAAAAAAGAAATACTGCTCTACTCCACTCTGATAATGTGGTAGGAGTTATTAAGAAATTATTTTAGGGAAATAGAAAAAGTGGTCCTCGGAAGATTTTTCGCAGCTCTAAAAATGTTTCTTGTCTAGCATAAAAGCCCTGGCTCTTACACCTGTGCAGGTAACCTTTAAGATGCAAATGCAAGCCCTTAAAAACTGGGTCCACCCAACTTGGTGACTCCCACCGTTGTCCTCCGGCCCATGCCCCGACCTGTGCCTAACAGTATGACCTCCCCCACATATCGCCAGGAGTGTAAAACAGCACTGGCGCCCTGCATTTGCATCTTAAAGGACTGGGGTGGGAGGGCCAGTTTTCTCGCGGGCCACATAAATAACATGCCTGGTCAAACCAATCCGCTGAGCCCTATGCAAATCAGACACCGCCTACTCCAGCCACCACGGAAAACTGGCTGGTATCCTCAGAGTGCGACGTCTCCTCCCACTTTCAGCTTTGGAGCCCCCCTCCCGCCGTCTCTGTACCGGGGAGATTCTTCCTTCTGCCTTCTCCCGTCTTACCTATTAAACTCTCCGCTCCTTAAAACCACTCCACGTGTGTCCACGTTGTTTTATCTAATTCAACCCAAAACAAAAATCCTGGTGTTCCTCCACTCATCAAAGCTGTATCAGTCACAAGGCACTGTCCCAGGTACAAAGCAAGAACAAGGACTCTAAATATCATTCAGCTAGAATTCTGATATAACTTTAACAAAGGCTATACATTAAATGGGGGGCTGGGCTCAGTGGCTCAAGTCTGTAATCCCAACACTTCCGGCGGCCAAGGTGGACGGATCACTTGAGGTCAGGAGTTCAAGACCAGCCTGGCCAATATAGTGAAACCTCATCTCTACTAAAAATTTTAAAAATTACCAGGGTATGGCGGCGGGCGCCTGTAATCCCGGCTACTGAGACGCAAAAATCGCTTGAACCCGGGAGGCAGAAGTTGCAGTGAGCCAAGATTGCACCACTGCACTCCAGCCTGGGTGATAGAGTAAGACTCAATCTCAATGAATAAATAAATAAATGAGACACAATCTCAATGAGGAAATAAATAGATGGCGAGAAAGAGGATAGTAATTATCTTATTAATCAAACTTGTGGTTTGTGTACTCATCAAGTTTTAATTGGATCTAATTTTCAGATCACACACATTTGCTCTCAAGAACCCCTGTTTTTCATTGGATTTATTAAATGTTTTCATTTTTATCATTGATGATCTCCCCATGAAGGCAAAACCGTATCTACCTTGACTACCACTGTCTCTGCAGTGCCATCTCAACTGTATGGAATCTGATATAAATTTTAAATATCCACAAATGAGCCGGGCGCGGTGGCTCAAGCCTGTAATCCCAGCACTTTGGGAGGCCGAGGCGGGTGGATCACGAGGTCAAGAGATCGAGACCATCCTGGTCAACATGGTGAAACCCCATCTCTACTAAAAATACAAAAAATTAGCTGGGCATGATGGCACGTGCCTGTAATCCCAGCTACTTAGGAGGCTGAGGCAGGAGAATTGCCCGAACCCAGGAGGCGGAGGTTGCGGTGAGCCGAGATCGCGCCATTGCACTCCAGCCTGGGTAACAAGAGGGAAACTCCGTAAACACACACACACACACACACACACACACACACACACACACACACACACACACACACACACACACACACACACACGAACCTGCTCTCAGACTAAGCAGGAGCTCATCCTGCCATCTAGTGGTCTACACGAGTAACAGCTCCGTTAAACACTACTAACTCCAGAGGGCAGGTGTGTGTTCAGTCACTACTTTGGAAGAGAAAAAGATAAAGATAATACAGAAGGTAACGAGAATAGGTAAAAGGTAAAAGACTAGGATGACTATCACAATTGGTTCTATCTCCTACATATTCTAAAGACCTACACAATGATTACCAATATCCAGAATAATGACCATGAGACACTGCCTCATTACAAAAAAAAGGTATCCAATCTTTTGGCTTCCCTGGGCCACGTTAGAAGAAGAAGAATTGTCGTGGTGGGCCACACGTAAAATACACTAACACTAACAACAGCTGAAGAGCGGAAAAAGAAAATTGTAAAAAAAATCTTATAACATTTTAAGAAACTATGAATTTATGTTGTGCCGCATTCAAAGCCATCCTGCCATATGGCCCATGGGGCGTGGGTTGACAAGCTTGTTTAAAGACATACAAAAGAAAATATTCCACTTGTCAAGCATTCTTGTTAACATTTTTTTTTAACCAAACTTCTTTCAGTGACATCTCTTAAGAAATTCTGCTTGCTAATATTTTGGAATTCTGTATTGATAATCAGAAATACAGAACAGTCTCCCGTCATCCATGCAATAATAAACCTGTATTTCACAGTGTTGGTAAATAGAACTTACCTGATGTCTAGACCTATTTGGCAAATGGTAAGCTCAGACTATGCTGCTGTTTTTTGCTGATGGCTGTAATTAAAGATAGTTTTACTCTAAATAGTCAAGACAAATTTGCCTTAAAATGCTAAAATATTTAACTGAAGTAAATTTTTGGTTTTGTTCCTTTATTTTTTAAAAAGTGCAACCTCAAAATTCTCAAACAACTCTACACTCCAATTTATTGGCCAGTGGTCCACAAATATTCTCTAATACACAGAGTGACATTGATAATGACTAATACTACTACTAATTTTACCAATACCAGTGTTACTCCACTGTTTTCAACACTCACAATACCTGGGGTTGAAGGTGGAGATCAATATAGTTTTATTGTAAAGTAAAATTTAGTGCTGTGTTTTGCATCAATCTCATAAGACACACATACATTCTATCGGTATGCTTATTAGGACTGCCAGGACTAGACTGTGACAGTAAGAGTCCTTGAAAATGAGAACATTACCGGATTCGATGGCGTCCCTGTAGATTCACTGCTACTGCTTCTTTCACAACATATCTCCCTTATTACACACAGAGCCAGGCTTTCATCAAAGGAAAGGGAAATACTATCAGATTTGTGGCGTTTTCTTTGTCGTTCACCAGATAATTCATCTGAATTTTCTTCTGGATATGTAAGGAAAAAAAGTAAATTGCTGTGCTGTAATTTAGAAAATTGAGCTGTTTTGGGTACCTGTTTGTACAGAAACTTAGTTTTAATAAAATTAGTTTCAAAAGTTAACACTGGTTTTTTTCAATCTGTCCAACTAAGAGTTACAGCAGAACACTATCTGTATGTGAGTGTTTATTTATACTAAACATACAAAAATCAGCTGGGCTTAGTGGTGGGTGCCTGTAATCCCAGCTACTCAGGAGGCTGAGGCAGGAGAATTGCCTGAACCCCAAAGACAGAGGGTCCAGTGAGCCAACATTGTCACTCCAGTCTGGACGACAGATTGAGACTCTGTCTCAAAAAAAAAAAAAAAAAAAAAATCAAGGTAGTGGAAGAGGAAGATAAAAAAATGAATAGAAAAAAAGTTAAAGTCAGAATTCAATATAATTCAACTCTAAATTTTATGGTTGCCTATGAATCTATAATTCACATACCCCAAATTTTCTTTCCTTCCTTCTTTCTTTTTTATTTATTTTCTTTTTGAGGCAGGTTCTCACTCTGTCACCTATGCTGGAATGCAGTGGTGCAATCTCAGCTCACTTCTGCCTCAAACTCCTGGGCAACACAAGCGATCCTCTACCTCAGCCTCCTGAGTAGCTGGGGCCACAGGTGCGCATCACCATGCCTGGATAATTATTGATTATTTTATTTATTTATTTATTTTTGAGACGGAGTCTCACTCTGTCCCCAGGCTGGAGTGCAGCGGCGAAATCTCAGCTCACTGCAACCTCCGCCTCCTGGGTTCAAGCGATTCCCCTGCCTCAGCCTCCTGAGAAGCTGGCACTACAGAGGTGCGCCACCATACCAGGCTAATTTTTTTCTATTTTAGTAGACACAGGGTTTCACCATGTTGGCCAGGATGGTCTCAATCTCCTGCCCTCATGAGCCATCCACCTCGGCCTCCCAAAGTACTAGGATTACAGGTGTGAACCACTGCCCCTAGCTTCAAGTTTTCTTACTCCCAATTTTAATTATTCTGTATTCATTAGGATAACAAATTTTTTAAATGTGGTCTCCTTATGTGCCAGTGAGGGAATCAAGTAAGGAGTTGTCATCCAAGGATCACTTGTCCTTTGTCACAGTGTTGACATCCTACAGTAAAGTCATGACTGGAAATTCCTCTGAGGCTCCATGAAATCTTTTCCTGCACGTGAATGTCGCTGCAGCACTCTCCTGATTTACTCACCTGCTGCCCTGAGTTCTTTACTAACCCTCAACAACATTGGCTCTTCTGAAGCAGATTCCTAGAACCTAGAATGACAGGGAGAATTCCATGTAGTCTAAGCAGAAAGGCTGAAATTTACACTCATTTTTAAATAAGAAAAATAATCTCTCTCCTGGGCAGGGATTAGAAAGCAAGATCTCTCACAGACATTCAATTTCCCAGTCCTTGTTGATACATAAGCTAATTTTAGGTGGATATGATGGTTTTTAACGTTTTAATAGTCATGCTTTTACTTAATGTATATTAGAAATATAAATCTAGAAAAGTGGTAATGATATGAAGTATCATTTTAAGGTAAGTAAAAAGTGAACCAGTTTTTTAAAAATACAAAGTATTCGAGACCACCATGATCAACATAGTGAAACCCCATTTCTACTAAAAATACAAAATTTACTTGGGTGTGGTGGCACATGCCTATAATCCCAGCTACTCAGGAAGCTGAGGCAGGAGAATCACTTGAACCCAGGAGACAGAGGTTGCAATGAGCCAAGATTGCACCACTGCACTCCAGCCTCGGTAACAGAGTGAGACTGTCTCAAAAAAAAAAAAAAAGAAAAGAAAAAAAGAAGAAGATTTATTCCACTCGAATTCATTTTTGTGTATGTGTAAGCTATTTACAAATAGGTACTTTAACTCTTACTAACATTTTCAGCACACCCCATCACTGACTGCCACCTGATTGCCACTTGTCACAGCATAAGCATGCCTGAGAAAGGGTGGTCTTACAAACTGGTTTGGGTCTGAGATACGGGCGCAGACCCCTGTTGGGGAATTTGTGCTGTAGGGACTGCTTTCCTTATTGTCTCTGACCTAATATTGTCCTCTTTTCTCTTTACACATACAGACTGTTGGGCGGGAACTGCTCTTCCATCTGATTCACCACCTTGTAACCAGTGACGGCAAAGACCTTGAAATCACAAATCTGATTGATAGTAGCCGGATACACATCATGCTCTCTTGGAGTGCTCTCTCAGTGCTGTTAAGAGTCTACCGTTGGCCAAATGTAGTGCTTCACACCTGTAATCCCAGCACACTGGGAGGCCGAGGGAAGTGGATCACCTTACATCGGGAGTTCAAGACCAGCCTGGCCAACATGGCAAAACCCCATCTCTACTGGAAATACAAAAATTAGCCAAGTGTGGTGGCGTGCACGCCTGTAATTCCAGTTACTCAGGAGGCTGAGGCAGGAGAATCACTTGAACTTGGGAGGCAGAGTTTACAGTGAGCTGAGATAGCACCACTACACTCCAGCCTGGGTGATAGTTAGAGACTGCCTAAAAAAAAAAAAAAAGGCCGGGCGCGGTGGCTCACGCCTGTAATCCCAGCACTTTGGGAGGCCAAGGCAGGCGGATCATGAGGTCAAGAAATCGAGACCAGCCTAACCAACGTGGCAAAACCCCGTCTCTACTAAAAAATACAAAAATCAGCCAGGCGTGGTGGTGCGTGCTTGCAGTCCCAGGTACTGGGAAGGCTGAGGCGGAAGAATCACTTCGGGAGGCGGAATCGGGAGGCTGAACCGGGAGGCTGAACCGGGAGGCAGAACCGGGAGGCGGAGGCTGCATTGAGCCAAGATTGCGCCACTGCACTCCAGCCTGGAAACAGAGCAAGATTCCGTCTCAAAAACAAAACAAAACAACAACAACAACAACAACAAAAGTCAACCAGGCGCGGTGGCTCACACCTGTAATCCCAGCACTTTGAAAGGCTGAAGCAGGCAGATCACCTGAGGCCAGGAGTTCAAGACCAACTTGGCCAACATGGCAAAACCCCATCTCTACTAAAAATACAAAACTTAACCGGGCACGGTGGCGTGCACCTGTTGGGAGGCTAAGGCGGGAGAATCGCTTGATCCTGGGTGGGGGGGCAGGCAGCGGTTGCAGTGAGCTGAGATCGTGCCACTTCACTGTAGCCTAGGCAAAAGAGCAAAACTCCATCTCCAAAGAGTCTATTGTTAATGGACACCTTCAGTCTTCCCAACGTGATGCTTCCACCTTGTGGTTAAAAAATGCTTCACTTTGTTTTTTTCCGCTCTTGTTGCCCAGGCTGGAGTGCAATGGCGCGATCTCGGCTCACCCTTCGCCTCCCGGATTCAAGATATTCTCCTGCCTCAGCCTACCGAGTAGCTGGGATTACAGGCATGTGCCACCACACCCAGCTGGTTTTGTATTTTTAGTAGTAGAGAGGGGGTTTCTCTATATTGGTCAGGCTGGTCTGGAACTCTCGACCTCAGGTGATCTGCCCCACTCGGCCTCCCAAACTGCTGGGATTACAGGCATGAGCCACCACGCCCCGCCAAAAAATCTTGACTTTGAATAGATTTGGTCTTCTCATATGTCTCCTGTTTAAAAAAAAAAAGTGAGAAAAGGTGGGAACGTTTTTTTATAGGGAGCAATATTTTTCTAAAGAGCTTTTTCAGCGAAATCCTCTCTCTTAAAAAAAAAAAAAAAAGGATTGTTACAATTCTGACACCGTATCAACTTTTAACTACTACTGTTTTCTTAGAAGGTTTCTCTTTTTTTGCCATTTATTGCAGAGACAATAATTTGGGAGGGTGGATTTTAGAAAATTCGTCATCAGGGCAGGCACAGTGGCTCAACACCTGCAATCCCAGCACTTTGGGAGGCCGAGGCCCGGCAGATCATGTGAGGTCAGGAGTTCGAGACCAGCCTGGACAACATAGTAAAACAAAAATTAACCGAAAAATCACAGCTACTTGGGAGACTGAAGCAGGAGAATAGCTTGAACCCGGCAGGTAGACGGTGTAGTGGGCCAAGATTACACCATTGCACTCCAGCCTGGGCAACAGAACGAGACTCTGCCAAAAAAAAAAAAAAAAAAGTTTAATGAATATAGTGTTCTTTATTTTTTAATTTTTAGAGAAGTCTCCCTCTGCCAATCAGGGTATACTGGCGCAATCATAGCTCGCTGTAACATCAGATTCCTGGGCTGAAGAGATCCTCCCACCTCAGTCTCCCAAGTAGCTAGGACTTTGGGTGCAAGCCACAACAGTTTTTGGATATAGGGTGTCATTATGTTGCCCAGGCTGATCTCAAACTTCTGGCCTCAAGTGATCTCCTTCCTTGGCCTCCCAAAGTGTTGAGATTACAGGCATGAGTCACTGAGTCTGGCCCAGGATATTATTTTAAAATTGTGTTTTTGGAGTGGGGAGGGATAACATGGGGAGAAATACCAGATATAGGTGATGGGGGGATGAAGGCAGCAAACCACCTTGCCATGTATGTACCTATGCAACAATCCTGCATGATCTACACATGTACCTGAACCTAAAGTACAGTAAAAATAAAGTATTTTCCTCTCCTAAATCAACAAAAACTTTATAGTTGCTTTCATTGCCAATCAACATCGTTTACTAAATGCCTACTGCATACAAGACCCATTTATTTCACAGTTGAAAGAAGGAGATACAAAATGATGTTACAACTTGCTATGGGAAGAAGATACAAAGGCACATTGGTATGAACAGAATACCTGAGTTGTGAGTGTATAAAAAAGGCTTAAATCACCAGATGCAGTGGCTCACACCTGTAATCCCAGCATATTGGGAGACCAAGGCAGGAGGATAGCTTGAGCCCAGGAGTTCAAGGCCAGCCTGGGCAACATAGCAAGACACTGTCTCTAAAAATACATACATACATACATACATACAATACATACACACACACACACACACACACACACACACACACGTATTAGCCAGTTATGGTGGCAACAGGCCTGTGTTCCCAGCTAATCGGGCTGCAGTGAGCCATGTTTGTGCCACTGTACTACAGCCTGGGGGACAGAATGAGACCTGGTCTCAGCAAAAAAAAAAAGGGGGGGGGTGGGGGTAGGGGTTAAATCAAGGCTACCTAAGATGGATTTGGGGTGATTATGGTCAAGAATGGATGCCACAGAATATCAAACTGCCATTCATTGCAAGTGCTTGCTACTTGCCAGACACCATCGTAGGCTCCGTATATTTAACGTCTCTAGGGCTACTAGGCAAGTAAATACCAGATCTGTGACTTTGAACTTCCTACAATAAGCTTTTGAGAAGTGAAAAGTGAGTAGCTGGGATTACAGGCACGTGCCATCATGCCCAGCTAATTTTTTGTATTTTTAGTAGAGACGGGGTTTCACCATGTTGACCAGGATGGTCTCGATCTCTTGACCTCGTGATCCACCTGCCTCGGCCTCCCAAAGTGCTGGGATTACAGGCTTGAGCCACCGCGTCCGGCCAAGAAGGGTCGGTAGGCTGGGAAGGTGTGAACCAAAAATAGACACACTAAAATTTAACCCTGAAAAATAAATGAAATTCACCTAGAACATCATGCTAATGGAATAAATTTAAAAGGTAAAATTTTGGACCTGGCGTGGTGGCTCACGCCTGTACTCTCAGCACTTAGGGAAGCCAAGACGGGCAGAGCACTTGACCCCAGAGTTTGAGACCAGCCTGGGCAACATGATGAAACTGTCTCTACAAAAAATTCAAAAATTAGGCCGGGCACAGTGGCTCATGCCTGTAATCCCAGCACTTTGGGAAGCCATGGCAGGTGGATCACAAGGTCAGGAGTTTGAGACCAGCCTGGCCGACATCGTGAAACCCTGTCTTTACTAAAAATATGAAAGATGTTAGCCAGGTGTGGTGGCAGGCTCCTGTAATTTCAGCTACTCAGGAGGCTGAGGCAGAAGAATCGCTTGAAAATGGGAGGCAGAGGTTGCAGTGAGCTGAGATTGCACCACTGCACTCCAGCCTGGGTGACAGAGCAGGGCTCTGTCACAGGAGAAAAAAAAAAAAAGATAGCTGAGCATGGAGGCTTGCACCTGTGGTCCCCAGCCTCTTGGGAGGCTGACGTGGGAGGATTGCTTGAGCCTAGGACGTTGAGGCTGTAGTGAGTCGTGTTTGCAGCACTGCACTCCAGCCTGGGTGACAGACCCCATCTCAAAACAAAACAAAGTAAAATCTTGGAATTAGGAAAGATGCTATTTTGATAAATTGGCTTTAAGCTGTTGGCTGGACAACTAAGTTGTAGCGTTCTGAAGACAGCAGAGATGTGGAATTGTAGGATTTGAAACAGATGAGAGGTAAATCCTATAGATTTTTTTTAAGTCTTTAAAGCAGAGCTTTAAAGGAAAGCAATAGGAATTCAAGTATGTTTCAGTACCACTCCTCACTTAAAGACAATCAATTATGGTTTTTATTCAAAATCCTATTACTCTAACTATTTAAGTACAGCAATCATTTCAGATGCATTATGAGCAAGTTACTCAACACGCCTCCCATCTGCTTGTTTTATGGCTCTGGTTTTATTTTCTCTTGCCTTTCATTTGTTTGTTAGTTCATTTTACAACTTGCTACTTCTGAACACCTTTCATGTGTTGGTACTTTCAGATATCTATCTCAAAGTATTATTTGTAAATGTCACAAAGTCCCTATTATATATAACTGAAAGCTGGCTACATGATAGACAATATGATCACAAACTTTTAAACAATTTTTAAGCTGAAGAAATATCAAATAAAAATGTAATGCAGCATCCAACCATAAAGGTCAAATACAAACTTTTCACAATGCCATTAACAACTTCTGGTTATCATCATAAGCCTTAGACCTACACACCAATTGTTTTTAAAACCCTTAATTAGCCCAGGCACAGTGGCTCATGCCTGTAATCCCAGCACTTTGGAAGGCCAAGGAAGGCACATCACATGAGGTCAGTAGTTTGAGAGCAGCATGGCCAAACAGGTGAAACCTCATCTATGCTAGAAAAACAAAAATTAGCCGGATGTGATGACAGGGTCCTGTAATCCCAGCTACTAGGGAGGCTGAGACAGGAGAATCACTTGAACCCAGGAGGTGGAGGTTGCAGTGAGCAAAGATCACGCCACTGAACTCCAGCCTGGACCACCAAGCAAGATTCCATCTCAATCAATAAAACCTTTATTAAAGATTTTAAAAATCTTAATTATATGATGGTAAAAGCTACCCGCCTCTGGCTTAGGGGCCCAGAAGCTCCTGCTTCAAAGCCAGCTTTCTTTTTGAGATGGAGGAGTCTCGCTCTGTCATCCAGACTGGAGTGCAGAGGCGCAATCTTGGCTCACTGCAACCTCTACTTCCCAGGTTCAAGCAATTCTGCCTCAGCCTCCTGAATAGTGGGGACTACAAGCGTCTGCCACCACACCTGGCTAATTTTTTGTTTTTAGTAGAGACAGGTTTCACTGTGTTAGGCAGAATGGTCCTGACCTTGTGATCCATCCGCCTCAGCCTCCCAAAGTGCTAGGATTACAGGTGTGAGCCACTGCTCCCAGCCAAAGTCAGCTGTTATTGTTTTTGGTGTGGTTTTTGACAGTCTCACTCTGCCGCCCAAGCAGTGGTGTGATCTTGGCTCACTGCAACCTCCACCTTCCTGGTTCAAGTGATTCTCCTGCCTCCTGCTGAGTAGCTGGGATTACAGGTGCATGCCACCATGCCCGGCTAATTTTTGTATTTTAAGTAGAGAGGCGGTTCCACCATGTTGGTCAGGCTGGTCTCAAACTCCAGACATCAGGTGATTCGCCCGCCTCGGCCACCCAAAGTGCTATAATTATGAGCCTCCACGCCCAGCCAAAGCCAGCTTTCAAGACTCAGGTGTCAATGCTTTCATTTAGTAAATTCTTACTGAGCACTTACATTTGTGTATCACAATCAAGAGGTTCCCAGTTTGGTAGAACTTTCAAAGACGAGGCAGACAGGTAAACGCCATTACAATCTGGCTTTTCATGCTGACAAGTGGTACGGTGGCTAGCCCGAACTTCCTCCCTGTCCCAGCTACATGCTATATAGACCATTCACGATCACTTAGGCCAGCTAGCCATGTGACCTAAGCGAAGAAAGGGTGAACAAATCCTTTCTTACTCCTACCTTGGAACATCATTCTGTCAAGTTGCTCTCACTGGAGACACCTAACTGCTTCAAGCTGCACAGTGATATTTGTATTTCTAAAGGGGGCCGGCATAGCCATTCCAGAAACATATTCAGACTTGTGCCTTTTGTTACCCAAATATATGAGAGTCAAAAAATTTCCATTTTAACTCATTAAAAAATTGTTTAAGATCAAATAATTGCATTCTTAAAACAACTCTTAATCACTTAATAAATCATTTATTTGTAAATCAATACATGTGTACTATACAGAACCTAAGAATTTAATTTTAATAACCCATAAACATGTTGTTGCAGATTTAAATTCTGTATAAACAGCAGTCACTGCATACATATATCTTATGTGTACTATGTTTATAATCACATTTATGCTACACTCCTCAGGAAAAAAATCAGATTCTACTTGATTCAACTTCAAATAAGGCTTTGAGGAACTCCAAAGGTAAAGTACTAATCCCCTTGGCCAATCGTTTCATAAGTCAATGTGTGCGTGTCTTTTTTTTAAGCAACAATGTAACAATGTACCATTAGTAAAACTGCTGTGCAAAATTATCCCTGTGGCCTATTCTAAGCGTACAGTTCAGTTGATTTTATTCTAAGTATCTATAAATCACATATGGGAGAAAAACACTAAACCAGATAGTTATTTTCACTATTTTGCTTAAGATTCACATTTAAATATAAATCAAAAAGTTAATCTACACAGTTTGATATTTTTACATTATAAATGTTTTATAAAATTTTAAACTGATACATAATTGTAAATATTTATGGCGCATGTAGCTTCAGATACAATGTGTATCGATCAAATCAGTGCAATTAGCGCACCCATCAACTCAAACATTTATCATTTATTTGTAGCAAGAACATTCAATAATTAACTATAGTCACCCTACTGTGCAATAGGACATCAGAACTTATTCCTCCTAATTAATTTCTGTACCCATTAAAAGTGGTTTTGTAGGCTGGGTGCAGTGGCTCACGCCTGTAAACCCAGCACTTTGGAAGGCCGGGACAGGCAGATCACACGGTCAAGAGATCGAGACCATCCTGGCCAACATAGTGAAACCCCATCTCTACTAAAATATAAAAATTAGCTGGGGGTGGTGGCACACGTCTGCAGTCCCAGCTACTTGGGAGGCTGATGCAGGAGAACTGCTTGAACCTGGGAGGCAGAGGTTGCAGTGAGCTGAGATCGTGCCACTACACTCTAGCCTGGCGCCTGGCAACAGAGCAAGACTGTGTCTCAAAAAATTAAAAAAAGTGATTTCATGTAAAATACTAGAAAGATGTTCTACCCATACATTGTTTTCCAAAATTATTGTATGGCTTTTTAAAAGAAAACCACACAACAAATTTTAAAAGGCACTGGGATACATCTCCTTCTAGATCATTCCTAGACTTGAAATATAAAGCTTGTTCTACCAGGAATCACAAATTAAAACTGGGTATTTGCCAAAGCAGAAATTATATAGCGTCATTTCAGGCAAAGGTTATTGAGCTCTCCTTCCCAACTATCTGTCAGAACAGTTAAACCAGGTCAAAACAATCCAGCAAACTAGGCTTCATTATATAAGGCCATTTTGTTCTAAAATGCTAATAAACCAAAACAAGAAATATTAAACTCAAAATATATGATTTGAGCTATTTTCATACAAACTGTTGGTTCCTTATATCCTGCCTTCTATAACAATAAAGGGCATTTTTGCTGCTAAGAAAATTTTATGTCTATCACTAGCAATAAATTTTTGAATTTTGTCATTAGTTATTACATAAATGTTGCCTAGTATCGCTAACCAAACAGCATAACCATTTTATGTCCACATTTCAATTTTGCATTTACAAACAGAATTTTCATGACTTACATAAACGTATCTGTCAGTGGAGAGTTAACAATGAGATACAATCTAATATGCCTATTATCTGATGTTTTATAGATAGCAATGTAGGTGATTTTTTAATCACTTTTCACTTCAGTGCCCTTATAGAAAAAATAAATCAGGCTGGGTGCAGTGGCTCACGCCTGTAATCTCAGCAATTTGGGAGGCCGAGGTGGGCAGATCACGAGGTCAAGAGATCGAGACCATTCTGGCCAAGATGGTCTCTACTAACATACAAAGAAAATTAGCTGGGTACGGCACCTGTAGTCCCAGCTACTTGGGAGGCTGAGGCAGGAGAATTGTTTGAACCCAGAAGGCGGAGGTTGCAGTGAGCCGAGATCGCACCACTGTACTCCAGACTGGCACCTGGCAACAGAGCAAGACTGTCTCAAAAAAAAAAATAATAATAATTTAGAAGTTTTAAGTGTCCAAAAGAGATTTTCAAATGTAAATATATTAGTAGTTACAGATGAGATTTTTAGGAAACCTCTTCCATGCCTGCCTCCTGTTGTAACTGTTGTATCATCTTTTCTTCCAGCTGCTTTCCTTTGCCTGCAAGAGGGGTCAAGATGAGTTTTGCCTGACTTCCTTGATGTCCTGAACTTTCTGTAGTCCTTTTTCTTTGATTTGTTCATTATAAATTTAGTCTGCAATTGTTTGATCTTTGCATCTGTCTTCGCTGCATCAGTAATTTTATTCTTCAGTTCTTGCTGGTATTTGACAGGTTCATTTCTATATTTTTCAAATTCGAATGAATTATCCACTGTAAACTCATTATTCTCAGTTGCTTTACTGAATACTTTAGTACACCTAACCTTTCGAGAACTGCACTTCTAAAGTTTTTATGACATTTGGATTCACGCAATCTGAACACCATGCAGTAGCTGCAGATGAACACCGTGATGTGACCAGGGTGGATTGGCTCTGAAAGACACTAACACTTCTCAGTACGCATGCTGAGCTCGCATGGGCCTCCACTGACCAAACATGGAGCTAGAGAGGAAGTCAAGAGGTATCTTGGAATTCCACATTCTGACCTTGTCATTCTTGAAGGAAAAGGATGTATTAATTTCTGGATAATTCAGAAAAAAAAAAAAAACTTGCAATCTTTCCAGTTAGTTGTTAAACAATTCTGTTGATCAAATTTCTGAATTAACCTTTCTGAATTCATGGGTTTCCGAAACTGGCCTTAAGCAGAAGTCTGAAGCCTAGGCTGGGCCCCAAGTAACCCAGCCCAGGAAGACTTAGAGTGTCCTACCGTTGTTTTTCAACTTAGGGGAAATAACAGGTTCCACTAAATCCCGAAAAGATTTTTTTTTTTATATAAAAAGGGCTTGATATACTAGGTTAGACTCCCAAGACAATTCCACATTTTACTCAGGAGGCTTTAAAAAGTTTTGTCTTATGGATAAATGGTAGCTGTTTTCACTGGTAGCACCATTACCCCCATCCCTTACTACAGTTTATACAGGAGGCTGGAGAATAAGAAGGACATTTTTACAGCCAGGTGGGGTGGCTCACGCCTGTAATCCTACCTAGCACTTCCGGAGGCCAAGACAGGATGATCTCTTGAGTCCAGGAGTTCAAGACCAGCCTGGACAACATAAGGAGACCCTGTCTCTATTGCAAAAACAAGAACTCTTAAAGAAAGAAAAAAGAGTAGTACATTTTTATTTACATAGCACCAAATATAAGAGCCCATTTTTTTTTAACCTAGAAAGAGTATTTTGGAGACAGAAACTAAAGATCAGAAGGTTTAAGAATACCTAACATTTGAGGCCAGGTACGGTGCCTTACACCTATAATCCCAGCATTTTGAGAGACTGAGGCGGGTGGATCACTTGAGTTTAGGAGTTCAAGATCACCCTGCCAACATGGTGAAATCCTGTCTCTACTAAAAATACAAAAAAATCAGATGGTGTTGTGGCTCGTGCCTGTAATCCTAGCTGCTCTGGAGGCTGAGGCAGGAGATTGCTTGAAAGGAGAAGGTGAAGACTGCAAGACTGTGCCACTGCACTCCAGCCTGGGCAACCGAGTCAGACTCTGTCTCAAAAAAAAAAAGAAAAAAAAGAAAAGAAAAAACAAAAAAACTACATCCACCAATTTCCCTTTACATGAAAGGTACTAAATAAGTTACATTTAAATGCCATATATATATATATATATATATATATATATATATATATATATATTTTAAAAAATAGATAATTCTCATTTAAGATAGAGTAGAAATTACTTAAAATGTGAGCTTGTGGTAAAGAATGAGCTATTCAATTCAAATTATGTTAAAACCCAAATATAAAATAGACACAAAAGTGAAATTTTCTTCAAATTAAGTATTTACTATTTCACTACCAAAGTAGGTCAATTACACACTAAAGAGAAGAAATCCACATGGATTGTGGCATTTTCTCACTTGGATATATGTAAATAAATTTCATGCTGTCTGAATCCTTAGGGTTAATTAGTTAGAAATATAACTCTCTTATACACAGGACAACTAGGGGAAATAAGTTAGCACAATCATTTGAATTGGTTGTCTACATACTGGGCAGGGCTTATTCCTTTTCTTTAGCTTCTTTGCACATGTAAAGCAGGCCATAAGATGTCCTGTTTTGCCATGGACGATGCAACCATTTTTAGGACGACCTTGACAAATCACACAAGGTTCAATGGCATTAAGGGGCAAACTAGATTCTATACTTTCTTCTTTGTCTTGTGTTTCTTCCCTTTCAGACTCTTTCGCATCTTCTTGGCTGCTATAAATAACGCTACTAGAAGTTGACGGCTGAGAATAGTCCTCACTTTCTTGTGATTGTGAGGCTTGTGTAATTTTATCATCATTTTCTTCAACACACGGCTCTTTGGAATCATTCACTGTAATTTTTTTGCAATCAGGAACATCAAAACCCTCTTCAGCTTGTGTTGCATTTTCCAGTTTGGCTTTCTCAGAGATTTCCCCTTTATCTTTCCCTTTATCTTCAGGAAGCCAATTCTCACGAAGGGCCCAACATCTGTTACAATGTGATGGAAGCGGGGGATTCATTTCATGGCATGAAGTGCATTTCCAATAGTCCTTCAATGAAATAAGACACACAGTCAGTTTCCGTAACCTTTCAACTACTAGTCACAAGAATGCTAGCAACTTTGCTATGTCTAAGGTAACATATACCACACAGTTCAATATTCAGTGTTTCATATAATATACTCACCATGTACAGCATGAAGACTATAGTTAGTAATATATTGGTATACTGGATATTTACTAAAAGAGTAGATTTTTGGTATTTTTACCATACACACAAGAAAGGTAACTATTCAAAATAATGAATTATATTAATTTGCTTGACTATAGTGATCATTTCACTATTAACGTGTGTCAAAACATGTTGTATGTCTCAATTATATACAAAACAGATTTTTAACAGTCAATGTGTAACAGTCTCCTAGAGAGTACGCACACCCATTTTTTTTCACCCGTACCAACCTGAAAAATTCTAAACTAAAAATGCATTCAGAGTGATATTAATCATGTACCTATAAAGTTATCTGTTTCAGGATACAATTACAGTTGTTTCCTTTAGTTGAAGCAAGTATATGGGATCTTTGACTCTGTCAATGCAGCCTAACCTCAACTTCCTTTTTTTTTTTGAGACGGAGTTTCGCTCTTGTTACCCAGGCTGGAGTGCAATGGCGCAATCTCGGCTCACCGCAACCTCCGCCTCCTGGGTTCAAGCAATTCTCCTGCCTCAGCCTCCTGAGTAGCTGGGATTACAGGCACACGCCACCATGCCCAGCTAATTTTTTTTTGTATTTTTAGTAGAGACGGGGTTTCAACATGTTGACCAGGATGGTCTCGATCTCTTGACCTCATGATCCACCTGCCTCAGCCTCCCAAAGTGCTGGGATTACAGGCTTAAGCCACCGTGCCCGGCCCTCAACTTCCTTAAAGGCTCAACCCTAGATGCTATTCCTAGAGTCCATCCCATCAATCTGGATGAAACCTGCCTCGTAGAGAAAGACTTCCTAATCCATCAGTGACAAGAACTACCTTAGACGTGCTCTAAAACCATGGCTCGACTAAGTATTCCCTAACTCCATCCACAAGAGAAATGCTAAAACATTTTCATAGCGAGTATTGCCGCTAAAACCAATCAACCTTGGCCACTGACTATAACGTATGCCCTTTACTTGTCTATCCTTTCCTGTGTTCTTATCTCTGTAACTGCTCATGCTTCTTTCTTTTCTCTAAGTTTTACCACACAAACCTTTCCACCACACAATTTGGATAACAAGCTCTCCCACATCCCCAGCTTTTTTACATAAGCTATTTTCTTCCCTGAACTGAAGTATGGTTCTTGCCTGAGGACATTTTACAAGTGAAAACCCCTTAAATCATGCCTCGCAAATGACATAAGAGAG
The DNA here is from genome assembly GCA_031835075.1 of Saguinus oedipus. Lineage (NCBI taxonomy): Eukaryota > Metazoa > Chordata > Mammalia > Primates > Cebidae > Saguinus > Saguinus oedipus. Next base: position 54,631,995 of record CM063177.1, read on the forward strand.
GAGCAATAAAGACAGAGACTATTTATTCTTCAACATTGGTTTTTTCAAGTTATAGAAGGGGGTTTTCATAGCTCATAAAAACAAAAAAAAGGTCTTGCAATATGGGAGTAAAAGGTTATCAAAAAGTCTAATACATTGCAAAATTAGTACCTAAAATAATTTTAGTGGGTCTTAAAATAGATTAAGATAAATAAAAAGACTTAAAAAAAATGTCTAAAATATTTTATGCAACTTGACATCAAATGATTCAACTAGTTATTTAAATTATTTTCTAATACAATAAAAATTTTGGAAACATATTTTCATCTTTTTTGCATTTAGATAATTAGTAACTGTTTATAACTCAAAAACATATATTTCCTATTCAATTATAATAAAGGCAATATTTAGAAAAAAATGGCAAAACCTACCACATTCTGTAATAAAAATCAATAATAAAAATGTTTACACTTGGCTGGGTGTGGTGGCTCATGCCTGTAATTCCGGTACTTTGGGAGACTAAGGCAGGTGGATCACTGGAGTCCAGGGGTTCGAGACCATCCTGGGCAACATGGTGACATCTCTACAAAAAATATAAAAATTAGCTGGGTATGGTGGCATGCACCTATACTCCCACCTACTCGGGAGGCTAAGGTGGGAGGATCACTTGAGCCTGGAAGGTGGAGGCTGCAGTAAGCCATGATCACATCACTGCACTCCAGTCTAAATGACAGAGTGGGGGCCTATCTCAATTAAAAAAAAAATTTTTACGTTTGACCAGACTGGCAAAATGTTGATAATTGTTAAAGTTGGGTGATGAGTATACTGAAGATAGTTGAAATTTTCCAAAATAACATCAAAAAATACAAATTCAGCTGGGTGCAATGGCTCATGCCTATAATCCCACATTTTAGGAGGCCAATGTGGGTGGATCACTGACAAGTGATCTCTCAGAGTGATCCGCCCACACTCAAGCCTCAGCCAGGATGAGACCAGCCTGGCCAATGTGGTGAAACTTGGTCACTACTAAAAATACAAAAATTAGTGGGGCGTGATGGTGCACACCTACAATCCCAGCTACTCTGGAGGATGAGGCACAAGAATCACTTGAACCTGAGAGGTGGAGGCTGCAGTACACCGAGATTGCACCACTACACTCAAGCCTGGGAGACAAAGTAAGACCCTGTTTCAAAAAAAAACAAAAACAATAAAAAAAAAGTTCAAATTCCAGCACCTAAAAATAAAAATTATTGCTACAAGTTTCACCACAACAAATAAAAGCAAAATGCTTTATTCAGACTTTGCATTTTAACTTTATAAAAATCAGCTCATTTCAGAAAGTAGGACAGACATATTTTCCTCATATAGACCTTAATGTAATTTTTTGATTTCTTAAAAAAGTAGATATATACTTACAGCTAAGGAAATTTCAGGATCTTCTTCAAATGAATCTGTATCACTCTCCCCTGCCTGATACACAGTAACTCGATATACCTAATAAAACAAATTCGTTAGCATCAATTCATTACCCTTTTTCCTTTTACCAGAAGACTTCCTAGTAAGAAGTCCTAAACAAATATCATGTACTACATCAAATAGAGTGACTGACTGTAAAGGGGGAAAAAAACGGAGGAGAGAGAAATCCTCAGTCACAATGGGAAAAGTCAATATAAAGGATGTTTAGGATGAACAAAACAAAACATTCAGCTCAGTGGTTTTATTCCATAAATAAATAATATGGAGATATTAAATAACAGGAAAATGGCAAGAAATGCTGAAGGCAACCACTCTGGGAAACAGATCTCTGAGGGTACTATTTGACCTTAACTGTATGCATGTTTTACTTTTACAAAAAGCAAGTTAATATTAAAACAGTAATTGAATTAAATATTTTTAAAAGTGAACAGACTGTTATCATAAGCATGTTCATAGAGGCCTATTGACTTCTTGGCATTAGTAGTAACATAAGAATATAAAGCAAATTATGAACAACTATGAAATCCTCAAGTCCACAAACTAATACATTAGTCTGAACAAATCAAGAGGCTAGGATTTCAAGTGAAATCTGAATATATTATGATTTCATTCTCAAAGGCAATGAACATGGAAAATATTTAATAATTTTCCAACATAATTAGAGAGGGGAAGAAATACTACCTCATCATCTTCATCTGAGAGTTCTTGTCCTTCTTCACTAAGGCTATAATCTTCTGAGTCGAGAGATTCAACTTCAAATTCTACACTAAACTGATCTGAAACTGAATCCTGATCCAACCAATCACTTGAATGTTCACTTACACCAGCATCCAGATCCTAAAATAAGAAAAAATATATAACTTAATAAACATCACCTCTTGGCCTGTGTAACAGTTTCCTAACTCATCCCTATGCCTCTATTTCCTTCTCAGATCCATCCTGCACACTGACACTAGATTAAGGTTTCAAGGTTATTTCTACATTATTTTCCTGTGCAAAACTTCCTCTGCCTAAAGGGAAAAAAAACAAAGCCTCTTGGCACTGAAGGTACAGATAGTGTGATTATATTCACATCTTCATCTGTCTTCAACTAGATATCTCTCCTCCCTTACTAAATACGGACAATCCCACCAGATCTAGATGCTTCCTCAACTAATCTTGGCATTTCAACTTCCACATCTTCCCCCTCACTAGAATAATTTCACACTTTCAAAATCCTATTCATCTTTCCTTGACTAAGCCTTTGTCCATATCATAACTGAAAAGGCTCTTCCACCTCTTTTTTTTTTGAGACGGAGTTTTGCTCTTGTTACCAGGCTGGAGTGTAATGGCGTGATCTCGGCTCACCGCAACCTCTGCCTCCCGGGTTCAAGCAATTCTCCTGCCTCAGCCTCCCGAGTAGCTGGGACTATAGGCCCGTGCCACGACACCCAGCTAGTTTTTGTATTTTTAGTAGAGACAGGGTTTCACTATGTTGACCAGGATGGTCTCAATCTCTTGACCTCCTGATCTGCCCACCTCGGCCAAAGTGCTGGGATTACAGGCATGAGCCACCTCACCCGGCCCTCTTTCACCTTTAATTAACCTTATTACTTCTAGAATACTGAATTACATAGTCTCACACATAAATTATGCAAAACATAATTTTGTAGGCATGTTTCTCATCTGAATTATATATACTTTTGTCTTACTCTTCTTTATATGTCCACATGTGTAGAATGCAAGTAACAAGACACAACACAAGATACTACTTATGGGTTTTTTTCTTAGAAAAATGTCTCGAGTCACAGATACTTATGTTTTACTAAAACTTTGAAATTTCCTTTAAAGAGCCTTTAAAAAGTTTTTTAAAAAATCTGTAGCTGCTCATCTGATGCCTCATTTCAGGACTTCGACAAATAGCGTAAGAATCTAGTAAGAACTTCAGGCCCATATTTGCTGTCAGTGGCTAAAGGTAGGAGCATACACATTAAGTAGAAGGCTACAACTAGAAAATGTCTGGGAGTCAGGACATGACTTATTCTATACTTGCCACTATGTAGCTAATTTAACACAGGCACATCAATTAACTTTTTTTTTTTTTTTTTGAGATAGTCTTACTCTGTTGCCCAAGCTGGAATGCAATGGAGCAATCCAGGCTCACTGCAACCTCCACTTCCGGGGTTCAAGCAATGCTCCTGCCTCAGCCTCCCAAGTAGCTGAGATTACAGGCATCCACCACCACACCAGGCTAATTTTTATTATTTTTAGTGGAGAGGGGGTTTCACCATGTTGGCTGGGCTAGTCTTGAACTTCTGACCTCCACAGTGATAGCCATCGCAGCCTCCGAAAGTGCTGGGATTAGTCATGAGCCACTGTGCCCAGCCCAGATCATTTAACTTCTAAAGGCTATAGCTAATTCATCTAGAAAAGGACCTTAGATTAAATGACTTCCATATCTACCTTAATTCTAAAAACAGAAACAAAGTATATTATTTATGGCCTCTGATGTCAAAAGACTTTTGTAGAGTCATGTTAGGAAAGAGTAGTAAAAACATTCATCAAGCTTCAGCTCTAATTCCTAACAAGGGCTCTGCTGACAATCGTTAGAATCACAAGTCAAGTCAGGATACAATTAACATCTCCAACAAAGTAACCCAACAAACCAAATACTTCAACTAACTCAAGTCCTTAGTGCGCTAATTTTAGAATAAGGAAGTAAATCACAAGAAACATTCAGTCTCAGAAAACATACTCCGTGGTAGGGGTCTGCACCTGTGGCCCATCACCCACCTATTTGTATTAATAAAGTTTGAGCACAGCCATGCCCATCTGTTTACTTGTTGTCTATGGATGCTCCTGCATTGCAAGAGTGGGGCCGAGTAGCTGTGGCAGAAAACATGGCCCTGCAGAGCCCAAATAATTAACTGCCTGGCTCTTTGCAGAAAGTTTGCCAACGCCTATAAAAAATGCAATTGGGAGTGGTTTTAAAAAGTTTTGGCTAATGTTCACAAAAGAATGCCCCAGAAACTATTAAATACCGTACATTTCAAAAGCATCAGGCTGGGAGTGGTGGCTCATGCCTGTCATCCCAAAACTGTGGGAGCCAATACAGGGGGATCACTTAGGCCCTGCAATTTCAGACCAGCCTGGAAAACAGGCTGAGACCTCATCTCTGGAAATAATAATAATAATAATAATAAAGTAAAAAAAAGTAGCCAGGTGTGGTGGTACACACCTGAGGTCCCAGCTCTCGAGGCTAAGGAGGAAGGATTGATTGCTTGAACCCAGGAGGTTGAGGTTGCAGTAAGCCATGAACATGCCGTTGCACTCCAGCCTGGGCAACGAGAGTGAGACTGTCTCAAAAATTAAAAAAAAAAAAAAAAAAAAAATTGAAAAGCATCAGATAGGCTTGCTCTGCAAAGATCTTAGTTGTTTTTTTTTTTTTTTTAAGACAGATTCTTGCTTTGTTGCCAGGCGCCAGGCTGGAATGCAGTGGCACGATCTCGGCTCACTGCGACCTCTGCCTCCCAGGTTCAAGCAATTCTCCTGTCTCAGCCTCCCGAGTAGCTGGGACTACAGGCGCATGCCATCACACCCAGCTAATTTTTGTATTTTTTTTTAGTGGAGATGAGGTTTAACTGTTGGCCAGGACGGTCTCGATCTCTTGACCTCGTGATCCGCCCACCTCGGCATCCCAAAGTGCTGGGATTACAGGCATGAGCCACCATGCCCGGCCAGATCTTAGATTTTTGTAGTCAGAAATACCTAGAATTGTTTCAATTTCAATAATGACAGTTGTAGAAGCAAGTTATTTAAAACCCCCAGTCATAGCTATGACAAAAGATCATAATATAAACTGTGTGGTATACAGTCTAGAACAGTCTTAGTTTCCCATAATTTATTAAACCCCAAAGAAAGAAAAGATGGGAGAGGAATGTACTTTCACAAACTGGTGAATAACACCCAATGATGACTACCACATTCTCAAATGAGGGAAATTAAGAGAGAAAAAAAAAAAAACTGGCCCTACTAAAAGCTTTCACAACTAAGGACTTAGTCTGGAAACCGAGAGATTTTTAACAGAATTTTTTTTTAAGAGAATTCGGGACAGGGCTAACAAAAAGAAAAAAAGAAATACTGTTCTACTCCACTCTGATAATGTGGTTTCCTTTATTTATTAAGAAATAAAGGAAAAGTAGTCCTTAGAAGATTTTTCCCGCAGCTCCAAAAATGCACCTTGTCTAGCCTAAAAACCCTGGCCTCTTGCCCTCCTTGCTAGCACCTGTGCCTAACAACATGCTCCCGCCCACACACATTTCCCTATGAATATAAAACAGCACTGGCCCCTGCATTTGCATCTTAATGACTGGTGTGGGAGGGCCAGTTTTCTCTAGGGCTACATTAACTATTATGCCTGGTTAAACCAATCCCCTGAGCCCTATGCAAATCAGACACCACCTCCTCCAGCCACCCAAGAAAACTGGCTGGTATCCTCAGAATGTGAGGTGTCCTCTTATCTCTGTAAGGGGGAGCTTCTTTCTTCTGCCTTCTTGCCTAATAAACTCTCCTCTCCTTAAAACCACTCCACGTGTGTCCATGTTGTTTTATCTAATTCAACTAAAAACAGAAAACCTGTCGTTCTTCTACTCATCAAAGCTGTATCAATCACAAGGCAGTGATATCAATCAGGTAGAATTCTGATGTAACTTTAACAAAGACTATACATTAAAAAATAAGAAAACAAGAACAAAAAATAAAATAAAGAAAAAAAAGACTATACATTAAATGGGGCGCTGAGCTCAATGGCTCAAGTCTGTAATCCCAACACTTTGGGTGGCCAAGGCAGGCGGATCACTTGAGGTCAGGAGTTCAAGACCAGCCTGGCCAACATAGTGAAACCTCGTCTCTACTAAAAACAAAAAAATTAGCAGGGCATGGCAGTGGGCGCCTGTAATCCCAGCTTCTCAGGAGGATGAGACACAAAAATCACTCGGGAGGCAGAAGTTGCAGTGAGCCAAATTGCACCACTGCACTCCCACCAGGGCAATAAAGTGACACTCAATCTCAATAAATAAATAAATAATAGAATGACACAGTCTCAATCTCAATAAATAGACAGATAGACAGGATATAGTAATGATCTTTTTAACCAAACTTGTAGTTTGTGTACTCATCAAGTTTTAATTCGATCTAATTTTCAGATCATACATACTTGCTCTCAAGAACCTGTTTTCTTCACTGGATTGATTAAATGTTTCATTTTTATCAGTGATGATCTATCTACCCCTGAAGGCAAGAACCGTATCTACCTTGACTACCACTGTCTCTCCAGTGCCATCTCAACTGTATGGAATCTGGTATAAACTTACAATATCTACAAATGAAGAACCCGCTCTCAGACTGAGCAGGAGCTCATCCTGCCATCTAGTGGTCTACATGAGCAACAGCTCCGTTAAATACAGTACTAACTAGAGGGCAGGTATGGGTTCATACAGTCACTCCTTTGGTAGAGAAAAATAGAAAGATAATACAGGAAGTAACAAAAATAGGTAGAAGGTAAAAGACTAGGATGACTATCACAATTGATTCCATCTCCTACGTCTTCTAGAGACCTACACAATGATTACCAATATTCAGAATAATGACCATGAGAGACTGCCACATTACCAAAAAAGGTATCCAATCTTTTGGCTTCCAAAAGGTATCCAATCTTGGAAGAAGAATTGCTTTGGACCACACGTAAAATACACTAACACTAACAATAGTTCATGAGTGAGGAAAACAAATTGTAAAAATAGAAATCTTGTAACATTTTAAGAAAGTTTATGAATTTGTGTTGGACCACATTCAAAGCCATCCTGCCACATGGCCCACACAGGGCGTGGGTTGGATAAGCTTGTTTAAAGACATACAAAAGAAAATATTCCATTTGTCAAGCATTCTTGTTAACAAAAGAAATTTTTTACTCAACTTCTTTCAGTGACATCTCTTAAGAAATTCTGCTCACTAAGATTTTGGAATTCTGTATTAGTCATCAGAAAGTACCAATACTCAGGCCGGGCGCGGTGGCTCACACCTGTAATCCCAGCACTTTGGGAGGCCGAGGCAGGTGGATCACGAGGTCAAGAGATCGAGACCATCCTGGTCAACAAGATGAAACCCTGTCTCTACTAAAAATACAAAAAAATTAGCTGGGCATGGTAGTGCGCACCTGTAGTCCCAGCTACTCGGGAGGCTGAGGCAGGAGAATTGCTTGAACCCAGAAGGCAGAGGTTGCAGTAAGCCGAGATTGTGCCATTGCACTCTAGTCTGGGTAACAACAGCGAAACTCCAGCTCAAAAAAAAAAGAAAGTACCAATACTCTCCTGTCATCCATGCAATAAAAAACCTGTATTTTAGTGTTGTTAAACAGAACTTACCTGATGTCTAGACCTATCTGGCAAATGTTAAGCTCAGACTATGCTTATTTTTTTGCTGATGGCTGTAATTAAAGATAGTTTTACTCTAAACAGTCAAATTTGTCTTAAAATGCTAAAATATTTAACTGAAGTAAATTTTTGGTTTTGTTCCTTTATTTTTTAAAAAGTACACCTTCAAAATTCTCAAACAACTCTATACTCCAATTTATTGGCCAGTGGTCCACAAATATTCTCTAATACATAGAGTGACATTGATAATGACTAAAACTACTACTAATTTTACCAATACCAGTGTTACTCCACTGTTTTCAACACTCACAATACCTGGGGTTAAAGGTGGAGATCAATATAGTTTTATTGTAAAGTAAAATTTAGTGCTGTGTTTTGCATCAATCTCATAAGACACACGTACATTCTATCGGTATGCTTATTAGGACTGCCAGGACTAGACTGTGACAGTAAGAGTCCTTGAAAATGAGAACATTACCGGATTCGATGGCGTCCCTGTAGATTCACTGCTACTGCTTCTTTCACAACATATCTCCCTTATTACACACAGAGCCAGGCTTTCATCAAAGGAAAGGGAAATACTATCAGATTTGTGGCGTTTTCTTTGTCGTTCACCAGATAATTCATCTGAATTTTCTTCTGGATATGTAAGGAAAAAAAACAAATTCTGTGCTGTAATTTAGAAAATTGAGCTGTTTTGGGTACCTGTTTGTACAGAAACTTAGTTGCAATAAATTTAATTTCAAAAGTTAACACTTTTATTCAATCTAAGACTTACAGTAGAACACTATGTGTATGGATTTATTTGTTTACATACTTTTTTTTTTTTTGAGACGGAGTTTTGCTCGTTACCCAGGCTGGAGTGCAATGGCGGGATCTCGGCTCACCGCAACCTCTGCCTCCTGGGTTTGGGCAATTCTCCTGCCTCAGCCTCCTGAGTAGCTGGGATTACAGGCACGCGCCACCATGCCCAGCTTATTTTTTGTATTTTTAGTAGAGACGGGGTTTCACCATGTTGACCAGGATGGTCTTGATCTCTTGACCTCGTGATCCACCCGCCTTGGCCTCCCAAAGTGCTGGGATTACAGGCGTGAGCCACCGCGCCTGGCCTGTTTACATACTTCTTATGATAAAGGGTCTTACTCTGTCACCCAGGCTGTAGTACAATGGCGCAATCTTGACTCACTGCAACTTCTGCCTTGTAGGCTCAACTGATCCTTCCACCTCAACCTCAAGCCTCCCAAATAGCTGGGACCACAGGAATGTACCACCACACCTCACTAATTTTTGTATTTTTTGTAGAGACAGGGTTTCACCATGTTGCCTAGGCTGACAACACTATTTTTTAAAAGCTTTCTATTCTTCTTTCAGAACTTTATCTCCATACATCACAATTTAATCCATCTAATAAAGTTTCTATTAACCAATCTAGGATTTTTTTTCTGTCAAAACCGAACTTTAAAATACAAGAGCCAATCTTTTTTCCCCCAAAAGAGCCAAAGTGTTTAATTTACTTATAAGGCATTCTGAATGTTTCAATTTCTTCAGTACCCTACATTTTTTTCTTTTGTGACACAGTCACTCTCTACCACCCAGACTGGAGTGCAGTGGTATAATCTTAGCTTACTGCAACCTCCGCCTATCAGGTTGTGATTCTTGTGACTCAGCCTCCAAGTAGCTGGGATTACAGGCACGTGCCACCATGACCGGATAATTTTTCTATTTTTGGTAGACAGGGTTTCACCATGTTGGCCGGGCTGGTCTCAACTCCTGGCCTCAAGTGATTTCCCTACTTCAGCCTCTCAAAGTGCTGCGATTATAGGCGTGAGCCACTGAGCCCAGCTCTTCAGTACTCTGTATTTTCAACAGAAATCAAAACCAGTAAAAACTGTCCATTTTATTTTAAATAATAAATTATCTCTGAATGGGTCAGAATATTAGCCAAATCTGTTGGACATAAATGAGAGTTCTAGCTTATACTAGACATAAAAATGAATTACAGGTGAATTAAAGAACTAAATATAAAGAACAAAACCATTCAAGTACCTGTAAAAAAATATTCTTGCTGGGCACAATGGCTCATGCCTGTAATCTCAGCACTTTGGGACGCCAAAGCGGGCAAATTACGAGGTGAGTTTGAGACCTGGCCAATATTGTGAAACCTAGTCTCTACTAAAAATACAAAAATTAGCCAGGAGTGGTGGTACACCCCTGTAGTCCCAGCTACTTGGGAGGCTAAGACAGAAGAATCGCTTGAACCCAGGAGATAGAGGTTGCTGTGAGCTGAGATCACGCCACTGTACTCCAGCCTGGGCAACATTGCGAGACTCCATCTCAAAAATACTGGGTGGGAAATTTCATAATACTGCAAAGCCCTCAAGAAAAAGACTATCAAGATTAGACATGTCAAGATTTACACGGCAAAATAAAATGCCATAAACAAAAGTTAAAAGGCATAGGTCAGATTCGAAGATAATATCTGCAACATATATAATAAAAAAAATCCATATTATACAAAGTCATACCAAATCAGGATGGACTAGATTTTTTTTTTAAGTGAGAAACAGGAAAAAGCAAGTCACAGAGGAAATAGAAATGACTAATAAACATATGAAAAACCTTGAGTCATGTACTTAAGTAATGGGAAAAAAAAATCTATCTCCTAGGGATCAAGGAAATGCAAAGTGAAATGATATCATTTCTTTACCCATGAGAATGACAAAAATTAAAATGACGTAGTAAAAAAGATTTGAGAAAGAACTTTTTATACAGTAAGAATATTACATCACACAACATACTGCAGGCAATTTCTGTATCCTAGAGCATAAAAGTTAAGGATGTATGTGCAAAGGTCTTCACTGCACCCTTATATGTAAGTATTTAATAGGGTTATGCTATTAAATGAAATATTATCCATATGACCGAAACAGGTAAAACTCTCACACCTTTGCTCATTCCATTTCCCTCTCTTAGCCTATCTGATTAAAGTCATCTCCTCCTCCTCTGAATTCCCCAAATACTTTACATCCCAATAAGGATTTTTATGTTTTATCTCCAACTAGATCACAAGTTCTGCATGTGAGTTCTTAATCATGTTTGTATTCCCTATTTTAAAAAAAGTGATCGGCGGTGGCTCACACCTATAATCCCAGCACTTTGGGAGGCGAAGGCGGGTGGGTCACAAGGTCAAGAGATCAAGACCATCCTGGTCACCAAGGTAAAACCCCGTCTCTACTAAAAATACAAAAATTAGCTGGACATGGTGGTGTGTGCCTGTAGTCCCAGCTACTCGGGAAGCTGAGGCAGGAGAACTGCTTGAACCCAGGAGGCGGAGGTTGCGGTGAGCCGAGATCGTGCCATTGCACTCCAGCCTGGGTAACAAGAGCGAAACTCCGTCTCAAAACAAAACAAAAACAATAAAAAACGTGATCTTGGCCAGGCAGCAATTATAGATAATGCTGTAATTAATATCTCTACATATAACTCTTTGAATTTTGTATTACATCCCTAGGATAGATTCCTAGAAGTAGAGTTACTAACATAATGTTAAGAACTCTAAACTTTGCTTTTTGAGATGGAGTCTTGTTCTGTTGCCCAGGCTGGAGTACAATGACACAATCTTGGTTCCCTGCAACCACCACCTCCCAGGTTAAAGCGATTCTCCTGCCTCAGACTCCCAAGTAGCTGGGGTTACAGGCACCGGCCACCACACCTGGCTAATTTTTGTGTTTTTAGTACAGACGGTGTTTCACCACGTTGGCCAGGCTGGTCTCAAACTCCTAACCTCAAGAGATCTACCGGCTGCCTCAGCCTTCCGAAGTGCTGGGATTACAGATGTAAGCCACCATACCAGGCCATTTAAGCCATTTTATAATCCAAAAAATTTAATCAATTTATACCAATTTATAGACCAACAGTGTATCAGTGTTAATACACAGGATGAGTAAAAATTTATCTTGGCTAATTTGATAGACCAGAAAGGACACTCTTTTTGCATTTTTCCTATCTGTAAAGCTAAAATCTCCAAAATTCACCCTCTCCCCATATTTATTAGTCATTTGTATTTACTGTGAGAAATTTTTGTGAACTGCCTGCCCTTTTAGCTTGAATTTTTAATGTTTTCCTTATTGATTTGGGGAAAATACTCATGTAATTCAGATATTAACAGTCACATTTAAAGTGACTGTCTTTCAAATATGCTGTATTCTATTTTTCATTTATCTTTTAAACTCATTTAAAATTCATTTTGGCATAAGGTACAGATGTAATTTCACCTTTTCTCCAAATAACTACCCATTTGTTCTAATTCCACCTCTGCCCTAGACACCTCTGCCCTTCCTGTCTTCTGCCCACATGTACAAGATTCTGGTCTAGGTTCATTTATTCTATTTCACTGATCTGACATTCTCTTTCATCTGAATCATACAGTTTTATTTACTGTGACTTCCTCAGGTACATTCTCTCTGTTTTCAACTATTTTATCTCTTCATTTCGAAAATGCTATTTACTTTTTGTTTAAAACTCATAGGTATGTATTATCATTTATTAAAAGCAATTTAAAAATTTAACTGCTAAGGTGACTAAGAATAATGGTGAAAATAGAGTTTATATGCCTGCCTCCCATTATCTTAAGAGAGAATTGGCTAACTATAAACTCCAGTGGGACACAGTAAACTGTGCCTGTCGTGGTCAGCCAGGAAAATATTGCTAAGTGAAGAAAAAAACTCAGAAGTTCATTCATCTCAACTAAGAAGGGGAACAATTAAGTCTAAAAGCACTGATTTCATTAGAGAAAGAACATCAAAAGCTGTGTGACCGTGTCAAATAAATATTCATGTATACCTGTCTCACTGATTGCTCTCCTTCTAGATGAGGTAGATGGTCTAGAAACCAAATGTGAAGATGAAGGTTTCTCTTCCGGCAGCTCTTGCACAGGATCCTAAGCATTCAAGAAAAAAATAAAATACATCAAACTAAACATAACCAGTAACCTAAAACTCATTTGTTGTAAATAACCTTTCTAACTTTCAAATAATATTATGCTTGAAAAAAGAATTTATTTAAAGATTACCTTTTGATCACTCCCACCTTCAAAGCAACATCTACTCTCACTCACAGATGTACCTGAGTCTGAAGATTCTGAGAAAAAGAAAAACAAAGAATCAGAAACTGGGGTTGGTGGGGAGGAGAGAGGCTATTCAGTAGATAATGCTGGGAGGAAGGCTATTTAGTAGATAATGCTATCAGTCTAACACAAACCCTTATGCAATTTAACCTTTCAATAAATATTAAACATGTATTTCCCAGGTGTCACCCTCACACTAAATGTTGCAGATGTAAATATAATAATTCAACTTTAATGTAGAAGAGTAAAATATAATTAAGGACATTAAAAGATTATAAGATAAATTAGCAGAAAGACAGACAGACATTACTCTGTAGGAACAGGGAGGGTCTTAGGAGCAAAGAATCAGGAAATATTTTGTAGAATAATGTGAAAATAGTGCTAGGAGAGGCCATTCCAGAACAAGAAAACGCCATGTGAGAAAGTATCCAAAAGCAAACTAACAGTTCTCCTGTTGCAGGAAACCACAACCAGTTCATAATTACTGGAATGTAGGCAGGTTCAGATTGTAAAGGATCCTGTGCATCTAGCCAAAGCAGGACTCATGCTGTCATTCCCTCATCACTGCATTCTTCCAGCAAATACTTCAGAATCTTCCCTAAGGCAACTGCTGCAGCCAGTCACCATTAAAAAGGGTTTCTGTCCAAGAAATAAAACTGATTTCTAGCTCACAGAAAATATTATGTCCAGAGGGCAATAATGAACCCCTATATGGTAATTTTAAGCAGAAGAGTGACAAATCCTCTGGGAAAAATAAAAGAAAAAGAGGGCAGAGACAGGAAAACTAGTATCAGACAACTGCAATACAAAATAAAAACTATTAAAGCCTAAATTAAGGCATTGAAAAGATAAATTCCGGAGAAAATTCCGGAGAAATTAAATAGGTAAAATCCAACACAACCTGGCATGCGATATAAAATGCAAGGAAGAAAGGTGTTAAGATGTATTCCAAGATTCTACCTTGGGTGAATAAATGAGTGGTATCATTCACTAAAAGAGAAATTTTAGACAGATAAACAGATTGGATGGGAAGATAACAAACTGAGTTATTCAGACACATGGGTGTCATTTGTCATTGGATATACAGACTCAGAGCTCAAAAGTCAAAGTTTCAGATTTGGGATATACAGACAATAATCACCAAATGCCCTTTACTACCCCCTTGGAAATATATTAATCTTAATAGTGAATTCATGCCTGGGCCATTAACATTTTGAAATTATGTATTATCATACATAAATTTTCTCCTTATACTATGGGTAAGGCATTACACTGATTTTCTTAAGTTATACATAATAGATTATATTACCCAGGAATTTTGGACTAGTATAAAGAGATGCTATAAAAAACATAATAAAAAGGAAACTTAAGGCCGGGCATGGTGGCTCACATCTGTAATCCCAGAACTCTGGGAGGCTGAGGTGGGAGGATCATCTGAGGTCAGGAGTTCAAGACCAGCCTGGACAACATGGTGAAACCCCATCTCTACTAAAAAATACACAAATTAACTAGGCGTGGTGGCAGGTGCCTGTATTCCTAGATACTTGGGAGGCTGAGGTAGGAGAATCGCTTAAACCCAGGAAGTGGAGGTTGCAGTGAGCCAAGATTGTGCTACTGCATTCTATCCTGGGTGACAAAAAAAAAAGCACTAGATGTGACTAAGTTGAGAACATGGAATAGAAGTTCTGAAGTTAATTCTACTGATATCTAAATCAAACTTAGAATGCAAATAAGTAATTTATAAGTTCCCATCTCAATAATACAATTTTTCTAGTAATGTGCCAAAGTTTATTTAAACAAATGAAGGAATGAATACACCAGGGATATATACTTCAGAAAACTCAAAATACTAATACAAATACTATAATTGTATATTTAGCTATCGTACAATTTCATAAAGAGCTTTAAACCAATAAAATGCAAATCATCAGCCTAATAACTACTTTTGTTCTGGGATAAAATGGAGATACTTTCCTGGGCTTTAAATCCTAACTTTGGAAGAATAAGCATTCAATTCAACACATTTATTAAATACCATATTAATAAAATACAATACTGTATGATGCAGAATGCAAACCTGCATTAAGACACAGGTAACAAAGGTATAAGCGAGTATAACAGCCAGATATGGTGGCTCATGCCTGTAATCCTCACACCTTGGGAGGCCAAGGTAAGAATATCTCTTGAGCTCAGGAGGTCGAAACTAGCCTGGCCAAGACAATAAAACACTGTCTCTACCAAACATACAGAAAAATTAGCCAGGTGTGGTAGAGCACACCTGTAGTCCCAGCTACTTGGGAGTCTGAGGGGGAGGATCATTTGAGCCCTGGAGGTGAAGGATGCAGTGAGCTGAGATCACACCACTGCACTTCATGCAGGGTGACAGAGTGACAACCTGTCTCAAAAACAAACAACACACCAGTATAACAAAGCAATTTTACAATAAAATCTGAATATGGAATAGAGGAAGTCAATTCATTCTAGGAACTAAACAAGCTTCTGACAGGTGTTTTTCTGTTTTTGTCTTTTTAAAGAGATGAGATGAGGTCTTGCTCTGTCACCCAGACTGGAGTGGCATGATCACAGCTCACTGCAGCTCTGACCTCCCGGGGTCAAGCAATCCTTCTGCCTCAGCCTCCCGAGCAGCTAGGACTATAGGCATGCACCACCATACCAGGCTAATTTTTCTAGTTTTTGCAGAGGCAGGATTTTACTATGTTGCCCAAGGCTGGTCTTGAACTCCTGGGCTCAAGCGATCCTCCTGCTTTAGTCTCCCAAAGTGCTGGAATTATAGACATGAGCCACCACACCTGGCCTAAGAGTATTTAAACTGTAGTTAGAGAATGGGCTTTAGGAGGGGTGTAGTGTATTAGAGACAGCTCCAACCAGCTGTGAAGCAGGCAGGGTGGCTCATGCCTGTAATCCCAGTACTTTGGGAGGCCGAGGCAGTAGATCATGAGGTCAGGAATTCAAGACCAGCCTGGTCAATATGGTGAAACCCTGTCTCTATTAACAATACAAAAATTAGCTGGGCATGGTAGTGCGCCCCTGTAATCCCATCTACTCGGGAGGCTGAGGCAGCGGAATTGCTTAAACTCAGGAGGTGGAGGTTCCAGTTAGCTGAGACCATGCCACTGCACTCCAGCCTGCGTGACAGAACGAGACTCCATCTCAAAAAAAAAAAAGCAAACTGTGCACATCTCTTTCCAACTCTACATTTTTAGCCTTAAAATGAGAGTATTATACTAGGGAAGTCAGCAAGCACATAAATCAGGGCTTTTCTCATGGAAAGTAGGTTGTGAAATATTTATCAACATATCCTTATATATATATATGTTCATCTTTCTGGAACAAGAACCCAATGAATTTATCAGCTTATTAAAGAGAGATGTGATCCAAAAATAACCAGTTAAGTACCGGAAGCAGGGACATAAAATTCTACTTCCACAAATTGGTAAACAAAATTTTGTCTATAACCAAAGAGATCCATCCATCATCCTTACACATGGTCCTACATAAGTAACTATTATTTATCAAAGCCTTTCAATACATTTTCAAGGTAGATCACTCCTAAACAGGAGCTTTTGAAATTACAGACCTTTCAATACAAATCCTAACTCTGATATCCCAAGGCTTAAATTGACATAACAGGATATTTAACTTTACATTAGAACCTCAGTATAATGTTGTTTTAGTTTATAAGTACTTCTAATAAATGTATCATATTTTTATAATAATTAAAGCAACTTTTAAAGAGACTCACCATTATAAAATATATGCACATAAACAAAAATGTCTTTAAAATGTTTTTATAGTACTTATTCACGATGCTCAAAATTAACTTACCCTGCTGATTGACTACTACCAAGTTTCTGTAGATCATGGTATATATTTTCCTTGTAGACAGAAAAAAAAAAAATCAGGAGATGTACACTTTAAAAGAAAAATGTATTAAGCTGGATTTAACCAGACTTTTACATACATATTTAGTATGAACTACTGCACACATTCAAAACCAATTTTATCATTGGCAAACTTGTAGGTACTTAAAAGCACAATAATTAGTAGCACAATGATTACGCACAGCTACTTTTAATAATCACTAAGGTCTCTCCAGCTGAAAGATTTCACACTGCCAATTCCTAAAATGTGCTTGTTTGGCCTTTACTAAAAACCCCAAAAAATGGGTGTGCAAGAAGGAAGCAGTTTAAAGTACTTTTTTTTTTTTGAGACAGAGTTTCGCTCGTCTCCCAGGCTGGAATGCAATGGTGCGATCTCCGCTCACTGCAACCTCTGCCTCTCAGGTTCAAGTGATTCTCCTGCCGCAGCCTCCCTAGTAGCTGGGATTACAGGCGCCTGCCACCACGCCCAGCTAATTTTTTTTTTTTTAATTTTTAGTAGAGAC
Source organism: Saguinus oedipus (assembly GCA_031835075.1). NCBI lineage: Eukaryota > Metazoa > Chordata > Mammalia > Primates > Cebidae > Saguinus > Saguinus oedipus. Next base: position 54,649,390 of record CM063177.1, read on the forward strand.
GGGATTTCACCAAGTTTTCCAGGCTGGTCTCAAACTCCTGGCCTCAGGTGATCCGCCTGCCTCAGCCTCCCAAAGTGCTGGGATTACAGGCGCGAGCCACCACGCCCAGACTAATGTACTTATTTTCAAACAGGAATGTTTTTAGCTCTGTGCTTAGCAGCAAACTGCCAAAAAAAAGTATTGAGTTATGCAAAATCCATTATATAGGAATTTGATTATAATCTTGACTTTCATCAAGCTTCAACTTCCTTTCTTGATCTTAAAACTTATTAACAAATAAAGTAGTACTCATTCATTCAATAAATACAGACTGAACACCTACCACGTACCAGTCACTGGTACTATGGAGCAGACACTGGGAAAACAAAGAATGAAACAAAAATGTATCTGCCCTGATGAAGTTTATGTCCTAACAGGAAGATAATTCATTTACCCCAGTATTCATTGATGTCACAGTGGATTTTTCTTTTTCTTTTGTTTTTAAACTAAGAATCTAAGAGAATGTCACAAAAATCGTTCCTCACTCAACGTTAAGAAGAAATAGGAATCCCAACTATCTTTTTTCACCCTTGGAAATAAGGGTACAACAAACTAAACCCAAAATATTTCTCATTCATATCCTTTTCAAGTCAGTAATTTCTCCAGTTTCTTGTCTCTCAATATTTAGAATTCAAGTCCAACGAAATTATACTTCCAAACATTATCAGAAGATTCAATATTCAGAACGGGCACAGCGGCTCACATTTGTAATAACAGCACTTTTGGAGGCCATGTCAGGCAGATCACCTGAGGTCAGGAGTTCAACACCAGCCTGGCCAACATGGTGAAACCCCATCTCTACTAAAAATACAAAACATTAGCTGGTTTTATCATGAATCTAAGATTAAAAAAAAAATTAGCTGGGCATGGTAGCATATGCCTGTAATCCCAGCTATTCAGGAGACTGAGGCAAGAGAATCTCTTGAACCCAGAAGGCAGAGATTGCAGCCTGGGCAACAGAGCAAGACCCTGTCTCAAAAAAAAAGAAAAAAAAAAACAATTCTATATTCAATAGGATAAAAAAACACCAATATACCAATAGTTTTTAAAAAAATTTATAAAATTAAATCATATATCCCATGGTAAAGTATAAATGACAACATATATGGATATTAAACAGAAGTGATGCATCAATGAAAAAATGCTTACATCATTAAATTAAGAAGCTGGTGAAATTAAACATATTCATAAGTAGGTTAAAACACACAACTGCATATAATATACAAATGACTGGTAAAAATACCTTTTGGTAACAAACTTTAGTCCCTTTTTTCTCTACTTTTCTTAGCTTTCTGCCATTTCCTAATGTTCAAGAATAAATATATACTATGTTTATAATAATGAAGTTGTTTTAAAGCTTTAAAATCCCCTGCTCAACTGAGGAAGTTTTTTTTTATAAAAAATAAAATTCCATATAATTGTCATCTTTTCAGCTATACTATTGAGTATTAAATACTAGCAGAAGTGAGTTGTTTCAGGTGAAAGTATTCATTCCATTTATTCATGAATTAATGCTAAGGCTCAACATGGATTGCCTGTGCTAAACCAAATGCAATCATTCCAAACGCAGGCCAGACATGGTGGCTCACACATTTAATCCCAGCATTTTGGGAGGCCGAGGCAGGCACATCACCTAAGGCCAGGAGTTTGAGATCAGCCTGGCCAACATGGTTGAAACCCCATCTCTACTAAAAATATAAAAATTAGCCAAGTGTGGTGGCAGGCACCTGTAATCCCAGCTACTCAGAAGTTGTGGCAAGAGAATCACTTGAACCCAGAGGCAGAGGCTGCAGTGAGCTGAGATCATGCCACTGCACTCCAGCCTGGGCAACAAGAGCAAAACTGTCTCAAAAAAAGGACAAAAAAGAACTCCAAATGTAAGGTAAGGATGACTGAAAAAATATTCAGTTCCCAAAAGAATAATTCTAGAGGCCGGGGGTAGCTGCTCACACCTATAATCACAGCACTTTGGGAGGCAGAGGCGGGTGGATCACTTGAGGTCAGGAGTTTGAAATCAGCCTGGCCAACATGGTGAAATTCTGTCTCTACCAAAATACAAAATTAGCTGGGCACGGTGGTGGGCACCAGTAACCCCAGCTACTCGGGAGGCTGAGGCAGAAGAATCACTGGAACCCAGGAGGTGGAGGCTGCAGTGAGCTGAGATCGTGCCACTGCACTGCAGCCTAGGTGACAGAGCAAGACTCCCTCTCAAAAAAAAAAAAAGAATTTTAGAAATACATATATATAAATATAAATATAAATAAATATATATATATTTTTTTCTTTTTTTTTCGTTTGAGACAGAGTTTCCCCTCTTGTTGTCCAGGTTGGAGTGCAGTGTGCAGTGGCATGATCTCATCTCACCACAACCTCCGCCTCCCGGGTTCAAGCATTATCCTGCCTGAGCCTCCTGAGTAGCTGGGATTACAGGCACGCACCACCATGCCTGGCTAATTTTGTATTTTTAGTAGAGATGGGGTTTTTCCATGTTGGTCAGGCTGGTCTCAAACTCACGACCTCAGGTGATCCACCCGCCTCAGCCTCCCAAAGTGCTGGAATACAGGCGTGAGCCACTGTGCCCAGCCTAAGTCTAGAAGTATTACCTGGGTTAAATTCTGCTAGTTAAGTGCCATAATGATAGGTGAAAATGAAAATGATTTCCAAATTAACTAAAGCTAAATTAACTAAAACTAAAGCCTTTACCACTTGGTGGTATAAAGACTGTTTTTGGAAGTGACTGGAATAAAAATTTATAATATGTAATAGCTATAGCTAATATACGAATGCTTTGTATGTGACAAACACTATGCTTTTTTATACAACATCTCTCCTTAAGAGCTATAAATGGCCAGGCACAGTGGCTCACACCTGTAATTCCAACACTTTGGGAGGCTGGGGCAGGCAGATCATGAGGTCAGGAGATCAAGACCATCTTGGCTAACACATGAAACCCTGTCTCTACTAAAAATACAAAAATTAGCCATGTGTGATGGCACACACTTGTAATCTCAGCTACTCGGGAGGCTGAGGCAGCCAAATCGCTTGAACACGGAAGGCAGAGGTTGCAGTGAACCGAGATCGTGCCATTGCACTCCAGCCTGACGACAAGAGCAGGACTCCGTCTCCAAAAAAAAAAAAGAGCTATAACCTCCACATGAGGTATTTAATTATCCCCACTTTATAAATGGGGAAACAGGTTTACACAGATTAATTTGCCTAGTCACAAAATTAGTAAATGACTGGGCTAGATTTCAAACACAGGTTTATAAGATGCCAGAGCTCAGGTTCTCAAATAATATGCCACAGAGCTAAGAAATTACATTTCAGCATGTTTTTTATGTTTTAACAGTTTTTCTCTGACAAAAGGGAGTGAGGGTAGAGGTGAACTGAAATATTAGCCCAACTGGCTTTTTACAATGGACTAAATTGAAGAATTACCTGTGTTCTTTCACAGAGAAGCTTGGCACACCAAACAAATCTCCTAGAAGATCATTTGAACAATATACAATATGTTGTTGCTTCTCATCATATAATCGTTTATTCATAATATACTGGCCAAGATAAAATAGAACCTGAAATAGAAATACGATTTCTGAGCATTAAAGAAAACTAAATGTTGTTTAAAATATAGTCAATAATATCCTATTCATCCAAATAAGTTAAATTCTGCTGGTTAAGTGCCATAATGATAGGTGACAATGAAAATGATGTCCAAAGTATCTAAGGCTCAAATTTAAGCCTTGCAGCAACCATATCCACAACTATGTAGAATAACCATCATTCTCTACTTAAAAGAAGCTACTTTTGGCTGGGCGCGGTGGCTCATGCCTGTAATCCCAGCACTTTGGGAGGCCAAGGCAGGTGGATCACAAGGTCGGGAGTCTGACACCAGCCTGACCAACATGGCAAAACCCCATCTCTACTAAAAATAAAAAACTTAGCCAGATGTGGTGGCAGGCGCCTGTAATCCCAGCTACTTGGAGGCTGAGGCAGGCTTGAACCAGAAGGCAAAGGTTGCAGTGAGCTGAGATAATGCCACTGCACTCCAGTCTGGACAAGAGCAAAACACCATCTCAAAAAACAAAACAAAACAAAACCTCAGTAGCCTCTGAGGTCACCAGAGGAGGAAGACAGAAAAACAATCAATGACAGCTACAAAGCAGTACAGGAGAATTCTGTGAGAAATAAACCCTTAAAGATCAGTTTACTTTATATTATAATAATCAAAATAATGATTCCGAACCATTAATAAATTTAAATTATATTCCCTGTGCTGCATTAAGACAAGTTGGCAATACATCTTTAAGATATCCTATTACATCTACACCTAATACATCTTTAAGAGATCCCAGATATAAACCTATTAACAACTACCTAAATACATATGGTATTTTACAGATTACAATGTACTTTTACAAGTATTATCTCATTCCGATATTTCATAGAATTGTTATTGCTGTATTAGAAGTGAAAAACTGGGCTGGGCACAGTGGCTCATGCAGCACTTTAGGAGACCAAGGTAGACAGATCCCTTGAGCCCAAGAGTTAGAGACCAGCCTGGGCAACATAGTGAAACCCCATCTCTACAAAATATATATATATACACACACACACACACAAAAAAAAAAAATTAGCTGGGCATGGTGGTACAACTGTATTCCTAGCTACTTTAGACACTGAGGTGAGAGGATCACCTGAGCCCAGGAAGTCCAGGCTACAGTGAGCAGTGATCATGACACTGTACTCTAGCCTGGGCAATAGAGTGAGACACTGTCGCCAAAAAAAAAAAAAAAAAAAAAAAAAAAAAAAAAAAAAAGAAAAGATATGACGAAACTGGCCCCAGGTCTTCTGACTCTTAGTCCGATGCTCTTTTTACTACCCATACTGGCTTTCAATACTTTCCCGTGTGCCCCAGAACAAAGATCCTATAACTGAGAACTACATCAGACAACATAAGCAATACTGGTACATAGTCTAGCATAGCATTCTAAGTCTTTATGACAGCCTTGACCAATTTTCTCATTTCCATCTACTGCTAAATCCATACGTTGTTGTTTCCTTAACTGATTATACAATGATAATAAGGCTGATCCCAAATTAGCCCTAAAAATACCATTTAATCTGGCACTTCCCTACAAGCACTGTCTTTGGATTTAACTGGCCAAGCAGGCATCAACCTTTAAGGAATATTTCTATGTGACTGTGGACTGGACAGATTGTTGTCTGGCAGTGGGAAAGGAAAAAGGAAGAGAACCTAGATTTTTTTCTACCAAACATTCCTTAAGGAAGTTTATAAAAGTGTAGCTGGAGAGGAAAAGGATATGGAAGCTCTTCCTGTCCCACTATACTATTGTAAGAAAGAAACTTTAATGTTTCAAGTAATCTGAGTCCCATAAACTAAGTGGGAGAGATGGAGAATAGGCATATTTCAATCACATTGAAATTTTGCCTAAGGTGGCTCAATCTCTCACTGAAAATCAAGCTCTGTGCACAAATTTAAAGTTAGAGAATGCACTAAAATGCTGTATCCATTCAAGAGAACATATGGTCATGAACCAGCTCATCTCTATCCCAGAAAGATCAGTATCCTGTACTCATGTATCTCCAATGCAGAACTTCTTAACCTGGGATCCAGGGATGTCCAAGAAGTCCTTGGATAGAATTCAGGGGGTCCATTAATTTGGATGGGAAAAAAATTTTTATCATTATTTTCACAAACTTCTAACTAAAATTTAGCTTTCCCTTAGATTACAAATGTAGGCAACAAATCACAACAGTATTAATACCTGTGATTTCATCACTAACAAAAATCACAGGTGTTTTCATATCATACAGTGCTTATGACAAACATTTCAAAATATCACTTATATTTCTGACTATATCAAAATTATATTCACTGGCCAGGTATGGTGGCTCACGTCTGTAATCCTAGCATTTTGGGAGGCCAAGGTGGGTGGATCACCTGAGGCTAGAAGTTCAAGACCAGCCTGGCCAACATGGTGAAACCCCCTCTCTACTAAAAGTACAAAAAATTAGCCAGGTGTGGTGGCAGGCACCTATAATCCCAACTACTTGGGTAGGTAAGGCAGGAGAATTGCTTGAATCTAGGAGGCAGAGGTTGCAATGAGCCAAAATCGTGCCACTGCACACCACCTTGGGTGACAGAGTGAGACTCTGACTCGAAAAAAATAATTATTATTATATTTATTACATCTGCTTCTAAATCTTAGCATTTATTGTGTTAATAACAAAAGCACATATATCACAAACTAGTTTACTATTTTGGTAACTGTATTTTAATATGTTTCCTTTGTAATCCTATACGTTTTATTTCATACCTTTAAAAACATGATTCTGAGAGGGAGTTACCAGTCTACCAAAGGGTTCACAGTATAAAACGGTCAAACACCCCTATAGGGCCTCCTTTTATCACTGAGTTCCCAGCTGAGAAATGAAACTCATGTATAATTAGAATTTTTAGCTTTAAAATATAGTCCAAATGACCACAAAATCAAATGTTGCTGCTTAATGAAAAATCCTTCTATATGGCAAATTTCTCCCCAAGTCTTGAAAGCTTTAAGTATAGCTATATGTAACTAGTAAAGATACTACTTATCTCTTGATTCAGCTTACCTCTTTCATAGTATAAGTGTCTTTTTGTGCACCAACAGACTTTAGTAACTTCAAAAGCAATGGCTTTGGTCTAACCTATAAAGAGAAAAAAGCTGCTATTATACTTCCAAAATTACTTCAGAACTATAGGCCCTGCAACAAACATATCCATCGAGTTCAATAAAGGGGGTTTGGAAAATGCTGGGGAGAATCTAATTATTATGCAAATATCATGGAATCATCAAGTATCAAGACAGCAAAGATTATTTTTTCCTTCAGCTATTTATATCACCTTATTTACTGCCTTACAAACAACCATAAATAATTATTGAGATAATGAGCTTCCTGTACTGATCCAATGAGCTTACTGCAAGCTAACTTAGAGAATCCAAGAGAAAAGAAAAAATCTTTATAGAGTGGATCCTGTTACCAATCATCTCTTTCTAAAGATTAGGTTCCTGAAGGCTAGAGAACTCAACCAACCCAAGCTGACAAGGGTAATTAAGAAGAGATGAGGCTAGTGCCTCACCCCTGTAATCCCAGCACTTTGGGAGGATGAGGTGGGCAGACCATGAGGTCAGGAGTTCAAGACCATCCTGGAGAACAAGGTGAAACCCCATCTCTACTAAAAATATAAAAAAAATTAGCCAGGCATGGCGGTGGCATTCGCCTGTAGTCCCAGCTACTCGGGAGGCTGAGGCAGGAGAATCACTTGAACCCAGGAGGTGGAGGTTGCAGTGAGCCGAGATCACACCACTGTACTCCAGTCTGGGTGACAGTGAGACTACTACAACTCAGCATTTTCTTCCTACTATATCATGCTGCCTCTTAGTTGGTCTGCATTTCAAATATCTACTTGACAAACATTTATTGAGCTTCTACTATGCACTGGACAGTGATAGGTACTGCCAAAAAAAAAAAAATTACAAATAAGACATATGACCTGTATTCAAGGTGCCTGCCAACTAAATCAGGGTCAATTTTTTCCTGTAAAGAGCCAGACTGTAAATATTTTCAGCTTTTCATACAGTTGGTGTATCCACCTCCCAGGTTAAAGCGATTTTGCCTCAGCCTCCCCAGCAGCTGGGATTACAGGCAAGTGCCACCATGCCCGACTACTTTTTGTATTTTTAGTAGAGACGGGGTTTCACCATGTTGGCCAGGCTAGTCTTCAACTCCCGACCTCAGGTGAGCCCACCATGGCCTCCCAAAGTGCTGGGATTACAGCATGAGTCACCTCACCCAATCTATAATTCCATAAAATCTTTCTTACAGAAATAGTCACACAGAACTCATGTACAAAGCAACACTATCTGTAATACCCAAAAACAGGAGGCAATTTTTAAAAAGCTATCAGTAAAGGCATTTTTAACATAGTATACTCATGCTATGGAATACTATGCAGCCATTTAAAAGGATTATGTAAACTGTATTTACTGACAAGGATGTAAGTCATAGAACACCTATAGTTTTATCTTGTTAGTACAACAAACATGACAATAACAGATTTAAATTTAAATGTAAATATATGTGGGTATGCACATACAAAAAATCTAACAGGGAACATGAAGCAAAAAGGCCAGAATTTTCAGGTTTTACTTTAAAATTTCTCTAATGACAAAAATCTTTACAACAAGCATGAATAATTTTTGTGACTTTTAGAAACCATTTTTTAAAAATTTACTGGAAAGTCAAAAAGGAAAAAAATGGATCACATAACGAATATAACTTCAGCAACCACACTTAAGAATGTAATGGAATTAATTTTTAAAGCCCATGTGGCAAAGGGCTAATAAACTACTAACCAATTTTTAACACTTTTTAACTCCACGCAGTTATGTCCGAGGTAGCACACTTTAAGCTATGCACATACAATTTCATTTATGTAGAGCCATGCTACAATTGAGGTATATGAAATTTAGTTGATCACCTCATAAATTATTCTTAAAGTTACACCAGACAAAAATACCAACCAGGGTCTCTTGTTCCGAAGCTGGAATCTGTGAGGTGGTTACAGCACCATCAGTAGGTACAGACATGTTGGTATTGCACATTTGCCTACAAGGAGAAAAAAAAGACACGATGAAAACTGGAAATCATGAAACATCTATGAAAAATACATCATAAATAAAGGGCATAGCCTTTGTTAAAACTAAAGCTACAAGGAAGTCAGTGCTTACCTGGATCAGTAGAGAAAAAGTAGTGCGCGTCTGTGCCCACAGGTCCACCCTCCAATAGCCACTGAACACAGCTGGGAAAATCCATGGTTTAAATAGCCCCAGCTGGAGACAAGTCAGGGCTTAGCTCCTTTTACTGCAGTTTCGGAACGTGTCTGAACTTGACCAGCTCAAGAGGAAAAGCTGAGTCAACCTGCCCACGGAACCGGCCCAATCCCGCCCAGACTCGGCGCCGCGTTCACATCGGCGACTGGACAGGCACCTGCGATCATCCGGACCCCCACTCAGAGGTGGCCACGCAGTCCCCCGCCCACGTGACCTTTACCCCGAACTCTCGTGGAGACCCCCCACGAACCCGCCCCCCCGCTGCGAGAGCCGGCCGAAACCCCGCCCTCCTGCCCGGCGGCGACAGCCTCTCCTCGGTCCAACAAAACCTCCGCAAAGCCACGTGCCCCGAGCCCCGAACCCCCTGCCACGAATGGCACAAAGGCTGCGATAGGGCAGAGGCTGGGAACCAGCAATGGAGGGAAAACCGTCACAGCCCAGACCCAGAAGTGACCCCTCGCTGCCGAGCCAGTACCTGCTTCACACCATCCGGGGTTTTCGCGGTTAGAATCGGGGTCCCTCGAGGGTCCCCAGTTTCCTTCACAGGGCGCGCGGAAGCACGACGCCCTGGGCCTCGGGAACCATTCTACTCTCGGGGCCCAGGCACTGGGTGCTCCAACGCACTTAGTCCTAGGAGGGACGGGTGTCCTGGCGGCGAAAGCAACAGGATCTCGGTCAGAGGGGTCGGGGCCGCCCCTCGGGCTCGGCTTCTTGCTCCATCTTGCCAACACACAGGGCCGCACAGGCCCTACAAGCAGCCAAATTCACCGGGGTGACTCGATGCGCGCCCCCTACCGCCCGAGGGAAGCGCGCCGCGCGCCGCAGAGCATCCGGGCATTTGTGCGCGTTCACGCGTCTGGCCCCGCCTCTTCCAATTGGGTCCTGGGCTCCGCCGCACCGCCTCCGGGAAGGTGGAGCGGGGAAAATCGTTCTACCCCGCCGGGCGCGGTGGGCTTTGAGGCGGGGCGGGGGTCTTGGCCGCGACCCAGGCGGGTAGGACTCGGCCCTACGCGGTTCCCACCTGGTTTGGCGCGCCGTGCTGGGACACTCCTTTAGCCGTTGCGCTATTTTTGTATTTCTTGTGTTTACACATCCCGCCCGCGGTGGAAACTGCGACAAATGCGGATCTCTGTGTCGCTGTTACCAAAAAGAAACCAAAATCAACAACTGTTTAATAAATTAAGCCCACTCCGCCAGCCGCTGGAGTTGTACACAAGTTATTTTAAGGACTGTTTTTTAAGAAAGATTAAAAATAATACTTAAGGCAGGCTTATACACCGGTGCATACAGCTGGTCTGGTTGGAGAACAAAAATGCTGGTTACCCTTGGTGGGGAGGGGAGCGGTTACTCTGCGCTTTTAGAATGTTTGGGTTTGGCCGGGCTTGGTGACTCATGCCTGTAATTCCATCACTTTGGGAAACCAAGGCGGGGGAATCACCTGAGGTAAGGAGTTCGAGACCAGCCTGGCCAACATAGTGAAACCCCGTCTCTACTAAAAATACAAAAATTAGCCGGGCGTTGTGGCGCAAGCCTGTAGTCACAGCTACTCAACAGGCTGTGAGGCAGGAGAATCGCGTGAACCCTGGAGTTGGAGGCTGCAGTGAGCCGAGATCGTGCCTCTACACTCCAGCCCGGGCTACAGATTGAGACTCTCAAAAAAAAAAAAAAAGTTTGGGTTTGTTAATCTACACCTTTATTATCATTAAAATATATATATATTTTAATTTTTTTTTAAAGATGGGGTTTCACCATGATGGCCACGCTGGTCTTGAACTCCTGACCTCAGTTGATCCACCCACCTCGGCCTCCCAAAGTGCTAAGATTACAGGTGTGAGCCACTGCGCCCGGCCGTTAAAATATATATTTATATATTATACACTCATTCTGACTCACCTACTTGCCCACAGAGGTGTGGCAAAAATGTTTGATTTTGTCTCATAAATTGAGGACATAAAGAATTGAGTCAGCTAAGCCCAAAAACACAGCCACTGCAAAGAAGGAACACCTTTCTTCTCTGCCCAGTAAGCAATTAGCTCCTTGTGAACAAGGACCTTTTTTTTATAAAGTTACATCCTTCCATTCTCCCGTTCCCCAGCCTACTAAAAAGGAATCTTCCTTAAACATAGTGGTCACTCAGTTGATTTAAGTTCATTGCCAATATGATTAACTTAAAGGATTTAATATGTCTTTTAAAAAGATGTCTTTACCAGATCAAATGCAGTGGGGTTTCTGATTGTGAGACTCAGTGCTTGACACTGGATGAAGGAAAATCTCAAGCGGTGAGAAAATGTAAGCATGAAAAGATTGCTAGAAGTTGGTATTTGTTAAATATCAAGTGAATGAATGGGTTTGTGTATAAAATTTCAGAGACAGAATGAATTGCTTAGTGAATGCTGGGAGCAGTTCACAAAGGCCTCAGAGATTATACATATTTTGTGTCTTGAAAGATGGTGAGACTTAAATAAAAGCAGAGAGTATTCCAGGCACAAGAAAACGATCACAAAATGCAGAAAAGAAAATATAAGATGACTGTTTGAGATACAGTAAATAAGTTTGACTTGCATTAAAGTCAAGAACAAGTTTTAAGAACTTGGAATCTCCTTAAATGCCAAGCAAGGAAATTTGGTCTTTGAACAGAGTAGACATTAGGAGTATAAAAACAGGTGACTTGCTTCAAAATGTATTTTAATAGGACCACCAAGAACTGATTCAAACTCAGAATAGTCAGGCCAGCTGCCTTCTGGACCAAATTGCCCCCTTCTCATTGGCCTTGTGCTTTGAAAAAATTATCTTGACAGAATTATTAGAGCAGAAACAAAAGGCAGAACTGATAAGATTAGACCTTTTCTAATGTAACCGGAAAAGAAGGGGCAGAAATGAAGGCAGAAGGGAGAAGAAGCGGTGTTGGGGGGGAGAGAGAGAAGCAAAAAGGATTCACTCAAGAACCTGGTATTCAAAACTATGGGTACCAGCACTGCCACAGCATGATGATTCAGTGTTGTTGGAAATACATGCTTGGTCCCACAAAGAAAAATTAGCAAAGGATCTTAAAGCAACGAATGTTTTACTTACTGGACTGCAGGAAGGGTACCCTTGCTAGCCATTGTGCCACAAGAGTGCAATGAACAAAGGAAAACACAAATTTATCCCCTAGGAATTTGGGGTCATCCCTGCTGCTGTGTCTGACCCCCGTTGGCTGGAGCCAGACCTTTAAACTAAAATCCAATTGGCTAACTAACGACTTAAAACTTTTTTAAACAGGTAAAAGCAGTGGAGAGCTGGGACATGCCTGTGAGCACGTCCAGCACAGATATCTTGGTTAAAGTACAAGAACATAGAATGTACTACGTGCCTGTAAGCATGGCATGTCTAACAGCTACATAGGATAGGGCTTAAAGTTATTAGCACACTTATTCTTTAACAAGAAAGGAAACTTTAAAAAGGAAGTTTTCTACTTCCCACAAGAAGTTGAAAATACTGCTGATCAAAAAAGTCTGGGGGGAATGAAAAGTTGAGTTAGTTTTAGATGATGTATCACAGAACAGAATTCAGTGGTAAAAAGCTTAGGCTTGGAACAGAGCTTGAAACAGCAAAAGAATTAGAGGAATGACCAGAAAGCCGAGGGCCATATAGTGATGTCTAAAAAACCAGAATCAAGTAATAATATTGAATACTGCAAAAGTCAAAGAAAATGCAGAAGAAGAAAGCAAGCGATCTGGAAAGCGGCAAGTGAGATGGAATATGAGGAGGTCGCTGAGAGCTGGGAGGAGGCAGCAGACAGCAGGGAAATAGACCTCTGAGAAAAAACTGAAGATCACACAGAAAGACAGCAGGAAAACCAAATCTCTTCCCAAAGTGCCCATTATGATTCAGGACTGTAGTTTTCCTGCGGGACCCCCTCCATAGGTCCTCATCCTCAAGAGGCCCACCAGCAACGTTGTGGTCAGCAGCCCCAACTCTGCCAGCAGGCCCACCCTTTCAGTCAAGTCGCTGGCAGGGCAGGAGGCCGAGACCAGGATCCTGGGCAGTGTCAGGCGAGGAGCAGCAGGAGAAACCCATCTTCAACAGGTGTTCCTCTGATCGTCCCTTCAGGCCAACCAGGATCTTCCAACCCAAAGACAGCAGGCGGCCTAGTAACGAGCTCAGACAACCTCTGGGTCCTGATGGGTCACGATAAATGCTGGCAAGAAGAGATGGTGTGGCTGCCTCGTCAGTGCCTCCTAGTTGTCTGCCACGTCTCTGTCACCCAGGTTGCAGTGCAGTGGCATGATCTTGGCTCACTACAGCCTCCACCTCCCAGGTTCAAACAATTCTCCGGCCTCAGCCTCCCGAGTAACTGGGATTACAGGCTTGTGCCACCACACCTGGCTAATTTTTGTATTTTTAGTAGAGATGGGTTTTTTCCATGTTGGCCAGGCTAGTCTCAAACTCCTGGCCTCAAGTGATTCGCCCACCTCAGCCTCCCAAAGTGCTGGGATTATAGGCATGAGCCACTGTACCTGGCCACAACCAATCTTTAAAGCATGATGAAAACTAAACAACATTTAGCTCAGAAACCATGTTTAGAACGCTGAGTTTCACAATATTTATGAGACTATCTAAAATTACAGAAGTAGTTCAAATTCCGTATGTCTTTCCAAACATCTGGAACTGAATAGTGTTAAAGCAAAATCCAGGCCGGGTATAGTGGTTCATGCCTGTAATCCCATGCTTTGGGAGGCTGAGATGGGCAGATCACTGAAGGTCAGGAGTTTGAGACCAGCATGTGAAACCCTATTCCTGCTAAAAATACAAAAATTAGCCGAGTGTGATGGTGCAAGCCTGTAATCTCAGCTACTTGGGAGGCTCAGGCAGGAGAATCACTTGAACCTGGAAGTGGATGTTGCAGTGAGCTGAGATGGTGCCACTGCACTCAATCCTGGGCAACAGAGCAAGACTCTGTCTTGGAAAATAAAAAAGTAAAAAATAAAAAGCAAAATCACAGCAGCAAATAGTGAATATGAAGACTTTTTTTTTTGAGAAGGAGTTTCGCTCTTGTTACCCAGGCTGGAGTGCAAATGGCGCAATCTCGGCTCACCACAACCTCCGCTTCCTGGGTTCAGGCAATTCTCCTGCCTCAGCCTCCTGAGTAGCTGGGATTACAGGCACGCGCCACCATGCCCAGCTAATTTTTTCTATCTTTAGTAGAGACGGGGTTTCACCATGTTGACCAGGATGGTCTTGATATCTTGACCTCGTGATCCACCCACTTCAGCCTCCCAAAGTGCTGGGATTACAGGCTGCATTTTGTTTTGTTATACAGTACTATTACTTTTTCAGTAGATGCTCTTGGATTGCTGTGTAGATAACATTATTTGCAAAATCACCAACTTGTCTCTTTTCTTTTTCATCTTTTTCATACATCTTTTTCATTTTCTTACAACCATTATGAAGGAGGAGCGGCGAGGAACAGACCTCTTGAACACTGAACTGAGGAAGGAAGTGGTTTTTATTCAGCTAGGAGCTGTGGGGGGCTACAGCCTCATTCGCCAAGCTTCTGGAGGTCTTTGGCTTACAACGCTAAAGGGGAAACTGAGGCGGAACTATATCATTGTCCGTCTACTGGATGTCCAACCTTAAAATCTTTTGGCTTCATTGATTTGCTAATTCATATGCAGTGTGAGGGGGAACTGGCAGGGGAGGGGGCTTACAGAGACAAGACAAAAGCAACAAGCTATTTGTTGGCAGAGGTGTTTCCAGGAGTGAGCCTGGTCCATGGAGACCTGTGGGCATGACCCAGTGCTGGGCCCCAGCCAGCAGGGGTAGCATTCATTTGCAGCTTTTTCAAGGTTAACAGATAGCAGAGATGCTGGGAACTAAAAAGGGAGTGATTTTCCCAGCTCTTTGGTATTTTATTTTATTTTCCTTTTTCACCCTCCTTCCCATCTGGAATTGGGGAGGGAGGAGGTGAAATAGAAGCAGGCGAAGGGGTCTCCCCTCTCAATTAGAACAATTCTTTCTTTATGAAATAGTAGCAGTGATAGTGGGCAACCTCATCTTATTCATGACATTAGTAAAAATGCTTTTAAAATGTGATATTTGCTATAAATTATAGGTAGATTCTCTTTATTACATAAAAGTTTCCTTCTTTTCCTGGTTTTTTGAGGTTTAAAAAAATGTGAATGAGTGTTCAGTTTTATACACTTCTTTTTTATGCATCTAGAAATGACCATGTGGCTTTTCTCCTTTAATCTGCCTATGTGGTAAGATTATATTGATAGATTTTCTAATATTGACCTTCCTTGTTTTACTCAGATACAATTCTACTTAGTTACAATGGATCTCTTCTTTTTTTTGGACATTTGTGAATTGAATTTTTAACAGATAAACTATTACATGATGATATGGGGGTATAATTGAGTTCCTGCTCTTAGAAGATAACAAATATTTCAGAGACGTTAGTAGGAATATTGCCCTGTTAAGAACACTCAGTTCTCTAAAGCTAAGTTCAAATAAGGCCCAATTCTTGGCCTGAGACTCTTGTTCCCACAGGGGCAATACCGGCTGAACTGGTTTGATAACTTTCACCGTTGAGAATTTTTATTTGTTTTGAGAGGGAGTCTTACTCTGTCTCCAGGCTGGAGTGCAGTGGTGCAATCTCAGCTCACTGCAACCTCCACTTCCCATGTTCAAGCGATCCCCCTGCCTCAGCCTCCTGAGTAGCTGGGACTACAGGCGCACACCACCATGCCTAATTTTTTGTATTTTAGTAGAGGTTTCACCACGCTAGCCAGGACGGTCTGGAGCTCCTGACCTCGTGATCTGCCCACCTCAGCCTCCCAAAGTGCTAGGATTACAGGCGTGAGCCACTGCACCCCAGCTTTTTTTTTTTTTTTTTTGAGACTAAGTTTTGCTCTTGTTGCCCAGGCTGGAGTGCAATGGCACGATCTTGGCTCACTGCAACCTCTGCCTCCCAGGTACAAGCGATTCTCCTGTCTTAGCCTCCCAAGTAGCTCGGATTACAGGCATGTGCCACCATGACTGGCTCATTTGTTTGTATTTAGTAGAGACGAGGTTTCACCATGTTAGTCAGGCTGGTTGCGAACTTCTGACCTCAGGTGATCCACCTGCCTCGGCCTCCTAAAGTGCTGGAATTGCAGGTGCGTGCCACCGTGCCTGCCACCATTAAGAGTTTTAAGAAAGGACCAGGAACAACAGAAGTCATCTTTTAGTGGAACAAAGAGTTTACAATCTCCCAGCTGACCTAAATCTGAGATCTGTGATTATATCGTGTGTGAAAGTTGCAGAGCCACTCAGCTGGCTGAAGAGAGGTAGTGAGGTTGAGCAGCATTCCCCACTCTTTGTGGTGGAAAGGTTACTGGAGTTTCCCCCAGATTAAGTGGCTCCCAGAAAATATGGAAGGAGTATAAGCAGTTCTGCTGGTAAGTCCTAAGATGGCCACTACCTGGGTAATAGAACCCTGGAAGCAAAAGACAGGATATCTATTGGTAGAATGTGCTGGACTAAGGAGAAAAAAGTTGAGCTTCATTCATATATCCCTGCTCAACTTCCTACCAGGAGCATGCCACAGGTCTCTTTGAAGAA
The DNA here is from genome assembly GCA_031835075.1 of Saguinus oedipus. Lineage (NCBI taxonomy): Eukaryota > Metazoa > Chordata > Mammalia > Primates > Cebidae > Saguinus > Saguinus oedipus. The sequence goes on from CM063177.1 coordinate 54,665,907, forward strand.
ATATCATCTGGACACCTGCCAGATGGAGGGAACTGATGGCCAATTGGTAATAATCAGAGAAACTGGGACAACCAACAGAAAGGGACAGAAATGGTTCCCATCATCTAGTTGAGGTTGTTCATACAATGAACCATGGTTATGTCCTGCTAATAAAAGGGCAACAAATTTTGAAGGGCAATTATGTAAAGAAATGCAATTTTCCTCTCCTTCCTCCTTGCCACCCAAACTGGTATTGGGATGGCAGGAGTCATGGGTAGTTTTCTATTGCTGTGTAACAAATGACCACAAACGTAGTAGCTTAAAGCAACACAAATTATTAGCTCACAGTCCATCTATCAGAAATCCAGGTAGGCTCACCTGGTTCCTCTGTTCCAGATCTCATAAAGCCTAAATCAAGGTGTGGGCCAGCTTGTGCTCTTAGCTAGAGGATCTAGGGAAGAACCTGCTTTCTAGGTCATTCAAACTGTTGGCCAAATTCAGTTCCTCGTGGTTGTAGGATGGTAGTCCCCTTTTTCTTGCTGGCAGTGAGGACCGCTCTCAGCTCCTAAAGCCTTCCTGAATTCCTTGGCACATATTCCCCTCCATCTTCAAGCCAGCACCAGCAACAGGGTGTTCAGTCACCCTTGTGCTTTGAACTTCTGACTTACTCTCCTGCTACTAGCCAGAAAAAACTCTGACTTTAAGGGCTCATTGATTTGTTGAGGCCAACACAGATCATCTCCCTTTTGCCATGTAATGTAACAGAACCCTGGGAGTAATAGCTCATCATATTCGCAGATTCCCACACTTAAAAGGGAGGGAATTATCCATGGGCAAGGTCATTGTGAGTCATTCTTGGAATTCTGAGTACCACAAGTAATAACTGGAAATACAGAATGGGATGTGACAAGAAGACCTATGCCCTACATCCCACACCCCCATTCCCAATTCCAGGTCACCAGAGCCACAAGTCCAGCCTGCTCTGGTGAGGGGAGGAAAGCTTTGAACCAAATATTACTTGAAGTTTCAAAATGAAGAAGTCAATAATAATTGAAATGAGACTGCTTTAAAAACTAAAAGAACTGCTGGGTGTGGTGGCTCACGCCTGATATCCCAGCACTTTGGGAGGCCGAGGCAGGTGGATCATGAGGTCAGGAGTTCGAGACCAACCTGGCCAACCTGATGAAACCCCATCTCTACTAAAAATACAAAAATTAGCGGGGCATGGTGGCAGATGTCTGTAATCCTAGCTACTCAGGAGGCTGAGGCAGGAGAATAGCTTGAAACTGGAAGGTGGAGGTTGTGGTAAGCCGAGATTGCACCATTGCACTCCAGCCTGGGCAAAAGAGTGAAACTCCATCTCAAAAAAAGAAAAGAAAAGAAAAGAAAACCTAAATGAACTGTAAGATTATGGATTTGGATTAGATGTCATTGAGAGAGGCTTTTTCCCAATGAAAATGGGTATTACCCAGAGCAGCAGCGCTGAGGCCTGGCTCCCCGGCTTATTATGAGCTCCCTGGCTCCCCGGCTCCCTGGCTCCCCGGCCCCTGCTGTTGCTGGGGCGGCTCAGTCACTGGCCAGGAGCCCAGGGAGTCCTGGGCCTCACAGCCACCCTGGCAGCTGGAGCAGGTCCTGGGCCTGCTCCCTGCGGGTTCTGGCCCTCCCAGGGGAAGGGGCCCTAGGGAGGTAGAGGGTCTTGCCAAGGGCTTTTCATCCTGTATGTCAACTGGAGTGGAAACCTAGACGAGGCGCCCCCTGCACATAAACACCTTCCTGTGTGTGTGGCTGTCTGAACAGTGCCTCTGTGAGCGGCTCCATCCTGGGGCTCTGGAAGCTGGGAAGGGACACGTGCCTGTGACCCTGGGAACGCTGCTCAGTCCAGCCTGGCGCTGCATTCAGGGACAGTCCGCCGGACCCAGAGACCTGGGGCTGCCTGGCCCTCTCCAGACAAAAAAATTTAAAAAATAAAAAAATAAAAAATAAAAGGGATATTACATGGTACAGTCACCAAAACACATTGGATTGCAGTAAAACTCCAATAAGGAGCCCTTTATATTGATCTTTATGGCTTTTTTTTGTGTGGGTTTTAGAGATTGGTCTATATTATTCTTTCCTTATATACTCTTGTCCAGTTTGGAGATCAAGGTTTTAAAGGTATTATAAAATGAGTTTTTATAATAACAGTTTTTCTGTTCTCCAAAACAGTTTATATAAAACTGAAATTATCTGTTTATTGAAGGTTTGATGAAACTAGGCTTGAAGATGTCTTGGTATTAGAGATTTTTGACTACCATTTTTAATTTTTAGAATAATTATTATTTAGGGCCAGGCACAGTAGTTTATGCCTGTAATCCCAGCACTTTGGGAAGCTGAGGCAAGCAGATTACTTGAGGTCAGGAGTTTGAGACCAGCCTGGCCAACATGGTGAAATTCTACCTCTATGAAAAATTTTTTTAAAAAAAAATTAGCTGCTGGGCTGGGCACAGTGGCTCACAGCTGTAATCCCTGCACTTTAGGAGGCCAAGGGAGGTGGATTGCCTGAGGTTAGGAGTTCAAGACCAGTCTGGCCAACACGGTGAAACCCCATCTCTATTAAAAATACAAAAACTAGCCAGGCATGGTGGCAGTTATCTGTAATCCCAGCTACTCAGGATTACAAGCATGACAATCACTTGAACCCAGGAGGCGGAGGTTGCAGTGAGCCAGGATTGTGCCATTTCACTCCAGCCTGGGTGACAGAGCAAGACTCCATCTCAAAAAAAAAAAAAAGAAAAGAAAATTGGCTGGTCATGGTAGTGGGCACCTGTAATCCCAGCTACTCAGGAGGCTAAGGCAGAAGAATCACTTGAAGCCAGAAGGCAGAGGTTGAAGTAAGCAGAGACTGCGCCACTGCACTCCAGCCTGGGCAACAGAGTGAGACTCTGTCTCAAAATAATGAAAGGGCCAGGCGCCGTGGCTCATGCCTGTAATCCAAGCATTTTGGGAGACCGGGGCAGGCAGTTCACCTGAGGGTCAGGGGTTTGAGACCAGCCTTACCAACATTGTGAAACCCCATCTCTACTAAAAATACAAAATTAGCCGGGCATGGTGGTGCATGGCTATAATCCCAGCTACTCAGGAGGCTGAGCAGGAGAATCGCTTGAACAGGAGACAGAGGTTGCAGTGAGACAAGATTGCACCATTGTACACCAGCCCGGGCAACAAAGAGCTGTCTCAAAAAAGAAATAATAATAATAACTACAATTATTATTATTGTTGTTTAGTTTTATTTCTCCTGAAGTCAATATTGTTTATATTTTTCTAGAAAATTATTTCTTTGATCATAATTTTCTATTTTTTAGATATGATCTTTTGATGTACGTCTCTACTATATCTGTAATTATGTTGTCCTTTTCAATACTAATATATGTTATTTAATATTAGGGATGTTAGCCAGGCATGGTGGCTTATGCCTGTAATCCCAGCTGCTTCCCAATGAAACAGGGCATTGCATGGTATAGTCACCAAAACACATTTGATTGCAGTGAAACTCCAATAAGGAACCCTTTATATTGATCTTTTTAAGCTGGGGCTTTTTTTGTGTGTGAGTTTAGAGATTGGTCTATATTATTCTGTCCTTATATTCTCTTGTCCAGTTTTGAGATCAAGGTTTTAATGGTATTATAAAATGAGTTGAGTAGCTTTTTTGGTCTTCAAATTCTCAAAAAAGTAGTCCTGCCTTGCAGGCCTATCAAGCAGTCTTTGGTAGCATTCCAGTCCTCCTCCCAAGGCAAGTTGTGGTTGGCATGCCCAGTAGGTTCTTTGAGTGGGTGGGAGAATCCCTGCCCTTGAGCCTGCAGCCTCTGCCTGGACACTCCCTTTTCCTGGTGGCTGAGGCGTCTGGAACTCTCTAACTACTACAACTGGCTCAAGATTTCTCTGCTGTTGGTCTTCAAAGTGGTTAAAAAGACACTGCCTCCTCCCTGATGAGGAGCTGCCTCACAGTCATAGGTATCTTTAATTTTTTTTCCTGTGGCTAGATCTAGAAGGCAACTGCTGTCTAATCTCTGGCAGTCTCCAGATTCAGGTCACTATAACATTTGCTTTATAAAAAATGCCATGATAGTCTTTGTTTCTTTATTCTAAGCCAACACGGCCACTTACATAGATTATGTCAGATGTTTGGGGTCAGTCTGTTCCCTAGAACCCAAAGTAAATGGCAGAAAGTTAAGCCAAAGAAGCACAAATGACCCACCTTACAGTACATGACTTGCTGAGGATAGCTCAGGAGAGTGCTCATTGGCTGAGAGTCTTAGCAACATAGTACGTTTACCTTCACTGACTGCAGCAAACAGTGCAGCTGCCTTATCAGCCCTAATTGGTCATGACCATAGGTAGCAATATGAACAATATTGTAAGAGATTGTTATATACAATGTGGGGGTTACACCTTTAACTCACTCCAGCTCAGACAGGCAGATAGAAAAGTAGCACTTTAGGCTGGGCATGGTGGCTCACACCTGTCATCCCAGCACTTTGGTAGGCTGAAGTGGAAGGATTGCTGGAGCCCAGGAGTTCAAGATCAGCCTGGGCAACATAGAGAGACAACATCTCTACAAAAATAAAAAAAATTAACCAGGTATGGTGGTGCATGTGTGTGGTCCCAGCTACTCAGGAAGCTGAGGTGGGAGGATCACTTGAGCCTGGGAGGCTGAGGCTGCAATGAGCTATGACCTCACTACTGTACTCCAGCCTGGGCAAGAGAGCCAGATCCTGTCTCCAAAAAAAAAAAAAAAAAAAAAAGTGGAAGAATTGAATAATAAGAATTTGATCATGATTTTATAGCATAGGAATAATTAGTCACTGGAAAAATACATAAAAATTTCCAGGTCTTTCCATAGCAGGAAAGAAATAGTTGCCTAAATTAGTCTACTCCCTTACTTCTCATTATAAGGCACCTAAAAACTTTCTGCTAACCTATCTAATTTCACAGGTACCTTGATGCAAAGAAGGAGATGTTCATAGAAGGGAAATGCATAGTCCAGGTGGATCCACCTTTCCAAAATAAGGAACTGATATTCTGGTGTATAAATCAGTCTCTTTAATTGGTTTTTAATTTTTTTTTTTTTTTTTTTTTTTTGAGACAGAGTCTTGGTCATAGCCCAGGCTGGAATGCAGTGGCACAATCTCAGCTCATTGCAACCTCCAACCCCCAGGTTCAAGCGATTCTCCTGCCTCCGCCTCCCAAATAGCTAGGATTACAGGCGCCCACCACCACACCTGACTAATTTTCGTGTTTTTTGTGGAAATGGGGTTTCACCATGTTGGCCAGGGTGGTGTTGAATTTCTGATGTCAGGTGAGCCGCCTGCCTTGGCTTCCCAAAGTTCTGGGATTACAGGCGTGAGCCACCATGCCCGGCCTTTTAAAAAAAATTTTTTTGACACAGGGTCTTGCTCTGTTGCTCAGGCTGGAGTGCAGTGACATGATCACAGCTCACTGCAGCCTCAACCTACTGGACTCAAGCGATCCTCCTACATCAGTCTTCCAAGTAGCTAGGACTGCAGGCAAGCACCACCACACCTGGCTAATTTGTAAATTTTTTTTGTAGAGACAGGATCTCCCAATGTTGCTTAGGCTGGTCTCAAACTTTTGGGCTCAAGCAGTCCTCCTGCCTCAGCCTCCCAAAGTGCTAAGATTACAGGTGTGAGCCATGCTTGGCCTCTTTAATTGTTTAAACAGCTCAATCCATACAGTTTTCTTAATTTCTAATTCTGTGATTCTATCTCCAGGGCTTTCGCATCTGGTACATAGAAGGTACTCAGTACATTTGTTGGATGAATAGATGGCCAAACCGTCATTGTTGTTTTGTTAGTTTTAGTTTTTATTTTTTCCAAGACAGAGTCTCACTGTCACCCAGGTTGGAGTGCAACGGCACGATCTCAGCTCACTGCAACCTCGCCTCCTGGGTTCAAGTGACTCTCCTGCCTCAGCCTCCTGAGGAGCTGGGATTACAAGCTTGGATTATCATGCCCGACTAATTTTTGTATTTTTAGTAGAGACAGGGTTTCACCATGTTGGCCAGGCTGGTCTCAAATGCCTGACCTCAGGTGATCTACCTGAGGATCACCCATCATTAAAGATCCCCCTGGTCAACATGGTGAAACACTGTTTCTACTAAAAATACAAAAATTAGCCGGGTGTGGTTGCAGACGCCTGTAATCTCAGCTACTTGGGAGACTGAGGCAGGAGAATCACTTGAACCTGGGAGGTGGAGGTTGCAGTGAGCCAAGATCACGCCATTGCACTCCAGCCTGGTGGACAAGAGCAAGACTTAGACTTAAAATAAATAAAATAAAAATTTAAATTTTATGAATTAGGGTCATTTTCTTCTCCATAGTATTACTGTGTAATGATTTGTTTCTGCAGAGGGATACTGGCTGACAGTTTGAGGTAGAGCTAATTACATTTAAGGCAGATTGTAAACATCTTCATTCATTCAATAAAAACTTGCTAAGTGCCTATTAACTTGGATGCTCAGCTCCAAGTTAATAGGGAATTGGGGAATACAATTATCATAATAATTTTTTTTTTTTTGAGACGGAGTTTCATTCTTGTTACCCAGGCTGGAGTGCAATGGCGCGATTTCGGCTCGTTGCGATCTCGGCTCGGCGCGATCTCGGCTCACCGCAACCTCCGCCTCCTGCGTTCAGGCAATTGTCCTACCTCAGCCTCCTGAGTAGCTAGGATTACAGGCACGCGCCACCGTGCCCAGCTAATGATTTGTATTTTTAGTAGAGATGGGGTTTCACCATGTTGACTAGGATGGTCTCGATCTCTTGACCTCGTGATCCACCCGCCTCGGCCTCCCAAAGTGCTGGGATTACAGGCGTGAGCCACCGCACCCAGCCCAATTATAATTTTTAAAAGAAACTGTCCCAGCTACTCAGGAACCTTAAGTAGGAGATCACTTGAGCCAGGGAGTTGAAGGCTGCGGTGAGCAGTGATGGTGTCACCACACTCCAGCCCGGGTGACAGAGCAAGACCTTGTCTCAAAAAACAAAAACTATAGTTATTTTTTCTTTCTTTCTTTTTGAGATGGAGTCTCGCTCTGCACCGAGGCACATACCATAACAACTGGATAATTTTTTTGTGTGTATGTGTTTTTAGTAGAGACAGGGTTTGACCATATTGGTCAGGCTGGGATTACTTCCCAAAGTGCTGGGATTACTTTGGGAAGCCAAAGGCGTGAGCCACCATGCCCAGCCCAAAACCTATAGTTCTTATATTTAACCACAGTGGAAGGTGGAAGGAGTCGCAATTGAAAATAGTTAGATGTTCTAAGCAGCATGTTGAAAAAAGTGGGGAAACCAATCCACGTGTACTTAGAAATGGGAGAAGACTAGTAATCATTAAATAGAAAGTTCTATTGATCTCCAGGGTCTTACTCATCCAGCAGAGGTTTAGGAGGCAAGCATAAGGTTAGAAATCCCAGGCCTTTCCAGAAGACTGGGGAGCCACACAGACTGGTAAACCAAGAACTGTTGGACATTAGTTGCTTTCCCATTGTGTTTTGCTATTATCAATAATGTTGTTTCTAGGTGCAATGGTGCATGTCTACTCAGGAGGCTGAGGCAAGAGGATTGCTTTAGCCCAGGAATTGGAGGTTGCAGTGAGCCATATTTGCACCACTGCACTCCAGCCTGGGCAAGACAGCAAGACTCTGTCTCTAAAAGTGATAATAATAATGCTGTGATAAACTTCTCTGCACAAAAATCCTTATGCAGGGCTGGACATGGTGGCTTATACCTGTAATCCCAGTATTTCAGGTGGCCAAGGCTGGAGAATTATTTGAGGCCAGGAATTCTAGACTAGACTGGGTATAGGCAGGCGAGGTGGCTCAGGCCTGTAATCCCAGCACTTTGGGAGGCCGAGGCGGGCAGATCACGAGAGCAGGAGATCGAGACCATCCTGGCCAACCTGGTGAAACCCCGTCTCTACTAAAAGTACAAAAAATTAGCTGGGTGTCGTGGCACTCACCTGAAGTCCCAGCTACTTGGGAGGCTAAGGCAGGAGAATTGCTTGAACCCAGGAGGTGGAGGTTGCAGTGAGCTGAGATTGTGCTACTGCCACTCCACCTGGTGACCGAGCAAGACTCTGTTAAAAAAAAAAAAAAAAAAGAGAAAAAAAAAAAAGACTAGCCTGGGCAACAAAGAGAGACCTCGTCTTTACAGAAAAACAAAAAAATTAGGGCCAGGCACTGTGGCTCACACCTGTAATCCCAGCACTTTGGGAAGCTGAGGTGGGCGGATCACCTGAGGTCAGGAGTTCCAGACCAGCCTGACCAACATGGTGAAACCCTGTCTCTAAAAAAATAAAAACAAACAAACAAACAAATAAATAAGCATGCCAGACTCAATGGCATAAGCCTGTAGTCTCAGCTACTCAGGAGGTCAGGAGGCTGAGGTGGGAAGGTGACTTGACCATGGAAGTTTGAGGCTGCAGTGAGCTATGATCTTGCCACTGCACTCCAGCCAGGGTGACAGTGAGACCGCATCTAAAAAGAAAATCTTGTTGCACATCTTTACTTTCTTGGGATAAACTCCTGAAAGTGGATTTTCTGGGTTACAGGGCATGAGTATTTTTGTGCCTACACAATTTATGGTCTCATAGTGAATGTAAGAGGGTACTTGTTTTCCCACACCCTTGACAGGACTAAATTTGGAAAAACGTGGATTTGTTGGTCTCTCCAAAAATTAAAATGTTTGTCAATTTTATATGTTTAAAATTTTCATTTAAGAACAATTTCAATCCATTGGAAAGAACTGTCGAAAAAGGAATTTGCTTTGTGTTGTATTTCAGTGACTGTTGGGTCTTTTTTTTTTTTTTTTTGTATTAATATTCCCGAGTTGAAGTAGAAGTGTTCATCAACGCTTTACTTTGTGGGTTTAACGGTGAAGTGTGATAACAAGAAAAAAGGGGTGGTGGAAAAGATTTTTTTAAAAAATGTAACAGGTTGGTTGTGAGGGCTCACACCTGTAATCCCAACACTTTGGGAGGCCGAGGTGGGTGGATCACCTGAGGTCAGGAGTTCAAGACCAGCCTGGCCAACATGGCACAATCTCGTCTCTACTAAAAATTAGCCGGGTATGGTGACACAAACCTGTAATCCTAGGTACCTAGGAGGCTGAGGCAAGAGAACTGCTTGAACCTGGGAGGCAGAGGTTACAGTGAGCCAAGATCACCCCACTGTACTCCAGCCTGGGTGACAAAGTAAGACTCCATGTCAATAAAAAAAAAGTAACATGATAAGAAATGAAGGCAAAAAGAACACACACGGGAAAGGAAAATGATGGGAAAGCAGATGGGCCTGGACTGGCTGCCACACGGGCTCTTGCCTGAACTTGCCCGTTTGCTCCTATCATTGCCCTGTCTGATGTTTTCAGTTTACAAGTTGAGCAACTGCAGCTTCCTTTATCATTAGAAGAGGAAATGAAAGAGCAAGGGTAAAAGAATTACTGGAGCCAGCACAGAATGTTTTTTTGTTTGGTTTGGGTTTTTTTTTTTTTTTTTTTTGGCGCCAGACGTGTTTTGTTTTTTTAGAGGGAAAACCCATGTGTTGCAACTTGTTCGATCACCAAGATTTTAGTCCTCTGACCTTCAGACGTTAGTCATTCCTGCCGGTTAAACAGTTCCCTCCTAGTTTTGTACTGGCCCTTGGGTTACACACAACACGGTCCTTCTAACCTCTCAGAAAAGCCTGAGAAATGAATTCAAATTCTAATAAGCAGCATTTCTGAATGTTAAAATGTGTGTGAATTGGCTACATATTATTTTTATTTTATTTTCTCTTTTTGCATTAAACATGTACACTATTTACCAACTGATATTTATGTTATACGTTTCATTCTCTCAGGATCTTTCCTATTTAGTGAAATTCACTGAGCTAAAATGTAATGTTAAATACTTACAAGAGGCATTGGTTATAAAATGACTGAAGAGGAATTTCTCCATAAATAGGTTTGGGTTTAGAAAACCTACAATAGCAGTGGCTACACCTAATGACCAGAAAATGACACAGCTCCTCCTCTTCCTCCTCCTCGTCCTCTTCCTCATCTTCCTCCCCCTCCTCTTCTTCCCCTTCCCCTGCTAAGCCTGGCCCCCAGGCCTGGCCCAAACCTGGAAGCCCCAAGAAGCCACGCCCTGGCGAGCAGAGGTCCCGCAGCCCCCGGAAGCCAAAGACTCCCTTAGGGACTCTCAGTCCCTCAGCTACTCGCCTGTGGAACGTCGCCGTCCTTCGCCCCAGCCCTCGCCACGGGACCAGCAGAGCAGCAGCACTGAGCAGGGTTCCTGGAGAGGCCAGCGTGAGGACAGCCGCTCCCCCAGCCACAAGCACAGGAGGGAGACGCCTAGCCCTCGGCCCACGCGACACCACTCCTCCAGGTCTCCATAAATCGTCTTTGGGGGATTCCACCACACTCCATGCTATGGAGCCACAGGGAGTGCCCCCTCTTCCCCAGCAGAGCCGTGGGAGGGTCCTTGTCTGCCCCGCTTTGAGCCTTGGCAGCCCTTGGACGGAGGGCTCCCTTTCCCTCCCTTTTTTTTTCTTTGTTCCTGTGAAATGTTAATCTCTGTGAGAGCTTCCTGGTTCACATGTTCTGGGGTTTTCGGGTGGGAGGGAATGCAGATGGGAGTTGGGGGAGGGGAGGATAACAGTTCAGGACATCCCAGCCTGGAGTCAGAAAGAGCCGGGTAGGCATGACCCCGCTTGGATCCAAAAGTTCTGGGGGTGATGGTGGTTTGGGACTGGAGGTTGTGTGAGGTTTTCTTGGAAGGAAGGGGCAGGAATTGGAATTAGCTGGTTCCCTACTGCCTCCCATGAGGTTATGTACCCCTCCCCCCAACTTTTCACGTTTCTTAAAGGCATTTTGGGTTTTTTAAAATCTGTACAGCAAGAGCAACTTTTCAGTCAAATAAAAATGAGAAATGCAGGGGAAAGTGTTTTCAAGCTTAGAGGCCATCATCCACTTTAAAAGTAAAGTTACATGGTTTTTATCTCACCATCTTACTTAAAAGTGATGCAGATAACTTAAAAAGTGATTTAAAAACATAACAGCACATAAAACACATGATCCATAAAACACAGCACCTAAAATATGATAGAAAATCATTTAATAGTGTAATTTTAAAAAGTAAATTGTAGTTATTCTTAACAGAAGACTAGAGTCCTTGCCACATTTTAAAAACAAGTAAGGTTAAAAAGAAAGAAAAGTAAACTAGAGTCCAGACCATACTAGACCAGAACTTTTACAGCAACATTGAAAACAGTTATTTAGCTGATTGTGAAAAGATAAATCCTATGCATCATGTCAGAAGTACACACATGATCGCTAGGCAGGATGGCTCATGTCTGTAATCCCAGTGCTTTGGGAGGCTGAGGTGGGAGGATTGCTGGAGCCCAGGAGGGTGGCTTGAGACTGCAGTGAGCTGTGATTGTGCCACTGCACCCCAACCTGGGGCTCAGAGACCCTGTCTCAAAAACAACAACAACAACAACAAAATACCCACAACAACAACAAAAAAGAAGTTCACCATCAACCAGTTTGTTGATTTACCACCATTATCTTCTTGGCCAAGTATCAAAATATTTTAAGCATGAATTCAGCTGTGACCCTTAATTCATTAATTAATTCATTTACTTTTAGAGATGGAGTCTCACTATGTTGGCTAGGTTGGAGTGCAATGTCTATTGAAAGGCACAACTATAGTGCCCTACAGCCTTGAACTCCTGGGCTGTAGCGATCTTCCTACCTCAGCCTTTCAAGTAGCTGGCACCACAGGCTCACACCATCACACCCAGCAATTCGTATATTTAATGAATATTTACTGGCACAATGCAAGGCATTTGAAATATAGCCTGACTAAAATGTACATAACCCTTGCCTATTTTGAGCTTGCAGTGTAGTAAAGGACAAATAAAAGAAGCAAATAAATATATAATTGCAAACTGGGATGAGGCATTAGAAGGAAAAAACCGGGTTGCTAAAAGAGACTAGTAAGGCTCTCAGAAGATTCAGAAGACTCTGACTGAGATACCATGAGTAATGATCACTTGATTACTCAGAACTGCAGCATTTCAGTACCGTTGGTGGTATGTTAATATTTTCTTGTTCATATATGTGTCCTTGCATAACCTTTTAATGCCATGTTCTTTGGCCTTTAAATTGAAAGCTCTGTGGTGAAGGGCACTATCTTCCACTTCTTCCTGCTTTACAGGGTATATATAGTACAGGGTGCTGTATGCAGAGGAACCTTAACTCATGCTTCTGACTTAATAAAGGACTATTTCTTTGAGTCTAATTAGTTTGGAAAGACCCCTTGCTTAGATTGCTTTGCCTAAGAATTTTGTATTCCTAGCATCTAGGGGTGCCTGACGGCCAGGCGCAGTGGCTCATGCCTGTAATCCCAGCACTCTGGGAGGCTGAGGCGGGCAGATTATCTGAAGTCAGGAGTTTGAGACCGGCCTGGCCACATGGTGAAACGCTGTCTCTACTAAAAATACAAAAATTAACCGGGTATGGTGGTGTGCACCTGTGGTCCCAGCTACTTGGGAGGCTGAGACAGGAGAATCGCTTGAACTTGGGAGGCGGAGGTTGCAGTGAGTTGAGATCACACCACTGCCCTCCAGCCTGGGTGACAGAGCGAGAGTCTGTCTCCAAAAACAAACAAACAAAAATAAAGAAAGAGAAAGAGTGCCTGACATAATCAGTGTTCAATAAATATCTGTGGTATAGTGAATAAAAGACAAAATGGATGATTATATTTTTCACTATACTGATATACCTCTTTTGTTTTCTTTCCTTTTTTTTTTTTTTTTTTTGGATGAGGTCTCACTCTGTCGCCCAGGCTGGGGATCAGTGGCACAGTCATGGCTCATTGCACTCACTGCATCCTTGACCTCCCCAGGCTCAGGTGATCCTCCCACCTCAGCCCCCTGAGTAGCTGGGACCACAGGTGCACACCACCATACCCGGTTAATTTTTGTATTTTTTGTAGAGACAGGGTTTTGCCATGTTGCCCAGGCTGGTCTTGAACTTTTGGGCTCAAGTGACCTTCCCATTTTAGCCTCCCAATGTGCTGGGATTACAGGTGTGAGCCACAGCGCCCAGTTGATATGCCTGTTTTCACATGTCCAGTTAAATCACTCATTTAATCATTTATTCAACAGATAATTATTGAACACATACTAAGAACCAGGCATTGTGCCAGTACTGGGGATAAAAAGGTAAACAGAAACAGACAAGATCCCACCCTTGTGGAGCTTATACTCTTGTAAGTACTCCAAAGTCAGAGGTAGACTATTAATCAAGCAGATACAGTACCTTCTTTACTGTCCAGAGAGAAAAGGAATGTGTCCATACCTTATAATTCCCAGAATTTCAAAGCAGGGCTCCTTCATGAGCAGAAGCTGCAGTCTGTTATTAGGGCTGAGATGCCGGTAGCCACACCCTGGGGTGTGGTGTCTTGGGTTTAGTCTCTTAGAAAGCAGTGTGGTTTGCAGTTCTGTTATAAACAAAGAACAATGAACTGCGGAACTGAACAGTCCACTCTGTGACAAGTTCCTCTGTTTAGGTTGGTCATTGTGTGACTTTTCTAACGTCTAGGATGGTCCAAAAAGGGGTTGCCTACCATGAAGGAGCAAGCCTGATCTCAATGATAGGGACCTATTAAACTAAGTTCCGTCCTTCACCCAGTGCCTGTGGATTGGGATGGGTGGAGTGGGTGAGAGCAGGCTGAGAAGAAGCAAAGCTGTGAAGATTCCACAGTGTGAAGATTAAAGAGAAGGATCAACACAGACACCTCGAGAATGTGACATGGGGCGTGGTCTTACTGTCCTTGTTTGGGAGAAGGTTGCCTTTTCTTACTGAAGCTGTCAGCTGGGTTCCCTCACCCCTGCGGCTGATGTTTGTTCCTAGAGAGGGAATTACATCCTTCTTGCCTGTCTGTATAGATCTTACAATAGGGCATCATACCCTTGTAACATCTTTTTGGACCATCATGTAAGTTAGAAAAGTCACACAACCTTTACAGAGGAACTTGTCACAGAGTGGACTGTTCAGTTCCGCAGTTCATTGTTCTTTGTTTATAACTCAGAATAAGATAGAGCTTTAAAAAGAAGCAATGCATCTGTGACTGCTCAAATTGAGAGAGAAATTTTTCAGTGGAATTATTTACAAACTCCTTTTCACTGAGCTTATGGCTACCATTCCTCCCTCAAATGATAGATTCCAATAAGGTGTCAGAATGGCTTTGATAGCTTCCAGTTCTCCAGACCTAAGGCAAAGAGGGATAAATAAGATCACCCACATACACACACACACTTTTATATGCATTAACAAGGCAGTTTTATTTATTTATTTATTTATTTATTTAATTTTTTTTTTTTGAGACGGAGTTTCGCTCGTTACCCAGGCTGGAGTGCAATGGCGCGATCTCGGCTCACCGCAACCTCCGCCTCCTGGGTTCAGGCAATTCTCCTGCCTCAGCTTCCTGAGTAGCTGGGATTACAGGCATACGCCACCATGCCCAGCTAAGTTTTGTATTTTTAGTAGAGACGGGGTTTTACCATGTTGACCAGGATGGTCTGGATCTCTTTGACCTCGTGATCCACCCGCCTCGGCCTCCCAAAGTGCTGGGATTACAGGCGTGAGCCACCGCGCCCAGCCCCAACAAGGCAGTTTTAATTCACTGAGTGATTTTCTCTAAAAGAGGCTTTAAAGATTATGAGTGTAGGTTCTGTGGCCGCACTGCCTTGGTGTTCTAGCTCTGACACCAGTTTCTGCATCTGTAAATGGGTTGTTGCAAGGAGTAAACATGTTAACACATATACTATTATCATTTTTAATGATAATAACATGGAATCCTCCCTGAAGGCATTTTTTTTTGTTTGTTTTTTGAGTTGGAGTCTCACTCTGTCACCCAGGCTGGAGTGCAAGGCACAGTCTTGGCTCACTGCAACCTCCACCTCCCAGGTTCAAGCAATTCGCCTATCTCAGCCTCCTGAGTAGCTAGGATTACAGGTGTGAGCCACCATGCCCAGCTGTATTTTTAGTAGAGACAGGGTTTTACCATCTTGGCCAGGCTGGTCTTGAACTCCTGACCTTGTGAACCACTATCCCTCATGATCCAGCCTCCTAAAGTGCTGGAATTAAAGGCATGAGCCAACGCACCTGGCCTCAAAGGCATTTTAGGGGCCATAAAAATACTGCTGTTATCTAGCCTGACTGCTCTCATTCTTGTCTCCCAAATGCCAGATCTGCCTCAGACTTTTTTCCTTGCTAGGTCATCTTTCCAGAAACTTCTTCCCAGTTTTGTGCATGGCAGACCTAGTTTCTCATCCTTGAGCTTTGGGCTCAGATGTTGCTTCCTTAGGCAAATCTTTCAAAAGCCGCCCCCAACCCCCAACCCCTAGTGTCTCCGTCACATTCCTGTTGTTTATTCTCTTCATGGACCTGATTATCCTCTAAAGTCATCTTAGTCGCTTCTCTACTTGTTAAATGTTTGTTTTCTTAAAAAATGTTACTTCCTAAACATTTGTCATCTCAAGCTGCATGGGGGCAGGGCCTTGTGGTCTTGTTTACCATGTCATCTAAAAGCTTAGGGCAGCTATTCCCAAAGTGTAGCTCATGGACCCCCAAAAGGTCTCATGAGATCAGAGCTCTCATAATAATACTAAGACTTTACTTTTTTTTGCACTTTTTGACCTTTGCATGATGGCACAAAAGCAATGGTGGGTAAAACTGTTGTTACCTTGGCACAAATCAAAGCTGTGGCACCAGCTGTATTAGCAGTCACTGTTCATCCCTAGGTACTCAACAGTTTAAAAAGCCAGTTTTTCTTAAAATTCACTGGAGAATGTCCTTGAAGAAGCAGTCACAGTTATTAATTTTATTTAGTCCTGCTCCTTGAGTGCACATCTATTTAGTATTCTATATGATGAAATGGAAAGCGCATATAATCACTTCCATACACCAAAGTATATCTTGAGCTAACATTGGTTATCTCAAGAATAACCTTTCTAGAGATTGAATTCTGTGTTGCAATACACTGCTTTTTTCATGGGACACCATTTTTACTTGAACAACAGTAAACTAATGGACAAGAGCCCAGAATTAAAGATTTCGATATGAGAATTAGCACCTTAAGAGATGATGAAGACAATGTCTAAATGTATGCAACACTGTTTTACCCACTGAGGACAGACAAGTGTTTTGCTCCCACAGAGCAACTAAGAGGATAAAGAAAGAGCAGAGGTCAGAATCATGGTGTGTTGAATATTTGAAGTTGAGCAGCTAGGAGGAAAAAGGTAAGAAAGCAACAACTTTAGAAAACACACTAATGGGCTGAGCATGGTGGCTCACACCTGTAATCTCAGCACTTTGGGAGGCCGAGGCAGGTGGATCACGAGGTCAGGAGATCGAGACCATCCTAGCTAACATGGGGAAACCCCGTCTCTACTAAAAATACAAAAAATTAGCCGGGTGTGGTGGCAGCACCTGTAGTCCCAGCTACTTGGGAGGCTGAGGCAGGAGAATCACTTGAACCCGGGAGGCAGAGGTTGCAGTGAGCCAAGATCGTGCCACTGCACTAGAGCCTGGGCAACAGAGCGAGAGACTCTGTCTCAAATAAATAAATTAATTAATTAAAAAAATAAGAAAACACACGAATGAGGCCAGGTGCAGTGACTCACTCCTATAATCCCAGCACTTTGGGAGGCTGAGGCAGGGAGATTGCCTGAGCTCGGGAGTTCAGACCAGCCTAGGCAACATGAAGAAACCCCATCTCTACCAAAAGAAAAAAATACAAAAAATTAACTTGGCATGGTGGTGCATGCCTGTGGTCCCAGCTTCTTGGGAGGTTGAGGTGGCAGGATCACTTGAGCCTGGGAGGTGGAGGTTGCAGTGAACCAAGAGCATGCCACTGCACTCCATTTTGGGCAACAGAGTGAGATTCTGTCAAAAAAAGAAAAACAAGGAAGAAGGAAGTGAAGGAGGGAGGGAAGGAAGGAAGGAGAGGAAAGGAAAAGACAAGACATTAATGAAAGAAACATCTCTATAATGCAGTATTGGTTTATTATTAGCAAAACGAGTAGTCATGGGGGCTCCAAGCCAAAATGTAGAAACAATCCTGATATAACTGTAGCTATAAAGGTTTTATTCAGCAAACTGAGTATACTTATACAAAGAAAGGATCTTGCTTTTTTTTCTTTTAGAGAGAATCCTCAGCATGAGAACATTCAGAATTAATTTCCCAGTGGCAATATGACAGATACCCCTAATTAGAAACACTTTGTCAGATTTACAATGAGAATGATGATTAATTTTTCATTTGTGTCACATATTTTTTTTAATTCATTCCCAAAGTGATTTAAGTTTAATCACAAACTTATACTTTCAAAAACAATGCTCTTAATAAACTCATCCTGAATTTTTCTTCCCCAAAGACATTCACACCAACCACAGTGTAAACAGGGCTTTCCCACTTTTCCCTACTGCTGTGAGTAGTGTGCATTCAGTGTCAGCCCCAGGTCTGCCTCTGTTCCCTCTGAATCAATGCTCTGTCTAAAAGGCAGGCGTTGGAGAAGACAGACCTCCTTGTCATAGGCTGAAGAGCAGCAAACTACATTCCTTCAGCCTTAGGCCTGATGGAGGAAATGCTTCAAATCAGAAGAGAGGTAAGGCTCTCAGAACAGCACGCAGACATTTTTTAAAATCTTGAATAAAAAAGTGTGACTAGGCCAGGCAAGTTGGCTCATGCCTGTAATCCCAGCACTTTGAGAGGCCAAGGCCGACAGATCTCTTGAGCTCAAGCATTCAAGACCAGACGGGCAACATGGTGAAATCCCATCTCTACAAAAAAATACAAAATAAACTAGCCAGGTGTGGTCGTGCATGTCCATAGTCCCAGCTACTTGGGACTATGTGGGGGCTGAGGCCGGAGTATCACTTGAGCCTGGGAGGTCGAGGCTGCAGAGAGCCATGTTCATGCCACTGCACTCCAGCCTGGGTGATAAAGAGAGACCCTGTCTCAAAAAAATACAAAATAAATTTTAAAATGTGACTTTAGAAATACTATTTAAAAATAAAATTTTTGAGCAAATTTAAATAAAAAGAATAACTGGTTTGGGATAACCAGATGTCCTGCATTTTAGGAAGAATATTAGAAACTGGGGCCAGAGAAGTGGCCCAAATTGTCCCTCCTGGTCCCTCCCTCTATGCTTCACAGCATAACTCATATTTATTTACTTATTTTTAATTTAATTTAATTTCACTTTTAGAGTCAGGGTCTCACTTTGTTGTCCACGCTGGAGTGCAGTGGCACAATCATGGCTCACTATAACCTCAAAACTCCTGGGCTCAGGCAATCCTGTTTCACCTTCCCAAGTAGCTGGGACTACAGGTGTCTACCACCATGCCCGGCTAATTTTAGAATTCTTTTTGTAGAGATGGGGGTCTTGCTATGTTTCCCAGGCTGGTCTCTAACTCCTGGCCTCAAGTGAGCCTCCTACCTTGGCCTCCCAAAATGCTGGGATTACAGACACAGGCCACTGTACCTGGCCTCATATTCATTTATTAATTACATTTTATTCATTTATTTAACTTTCCTGTGAAGTTTTGCAAATGGCTTCCTCAATTCTCCACTCTTAAGCCTTTTTCACTTCTCGAACCATGCTTATATCCTTTCTGGTTCCAGTCACATATTTTGGGTCAGACAGTCTAGGCCTCGTACTGTACTTTTAATTTTAATATCACCTGTAGTGACTTCAGAGACTTCCTTAAAGCCACAAGACTATCTGGTTCAATACCAATATTTTGAATCTAATCACTATTCTAAAACATTCTCAATATTAAATATCTTAAAGATTGTTTAAATACTTTTTAAATTTAAATAAATGTATGGAAAACAAAAATCTTTTCATTTAAAACCCACCAACTGCTGAGCGTGGTAGCTCACGCCTGTAATCCCAGCACTTTGGGAGGCCAAGGTGGGTGGATCACTTGAGGTCAGGAGTTTGAGACCAGCCTGGCCAACATGGTGAAACCCCATCTTAAAAAAAAAATTATATATATATATGTGTGTGTATATGTATATATATATATATATATATGTATATATATATTAAAAAAAAAAAACCTACCAACTATAGCCTGGAATGGTGGGGCATACCTGTAGTCACAATTTCTCAGGCAAGAGGATTAGTTGAGCCCAGGAGTTCAGGACTGCAGTGCACTGATTGTGCCTGCAACAGCCTGGGCCACAAAGACCAGTTTTTTTGTGTTTTGTTTTGTTTTTTTTGAGACAGAGTCTTGTTCTGTCGCCCAGGCTGCAGTGCAGTGGCACAATCTCAGCTCATTGTAACTTCCACCTTCAAGCGATTCAAGTGATTTTCCTGCCTCAGCCTCCCAAGTAGCTGGGATTACAGGAGCACGCCACCACACCCAGCTAATTTTTGTATTTTTAGTAGAGATAGGGTTTCACCATGTTGGCCAGGCCAGTCTCAAACTCCTGGACTCAAGTGACCTGCCCATCTTGGCCTCTCGAATGCTGGGATTACAGGCGTGAGCCAGCATATCCAGCCACAAGACTGTTTTTTCTTTTCTTTTCTTTTTTTGAGATGGAGTTTTGCTCTTTTGCCCAGGCTGGAGTGAAGTGGTGTGCTCTTGGCTCACTGCAACCTCTGCCTCCAGGTTCAAGCGATTTTCCTGACTCAGCCTCCTGAGTAGCTGGGATTATAGGCACCCACCACCAAGCCTGGCTAATTTTTGTATTTTTAGTAGGATTACAGGAGTGAGCCACCCCACCTGGCCAGCAAGACCCAGTTTTTAAAAACAAAATAAGAAATAGGCCAGTGCTATGGCTCACACCTGTAATCCCAGCATTTTGAGAGGCCAGGTGGGCAGCTCATCTGAGATCAGGAGTTCAAGACCAGCCTGACCAACATGGTGAAACCCCATCTCTGCTAAAAATACCAGAAATTAGCCAGGTTTAGTGGTGGGCGTCTGTAATACCAGCTACTCGGGAGGCTGAGACAGGAGAATCGCTTGAACCTGGGAGGCAGAGGTTGTTGTGAGCTGAGATCGCGTCATTGCACTCCAGCCTGGGCAGCAAAAGCAAAACACTGTCTCAAAACAAAATAAAAAATAAACCTACCAACTATTTGTAATATGATCTCTCTTCATCTTTACTGTTATAAATGTTCCTCAGGCACTTGAAAGGAGTGTGTGTTCTATGCTTGTTGCATACAGATTACTTATTAGATAAGGTTACTAACTTCCCAGCTGCCTGCTCTATCAACTTCTACTAGAGGTGATTAAAATCTCAATTTTCCTTTTAATTTCTACTGTTTTCTGGGTTGTTCATGATTGCTTATGTTTGTGGTGTATTGTTCTTAAAAAAAAAAAAACCCTTGCCGGGTGCGGTGGCTCATGCCTATAATCCCAGCACTTTGGGAGGCCGAGGCGGGTGGATCACGAGGTCAAGAGATCGAGACCATCCTGGTCAACAAGGTGAAACCCCGTCTCTACTAAAAATACAAAAATTAGCTGGGCATGGTGGTGCGCGCCTGTAGTCCCAGCTACTCGGGAGGCTGAGGCAGGAGAATTGCTTGAACCCAGAAGGTGGAGGTTGCAGTGAGCCGAGATTGTGCCATTACACTCCAGTCTGGGTAACAACAGTGAAATTCCGTCTCAATTAAAAAAAACAAAAAACCCTCTTTGATCCTATTAATACTTTTTGCCTCAAATTCTGTTTTGTCTGCTATTGATATTACTACCCTAAATCCCTTTCCCCGCCGTTTTTTTAAGACAGGATTTCACTCTGTCACTCAGACTGGAGTGCAGTTCACCATCATGGTGGCTCACTGCAGCCTCGGCCTCCCTGGGCTTGGGTGATCCTCCCACCTCAGCCTCCTGAGTAGCTGGGATCACAGGCATGTGCCACCATGCCTGGCTAATTTTTGTATTTTTTTTGTAGAGATGGGGTTTCACCATGTTGGCCAGGCTGGTCTTGAAGTCCTGACCTCAAGTGATCCGCCCATCTTGGCCTCTCAAAGTGCTGGGATTACAGGCGTGAGCCACGGCACCCGGCCTGCAGCAGACTGTTTATGGACTGGCACTGGGGCCCAGACCATACCTTGAGTGGTACTGGTCTAGAGGACTTAATTAATTGCATGATCCAGGAGTAGTTCATAGATTCTGTGATGGTCGTTCTTTGGGTGAACTCCATTTCTAGCAGATTCCAGATAAGCAGCATGACTTCCTCTGATTCTCTGACACCTGAGGGTAGGGAAATTCAGACTGTCCCACTTGGGTTGTGCATCTCCACTGGGAAAGAGGGTGAGGCCAAAGTTGCTTTGGAAGGGAGATAAATGACAAAATTCGAGAGCTCCATGGTAATAGCCTTTGTTTATCCTCTCTGGGGTCACACAGTGCAGTGTGGGAGAGGACAGAAGGAATGTCAGCGTTTCCTTGGCAGAATCTCTGAGTTTCAGAACAGCAGTGAGCTTTTTGGAGTTCTGAGAGAGTCAGAGGTTTGACATCCTGGTGAGGAATGCTGTCTGAGTACAAGTACTGGATGTCTTCATGACGTTCTGATTTCAGAATAGTCCTGTGTTTGGCTGAAAAGTTCTGCCTTCAGTCACTCCAGGCCACTAAGCAGACATTTCCTCCCAGCGCAGCTGCTCACCCATATCCATGGTCCTATGGTCCCATGGCACTGGGAGGCTGGATGCTGCTCTCTCCCACTATGTCTTGTGAAATTCCTGGAACATTATTAGAGTGAGTTTTTTCTGATAATTCCTAAAGGAAATCCTCATTGAGATTCCAGGAGATTCCATCTCCTCAATAGATTAATTGATTTTGAGCCTCTCACCTCCTGAATTAAGGCCCACCCATCCTTCTCCTGCACCGAACGGCAGACTCTTTTTTTTTTCTTACAAAAGTTTATTCTTAAATGTACAACGGACTCCAAGACAACACTACACTGTAGCTATAGGTAGCAAGAGGTGTTGTAATCAAAGGTCACCGCCGCGACACAGAGAAAATTTATTTTTTGCCAGATTTCTTTAATTCCACCTGTGGCTGGGGAAGGCTTTCACTTTTAGCTCCTCTTTTCGTTTCCGGTGGAACATCCCATCTTCTTCACCCACTTCCTCGGCCTGTTTCTCAGGCTGTCTCAAGGCTTCTTCTTGCCACGTGTGCAGCTGGACATGGCACCTGCCATAGGCCACTGACTAATTTGAAACTGAGAAAAGGGGAATTGAGAAAACAGGAAACTGACTTTTTTTGGGGGGAAGAGTAAGATAAACAGGAAAAGGAAAATGAAGACACGTGGTTGATACAGATCATTGGATTTCAAAAGGAAAAGTCTATGGATAACTGAAATAAATAAATATTTAGAAATATATGGACGTGGCTGGGTAAATATCTGTGCTTGTTCTTCTGGCATAGTAGTTATGAGAAATTTTAGTTAAATGGAAAAATCTGAATTACTATGGTTTGGGTGATAGGCAGTTTTCCAAATTAAAAGCAGCATAATAAAAACATTCACCAAATACTTATAAATAATTCATTGAATTAACAATAATTCATCTTCTAATGACTTCATATAAAGTATAAGCAGTTTTGATACATCAAAAGAAATCCTATCTTCTAATATAAGAAAGTAACATGAAAATAAATTACATTTAATGTGTGTCATATATGTTATAAAAATGTCATCTATGAGTAAAGAAATGCTTGTGAACAAGAAAATGGATTTTAGAAAGGTCAAACAAACCAAACCTTTCTGATTAATTTATTCAAATCTGCTCTTATAAAAGCAGATTAGAAATTACAATTTTAATCTGAAAAAGGAGAATCAGGGGATTTTGGAGTTGGACAGTCCCCTGGAAACTGTTTGGATCAAAGCCCTCATTTTATAGGTGAAGAAACAGAAGTAAGATTAGAGCAACTTGCCCAAAGGCTTTGCCAACGGCTATACCAGCGAATAGCAGTCTGGACTAGAAGTCACAGTGCTGACATCCAGGCTAGACCTGTTCCACGCACCCTATTTGCTCCCAGACTGAGACTGGCCTTTTTCTTGGCAGGTTTCTTTCTTTCTAAACAACTAATTTTTCTATTTTTTTGTAGAGACGGGGGTTTCACCATGATGCCCAGGCTGGTCTTGAACTCCTGACCTCAGGTGATTCACCCACCTCGACCTCCCAAAGTGTTGGGATTACGGTGTGAGCCATTGTGCCCGGCCCACAGTTAAGAATTTCTATGTGGCACAAATTAACTCAGCAGTTAAATGAGCTCAAAATCCTGAGCTCAAGAGATCCACCGGCCTTGATCTCTCAAAGTGTTGGGATTACAGGCATGAGCCACAGCGTCTGGCTCCTGTTTTCCTCCCACCTTTTTGTTCCTTCTTGGTTTCTTTTGCAGCATTATGTTCTCTTCAGAGTTCCTCAAGCTTCAGTTATAGTCTGTTCTTGCTTTACGTCATCTTCTTCACAAGCTCATCTTGGTCTGTTTTCCTCCTTATCAGGCATACCCTAGTAACTCCTAAGTTTTATCTCCACTCCAACCAAAAAATTTCCTGAGTTCTGGGCCTCTATAAACTGATTATTTCATTAACATCTTTTTTTTTTTCCCCCCTGAGACAAGGTCTCATTCTGTAGCCCAGGCTGGAGCACAGTGGTGCTATCTCGGCTCACTGCAGCTTCTGCTTCCAGGATTCAAGTGATTCTCTGGCCTCAGCCTCCTGAATACCTGGGATTACAGACATGCACCACCACACACAGCTATTTTTTGTATTTTTAGTAGAGATGGGGGGATTTCACCATGTTGGCCGGACTGGTCTTTAACTCCTGACCTCGAGTGATCTGCCTGCCTTGGCCTCCCAAAGTGCTGGGGTTACAGGCATGAGCCACTGTGCTCAGCTAACATCTTTAATCCGATATCTCAATATCAAGAAGGTCCATAATCTTCCTCTGCCTCATCTCTCTCCTAACTCAGTCCTCTTCTTGTTTCCCAATTCAGAGAATGGTACCATTCTTTATCAAGCTGTGCAAATCACACGTGATTTTGTTGTTGTTGTTAAGACAGGGAGTCACTCTGTCACCCAGGTGATAGTGCAGTGGCGTGATCATGGCTTACTGAAGACCTGACTTCCAGGGCTCAGGAGATCCTCTCACCTCAGCCTCCCGAGTAGCTGAGACAACAGGCATGCACCACCACACCCAGTTATTTTTTGTAGAGATGTGGTTTCATTATGTTGCCCAGGCTGGTCTCGAACTCCTGGATTCAAGTGATCCACCCACCTTGGCTTCCCAAAGTGCTGGGATTGTAGGCATGAGCCACTGTGACCAGCAGAAATGTGATTCTTAACTTCATTCCTTCCCATGCTCTCCATTTCCAATCTATCTCTAGTCCAGTTGATTCCAGCCACTCAATTATCTGGAATATTTCCACTTATTTCAGTCCACTACCTTTCGAGCTACTGCCATCTCTGACTACAGTCATCCCCCAACTAACTGGTCTCCTGGCATCTCTGTGGTTCTCCTCCACTAATTTCAAAACAAAGAAATTTACTGTGACAGTGCTCACAACACTCCACCTTGCTCTTACTGAAGATGCTTACCAGAGCCTCCAGATGTTGTATGGTCTGAGGCCTATCTATCTTTCCAGGCTCATGGCACACTTTATCTCCCCACTCCCAAATTTAGTCTCCAGACTCCGTCTTTTTTACAATTCTTTAAAATCATCACGATTCTTCCAACCAATGGACATTTGTATGTGCTATTCCCTCTTTCCAGAATGCAATACCCACCCTCTGCCTAGCTAACTTCCGTATATCTGTGATTGCAGCTCAAACTTTCTTCATGGACTCCGTCTCCAACTGTGAAGCGTGGGCCACTTTTTTTTTTTTGAGATGGAGTCTCGCACTGTCACCCAGGCTGGAGTGCAGTCATGCAATCATCTCTGCTCACTGCAGCCTCCACCTCCCAGGTTCAAGCGATTCTCCTGCCTCAGCCTCCCAAGTAGCTGGGATTACAGGTGCCTGCCACTACGCCCAGCTACTTTTTGTATTTTTAGTAGAGATGGGGTTTCACTATGTTGGCCAGGCTGTTCTTGAACTTCTGATCTCGTGATCTGCCTGCCTCGGCCTCTCAAAGTGCTGGGATTACAGGCGTGAGCCACCACACCTGGCCAAGACTCCTTCATTATACGCTCACAGAACCATGTTCCCTTTAGCTTTCACTGAGTTTGCTGTTTAATTATTCCTATTTGTTTTTGTTTAAGTAGTCCTATCTCTTATGCTAAACAAATGTTCCTTAAGATCATAGGAAATATAGGACTGTCTCTGCATAAAAAGTGTTTTATGTCCATAGTGCCTAGCATAGTACCTGGCACACAGTATATGCTCAATAAATCTTTGTTGAATGAATGAAAAAATTATCATTATATTCCTGACATTAGCAGGCATAATCCAGTTAAAGTTTTGGAACAGAAATACAAAACGACTACATCTAATAAATCTGGTCTTCTTTCTTTTGTTTATTTATTTATTTTTTTTTTTGAGACGGAGTTTCCCTCTTGTTTCCCAGGCTGGAGTGCAATGGCGCGATCTTGGCTCACCGCAACCTCCGCCTCCTGGGTTCAGGCAATTCTCCTGCCTCAGCCTCCTAAGTAGCTGGGATTACAGGCACGTGCCACCATATTTATTTATTTTTAGAGATGGAGTTGTGCTGTTGTTGCCCAGGCTGAAGGCAATGGCATGATCTCGGCTCACTGAAATCTCCACCTCCTGAGTTCAAGTGATTCTCCTGCCTCAGCCTCCCAAGTAGCTAGCATTACAGGCACCCGCCACCATGCCCAGCTAACTTTTTTTTTGTATTTTTAATAGAGATGGGGTTTCACCATGTTGGCCAGGCTGGTCTTGAACTCCCAACCTCAAATGATCTGCCCGCCTCGGTATCCCAAAGTGCTGGGATTACAGGTCTGAGCTACTGCACCCAGCCAAGGTCACCTTTCTTTTTCGCCATTCTGCAAAGTCATTCATCCAACAGTTATTTACTGATGGAGTGCATATAGAGTGCTTGATTAATGTTGCTGCTTTTTTTTTTTATTATTTTTTTGGAGACAGAGTCTCGCTCTGTTGCCTAGGTTGGAGTGTAGTGTCGTGATCTTGGCTCACTGCAACTTCCACCTCCTGGGTTCAAGTCACTTCCCTGCCTTGACCTCTCAAGTAGCTGGGACTACAGGCATGCACCACCACACCTGGCTAATTTTTGTATTTTTAGTAGAGACGGGGTTTTACCATGTTGGCCAGGCTGGTCTCAAACTCCTGACCTCAGGTGATCTACCATGCCCGACCTAACGTTGATGCTTTGAAATAAAATTTTAAAAAGTTATTAATCGGTTGAAAATAGCAAGATTTTAAAAGTATTTTAAAAGGTGAAACAGAAGAATGCTTGCTTCAGGCCGGGCGCGGTGGCTCATGCCTATAATCCCAGCACTTTGGGAGGCGGAGGCGGGTGGATCAAGAGGTCAAGAGATCGAGACCATCCTGGTCAACAAGGTGAAACCCCTTCTCTACTAAAAATACAAAAATTAGCTGGGCATGGTGGTGTGCGCCTGTAGTCCCAGCTACAGACTGAGGCAGGAGAATTGCTTGAACCCAGAAGGCGGAAGTTGCAGTGAGCCGAGATTGTGCCATTGCACTCCAGTCTGGGTAACAACAGCGAAACTCCGTCTCAAAAAAAAAAAGAATGCTTGCTTCATTTCACAGAGACAGATTTCTCCTTTATGTTATTTTTAAAAGGAGATGGAATTTTGTTTCATTCAATTCTGCTTATTTAGACAGGCCAAATATGAACAGCTGAGCAGGCCAGCATTAGCATGCACATGTTACATAGATGCAATCATTCTTCCATTGGCTCTCATATGAAATACAAAAGTAAAAAGAGGTTCTCCTTATTTTTAGCAGGTAAAAATTGAAGTTCATTTAACACAGAATAAACAATAATTACAGTTACACTGGTAACAACGGACAGTATGTCTTCCTTGAAAGCACTGTATTTGGTATGTCTCCGTTGCTTGGTCCTAGTATCTGGCACATTTTCCCCGGGCGTTTTCTTTTCAGTGGGATGATTATCTTCAGGGCAAAAAAGTTTATCAGACTCAAGTTCTAGCAGTACTTATTTTATTCATTTATATACATGTGACCCCATCCTGTCTTACTTCAATCTTCTTACTGCATTCCTACTGAAACACATAACACTTTCCCCAAGTTCTATTTACAGTTAAGAATTTTTTTTTTTTTTTGCTTTGAGACAGAGTTTCACTCTTGTTGCCCAAGCTGGAGTACAATGGCACGGTCTCGGCTCTCTGTAACCTCCACTACCCAGGTTCAAGTGATTCTCCTGTCTCAGCCTCCCGAGTAGCTAGAATTACAGGCGTCCGCCACCATGCCCAGCTAATTTTTATATTTTTAGTAGAGACAGGGTTTCTCCATGTTGGCCAGGCTGGTCTCAAACTCCTGACCTCAGGTGATCAGCCTGCCTCAGCCTCCCAAGTGCTGGTATTACAGGCATGAGCCACTGCACCCAGCCCACAGTTAAGAATTTCTACATGGCACAAATAACTCAGGTGTTCTCAGTGCAGACGTCAAATGCTCACTGTGTTGAAACACTTTTCTCAGCTTTTGGGAAATAATTACAATTTAAACATACACGGAATGTTTCTTAGACATAATACTCAAGGCTTATCTGGTAAAAACTAATGGCTCTGTCCTTCTTAGGACAAAAAATATTTATCTTCGTAAAGTGAGAAGAACTAAAGAATATTTAAAACAAAACAGGAAGCCACATGTACTAATTACACAAGAGACTGACTGACAAATTGGAATTCTCCAAAACAGACTTTCAGTGAGGATTCTCATTTCAGAGTCCAGGGAAAAAAATCCTAAAAATCCCAAAGGTGTATTATATGTGTGTATACAGGTTTTATTGTGTTAAAAAAACATATAACATAACATTTACTGTCTTACCAAAAGGTATATTTTGTGGCTTTTTTTTTTTTTTTTGAGACAGAATCCAGTCTGTCGTCCAGGCTGAAGTGCAGTAGCACGATCTCAGCTCAATGCAACCTCCACATTCTGGGTCCAAGCAATCCTCCCACCTCAGCCTCCTGAATAGGTGGGACTACAGACATGTGCCACTAGGC
Organism: Saguinus oedipus; assembly: GCA_031835075.1. Taxonomy (NCBI): domain Eukaryota; kingdom Metazoa; phylum Chordata; class Mammalia; order Primates; family Cebidae; genus Saguinus; species Saguinus oedipus. The sequence goes on from CM063177.1 coordinate 54,694,130, forward strand.
CTGGCTAATTTTTGTATTTTTTTGCAGACAGGGTTTTACCATGTTGCTCAGGCTGATCTTTGTTCTCTTAAGAGTAAACTTCTCCATCAAAGTTTACAAATAACATTTAGCAAAGGAATTATTTATTACGAGAGTAATGATCTGTCTCAATTTATTACATGAAATTAACAACTGCTTTTAATATTCAGATGTCAAGAAGATGAAAAGGAGAAATACATTTTGTAAACATGTGGCATTCCATTTCAAGTGGAAATCATGTATTTTCTCTAATATCCCAATTTTTCTACCTAACGTCTATATGGTTTTTGTCCTGACTTGCTGTACAAGAATTTTCCCCAGCCACCTTAGAAAGGTTGGATATAGTTCACTCCAAATCCTTCAGTACCATAGAAAGCTCCATGTAAGCCTCAAATTTATGTGCTAGGCAACAGAAGCAGGGAGGTATGATTAAGAAATTACTGGCAGGCTGGGCGCAGTGGCTCATGCCTGTAATCCTAGGACTTGGGAGGCCAAGGTGGGTGGATCACGGGGTCAGGAGTTCAAGACCAGTCTGGCCAACATGATGAAACCCTGTCTCTACTAAAAATACGAAAATTAGCCGGGCATGGTGGTGGGTGCCAGTGTAATAATCCCAGCTACCCAGGAGGCTGAGGCAGAAGAATGGCTTAAACCCGGGAGGTGGAGGTTGCAGCGAGCTGAGATTGCACCACTGCACTCCAGCCTGGCCAACAAAGCAAGAATCTGTCTCAACAACAACAAAAAAGAAAGAAAGAAAGAAAGAAATTATTGGTCAAGTGTGGTGTCTCATCCTTGTAATCCCAGCACTTTGAGAGGCCAAAGCAGATATATGGCTGGCGCTTAAGAGTTTGAGACCAGCCTGGGCAACATGGCAAAAACCCTGTCTCTACAAAAAATATAAAAATCAGCCAGGTGTGGTGGTGTGTACCTGCAGTCCCAGCTATTGGGGAAGCTGAGGCAGGAGGATTGCTTGAGTTCAGGAGGTTGAGGCTGCAGTGAACCATGACTGTGCTACTGTATTCCAGCCTGGGTGACAGTGAGATAAAATAAAATAAAATTACCCGTATAAAATGCTCAAACAGCTGGGAAAAATTACCAGGCTAAGAAACATGTTCAGTTCCATTTATAGTCTTTTCTTTGAGCCATTTAAACATAGGGCTTTTTTTTTTTTTTGAGATGGAGTTTTGCACTTGTAGCCCAGGCTGGAGTGCAATGGCACAATCTTGGCTCACCGCAACCCCCGCCTCCTAGATTCAAGCGATTCTCCTGCCTCAGCCTCCTGAGTAGCTGGGATCACTGGCATGTGCCACTATGCCCGGCTAATTTCGTATTTTTAGTAGAGACAGGGTTTCTCCATGTTGTTCAGGCTGGTCTTCAACTCCCGACCTCAGATAATCTGCCCGACTCAGGCTCCCAAAATGCTAGGATTACAGATGAGCCATTGTGCTTGGCTACTATTTTGTTTTTTAACTCCATATATAGTTTCTATAGTTCAATGAAAACTCAAAGAGATGACCCATAAATGTATGAATAATGTATGACTTCCTACATCAATTTTCTACTAGAAAAAAGATCATACTTTTAGAATTGGATTTTGTCTTACAGTCATCTTTATATACTCTATAAATGAGATTTCTTTTCTATAAATCATCGGGAAGCTAAACTAAAATAGAAACACTAGATTTAAATTCTGATTTGAATACTCTGATCCAAATACCAAATCTCACACTGGGAAACCATCTGTCAGCAAGCAGGAAGCTACTGTGTGTCCTTCCTTAGAAGAGTATGAACACTGAGAACCCATAGCACATTTCCAGCACAGCAACAGCAATTCCTTTTTCATTATCATAGAACTTTAATTTTCATGTGCTTTGCTTGGAATAACGAAACCTACTCTCTATATATCCATATATATATATATATATATATATATATATATATATGATGGTTTATATATAAATATATGTATATGTGTGTATATATATATATATTCACACATACATACACATATATATACACACAGACATATACATATATACAAATACATTATATATATATAGATAGATAGAGAGGGAGAGATAGAGATAAAGAGAGACAGAGTTGCTTTGTCGCCCAGGCTGGAGTACAGTGGTGTGATCTCAGCCCATTGCAATCTCCGCCTCCCAGGCTCAAGCAATACTCATGTCTCAGCCTCCCGAGTCACTGGGATTACAGGCGTTCACCACCACACCCAGCTAACCATCCCATACATTTCATACAATCATCTTTGAAAAGAAGCATGAACCATTTTGGTTTTAGAGAATTAAGTTTTTTTTTTTAAAAGAGACCAAAAAAAAGTCATTTTATGAATAAAATTTCCTTTATGTTAATTCTTACAAATCATTCAATCATTGAATCAGTCACCATTTTTTTTAGTAACTTGCACACTTAACAATTTTTTTTTATCTTCTTGGGACAACATTCTTTTCTTCACAAAAAATGAATTAAGGACGTTGTGCCAGTTTACTCTTACTTCCTTCCTGTTCACTGAGCTTAAAGTGAGTATAGGCGAGAATTCCAGATAATGTACATAAAATGCCAAGGGCCTGATTAATGGACAGTGGATCCTTAAATAAAACATATCCTCCAAATAAAGTAATGCAGAACTTGAAGTGTCCAAACATGTTATAGCTGAGGTTTTTGGATAAGGATAAAAAGGAATAACAAGATAGATATTATATTTACACACACACACATAATGCATAAAACAACTCAACAGCAGCCCACCCCACATAAAGAACAATGGGACCAGGTGCGGTGGATCAAGCCTGCAATTCCAGCACTTTGGGAAGATGAGGTGGGTGGATCACTTGAGGCTGGGAATTTCAGATCAGCGTGGCCATCATGGTGAAACCCTGTCTCTATAAAAAATGCAAAAATTAGCTGGACGTGGTAACGCATGCCTATAATCCCAGCTACTTGGGACCTGAGGCATGATAATCGCTTAAACCCAGGAAGTGGAGGTTGCAGTGAGCCAAGATTACACCACTGCACTGTAGTCCGGGGACAGAGCAAGACTATCTCTAAAACAAGGAATAATGGGAACTTCTTAGTTTCTTCAGGTAGGTTTTAGCAATTAGAGACACAACACTGCCTCAGCCATTCCTACTGACCTCCAAAGAAGAGAAAAGGGATACAATATAAAAGGAAAGACAATCAGGACAAGGTCCAGGGAAGATATTTTGCACAGCAATTTATGATTATGTTTTGTAGTGGCATTTCCTTGGCAAATGAGGTAACATATATAAGGTACCAGAGAGCTCAGTTGAGTTCAGGAGGGAAAAGGGGTCATACTGATCACCAACTACCCACCAAACACCATGCCGGGCGATTTACGTGAAATCATCTGAGTTAGGCATCATGTTTACCTTCACTGCAGGCTCACTCTTCCTATTTACAGTTGTAGAGGCTCAGAGATTTTAAGTAGCATGCCCCAGATTAGAGCTATTAAGTAGCAGAGTTGGAGTCCAAACATAAATGGGCCTATTTAAATCCAAAGTCCATGTTCTAATCCAATATACCTCCAGTAACATGCCACTGGATTAAGGTTTTTCCAAACCATCATTCATTTAAAAAGCAAACTAAATACACACATGCACACCTTTTAAAATTACTTATATTTAAATATAATTATTTTTTTATATAAATGAGTGCTCTCTTGTTCTTCAGATGTATGATGTATGCCTATGTGCTTTTCCTAATTACAACACTAGAAACAGCTACCACTCTGTGCCTCAGTTTCCTCACTATAAAAGAGGGGCAAAATAATACTTCCCAGGGTTATTGTAAGGATTAAATAATATACACAAAGCTTCTAGCATATAGTAAGCACCATATGTGCTAGCTATAACAGTTACCAACAGCAATACTTATGTGTCATAAACACCTGCCAGGTGCTTGACACATTCTCTCAAATACAACCACCCAACATCATAGATCCTACCTCCTCCACCTCATACATTTCCTAAGTGATCACAGTGAGACCCTGAGAGTTCCCACACTAGGTCAGGCCCACAGGTAGTGGCAGAGCTCGGTGCTCACACCCGGACCTGTCTGACCTCCAAGCCCTCCTAAGCAGCCTGGAGGTCCCCGCTGAGCAGAGGCAGTGCCTCAGGAGAGTACGGGCCATGTCACCAGGTGCGTGTGCTAGCTTGATCCCATGGAGGTGACTTCCTGAGCCACAGAGGATCTTCCCAAGGTTATTGGCAATAATCAAAATAAAATATATTTTATTTTCAATTATGAGCTTTCTTCATGTGCACTGGCTCTAACACTTTAAATTTCTTTACTCCTCGGCTTCTCTTTTAAGTCTATTCTAAAAGGAAGGTAAATTTAAAAAAACTATTCATGAATCCTTCTGTAAAAATGACAAAAAAAGAGCAGTCTACATGTAGTATTTCCAGTTCTGCACTTTACTCCAGGAAGGCTGTCACCTCAACCCTCAGAATGTTCTGGTCAAACCCAGTGCCCTCCACCTCACTCAGCCCCTCATCAGTGACCAGTCTCCCTGAACTTAGCCTGCCAGTGGCATCGGACACAGATGCCAACCCCTTCTCTTCCTCACTGGGGTTCTGTGCCACTCTCCTCCTTCCTACCTCTGACTGTTCCTTCTCGTCCTTCACCTAGTTCCTCTCATCTCTCTGAATTCCAAACACTGGACTCAAACTCAACTCTCAATCTTTGGACTCCTTTTCTTCTACTTGTTTGCTTGGTAATCTCAACCAGTCTCACCACTTTAAACCACAGCTTCACACTGCTGACTCCCTGTGATGCCTCCTGCCGAGACGTCGCCTTTGAATCCTCAGACTTGTTTATCCAAAACTGAGCACCTGGCCGGGTGTGGTGCCTCACATCTGTAATCTCAGCATTTTGGAAGTCTAAAGTGGGAATATTGCTCGAGCCCAACAGTTCGAGGCTGCAGTGAGCCATAATCATGCCACTTCACTCCAGCCTGGGTGACAGAGCAAGACTCAAAAACAAACAAACAAAATACTCCCCAAACTGAGCACCTGATCTTCCTCCCCAGCCCCAAACCTCTTTCTGGCTATCCTATCTTAGTTGATGGCAACTCCATTTTACCAGACGCTCAGGTCAAAAATCATGTGAATCAGCCTTGTTTTCTCTTTCTCCACATCCAACGAGGCAGCAAAATCTGTTGGCTCTTCTTAGAAATATATCCAGAATCCAATAACTTCTCACTATATCCACTGCTGCCATGCTGGTAACCACATTACTTCTAAATTAGAATATTGCAACAGTCTTCTGACAGTTTCCTGTGCCTCTTTCAATCTACTAGTTCCCAACCATGAGTGATTCTGCTTTGTGGGCAGTATTTGGGGCATTTTTGGTTGTCACAATTAGGCAAAGGGTATGTATGCTACTGGCATCTAGTGGTAGAGCCCACGCATGCTGAAAACACCTTACAGTGTATTAAACAGGCCTGCACTAAGAGCCATCCAGCCCAAAGGTGGAGAAATCCTTCTTTAGTCTATTCTCAACACAGGAGCCCTGAGTGACTCTATTATTTATTTTGTTTTAAAAAACTTTTTGTAGAGACAGGGTCTTGCTATGTTGCCCAGACTGGTCTTGAACTCCTGGGCTCAAGTGATCCTTCTCCCTTGGCCTCTTAAAGTGTTGGAATGACAGGCGTGAACCACTGCGCCTGGCCCACTGGGTGATTCTATTAGAATGTAAGTAAAATCATGTCATTTCTCTGCTCCAAATGCTAATGGCTTCCCATCTTACTCAGTGAAACAGTCTTTACGTAAAGGCCCTACTAGATTCAGTTCCGTGTTACTTCTCAGCCTACCACATTTCCTCCTTTGCCCAACCTGCTCCAACCTCACAGGCTTCCTTGTTTTTTTTTAGGGCCTTGCACCTGCTGTTGCCTCTGCCTGGAATATTCTTCCCTCCTGATCTGCACGGAGCAACTGCATTTCCTTCAGGTCTTTACTCAATGACACCTTCCCACTGAGGCCTTCCTGACTAGCCCTGTCTAGGACTTCAACACTATCTACAACCTACATTCTCCTCCCTGCTTTACTTCTGCTCCTTGGCAGTTAAAACCATCCTATACTGTAGATAAATATTTAATTGTTTTCTATTTCTAGTCTTTCTGACCAGAATTTAAGCCTGTGAGAGTAAAGACTTTTGTCTATGCGGTTCATTACTGCATCGCTGGTGCCTGGCACAGAGTAGAATGTTCGGTACATAAATATTTTAAAATCAATGAATGGTTTAGTGGGTATTCAATAAATACTTATTGAATAAATGAATGTTTTTAATCAGAGCACATATTTGGATGCCTTGTTTGGGTAGCATGATGTACAAATTTTGGGACTAGACTGCATGGGTTCAAATCTGGACATCCCATTTGTCAGCTATGTGGACTGAAGTGAGTTAACCTCTCTGTGCCTCTATTTCTTCTAGAAACGAAAATGACAGACTTCACCTCACAGAGCTGTTGTGAGAAGCGTCTGACACAAAATAAAGAGTTGATAAGTATTGGTTTTCCAAAAAAACTTATCATTGTTTTTCATTGATAGTTGGCTAATATCCTACTTATTTACTTCCTGGAGAAATTCATTCTTTGCATTTGCTTAAGGGGGAGGCGAAGTGAAATGTGAGGAGAAACAGAATGACAAGCAGAATGGTGTAAATGGACAGTTGAATTTGACCTTGAACATGTGACTTCCTTCTTTTTCTTTTTTGTTTTTGGTAGAGATATAGTCTCCCTATGTTGCCCAGTCTGGTCTCAAACTCCTGGGCCAAAGTGATCCTCCTGCCTTGGCCTCTCACAGTGTTGGAATTACAGGCATGAGCCATGGCACCCAGCCAATGACTTCATTTCTTGACTTGAAATAATATTGAGAAAAAAAGGTACACCCATATCCAAATAAGTACAAATATATACTCCATAGCCAGATGCCAGTGGCCTAAAATTATCTTTTGTTATTTATTAACGATTCCTCTACTTTGTTAATATAAATACCTGAAAATTGTTTGAAAATCCAAACCTCTACCTCACTACTCATTCAAAAAATATTTATTTAATTGCACCGTCTGTAAGAAATGGTACTCTAAGTTAATTTTTGCAAGGGAAAAGGTCACCTATTACATAAGAAAATTAAAAACATTCATGACACAAGAAGCTAACCCATTTCCTCAGTTCATATTTCTTTTCTTTTTCTTTTTTTTGAGATAGAGTCTTCTCACCTTGTTGCCCAGGCTGGAGTGTGGTAGCATAATCTTGGCTCACTGTAACCTCCAACTCCTTGGTTCCAGCATCTCTTGTGCCTCAACCTCAAGAGTAGCTGGGATTACAGGTGTGCACGACCTTACCCAGCTAATTTATTTATTTTTTGTAGAGATGGGGTTTCACCATGTTATTCAGGCTGATTTTGAACACTCGGCCTTAAGCAATCCATCCACCTCAGCCTCCCGAAATGTTGGGATTACAGGTGTGAGCCACCACACTCGCTCCTTCAGTCAAATTTCTTTAAAATCCTTTAGTGTGTAAAGATATAGTAAAAGGCTAAACATAACTCTCTCTATTCAATTTAGACCATGCAATAGTGTAAGATTCAAATAAGGTAATAAATGTGAAAGTTTTGGAAAATATAAAAGATGATGCATTTGAAAGTTATATAAAAAGGATACGTGACAGGTGAAGTGTTCCCAATAATCCAATAAATTGATAAGTTCACCATGAAAGCTATGACTCCAGAGAGCAGCACCATAAGCTAAAATAAACCAAAAGAACCATTAATGCAAAGCACTGCAATCATTATAATTATCAAGCAAAGATACATTTCATTAGGCATCTTAAAAAACATTCAAATATCGGCCAGGTGCAGTGGCTCAGGCCTGTAATCCCAGCACTTTGGGAGGCCGAGGTGGGTGGATCATGAGGTCAAGAGATCGAGACCATCCTGGTCACCATGGTGAAACCCCATCTCTACTAAAAATACAAAAAAAATTAGCTGGGCATGGTGGCGCGTGCCTGTAATCCCAGCTACTCAGGAGGCTGAGGCAGGAGAATTGCCTGAACCCAGGAGGCGGAGGTTGTGGTGAGCCGAGATCGCGCCATTGCACTCCAGCCTGGGTAACAAGAGCCAAACTCCGTCTCAAAAAAAAAAAAAAAAAAAAAAAGAGTTTGGGAGACAGTAAGAATTGCAAGTAAAAGAGCAGAATGAAAAGTGTTTAGAAAAAATACAATTTTTTTCACAATAAAAAATGAAAAGTACTGCATAACATCCTTTCTGTGACTGTCAATTTCCAGCCTCATTTTTCTCATTAATCTAAAGAAAAAGTATACATATGCATTATTATTATAAATCAGAAAATAAAGATAAGCAAAACTAATATAAGGAATTCTTATAATCCCAACCACCCACACATTAACATCTTGGCATATATCCTTCCAGAAATTTTTCCATTGAATTGCTCATTTTTATTCTTTTTTTTTTTTTTTTTTTTGAGATGGAGTCTCACTCTGTCACCCAGTCTGGAATGGTGCAATCTCGACTCACTGCAACCTCTGCCTCCCAGGTTCAAGCAATTCTCCTGCCTCAGCCTCCCAAGTAGCTGGGATTACAGGCCAGTGCCACCATGCCCAGCATGATTTTTTTTGTATTTTTTAGTAGAGATGGGGTTTTATCATGTTGGCCCAGCTGGTCTTGAACTCCTCACCTCAGGTGATCTGCGCATCTTGGCCTCCCAAAGTGCTGGGATTACAGGGCTAAGCCACTGCATCTGACCTCATTTTTTAGTCTTATTTAGCTCAGTAAACTTTCATTAGATATCTACAAAGTTAGGGCAGGCCTTGTGAGGAATGCAATATGTACAAAGTTCCCTAGAAAGAGCTTAGAAATCACTCGAGGACATAATCATAATGATCACAGCTTACACTTACATAACACTTATGCACCAATAATTGTTCTGTTTTACATATAATCACTAATTTAATTTTCACATACATCTACAAAGTAGTTGAAAAAATATTATTCCTTTTTATAGATTAAAAAAGAGAGGTAAAGTAATTTGCCTAAGATCACACAGCTAGTAAATGACAGTGCTGAGATGTAAGCCCAAGTAGTCTGGTTCTGGACTCCTTCCTCTTAACCTACTCTATGCTACCTCTCAGTCACATGAAAGACAGTGCAACACCAGAATTACAGCTCAGACAATAAAAGAAAATGAGTCCTGGGTTCTATGTCATTCATAGGCAAACAGACAATAGATATGAATCTCAAAGCAGAAGAGATCATTGTGGGCTGAAATGGAGGGAGGGAAAAGTTTTTAAATCTCAAAAGTATGTGCAGATTAAAGAAGATGGGGTAGGCTGGGCATGGTGGCTCACGCCTGTAAGCCCAGCACTTTGGGAGGCCAAGGGAGGCAGGTCACTTGAGCTTAAGAGTTCGAGACCAGCCCGGGTAACATATAACAAGACCCTGTCTCAATATTAAAAAATTAAATTAAATTAAAAAAAGAAGAGTGGGTAGGGTTCTGAGTAGAGGAAACAGCACAGGTCCAAGTGTGAGGGCATGAAAGTACAAGATGTGTTTCTGGGATAGAAAATAAACCAACTTGGCTGAGCACAGGGGGACAAATGGGTTGTACCACTATATACACATACAATATTCAGTTCAAATCTATCCCATGATTTTATCCAAAAAGTTATAGAATCATCTTGTTTCTGAATTTAGATATAATAATATTCATGATCTACACTATTAATAAATTAAAGTTCCAAAGAAAACATGTCATATTTGAAGATGGTTGTTGTCCCACGCAGGGTTTTATTGTTTTGTTTTTGTAAAGACAGGTTTTTACCATGTTGCCCAGGCTGGTCTCAAACTCCTGGGCTCAAGTGATCCTCCCACTTTGGCCTCCCAAAGCGTTGGGATTATAGGCATGAGCCACTGTGCCCAGCCCCCTGTAGCTTTAGTCAGTTTTAAAATCAGTGCAGTCTTAAGAAGGCCAGAGGAATTGGATTTGCGTCTTACTTAGGTAAATATAGTGATACTTCATGTAATTTACAACAGAAGGTCTGTTGAATAGTCAATATAGGGAAATTTGCTTAGAGATTTTAAAAATAGTTTCATGTGATTTTTGTTTTTAATTCTGTGTACGTGGTGTATCACTTTCATTGACTTGTGTATGTTAAACCATCCCTGCATTCCTGGTTTGAAACCCACTTGATCATTGTAGATTATCTTTCTGATATGTCATTGGATTCAGTTAGCTAGTATTTTGTTTAAGATTTTAGTATCTATATCCATCAAGGCTATCTATCGATCAGTCTGTAGTTTTATTTTTTGATTGTGTCCTTTTCTGGTTTGATATTAGGATAATGCTGGCTTTATATGGAAAAAAAAAAAGAAGTTGGTTGACATAATGCTCTACTTTGAGTCAAGGATGCCTCCTAGGGACATTAAGGAATGAAGGTCACTTTCCCTCACGCTAAATGGACTCAGCCTGCTGTGGTCTTGGTTTCTTTGACTTTTTGTTTTTTTTGAGACAGAGTCTTGTTCTGTTGCCCAGGCTGGAGTGCAGTGGCATGATCTCAGCTCACTGCAACTTCTGCCTCCTGGGTTCAAGCGATTCTCCTGCCTTCGCCTCCCAAGTAGCTGGGACTACAGGCACCTGCCACCATGCCTGGCTAATTTTTTGTATTTTTAGTAGAGACGGGGTTTCACCATGTTGGCCAGGCTGGTCTCGATCTCCTGACCTTGTGATCCGCCCGCCTCAGCCTCCGAAAGTGCTGGGATTACAGGCCTGAGCCACTGTACTGGCATTTTTTTAAAATGGCTTTTCTGCTGCCGTCCTCTTTTTAAAACCTGTCAGAAAGCTACCAAAAAAATCGTCTCTCTTTGTAGCATAAGGTGTCTAGGCTGCAATGGTTTGAAACAAGATAACCAGGATGGCTAGGACTTTTGTAAAGTAAGTGGAAATATTATCTGAGAGATGGTCACATGACCTCTACTTTAGAAAAAAGTATACACGGTAAAATACATGATTTTGAAACAACTACTGGTCTACTTACAGGAAGCAGAGTGGAGCACTGGAGAATACAGACTTTGGAGCCAGAATGCATGGATCCAAACTGTGGCTCTGCTTATCAACTGTGGGATTACGAGCCAGTTACTAACTCTCTATCTCTTGGTTTCCTTATCAATAAAAAAATAATAATAGTGATATAGTTTGGATGTTTGTTCCCTCCAAATCTCATGTTGAAATCTGATCACCAGTGTTGGAGGTGAGGCCAAGCAGAAGGTGTTTGGGTTATGGGGGTGGATCCCTCATGAATAGCCTGGTGCCTTCCCCAGGGTAATGAGTGAGTTCTTGCTCCATTAGTTCTCATGAGAGCTAGTTGTTTAAAAGAGATCGGCATCTCCTCCCCTCTCTGTCTTGCTCCCTCTCTCGCCATGTGACTGACGTGCCTGCTCCCCCTTTGCCTTCTGCCATGATTGTAAGCTTCCTGAGGCCCTCACTAGAAAGATGCCAGCAGTGATGCTTCTTGTGCAGAACCATAAGCCAAAATAAACCCCTTTCCCTTATAAATTACTCAGTCTCAGGTATTCTTTTACAGCATCACAAAATGGACTAATACAAATAGTATAGTATCAACCTAATAAAGTTATAAAGATTAAGTAAGTGAATATTTACATAGTGCTTTGAATAGTGCAAGGAAGAGACTAAGAGCTATATAAGTGCTTGATAAATTGATATACCAACAAAAAAGACATTCCCATTGACTGTGTTCTGAAAGTTTTGGGAACTCTTGTGGGAAGCAGAAATTCCTGATAAGTAAGGTGTTACGGACTGAATGTTTGTGTCCCCCTAAAATTCACATGTGGAAATCCTTACCCCCAATGTACAGGTATTGGGAGGTGGGGCCTTCAGGAGGTGACTACGTCATAAGGGTAGAGCCTTCATGAATGGGATTAGTCCCTAAGATAAGAAGAGATACACGAGAGCTTGCTTCTCCTCTTCCTTGCTGTCAGATGAGGATACGGCAAGAAGACTGCCATCTATAAAGTGAGTAAAAGGCCTTCACCAAGAATCTCACCATGCTGGCAGCCTGATCTCAGACTTCCAGACTTCAAAACTGTGAGAAGTGAGTATTTGTTGTTTAAGCCACCCAGCCCATTGTAGTTTTGTTACAGCAGCCTCAACTGATTAAGATATAGGAGGATTATACGTTCTAACTTAAAATGTCCCCAAAGCATTAGTTCCAGCTGCTGGGGAGGCTGAGGTGGGAGAATCACTTGAGCTCAGGAGCTTGAGGCCAGCCTGGGCAATATAGCCAGAACCTGACTCTAAAAACTAAAAGTCCCCAAAATACATAAGCCCTTGATTTGCCAATTCCACTCCTGGGACTCATTTCCATAGGAAAATAGGTATCAGTACATGAGGACACATGATGTACAAGGATGTTTATCACAATATTGTTCATAGTGGTCAAGAACTGAAAAAAAAAGTGAATATGCAAAGGGACTATTATATAGACACTGGCCGGGCACGGTGGCTCATGCCTGTAATCCCAGCACTTTTGGGAGGCCGAGGCGGGCAGACCGATTGAGGTCAGAAGGCCAAGACTAACCTGGCCAACATAGTGAAACCCCATCTCTACCAAAAATACAAAAAATTAGGCAGGCATGGTGGCACACACCTGTAATTCCAGCTACTCGGGTGGCTGAGGCACAAGAATCACTTGAACCCAGGAGGTGGAAGTTGGTGGAGGTTGCAGTAAATAGAGATCACATCGCTGCACCATAATGTGGGTGACAGAGTGAGACTCTGTCTCAAAACAAAACAAAACAACAAAACATACAGACATTGAAAAGAATGCTTTAGAGAGATTTTTAGGAGATATTATTAAGTCAGAAAAGCAAGATACAGAAATGCATATATAATAGAATTCTACTTTTGTCAAAGAAACAGATATGTAATTGAGGGGTGGGTGTGTGCGCGCATGCACATGCACGTGCATGTGCGTTTATATGGATATGTACGGCATGGAGAAAAATATGGAAGAAGAAGCACTAGAATTAACATGACTTCAAGGGGCATGGACGGGGGGGGTAATGGGATGTGGAAAAGTCTGTGGGTAGAAAGGCTGGGGAAGAGGAATCCACAATAAAAACAGCATCTAGGAAATAATTCCAGTATCTAAAGTTATACACACATGTGCCTGTGTACCTATGAGTTTATACAAAAGAGATCCATGAAATGATCCTCACTAAAATGGTAAAGGTGATTACCTTAGTGTGACAGGATTCCAGGGGCCCTTTACTTTCTTTTGTTGTTGCTGCTGCTGTTGTTTTAGTCTGGCTTTTTTTGAGACAGGGTTTCCCTCTGTTGCCCAGGCTGAAATGCAGTGGTGCTATCTTGGCTCACTGTAGCTTTGACCTCCTAGGCTCAAGCGACTCTCCTACCCCAGCCTCCCAAGTAGCTGGGACCACAGGTGCATGCCACCATACCTGGCTAATGTTTTGATTGTTTTTTTTTTTTTTTGAGACAAAGTCTTGCTTTGTCAGCCAGGTTGGAGTACAGTGGCACGATCATGGCTCACTGCAAACTTCACCTCCCAGGTTCAAGCAAATCTTGTGCCTCAGCCTCTCAAGTACCTGGGATTACAGGCACATGCCATCAAGCCCAGATAATTTTCTTTCTTTTTTTTTTTTGACACAGAGCTTCACTTTGTCACCCAGGCTGGAGTGCAATGGCACAATCTCAGCTCACTGCAACCTCTGCCTCATGGGTTCAAGTGACTTTCGTGCCTCAGCCTCCTAAGTAGCTGGGACTACAGGTGTGTGCCACCACACCTTGCTAATTTTTGTATTTTTAGTAAAGAAGGGTTTCACCATGTTGGCCAGGCTGGTCTTGAACTCCTGACCTCATGTGATCTGACTGCCTTGACCTCCCAAAGTGCTAGGATTACAGGAATGAGCCACCGTGCCTGGCCTCAGCTAACTTTTTTGTATTTTTAGTAGAGACTGGGTTTTGCCATGTTGGCCAGGCTGGTCTTGAACCCTTGAGCTCCAGTGATCCACCTGCCTTAGCCTTCCAAAGTCCCGGGATTACAGGCATGAGTGAGCACACCCAGCCACTTTTTAAATTTTTTTGTAGAGATGAGGTCTTCCTATGTTACCCAGGCTGGTCTAAGACTCCTAGGTTCCAATGATCTGCCCACCTCATCCTCTCAAAGGCTAGGATTACAGGAGTGAGCCACCATGGCTGCCCTTTACTTTCTTTATATTTGTATGTATGTTCAAATCGATATAATGATTATAAAGCTATATTTTTATTATAAAAAATTCTAATTTAAATGTCCAAATCATTTGTGGGCTCTAGCTTGACATGGTCAGAACAGTAACCAGGCTTCAGAAGACATGAACTATAGTTTTGCTTTTACCACTGAGTAGCTGCTCTCTGGGCAAGTCCCTTCATCTCTGTGTGTGTCAGTTTCTTCATCTGAAAAATAATCCTTACCTTACCTCCTTACGTGGTAATTATAAAGAGTAAATGTGAGAATGGATTTGAGATAGTGCTCTGAAAACTAAAAATGACATTAATAATGGAGGGATTATTATTATACTTTGTTTAGACATCAAAACAATTAGAACTTACCAAAGCCGAAACTGACCAGGGACCAAATATTCCTCCGTCTCCAAACACTGGCTCAAAGAAGGGCACAGCGACCAGCAACATGGCAGATGACATCGGAGCCTGGTAGTACAGCAGCTGCATTGAGTTCACTTGTAATTCATGCTGTTTGGCTCCTACCCACTGAAAATTAGGAGATAAAACATGTCAGGCACAAAAAAAAAATAGCATCACTTAATCAAAGATGTGACAACTAGAGTCCCAAAGATGGGAATGTGGGGTAACAGACTAGGGGAAGAGAAAATGCCTAATTATTCTACATGATTTCAAAGACTAGCAAGCTATATGAATGCGCTTTAAGCACCTTGGATAAGAAGAGCTCTATAAATTTAATTTCTGATAATCTAGTTTCTTCCCAATTCTTAGAAGGGGGAGAAAAGTTCTCTATTTCCTTCTACCTGATCCTAGTAAACGGGGAAAAGTAAATGCATATATGGGCCTACAAGGATAAAAGATCTTAGGAAAATAAGGGAAAAATGGAAATTTAGGTGATTAGGAATACAGATGCAGTGTCAGACTTTGTTTCTTTCTAAAAATGGGAGAAATTTTAAAATGGAAGACAGGAGCCAGGAGCAGTGGCTCATGCCTGTAATTCTAGCACTCAGAGGCTGAGGTAGGTGGATCACATGAGGCCAGGAGTTCGAGACCAGTCTGGACAACATTGTGAAACCCCATCTCTATTAAAAGTACAAAAATTAGCCTGGTGTGGTGGTGCGTGCCTGTGGTCCTAGCTACTCGGGAGGCTAAGGCAGGAGAATCACTTGAACCCAGAAGGTGGAGACTGCAGTGAGCCGAGATCATGCCACTGCACTCCAGCCTGGGCAACGAAGCAAGACTCCATCTTAAAAAAAAAAACAAAAACAAAGGAAGACAGAGGTTGGGGTGACAGGATGACAATGGGGCATGGGGCAGGTTAGAGGTGGCTGCCAATGCATGTGGCTTGAAAGGTATGTGGTCTTGTCAGTTGCTTTGGAAAACCTAATCTATGGTAGAAGAAATTCTCCTCTCTCTCGACTTTTCTGTGGATCCTATTCCTCATCCCCCACCAATACACCTAGATACATTAGATAACCACTAACCCTAAAATACCCTGCCATTCAGTAGAAACAACATCTCAAGACCTCAAATCCCATATGTCCAGAAAATGCTTCACAAATATAACTGAAAAAGAGGCTTTGAAGAAGCGTTAACAGGACTGTTTGGATCAGATCTGGCAAGAACAGCCAGGCTTTTGAATGACTTCTACATAGCTCTTTTTCCTGTAGGTTTGGGTATCTTGTTATATAAACTCTAAGACTATAGAAATTCATCAAGACAAAAATAGAAGAGCAGGGAATTTGAACCATACTCCTGCCAGCTTTAACTAAGAGTCCTCTGTGAATATGAAGCACAAAGAACTGATTCTTCTGCTGCCTGCTCCTCCGGGCACAGCAGTGAGCAAAAACGGATACAGAGGGTGGGTGCTCACCCCCCTTTTCTTTCGCAACCTCTCCAGGCAGCCATGTGTCTCAGCCGTGGGACTGACTGGAATAGCAGGGGCTCTCAGGCCTCCACCGTACCTCAATGCAGCACAGCCTGGCTCCTGCTGTCACCCCTCTAATGCTCTTTTAAGGGCACCATGACCTCCATGGCCACGTCCAGACTCCCTGTGGCTCTTCCTGCAGGACCTCCTTGCAAAACCTGCAAGTTTCCCTTGGAAGAAATACTCTCTGGTTTGCATTCCTCCCTCACCACCTCCTGCACTTAGTTTTTAAGGCAGACATCTGCCTTCCTCTTTCATTGCCCTGACTGATGTCTTTTACTATTTGCTGAGATCTACTGCTCTTCCCTCATCACTTGAGCATCCTTAACCTTATATCGGCCACAGTCTCCGGGCCATCTCTACTTACATAATCTGCAGGAACTTGTTTAAAATCAACCAGTGCCTTCCTTCCACAAATGGGCTCCTCTTGTGTGGTTCCAATAATTGATGATATAATCTCCCTCAGGGATCAGAGCCTTCCCTTCCTCACTCTCACATTCAGTCAGGTCCCACTATGTGTTCTCCAAAATGCCCCTGGAATACCTTTTAACCTTTCCCTATCCATTCTCACTGCCCTAGCCCAGGCCCTTCCTGACTGCCCCTTGAAGCACAGGTTCCTGACTGCTCTGCCTTTCATCCTTCACTCTTACCACCCTTCATTGCTACCAGTTATTTTTCTTAAACCAGGGGAATGACTGGTCAGGCGTGGTGTAATCCCACCACTTTGGGAGGCTGAGGCGGGTGGATCACCTGAGGTTGGGAGTTCAAGACCAGCCTGACCAACATGGAAAAACCCTGTCTCTACTAAAAATACAAAATTAGCTGGGCATGGTGGCGCATGCCTGTAATCCCAGTTATCAGGAGGCTAAGGCAGAAGAATCACTTGAACCCAGAAGGTGGAGGATGCAGTGAGCTGAGATTGCTCCATTGCACTCTAGCCTGGGCAACAAGAGCAAAACTCTGTCTCAAAAAAAGAAAACAAAAAACGGGAATGATCAAGTCAGTCCCTGTCTGAACTGCTCTCCTGGTGTGTGCTCAATAAAGACACACTTCCGGCCGGGTGTGGTGGCTCACGCCTGTAATCCCAGCACTTTGGGAGGCTGAGGCAGGTGGATCATGAGGCCAGGAGTTCAAGATCAGCTGGACCAGCATGGTGAAACCCTGTCTCTATTAAAAATACAAAAATTAGCTGGGCATGGTGGTCCACGCCTGTAATCCCAGCTACTCAGGAGGCTGAGGCAGGAGAATTACTCGAACCTAGGAGGGGGAGGTTGCAGGGAGCTGAGATCGTGCCACTGCACTCCAGCCTGGGCAACAGAACAGACTCTGTCTCAAAAAAAAAAAAAAAAAAAAAAAAAAAAGACACACTTCCTTAGCACAGCTTCATAATACTGACATCTGGTCTCATCCACTTCTCAGCCTTGTCTTCCCACAATGCATCTACTGCCTAGCCTCACCAAACAAATCAAGTTCTCCAGAAATGCTCCAGACTTTCACACACACTGCAAGGAAAAGACCAGCTATCCTTCACTGCTGAGCTAATTTCTGTGCACCCTTCAATTTAAATTGTGCACTCTCCCCTAAAGTGTTACCTCACCAGCCCTCTTGCCACTTCCTCCTTGGTGTTCCTCTGAACTCTCCTCCTACCTTGGGGTACATAGATACGCTACCAGCTGCCACCATGTGTTTCTACACTGCTGGACTGTAGCTGCTTTTCATCTTTGTATCCTCAAGGGTAAAGATAACACAGAAAAGATGTCTGCTGAATGAATGAATGAGTCAACCATCTTCTACAGTCTTTTAACTCCTTTTAATGTCTCCAGCAGTATAAGAGAAGCAACACAAAAATTATGCAAAGATACAGTGGGCAGATAGAATTTTGAGAGGAATGTTTTGGGAATATACATATTTTGTAGTAATACCTTTACCATTTACTGATAAGAAACTGTCCATTAGTCTACAGTCATTCCTTGGTCAATCTCATTTCAAATATCTACCTTAGGGATACAGAATCTTTTGATTTTAATCTATAGCAATTTTGAGACTTATGTGAACAAAAATGGTCATAGTGACATAAATGGTGAGTACTCTGAATCCATTATGCATAAGGAGTATAATTTCTTGCTCTGTTTATTTAGCCTATACTAGGCAAAAACAAGTGCGTTTAACAAGAAAGATGAGGCCAGGCGTGGTGGCTCATGCCTGTAATCCCAGCACTTTGGGAGGCCGAGGCGGGTGGATCACCTGAGGTCAGGAGTTCGAAACCAGCCTGACCAACATGGAGAAACCCTGTCTCTACTAAAAATACAAAAACATTAACTGGGCTTGGTGGTGCATGCCTGTAATCCCAGCTACTCAGGAGGCTGAGGCAGGAGAATCACTTGAACCTGAGAGGTAGAGGTTGCAGTGAGCTGAGATTGTGCCATTGCACAATGGCCTGGCAATAACAGCAAAACTCTGTCTCAAAAAAAAAAAAAAGATGAATAAAAATGTTCACTAGCCTCTCAAACAAACAAACAAGAAAGATGAATAGGAATGTTCACTAGCCTCTTTCTTTCCTTTCTTTTCTCTTTCTCTTTCTTTCCTTCCTTCCTTCTTCTTTCTTCCTTTCTTTTCTTCTTTCTTTCTTATTTTTTGGAGATGAAGTCTCGCTCTTGTCCCCCAGGCTGGACTGCAATAGCACGATTTTGGCTCGCTGCAACCTCTGCCTCCCAGGTTCAAGTGATTCTCCTGCCTCAGCCTCCCGAGGAGCTGGGATTATAGGCCCTCCTGGCTAATCATTGAATTTTTAGTAGAGATGGGGTTTCACCATGTTGGCCAGGCTGGTCTCGAACTCCTGACCTCAGGTGATCCGCCTGCCTCGGCTTCCCAAAGTGCTGGGATTACAGGAGTGAGCCACCGTGCTCAACCCTCTTATTTAAACTGCTTCTCTGTCACTGGAAAATGTATTTCACTACAGAATATTTTCATAACAATGTCTCTGACATTATCACTACTAGAATGGTTAAGATGCTAGGGCTCTATTACTGAACTCCTAATATCGCTAACAAGAATGGCTTAGTTTAATAACCAGTGAATGTTTGTGAAAAAAAGTAAAATTGGTTACACATTTTGGCTTTGATTTCCCATGCAGGCACACCCAGAATTTCCAGACCAAGGTTTTCAGTATAGAGAGAATACCGCTTCACTGTCCCCTACAGCAAGTTATTTTTTCCCCACTATATAAGAAACAAAAACCCTACTTGTTAGGATTTTATGGTAATGAGGTAGGTGAATCGGTCAACAAATTTTTAATGAATATCTGCTATAGGCAAGGCACTGTGCTTGCACAAATGGTAAAATATTCATTGATATAAATTATTATATTAATATTATAATAATCTATAGTAGGTCAATTATTAAAAGCCAATAAACATGTTGTAACAGCAGTATAATTTAGGGGGCAAAAAAATCTAAATTTTTCGTTCCTCTTCAGATTTCTGGAAGTATACTCACTCCTTCACAACAATGTCAAAAGTAAAGAGTAAATAGAAAACATAAACTTAGGAAGTAAAAAGTCTTACTACATATTTTGTAAAGATTTCCCAGAAAATAACTTCACCCCAAACTGAGATCGTTAAGCATGGATATTATACACTTACAAACAGGTAGGTATTTGGTGAGCATCACACACCCAAGTTTCTCTGTCTCCTTTCTTCTCTTCACCTTGAGTCAGACAATTTATGCAATTATGCTTTCTTCCCAACAGTCTATTGTCTCTATACTGTATTTTCTAAACCTTGGAATACAGCTTCAAAATTTATGAAATCTGCTAAAAAGGCACATAAAGAAAAAAAATTACCAACCACTTGATAAAGAGATGTAACTAAAACACCAAGAGCAGCAAACACCATTCCAAGGAAATTAAACTTCACATCGTAATAAGAATTTAGGATTACACCTAAAGTTATAGGAATCTGTAACGAAAAAGAGGTAAATGTTGTTCAGATTAAATTCAAGAGACAAAAAGTTAGTATTCCTTTCACAGTGTCTTACAAGGCTAATCATAAACACATAACTGGGAAACAATGAACCTGTATAAATGTTTTCTTTTTTCACTTGGGAAAACTGGTTGTTAATCCTATTTCCTAAACGTGAAATATGATAAATCTATATTGATGTTCACATTTAATTACATTTTACATTTGTGGTAAATACATTGCACTTTGCAAGAAAATACCACATGAATACAAAGGTGGGTAAATGGATCCCCAAACTAGTGTCTAAACAGCATAAGCATAAATATAAAACAATAAAAGCATAAAGACCTGAAATATAATAAGTTATTAAGTTCTAAAATTGAGTCCACCTCCTTTTAAAGATGCAGACAGTTCTGCAGTATGGTGCTGCAGACATTTTGAGACCTACTTTATGCTAAATCTTTTCATGTTTATCATTCACGATTTGATTCCCCTGGGGGAGAAAGGCTGTTTTGCAGTTTGAGCTTTTGCAGATATTTTGATAACACTGGACTGTACCACCCAATACAGCTTTTTTTCTTACGGATCACAGCATTTAACGATTTCCATCAAATGGCAGCTACTAAAACTCACATAAGCCCACTCTTCTGGGTTAAGAGCCCAACAGAGTGACAAGATGGACTTTTCCCCCTTCCCAAAATAAGCCTGAAGTTCACACGCTCAAAGATGACTCATTTGTGAATTTTAAGATAAAGGGAAAGAGCGTGGGGAAGGGTTAACCAGTGTGCGTTCGAATTTCCCGGGCCGGTGCAGGAGGTGGGTCGGAAGGGCGGCGCCTGGAGAAGCTGAAGCTACTTACCAGCGTGAGCTGGATTCTGGTGGAGAAGGTTTTCTGGTAGCAGAAGGTCTGGATGGCTATGATCACCGGTGTGGTCATGGCCTTGGCCAGCTGATAGGTGCCTATGGTGTTGTTCTGCAGAGAAAGGTTAGTGAAAACCACAAAGCCACAGAAGCTGAGGGCCAGGAGGAAGACCCTGGAGGGCGGCAGACTTCTGGGAGCGAAGATGTCCAGCTTCTGGCAGATGTACAAGCCCAGCCAGGTGACCACGAAGTGCACCAGGGTCAGGCTCATGTTGGGGAAGCCGTGGTGCACATAAATCCATTTGTTTAGGAACACGATGCAGATGGACACCAGCAGGTTGAACAGGAGCCCGACCGCGATTCGACCGTGGCCCCGCATTCGGTCCACCAGCGATGCCATGATCTCCGTGAAGCCGGGGCCGTATCCGAAGGGCCGCCTGGCCTGTCTCCGGCTGCCCTTTTCCACCGCCGCGTCCTCGCAGGCGCCGACCTCACCGCCTGACCCGGGAAAGGCATGCACAGATGAGACCTCGGGCGAGTAGCACTCTTAAGGGAGGACACACGCCCTGCCGGCCCCCCCTAAGACAGCGAGGACTCGGCGGCAAGTCCCCTGCCCCGCCCATCTCCTCCCGCGACCACGTGACTCGAGCTCCGGCGCTGACGAGGAGCTCCAGCGCTTCCGCCCTCAAGCCGCGGACTGAACGGCCGCTACCCTGCGCAGGCGCGCTGGGCCCTGGGCGCGCGCCGCTGCCTCTCTGTGTCCCAGCCTTTGTGTCCCCAACCCTCTTGGTCACCTAATGCCTACCTGATTGGGCCAATCTAAGGCCCCTTTCTTGACGTTTGTTTCCTGTGTGTCATTGACTCGATTTGCTAGACAACTTCTCTCTGGCTGTGCAGACACACTTTGGCCAATTTTCCGTGTTGAATGCTGAGCAAATTTAGTCCTCGCCAGAGAGAGGAAAGACTTTACTGAAAGCATATTTTTATTTATTGTTGTAAAAAGATTAAAAATTCACTTTCGAACAGACAGCATCATCGGGTACAACTGCAAGGGTTTCTCTTTAGATCATACATTCACAGAGCATTATTAGCTCAACAGTGAGAAAATGTGTTCTCTGTAAAGATGTCCTCTTGACATTATAAACGTGCAATTATTGTGTTCACTTACAATTCCAGAAAGAAACGCACAACTTGGCATAACTATATATATATACAGCTGTATATATATACAGCTGTCTCTAGGAGTGTGTGTGTGTATATATATATGTGTGTGTGTATATATATGTGTGTGTGTATATATGTATATATATGTATGTATATATATATGTATATATGTGTGTATGTGTGTGTGTGTGTGTGTGTGTGTGTGTGTGTGTGTATGTTTTGGATCCTAAAGTCAGGCGCAGTGACTAAGAGAGAAAACTTTTTTTTTTTTTTTTGAGACAGAGTTTCGCTCTTGTTACCCAGGCTGGAGTGCAATGGCACAATCTCGGCTCACTGCAACCTCCGCCTCCTGGGTTCAGGCAATTCTCCTGTCTCAGCCTCCTGAGTAGCTGGGATTACAGGCACGTGCCACCATGCCCAGCTAATTTTTTTTTTGTATTTTTAGTAGAGATGGGGTTTCACCATGTTGAGCAGGATGGTCTCGATCTCTTGACCTTGTGATCCACCTGCCTCGGCCTCCCAAAGTGCTGCGATTACAGGCGTGAGCCACTGCGCCCAGCCTGAGAGAAAACTTTAAGTAACAGTCTTGATCGACATTGCAATAAGGTCCTTTCACACAGAAGTCAGGTTCTTCCTTTCTCCTTCCTCCTTAAGTCAAAGAGAGCAAGATTATATATTGTAGATACTACAGGTACAAAAGGGGATTTTTAAAAAAGGAATCACAAAGGCCGGGGGTGATGGCTCACGCCTGTAATCCCAACATTTTGGGAGACTGAGGCAGGCGGATCACCTGAGGTTGGGAGTTTGAGACCAGCCTGATCAATATGGAGAAACCCCATCTCTATTAAAAATACAAAAAATTAGCTGGGTGTGGTGGTGCATGCCTGTAATCCCAGCTACTCCGGAGGCTGAGGCAGGAGAATTGCTTGATCCCAAGAAGCAGAGGTTGCAGTGAGCCGAGATCACACCATTGCACTCCAACCTGGGCAGCAAGAGTAGTGGGGAAAAAAGGAATCACTAAAACATCTTGAATGTCCAGTTCTTCCTACCAATATGTCAATTCTTAGTTTTAAGACAGACTCTAGGATTAATTCAGCAGTCATAAAAAGAGAGACTGTGACACAAAAATTTAAAATAATTGAGGAAGCATGGTGGCATGGGCCTTTAGTGCCAGCTATTTGAGAGACTGACATGAAAGGATTGCTTGAGCTCAGGAGTTGGAAGCGAGGCTGGGGAACATAGTGAGACCCCCATTTCTAAATTAAATAAATGAGGCAGAGAAATTAAAACTTTCACACCCAAGACATGCCTGTTCCAACTTCAAAACCTTCATGCAGTACTCAGGGAAAAGTCCTCATAATTCCTCAGCATAAGTCATGCCAAGAAAAATTTTCAAAAATAAGTATGTCTGGAGGCTGAGGTAGGGGAATTGCTTGAACCCGGGAGGCGGAGGTTGCAGTGAGCCAAGATTGCGCCAGATCACCTGAGGTCAGGAGTTTTATACCAGCCTGACCAACATGGATAAACCCCATCTCTACTAAAAATACAAAATTAGCTAGGCATGGTGGTAGTACATGCCTATAATCCCAGCTACTCAGGAGGCTGAGACAGGAGAACTGCTTGAACCCAGGAGGCAGAGGTTGCAGTGAGCCGAGATTGTGCCATTGCACTCCAGCCTGTGCAACAGGAGCAAAACTCCATCTCAAAAAAAAAAAAAAAAAGAAAAAGAAAAACAACAAAAGCACATCACGTAGAGTTGAACAAATTCTATGATCCCATCTCAGGCTTCCCAAGCCAGCTGTCTCTAGGGGTGGCATCTATAAATACATATCCAATAAATTCCTTAGATGATTAGCCAGTTTGTGGAATTGGTGTTTTCTACTAGAGTCACATTCTTTTGTCTCCTATTTATAAGCCTTACACTCTAGCCTATTTGGTGTATTTGTTGGTTCATAAAAATGCCCAGCACTTATCATTTCTAGGTCTTGCTCATACTGATTTCTTAATCTATAGAGACTCATCCTTTTTGTGCGTCTCTTTGCTTTGCAAATTCAGTGCACTACTCAAACCCCAACCCACTACTACTTCCTGAGAGTCCTTTCAGCTGGAGATAGTGTCTTCCTGCTCAGACTACTTGTACTTTTTTTGTTGTAGACAGTGTCTCACTCTATCCCCAAGGCTGAAGTGCAGTGGCATGATTTCGGCTCACTGCATCCTCTGCCTCCCAGGTTCAAGTGATTCTCATGCCTCAGCCTCCCCTGGGTAGCTGGGATTACAGGTGCCTGCCACCATGCCTAGCTAATTTATTTATTTACTTTTTCAGTAGAAATGGGGTTTTATCACGTTGGTCAGGCTAGTCTCAATCTCCTGACAACAGGTGATCTGCTCACTTGGGCTTCCCAAAGTGCTGGGATTACAGACGTGAGCCACCTCGCCCGGCCACTACTTGCATTTCTTAATGACATCTTTTAAATATACTTATGGTATTTTCTCTACTAGAAGAGCTGGATTTGTAATCCCCAATGTATTCCAGGCTTACTTGTGTGCCAGGTACTATACTAAGTCTTTATATGCTCTTATTTTGATAGGAAGTCTGCTAAATGAAAGCTAAACTAGAAATGTCTTCAAAATAACTAAAAGAATAATAGCATGTTATATTAGAAAACATTCTTGTTATAGTCATCTTCTTAATTCTAATATTCAAAAAATACTAAATTTTATGATAAATAAAAAATCATGTACCTGGCTTAAAAATAAATCTTTCCATAATCTTTATGATTTTAAAATATCAGAATACTTACAGAAAAAAATAGAATAGGAAATTTAATTTTCTTATTACATGATAAAGAGACAATCCTGGAATTTGTAAAAACAGAAAATTTTACTTTTTATATAGTTTTATTAATAAGCACAGAGAAACACTGATATACATACATTACGTTTTCAAAGTGTCACCATAATATTCCAAAAAGTACAAAATTCAAATGTCTAAATTTTACATGGTGCAAAAGAAAAAATTACTAATAACAAGTATATTTTATTAAAAATGTCATTTATCATGGAAATTAGTGAGATTACAAAGAGTAGATGAATTATAACTGAATTTCATATCCTAATGGGTCAAGTCCCTGGTCTAGGAGCATTAGAGAGGACTCTCTTAGCTTCTGCAGCAACTTCCTTAGCTCTTCCTTAGAAAACACCTGATTTTTAAAAAGAGAAATAAGAATAAGAACAACAAGTATGAACATAATTACCTAATCAATCTCATTAGCTTCATATAAGAAGAAATTCCTCTTTAAGATTTATGTAGCCAGAGGCTAGTAAATTAGAATGGTTCAGGAATTTCAAGGCTATTTCTCAGAGTCAGTCTATATATTTCTAACTGCTTACAAATATATACACATTTTGGGAAAAAAATCACAAACATTAAAACTGGACTATTACTTTAAGAAAATTCAAGAACAACTACAAATGTAAACACATCTTCACCAAATTAAATATTACCACAGAGTATATAAAATCATTAAAATTTAAAACTACAATGCTCTAGAACTTACCAGATACAGTTTGTGGCGCTCAGAGGACACCATATCTGCTAACTGTAGACATTCCTGATACTGACCAGTACTATGCAATATTGTATGAAGCAGAAAACACAACATTGGCAGACAAAGCTTTCTCAGCAAAACCATTTGATGTGTTCTTTCACGGTCTTCTTCGGCATCCTACAAACAGACATTGATAAATCCTTTTAACAGTTTAAACTAAAGATCCTTATAAAAAGAAAAGCCAAGTGCTGAATCAAACCCAAAATGTAATTGGTAGACAAAATTTAACAGCAAAAAAGTATGAAGATGAACAAAGCAGACTACAGTGAGGTCAGAGGTACGAGTGAAAATAAAATGCTTCTGAATTTGTATTTCTAATAAACTTACTACATCCTGAATAAAAACATGCATAAAAAGAATGAATTAGAAATTGAATACCATTAAGCAAAAATCAGAACAGAAAACAATCACCACTCCCTTGGATGTTTACACAGACACATAAAGACAGCTCTAAGGAGGTCTGAGAGGACACACCAGACTGACAGCAATCACTGCTGCTGGGAAAAAGAGGATGTGGGGAGGGGCATACAGGAAGGGTCGACTTCACTGCAGACTACTTTATTTATAAACAAGGAAAGTGGAATTTATGATTTCCTTATATAATTTTTAAAAACAGAAAAACAGAACCTATAGATTTGAATAATACAATTAATGGGTCTGAACATATATACGAGGAAAAATGTAGGAAAAACAGTTGGCATTCCTTTATACATACATGGATCTTTCTTAAAATCTATGTGAAGAGTAAAAATACAGAAAAAAGAGTAAACTTCTTATGCCCACAACATTTACTTACAACAAATTTGAAAATTAAAATAATTAAAAAGTACCCAACCACATAAGTTTCTTCTTTTGTTTTTCTTCTTTTTTGAGACAGTGCCTCACTGTCACCCAGTCTGAAATGCAGTGATGCAATCATGGCTCCCTGAAGCCTTGACCTCTGGGCTCAAGCAACCCTCCTACCTCAGCCTCCCAAGTAGCTAAGAACCACAGGCATGTGCCACCATGCCCAGCGAATTGTTTTTTTTTATTATTTGTAGAGTTGGGGTCTCCCTATGTTGCCCAAGCTGGTAATCAAATTCTTGGGCTCAAGTGATCCTCCTGGCTCAGCCTCCCAAATTGCTGGGACTACAGGAATGACACATACAATTTCTAAAATAATCTTAAAAATAGAAAGGAAATCAATAGCACTAATGCAGAAAAAAAAAAAAAGGCCGAGCTAAAATAATAACTGCTCCTTTGAAAAGCCTAATAAAATATCTAAAAATATCTTCATGTGAGAGGCTATATTAAAATGCAAAAGCATTTTTCAAGTGGAGATATAAGTGGAGGGGTTAATCAATAACAAAATATAATCTGGTAATTATACCAAGGAGTAACTATACTAATTTGGCCTAATTTAGGTCAGTTTTCCACACATAGGAAAAATTACTACCAATGTTTTGGTCCTGTTTGAAGCATAAATACATACAAGCAAGTATTAAAGTGCTTCTTTATAAGGGAAAACACCTTTATTTCTGTTCTCAAATAGATACTGGCTACCTTCAGAGGTGGATTTCTTTCTTTCTTTCTTTTTTAAATGGGGTTTCACCATGTTGGTCAGGCTGGTCTTGAACTCCCGACCTTAGGTGATTTGCCTGCCTTGGCCTCCAAAGTGCTTGGATTACAGGCGTGAGCCACCACGCTCAGCCCAGAGGTGGATTTAAAATACTTCAAGGTTTTACATAAATTCATATTAGTGATCCCAACCTAGAACCCAGTAAGAATAAGAACTGCTTCTTTCTAGACCTTTCATTTCTGCTTCAATGTAATCTTTCTATGTTAAACAGGCCAGGTGCCCCTGGCTCCTGACTCCTTGTTGCTTGAAAGCAGCAGGTTACTTTCTCATCTCATACAATGGATCCTGACTTGCTTTTCCTAAATCCTGTTGCTGCCACAGTATCAGAGTGTGCTGCAGTTGATCTCTTCTGCTAATTATAATGAATTCCTATACTAGCAGGTGGGCTGCCAGCAACCATCCAGGGTAAATGGCTGACATACCTAGCAATTTGACACAAGGAAAAGCAAATAAATAGCTCTGCTACAACCAAAGACATTTTTCTCATCTAAATGAAAAAAAGCTTTGAAATAGCCTGTAAATATGTAAAACAGAAAGATTATTTCCACTAGGGATACACAGTGCCTTATGTGTGAGAAAAACTCATTACCTAATATGTGTTGATAGCAAGAGTTGATTGGTACTGATATTATAGCTATTCCTTTTTAATTTTTTTTCTTTTTATTTTTTTAAGATGGGGTTTCACCATGATGGCCAGGCTGGTCTTGAATTCCTGAGCTCAGGTGATCCACCCACCTCGGCCTCCCAAAGTGTTAGGATTACAGGTGAGAGCCACCGCGCCCAGCCAATATTATAGCTATTCCTAATCTGAAGACAGTACATTCACCTCAGTAATGCAGTATCATTCATTTACCAAATATCATTGAAAGTCTCCCATGTGCTCAGCATTACTTTAAGTGCCAGAGTCAAAGAAATAAAGAAAACAAGGTTACTCCCTTCATTAAGGTTATATTCTAATGAGGGTAGATATACGAAAACCAAATAAACTAATATGTATTATATAAGATTGTGCTAAGTGCTATGAAAAAAACTAATTTAGGCTATGGAGATTAAAAGGGACAGGAGTGTGTGTATATAGATACATGCATACATGCTATTTAAAATAGGGTGGTTGGATTGGGGAGAGGTTCTTGAGGGAGATGGCATTTGAGCAGACGGCTAAAAGAAGTACAAAGTCATCCATGCAGATATCATGGCGAAGGAGCATTCTAGGCAGAGGGGAACCAGTGAAGAGGTCCAGAAGGCTAGAATATAGTAAGGGGAGAACAGGACACAAGATTAGGGGGTTAGTTTAAAAAAAACAAAGTATGTATACTCTTGCACTTCAGGAAAAGAAAGATGGATTTTATTCCAAGTGTAATAAGAAGGCATCAGAAAGTTCTGAGTAGGACGGTCGCATTTACTTCATTCTAAAAGGTTCACTAGTACATCTGTATAAGGAACAGACTGTATAAAGAACAGTGAGAAGCCAGGGAAGACAGTAGAGGCGTATGCTAGAGGTAGAGGTAATGGAGGTGGTGAAATGTAGGTAAAGATGAGCTGCCTGCTCCATTCTCCCTGACATCCCTCTGTGCTACCAGCCCTAATACTAAGGGGACTATTCTACAGTTATTTAAAAACTTGAGGCATAGCTATACGAAAACACCACATAATGCTAGGGCTATTGCATACAGCCATGCCTTGTACAAGGGTGGTTGGCTAAGCAAGTTAGTGGGGCTGAAATCTAGCCTGTGCTCTGTTCTACATTTCGCGTGGACTGGCCACAGAACCTATCTGTGTGAGGGAAGAGAATTACAGTTGTTTTTTTTTTTTTGAGACGGAGTCTCCCTCTGTCACCCAGGCTAGAGTGCAGTGGCACAATCTCAGCTCAATGAAACCTCTGCCTCCGGGTTCAGTGGATTCTCCTGCCTCAGCCTCCCTATTAGCTGGGATTACAGGCATGAGCCACCACACCTGGCTAGTTTTTTAAATATTTTTAGTAGAGATGGGGTTTCACCATATTGGCCAGGATGGTCTCTAATTCCTGGCCTCATATGATCCACCTGCCTTGGCCTCCCAAACTGCTGAGATTACAGGTGTGAGCCACTGCAGCCAGACAAAATTACAAAATTTTCTAATTCACATACAAGTGACACATGTTAGCAGGAGCCTTGAATAGTGCCCTTTGTCATTGAATATATAAGAGTATTAGGCTTGACTCAACAAAGGTGATTAAAATATCATTATTAATTATTTAATTGTTCCAAAAAAGTCTCTTTTCTGGATTAGTTTTAAAGAAATAATTAAGATCAAATATTGATTTTAAAACCCTTGATGAAATAAAATGGTATCATTCATTGCCTTCCATCTAAACTTTATTTATTTATTTATTTATTTTGAGGCAAGGTCTTGCCCTGTCACCTTGGCTGAAGTGCAGTGGCACAATCTCAGCTCACTGCAACCTCTGCCTCCTGGGGGGTTCAAGCCATTCTCCTGCCTCAGCCTCCCTAGTAGCTGGGACTACAGGCATGCACCACCACACCTGGCTAATTTTTCTGTATTTTTAGTAGAAACGGAGTTTTGCCCTGTTGTCCAGGCTGGTCTCAAGCTTCTGACCTCAGGTGATCCACCTGCCTCAGCCTCCCAAAGTGCTAGGAGTAGAGGCGTGAGCCACAACACTTGGCTCCATTTTTATGAGACCCCAGACTATTTTGTGGCTTTCACTACCTAATCTACTTAGATTAAATAATAATTAGAATAGCAAAGATTTCCGTACAAATAAAGCACTGAAGTCTCTTCAAAGTTTAAGTATCACTTAATTAGCACTTGCAACATTAAAATTTTATCTTCAAGAGAATCAGCATTAAAAACCTGTGCTTGAGGCCAGGCGCCGTGGCTCAAGCCTGTAATCCCAGCACTTTGGGAGGCCAAGGCGGCTGGATCACGAGGTTAAGAGATCGAGACCATCCTGGTCAAAATGGTGAAACCTCATCTCTACTAAAAATACAAAAAATTAGCTGGGCATGGTGGCACATGCCTGTAATCTCAGCTACTCAGGAGGCTGAGGCAGGAGAATTGCCTGACCCCAGGTGGCGGAGGTTGCGGTGAGCCGAGATCCCGCCATTGCACTCCAGCCTGGGTAACAAGAACAAAACTCCGTCTCAAAAAAACAAAAACAAAAACAAAAAAACCTGTGCTTTTCTTACGGCACTTAATACTTCTATAACTGGTTTTCAACACAGGCTGTATATTATATTAAAGCACCAGGTGATTAAAAAAAAAAACAAAACCTCAGCCCTACCTCAGACCAATTATACCAGAATCTCTGGGAGTGGAACCCTGGAGTGTTTTTAAAAAGTTTGCCAGGTCATTAAAATGGACAGCCCAGAGATGAGAGCCCCTACCTTAGCTATCCCTTACTGATACTATTCAAGTTATCTTCATATCTGTAAATTGAGTCACATACATGTATAATAAATATTTAGGTCCAGATTTTTTTAAATTAGATTTTTGTATCCTGTGTAAACATAGTAAATGTGAATTAATAGTTTATCCAAGAATCAAATATTCCCACTCCCTAGCTAGTATTTTTGGCTTAGCTTAAAATATGAGATTTAGCTATATCTACAATTACATAAAATCTATAGATGCTCCTATTTAGAAACAGAGCATTTAAAAAAGAGAAAGACATGGTGAGTGTTTTGGTTTCTGGCTATAAACAACACACACAGCTTACCTCTCTAACATCCACCAGCCACCCTCCATCAACAAACAACAAGACGTTATACATTTTCTCCTTCACATCAGCAGTTAGGGCATCTAAATGCCCTTTCCAAATACCAAAATCCATCTGCAAAACAAACATAAGGCAGACATATAATTGATAAAACCCAATAAATAATGTATTTATAAAGTACAGACAGGAATATACATATAAAACATCATTCTCAAGAGTTGACATTTAAGTCTGCCAAATCTAAAAATAAGTATCAACAGACTGCAATTAAATGAAATGCTGAATAAGGTTAACTGTAAATAAATGTTCATGTCACCTGAAGGCATTTTTCATGTTTGGTTAATTACCTACAGAAAAGTAACTGAACAGATTGCGTCTTCCAAAGCAGGACATTAACAGGAAGATTATCTGTTATGATAGAAAGATAGTTGCTAAAGAAATGATCTCTTTAAATATATAACATACAGTTATAAGGTGCAGTAGGTACATCCCAGATCCATATCTAACTTACTTCATATTTCTTTTCTTTGTGTTCATGAGCCACTTTCTCAGTAAAAGTTGGTTGAGGTATCAAAGTAGGCTTTTGCGGAACTGAATTCATATGCTTAAACCACTCATTAAAGGTTTCATGGGCTTCCTAAAATATAAAATAACCAAAGGTTTCACTTTTGTTTCATCAAAATTTTTAACATTTGATTCTTAGAAATAATTTTGCAGCATCAAGAAATAAAACTGTTCAATGTTTATTTTTTGCATACAAAAAGGTCATACCATGAATAAATATTTTGTCAAATGACAAACAACAGCAAGGTATATATATTGTGTTTTTTGGCATATTCTCCAATCTCAGCACCCTGATCACATATTATCTTTACATTTATCACTCTGTAACATATGCATGTGTACTTGTCTTCTTAACTAGCCTATTAGCTTTTAGAAGGCGAGGATAGGGTGTTATCCTCAGATTTGGCCCTACTACCTAACCCACTATAATTATGTAATTATTTATTGAATAAAATTTTTTGTTTGTTTGTTTCTGAGACAGGTCCTTGCTCTGTCATCCAGGCTGGAGTCCATGATCTGATGAAGACAAGGCATGATCTCCGCTCATTGCAGCCTCAACTTCCTGGGCTCAAGCAAATCTCCCACCTCAGCCTCTCAAGTAGCTGGGACTACAAGTACATGCTACCATGCCTAGCTAATTTTGTTTTTATTTTTTTGTAGAGATGTTTGTGGGGGGGTGTCTCACTATGTTGCTCAGGCCAGTCTTGAACTCCTAGACTCAAACATTCTGCCTTGGCATCCCAAAGTGTTGGGATTATAGGCCTGAGTCACCATATCTGGCCTTGAATGAATTTTGAATGAGTATGCTGTTATTTTAGTCATAACAAACCTACAGCATGTTGCTTTTTCTCAGTTATTGATAAAAGCAGAAATTTTAAGCTGAGACAAGCTTTTATAAAATCTTAAGAAAACATAACTTCTGGACATCATAGACACTATCGACCATGTGAGATGATCCTGGTTGGTTAACATTGATTAGAAAATCATGCTAATGAAGACAAGGTCACAATGTCAGCCCCCCTGTGGATGAGTCAGCATTATAGTCACAAGAGAGGTAAGATGCATCAACACTACTTCTAGAAAAAAGTTCAAACTCCGAGAGTGAATCAGAAAAATCATCACAAAGCACATCTGTGGTTTTCTTTACAGTCTCACCAAATAAGCTCTGATGCACAAATGTTCTCTGATAGCGTTATCATCTTCAGCAGGAAGTGGACTTTCCATTCCTTGTTCCTCCCACTGATTATAGATTTCTGCTATAGAATCCTGAGGAATTTTCACAAATACTTCTTTTGCAGCTTCGTGCTTTTTTGATGCTGTGAAAAAAAGATACACAATTTTGAAGACCTATGGCTTCTGTGTAATGGTTTCTAAAAGAGTCAAATCACTGGTTTACAACTTTTATAGTGACCTGTAACTATTTCAGGGCCTAAGGCACTCTGTTAAAGGTCTTGGTGATCTTTCTACGGAATAGACTGGCTTTTTCCTATCCCAATGTGATACTAACACAAAAGGATACATAAATTCAGTTACTTTTACATACTTCTATGTCTTAAAGAAAGCAATTACATTTTTCAAAGTCTGATTATTATTTGCAAAATTGATTAGGACAATGAAAATTCACCATTAAAATAAGTTTTGTTTCATAATACCAGGTTTGATAGATAAAGAGTAGCTGGTTTTCTCCTTCCTAGTGGAAGGACCAAAAACAAAAAACAACCCCCCAAAAACTTAAAAATACAAGAATTTGAACAAAAAGTTTTTTTTCAAGGAGACATGAACAAAATTATTTATTGGAGCATTGTTTGTAATGTAAGATATTAGAAACAACTTAATCATTCACTACTAAGAGCATGAATCAATAAACTTTGGCTTATTTCTATAACAAAACTATGCAGCAGCAGAAAGTAACACTGAATAAACTAGATCTATCACCTATCTATAAATATGAATAAATATTTTAAAACTATCCAAATTAAAAAAGCAAATTGCATAAGACTAGTATGTAGTACCAATAATCTAAATTTTTTTTTTTTTTTTGAGACGGAGTTTCGCTCTTGTTACCCAGGCTGGAGTGCAATGGCGCGATCTCAGCTCACTGCAACCTCTGCCTCCTGAGTTCAGGCAATTCTCCTGCCTCAGCCTCCTGAGTAGCTGGGATTACAGGCACGCCAATAATCTAAATTTTAAGTACTTCATCAAATATTCTAAATACTCTCAAATAATACTATTTTTTCTTTCGTTTTTTTTTTTGGTTTTCTTTTCATCCTCTCACCCCCTGCTATCTCTCCCTTAGCCCCCCCCACCCACCAACAGGCCCCAGTGTGTGATGTTTCCCTCCTTGTGTCCATTTGTTCTCACTTTTCAACACCCACTTATGAGTGAGAACATGCGGTGTTTGGTTTCCTGTTCTTGCGTCAGTTTGCTGAGAATGATGGTTTCTAGCTTTATCCATGTTCCTGCAAAGGACATGACTCATCCTTTTTTGTGGCTGCATACTATTCCCTGGTGTATATGTGCCACATTTTCTTTATCCAGTCTATCACTGATGGGTATTTGGTACACTTGATTCCAAGTCTTTGCTATTGTAAACAGTGCTGCAAAATACATATGTGTATATGTGTCTTTATAACAGAATGATTTATAATCCTTTGGGTATATACCCAGTAATGGGATTGCTGGGTCAAATGGTATTTCTATTCCCAGATCCTTGAGGAATTGCCACACTGACTTCCACAATGGTTGAACTAATTTACACTCCCACCAACAGTGCAAAAATGTTCCCATTTCTCCACATCCTCTCCAGCATCTGTTGTCTCCTGATTTTTTAATGATCACCATTCTAATTCGCATGAGATGGTATCTCAATGTGGTTTTGATTTGTATTTCTCTAGTGACCAGTGATAATAAGCTTTTTTTCATATGTTTGTTGGCTGCATAAATGTCTTCTGTTGAAAAGTGTCTGTTCATATCCTTTGTCCACTTTTTGGTGGGGTTGTTTTTTTTCTTGTAAATTTGAACAAAAACTTTTTTAAAAAAGAATAAAAGGCTAGGTATGGTGGCTCATTCGTATAATCCCAGCACTTAAGGAGGCTGAGGTGGGAGGATTGCTTGAGGCCAGGAGTTTGAGACCTGCCTAGGCAATATAGTGAGACACCATCTCTACAAACTTTTTTTTTTAAAAAGTAGGTGGGTGTGGTGGTGGACAACTATAGTCCCAGCTAATTGGGAGGCTGAAGTAGGAAGATGAATGGAGGGAGTTTGAAGCTGCATACAAATATAGCATACCCAAGAATTTTCTCATAATTGCATTGCCTTGTTTCAGTGCTTCTGCTCTCTGTGCTGGATCAAATACCAACCAGTCAATTACATCAATTTTTAAACGATCCTCCTATTTATTAAAGGGGAAAAAAAGAAAAAGGAACATCAGGTTTATTAAAAAAGATATTCTACAAATTAGTAGAATTAACTTACACCTGTACTTGCAGTAAACATCATTTTCCCTCAAGTTATATGAAATGATGATAACATCTAACTTTTCTTAGTGTATTTTCATATTTAACAGCTCTCTATTAAATTATAGAAAATACTGCCACACATGGTGGCTCACACCTGTAATCCTAGCACTTTGGGAGGCCGAGGCAAGCAGATCCCTTGAGCTCATGAGTTCAAGACCAGCCTGGGCAACATAACAAAACCCTGTCTCTACAAAAAAATATAAAAAAGTAGCCAGGCATGGTGGCACATGCGTGTAGTCCCAGCTATTTGGGAGACTGAGGGAAGATGGCTTGAGTCTGGAAGGCAAAGGTTGTAGTGAGCCAAGATAGCGGCCACTGCACTCCAGCCTTGGTAACAGAGCCAGACCTTGCCTCAAAATAAATAAATAAATAAATTATAGAAAAAATTTACTGGATTATTAATTTGGAACTATATATTGTATGTCTCACCAACTTAACCATGTGATTCTTTTAAATGTTACTCTAAAATAGTTTTCTTAGATATAACTTTCTATTCCTTTCTGAAAATACGAGTAAGCAAGCTACATAAGTTAGTGATTAACAAGTATTTAAAATAAACTGATGAGCAACAAACCAAAGCTGAGATCTTTTTTTCTATTAAAGAAGCTTCCTTTAACATACTACAAGCAATCCTTTACATAAGACTTAAGTAATACTTTACATAAGACTTCTTTCTATTAAAGAAGCTTCCTTTAACATACTACAAGTAATCCTTTACATAAGACTTAAAATTTGCTGCCAATTTTTATAATTTAATATGTCTGGGCTGACGAAGAAACATTCTTAAAAAAGAAAAACTAACATAGAATTTCTTTTACAAAGGGAGAAATTCACCAAGGAATAACATAAAAGATTACTAGAAGTTACACAACACCTTTGCCCCCCATTCTAAATTACCTCAGTAGTGCCAGTATCTAGGGCTGGGGCCAGGTCATGATGACTAAATTCACTGTTATCTTTCTTTCGAATATTCTCAACTACAGTTTTTGTTATTGTTGCAACATCCAAATCTAAATTATTTTTTGAAGAGACAAAAAACAAAGATTAATCATTGATACTAATATTCTCTAAACAGTCACAATGATTTGGTAAATTTGGAACAATAATTCCTTAAAAATGAAATATGTAAAATATGAAAGATATTTATGTAAAAGAAAATGCCAAAACTAAAAGATATTTTACATATGAGTTACAGCGTAAGTAACATTAGTCCTATAACAGAAATTCCCTGAAAATTTTATGACTTTTTTTCCCCTAAAAAGAAATAAGATTTAAAACTAGGACAAATATTACTATAGCCAAAATGAGTATTTGCCTACAAAGGTCAATAGACACAGTTTTCAACCATTTTTACCTGCTTCTTTAGCCAACTCCAAGCAATGGTGGCGCTGCTCAAATTCTGTAACACTTTCCAAAAATAAAGCATACTGGGCAACAGCTAGGTCTTGAGGCAAATGACAGGTATAAAATGCTATGAGATTTGTATGTTTCTCACTTATTAAAAGCTAAAAAACAGAAAAAGATCAAAGTATATCAGTAATAAAAAAGTTTACTTCAAAATCTCAAATATATTCAGGAGAGGTTCATACAGATATGGATTTGTTGCTAAACATAATTTCATTTTATATTTATTTGTTTATTTGAGACAGGGTCTCACTCTTGTCACTCAGGCCGGGGTGTAGTGGCACGATCATGATTCACTGAAACCTCTGCGTCCCACCTTAGTCTCCCAAGTAGGTGAAACTACAGGCATATGCCACCATGCCCTGATGATTTTTTGTATTTTTTTTCTTTGAGACAGAGTTTCGCTCTCTTTACCCAGGCTGGAGTGCAATGGCGCGATCTCGGCTCACTGCAACCTCCGCCTCCGAGGTTCAAAGCAATTCTCCTGCCTCAGCCTCCTGAGTAGCTGGGACTACAGGCGCGTGCCACCACGCCCAGCTAATTTTTGTATTTTTAGTAGAGATGGGGTTTCACCATGTTGACCAGGATGGTCTCGATCTCTTGACCTTGTGATCCACCCTCCTCGGCCTCCCAAAGTGCTGGGATTATACGCGTGAGGCACCGCGCCTGGCCGATTTTTTGTATTTTTTTAGTAGAGACGGTTTTTCACTATGCTGCCCAGGCTGGTCTCAAACTCCTGGGCTCAAGTGATCTGCCCACCTTGGCTTCCTGAAGTATTGGGATTACTGGCATGGGCCCCTGTGTCCAGCCCAGAATAATTTTAATTTCTAAAAAGTGAGTGCAGTTGGCCCTTAAACAGCATAGGTTTGAACTGTGTGGGTTCACTTATACATGGACTTTTTTTCAATAAATATATTGAAAAATTGGCTGGTATGGTGGCTTGTGCCTGTAATTCCAGCACTTTGGGAGGCTAAGGCAGAAGTATCACTTGAGGCCGGGCCTTGTAGCTCACACCTGGAATTCCAGCACTTTGGGAGGCTGAGGCAGGTGGATCACATGAGACCAGAGTTTGAGACCAGCCTGGAGAACAAGACAGAAACCCCATCTCTATTAAAAATACAAAATTTATCCAGGCATGGTGGCACATGCCTGTAATCCCAGGTGCTCGAGAGGCTAAGGCAGGGGAATCACTTGTCCATTTCAAACAGACAATTCATCCTGTAAACAGACAGCATAAACTTACAGTATTCACAGATATAGTGTAGTACTATAAATGTAGTTTCTCTTCCTTATGATTTTTATTATTTATTAATTTTTTAACCTTTTTTTAAGAAAAGACGGCTCTCGCTGTTGCCCAGGCTAGTCTTGAACTCCTGGACTCACCCACCTTGGCTTCCCAAAGTGCTGGGATTACAGGTGTAAGCCACCATGACCGGCCTGATTGTTTTTTTTTTTTTTGAGATGGTCTCACTCTCACACAGCTGGAGGGCAGTGTGGTGAGATCATAGTTCACTGCAACTTCCATCTTATGGGCTCACTAAATCTTCCTCCCTCAGCCTCCCAAGTAGCTGGGTTTACAGACGTGAATCACTGTGCCTGGCTAATTTTAAATAATTTTTTGTAGTAGAGAGAGGGATCTCCCTATGTTGCCCAGCTGATCGCAAACTTCTGGACTCAAGCAATTCTCCAGCCTCTGCCTCCCAGTGTTGGGATTACAGGTATGAGCCACCACGCCTAGCCCTTATGATTTTCTTAGTAATGTTTTCTTTCGCTTACATTATCATAAGAATACCTGGAGTATTATCATAAGAATACCTGTTGTTCAAAGTACAGCAGAGCTTTAAACAACGTGAGTTTGAACTGTGCAGGTCCTCTTACGCACAAATATTTTTCAACTCGACTTACATAGAAAATGTAGTATTATCTGGATGTGAAATCTGTAAATATGGAAGGCCAACTTTTTGTACATGCAAGTTGTGCAGAGCCAACTGTG
Source organism: Saguinus oedipus (assembly GCA_031835075.1). Lineage (NCBI taxonomy): Eukaryota > Metazoa > Chordata > Mammalia > Primates > Cebidae > Saguinus > Saguinus oedipus. The sequence continues at coordinate 54,732,786 of CM063177.1, forward strand.
GACATGAGTATACACAGATTTTGTTATATGTGGGGGTCCTGGAACCAATCCCCCAAGTATACTGAGAGATGACTGTATATAATACGTGTAACATACAAAATGTGTTAATTGGGTGTTTATGTTATTGGTACGGTTTCTGGTCAGCAATAGGGTATCAGTAGTTAAGTTTTTAGGGAGTCAAAAGTAGTGAATTTTCAATTGTGCAGGGGGAAGGGGTGTTTTCCTAATCCCGGCATTATTCAAGGGTCAACTGTGCTGATAATTAAAAGATCTCTTATGGATTCTGATGCTTTTTTATCATTGAGAATTAAAATAGTATTCTGACTTTTGTTTTCATTAAAACAGTAAAAAAGAATCAGGTTGTAGGTTCTCAAAGTTTACCTGTATGTATGTCTTTAAAACTTCAATACAAACTTCTTCCTTCATAGGAAAAAAGACATAATAATTATAAATACAACTGCTTATATGAAAGAGTGTAAAATTTTTAATACAAATGCCACTATTAAATAATTTAGTGATTGTAATGTTTACCATTGAGCAGTAACTATACACCAAGCTAAGTGCTTACCACAGTTCATCTACCGCATGATTTAACCTTACCATAACTCTTTTTGGCTAGTTACTATTATTGTTCATATTTTACAGAGGAAGAAATTAATACCCAGGGAAGTTTTATTTACCCATAATCACACAGATAGAAGCTGCTCAATAAGGGTATAAACTCAGGACTCTTACTCCAAAGCCCAAGCTTTCAATCACTTTATCATTCACTTTGTACATGTACTCTGACCAAAATGTTATTATTATCATTATTATTTTTAGAAAAAAAGCAACAAAACCACCAACAAAGTTTTAAAATCTCACATAGCACTTAGTTTGTTTAGTTAGCTAAGCTGGTTGATTTAAAGGTGGGTACAGACAAGGATAAATTTATGAGTTTATTAAAAACCAGGTAACCAACAGCATTCTGTGGCCACAGACTAGAACTCTAAAGCGTCATTCACCGAGAGTTGAGTTATCATTGAGTGACTATACAAGACTATATGGAAGATATTTAATTCTTTATCACCATTTCTAGAAAACAACAACAAAAGTAGTGTTTTCTTGACACTACATACACAGCATCAATATTATAGAGAAGAAATAGTTCCTTTTTATATACCTTGGTCTGTAGTCCCAGAGTACGGAAAAACAAAATGAGGTGAGTCATAAAGCGAAGAAGGTGTCCAGGTAGATTGTTTCTGCTTTTGGAAAGCCACCTGCTGAACTCATCCATCAAACCTACAAGCCATCAAAGCAAAGATTCATCAATAGGAATAAAATCAAAAGAAAAAAATAAACATTACCAAGAACATTTACTTCACTCCTATAGTGCTTTAAAGTCACTGTATTGGCCAGCCATGGTGGCTCACACCTGTAATCCCAGCACTTTGGGAGGCTGAGGAGGGCGGATCACCTGAGGTCGACAGTTCAAGACTAACCTGACCAACATGGAGAAACCCTGTCTCCACTAAAAATACAAAAATTGGCCAGGGATGGTGGCACATGCCTGTAATCCTAGCTACTCAGGAGGCTGAAGCAGGAGAATCGCTTGAACCTGAGAGGCAGAGGTTGCGGTGAGCTAAGATCATGACATTGCACTCCAGCCTGGGCAACAAGAGCAAAACTTCATCTCAAATAAATAAATAAAGTCACTGTCTCATTATTAATAGCCATGATATAACGCTACACCCTCTTAAACAGAGTCTGGGTAAAATCCAAACTTTGTTTTATAAAAACCAAATGACATGAAAGGTCACCTCTGACATAAAGAGTTGCATTCAAATAGGTTAATATTTATCAAGACGTGGTAAGTTATATGCATTGTTTGGATAACTTAAAAAAATTACTGTAAGACAATGAAGAACTCATAGAAAGTAAAATAAAATGGGCTAGGTGTGGTCACTCACGCCTGTAATCCCATGCCTATAATACACAGCACTTTGGGAGGCTGAGGCAGGTGGATCACCTGAGGTCAGTAGTTGCAGACAAGCCTGGCCAACATAATGAAACCCCATCTCTACTAAAAATACAAAAATTAGCCAGGCGTGGCAGTGTGCACCTGTAATCCCAGCTACTCGGGATGCTAAGACTGGAGAATAGCATGAACCCAGGAGACGGGGGTTGCAGTGAGCTGAGGTTGTGCCAATGCACTCCAGTCTGGGTGACAGGGTGAGATGTTGTCCCCGAAAAAAACAAAACAAAACAAAACAAAGTAAAATAAAACTCTATCTTACCATCAATGTCTCCCAGGATAAGAAACTTTTGAACTATATGATAATGTTCTTGATTCTCTTCCAGAACTCTCTGAAAAAAATTTAAAAAATTTTCCATAAATCTTCTAGTGGTCATTCTGTTGTATATATTCATTGTTAAACTACAAATGTTAAACTTTTGAAGGAACATATAGAAAGAAAAAGTTGGAAATGAAGGGCCTTAGGAATATCAGAACAAAATAAAACATGGAAAGGATACTGCCTACTGCCTTGGAATATACTCACAGCTTACAAATCCAGAACTGAAAAGCGTCTTTGAAAGTAGAGACTATGTTATAACAATTTAATCTCTCAATGGTATTAAACTTTTATTCTTATATTTTATTCCTATTTATCTTGACACTACACATGGTGTACCAGAAAGGAAGAACTCATGTGACCTAAGCAAAATAATTAAGATTTCTCTCAACATGAGCAGCAGTACTTGAAAGCATTCTTTGAGCATTCTCTTCTACACATGCCACCAAGGGTAAAAAAACCAAAATAGTGATCACATACAGAACAGAGAAAACCTTTTGTAAGTTATTTGCAGCTTGATTTTTTGAAGAATATAGTTCATTTTTTGTTGTCAAACTTTTAATTTTTATTTAGTTAGCTGTCTAAATTTTCTTTCAGCATTTGTTCATTTTTACATAAAACCTTTGCTCTATCTGGAATTTATTTTAATTACATGGCATGAGGTAGGGTCTAACTTTGTTTTCTTCCGGATGGAAAGCCAATTATGCCAGCACCATTTATTTAAATAAACCATCCCTTTCCCTCTGAAATGAAAGGTCACCTCTGACATCTGTTAAGTTCTCATACACACTTGGATCTAGTTTGGACTGTTAAATTCTCATATATACTTGGATCTAGTTTGGACTTTGTGTTCCACTCATCTGTTTATTTTCATGTCAGTTCTACAGTTTTGTTGTATCTTCATATTGTTTTATTATTAAGGCAAGTACCCCATAACTATTTTTTTCCCCTTTTTTTTGAGTGTGTTTTTTTGTTTGTTTGTTTTTGAGACAGAGTCTCATTCTGTTGTCCAAGCTGGAGTGCAGTGATGCAATCACGGTTCACTACAGCCTCTACCTCACCAGGCTCAGGTGATCCCCCCACCTCAGCCTCCTGAGAAGCTGGGACTACAGGTACATGCCACCACATCTAGCTAATTTTAAAATTTTTTTGTAGAGATGGGGTTTTGCCATGTTGTCCAGGCTGCTCTGAAACTCCTGAGCTCAAGTGATCCTCCTGACTTAGCCTCCAAAAGTGCTGGGATTAGAGGTGTGAACCACCAAGTAGTCCAGCCTATTGTTCTTTTTCAAAATGTCCTTGCCATTCTCGATTATTCTTTTACTTGACAAAATTCTGCCCAGAAGTAATATCTCAAAGCATTAGGTTTCTATGCTAATTTTGGAATGAGTGATATTTATATTAAATGCCCTCATCCAGGAACATGATATATCTATTTATTTCTTATTTTATGCCTTCAGTAAGAGTCTATAGTTTTTAAATGAAGGACTTGTAACCCTTGATTAATTTTTTATTTCTAGATCTCTTTAGTTTTGATCATTCATTTAAATGGAACTTTTGGGAAGGGAATGCTAAATCCTTTTCTAGATAGTTATAACAAGTACAAAAGGCTGACTTTAAAAAAACTTTTGTATCTAGCTACTTTAACAAATTCTCTTGTTAATTCTAGTAACTTACTGAGCTTTAAGTTTCTAGACTAATATTTTTGTCATATGTAAATGTTCTTCCCTTTCTAGTATTTCTATCTGTTCCTTAATTTTCTTGTTTTATTTCATTAGCTAGAATCTTCAAAATAACAGACTGGTAATAAACACTTGACAGACAAAGCACTAATTTCCTTGCTAAACCAAGTGCTCCTATATGAGAAAAATATAAAACCCCACAGAAAAATAGCTAAAAGATATGAAGAAAAATTCACAAATGGTCAATAAGCATAAGGGAATGCTCAGCCTTATGAACAGACAAGAAAATGTGAGTAGAAGAGCAAGTTCTTATTTCCTACCTACTCTGATGCATTGGCAAAATATAAAAAGTGTGACATTTGAGACTGGTGAGAATGTATAATTCAATAAATTACTTGTGGAAGTATGAATTTAACTGCTGCAACCAGGTAATAAATTAATTTTTTCCATTTCAAAAAAAAAATTTTAACAGAGTTTTGCTCTTGTTGCCCAGCCTAGAGTGCAATGTCATGATCTTGGCTTACTGCAACCTCTGTCTCCTGCGTTCAAGCAATTCTCCCGCCTCAGACTCCAAAGTAGTTGGGATTACAAAGATGTGCCATCCATTTCAAAATGTTTCTTTACCTACCTACCTATCTAATTTTTCTTTTTTCTTTGAGATAGGGCCTTGCTCTGTTGCCCATGCTGGAGTGCAGTAGTGCAACCACAGCTCACTGAAGCCATGATCTCCTGGGCACAAGTGATCCTCCCACTTCAGCCTCTGGAGTAGCTGGGACTGCAAGTGGGTATACCACCACACCCAGCTAACTTTTTTTTAGGGATGAGGTTTTGCTATGATGCACAGGCTGGTCTCAAACTCCTGGCCTCAAGTGATCCTCCCACCTTTGCCTCCCAAGTGCTGGGATTACAGGCATGAGCCACCATGCCTGGTCTTTTTATTTATTTTTATTGTATGTATTTTTAATGAATACAACATGATGTCCTCAGAGAAGTCATTCAGAAACATTGTATATATGTATATACAATGTATAAAGCATATACTTATACTCCTTGTATAAAGCATATACTTATACTCTTTAACCCAGTAACCCTGCTTTCAGGAAACTTAGCCTAAAGAAACAGAAGGACTAGTAGCTAAGTACACACAGATATATAAGTTCATTATAGCACTAGAAATAACCTAAATATTACCCAAAGGGGAATGATTGAAATAAATTATACATTATTCTATAGAACATCATGTATTTGGGCTGGATGTGGTCGTTCATGCCTGTAATCCCAGCACTTTGGGAGGCTGAGGTGGGCCGATCATCTGAGGTCAGGAGTTCGAGACCAGTCTGACCAACATGGAAAACCCCCATCTCTACTAAAAATACAAAAAATTAGCTGGGCATGGTAGTGCATGCCTGTAATCCCAGCTACTCGGGAAGCTGAGGCAGGAGAACTACTAGAACCCAGCAGGCGGAGGTTGAGGTAAGCCAAGATCACGCTATTGCACTCCAGCCTGGGCCACAAGAGTGAAACTCCATCTTAAAAAACAAAACAAAACAAAATTATGTATTTATTAAAAGGACTAAGGTTAAGTGAAAATGAATCAACGAAATTGGAGATTATCATTAAATGAAAACAAAATCAAGCTGTAGAGTAACATGTAGTACGATGTGAAAAACACAAAATCAAAATTCTTGGAATATCTACATTATTTACACATATTCGTAAGATCATGAAAAGAAATACAGAAGAATACATATCAATATGTTTTATCATCTCAAGGGAATAACCATAAAAAGATGAAAAATTACTACAAAGGTTTTATTTATACATCCTTATATTATTTTATTGTAAATATCCTTAAATTATTTTACTGTACAAGTACATACAATATTACTAAGGTTGTTTAGGCATTTTTAAAAGAATATAATTTTTAGAAAATACTAGATTTTAAGATCCAGGAAAATAAAGTCTTATTAATTTTCCATAATGTATTTTGAATTTTTAAAAAGAAAGGAATAATTTTAGCTTACGTGCATATACTTAGATGAAAGTAATCCTACACAAAAAACTAAAAATGATATATCAGTTATATAATTTTCTTCCTTTCAAAGAATGATTTTTATTTTTAGTAAGTGAGAAAAAGAAAGGAGAAAGTTCCACCTATATTTTTCCTTTCAGCTACAGTGCACAATAGAATGACATTGTTTCCTAATCCAGATATGTAACACGTTCCTATTAACATTTACCTTTTTATCAGTAGCTTGAAGTTCCTCAAAAACCTTTTCTAAGGTCCAACTTCAAAAGAAACGAGAAAAGAACAGAGTAACATTAATAATATGAAAAAGGGCTGTAAAATGAAACATTAAAGAGCATGCTACAAATCACCATGACTCAAAGCAATCCAACAAACTCACTTTACTTCCAGATATTCTCTAGGGAGTTCTTCAGTTTCATCCAGAGTTGCTACTGATGTCTGGATTTCCTGTTCTACCAGACTGTCCACCATCACCCGGAAGTACGCCCACACTGTATCTTCCCAGGTGTCACAGACAGGAAGCAGCTTTTTTCCCCATTACAAAACAGAAATATATAATAGACATATTCAACAGAAAAGAAAAGAAAAGCATACATCCAATGACACAGACTATAACATTGCTTTATAACAATATAAAACATGGTGGATTTAAAAAAAAAATTGTGCCAAATAACCTTTTCCTCCCCAACTACATCTTCTAAGATGTTTAAACTGTTAAGATTTTTTCATACTGAGTTTAGAACATCAGTTTTTCATGCTGATATGACATTTAAACTGATTATCATAGTATCCCTCAAGATAGCTATAATATGTAGAGAGTAGTGGGTTGTGAGAAAAACATGGATACGTAAGACAACCCAAGGACTCACTGTGCCTTTGTGGCACGTGTCTGCAAACAGCTATGAGTATTATAAGTCATCAATAAATGTGTGTTGCAGTTAAATTTACAATTCTTAGTTAAAAACTGAAATCTGATTTCACTCATTAACACACCATGCATGTTAAGGAATACATCAAATTAAGCAGAACTCTGATTCATGATTATCTATCATTGCTACATGTATGTATGTATGTACATACTTAAGAATATGCACTTAAGTTTATATTTGTTATATACAACTGTTAGAGCACTTTATGTATTTAATTTTACTCCATAGAAAAAATTTAAACATTAAAACAGATTGCATACCTGCTTAAGATTCCCACTTAAGGCTGCATAAATTGCTCTCTCGTATCTATTAAAAAGCTCCTAAAACACAATGAATATAAACAATTGAAATACTGTTTTTCTTAGTATGTCAATTTTCCTCATAATCTGGACTGAACCTATTTACTTGATAGTTTTTAAACTTTAGTGAAAGAGCTAGTGGGATAAGAAGAAGGATGAACTCCAGTTTGATGAAATAATCAATGCTGAAATCTAGAGAAAAAAAAGTAAAACAGTTAAATGTCAAATTAGGTGAAAGCAGATCCAACTCTAATGGATGCTTTGAATATTTTAATCAAATTTTATTCCATATAGAACCTATATAGGTCTTTTCTCCTGGAATATTTTTAAATACCTGATACTCTCCGATACTGACCTATGTATAACATCAAAATAATGCATGCATCTGTTTGCATCGAATTCCTATGTAGAGCTAACTAATTCCCCCCATTTTACTTTTGGGATTCTATTAATGGTATTTCCAGTTTTCTTGCCATCCAAACAAGAAACTTCAGAGACTCTTACTGCATAACTGAGCCCACCTCTGCCTTCTGTTTCTAATCACTGGTCCTGACCAACGTCTCTCCCTTCCTTTCCATTCCCAACAATACTATCCTATGACAGACCCTTATGACTTAGTGTCCAAATAACTCTGACAGGCTCCTAATTACTTTCTTAGTCTTTTGTCTATCTAATTTTAAGTCTCTTTTTCCACTGCATGCTGATCTTCTTAAAACACTTCTGTCATGTGCCCTAAAGCTTCTGCCACTTTAACATCCAATTCTACAAGATGCTTTACGTCTTTTTCAAGGTAAAGTGTAGGGAATCCATGAGCCCTACACTTTGGTGCCAGAATGCTGGGATCCATGAGCCCCACACTTTGGTGCCAGAATGTAGGGATGCATGAACCCCACATTGGGCACCAGAATGTAGGGAGCCAGCCCTACATCACTTGTGGGTACCCTGAGTTCAGTAGTGACAAAAAAAATGAGAAAAAGACAGATTAAGAGAAAAAGTGGGACCAGGGGGCCATCACTTCATTACTCTGGAGGTGACAGTGAAGGTCCCAAGCTCTGATCATCCACACTATTTATTGATTACAATGACTTTGATCTATAGAGTAGGGGTGGAGTGATGGTGAGATGAATCAGTGAGCTGGAAGTGAATTAGTGAGCCAGAACTGGTGTATCATCCTAAGGACTGATAACAGTTGCGGTTTGGGAGTTTCACAAAACAAGAACATGTGGTTATCTTTAGCTGATTATATATGTACAGCTAAGAGAACTCCTTACAAGGAGTCTACAAGTCTAGCTATGTCATAGTGCTACGAAGGGGTTTTACATCCTTGAGCACAATGATTATGGTAACAGAGCCCAGGTCACCCTGCACCAGAACATGAGGCATGAAGAGGCCTTCCTCCTCAGAGGCCTCCTGCAGCCTTCCGCAGTTTGTTGTTCCTTGTTTATATGTTACTCATAACCAATTTATGTAGGCACATCTGTAAGTCCTTTCTCCTTTGCAGTGTTTCCCAACAGTAAAATGCCATGTTTATTGTAGTATTTATGTGTTTTATTTATTTATTTTTTTGACAGAGTCTTGCTCTGTCATCAGGCGCCCGGCTGGAGTGCAGTGGTGTGATCTCGGCTCACTGCAACCTCCCCCTTCTGGGTTCAAGCAATTCTCCTGCCTCAGCCTCCCGAGTAGCTGGGACTACAGGCATGTGCCACCACACCCAGCTAATTTTTTGTATTTTTCAGTAGAGATGAGGTTTCACCATGTTGGCCAGGATGGTTTTGATCTCTTGACCTTGTGATCCGCCTGCCTCGGCCTCCCAAAGTGCTGGGATTACAGGCATGAGCCACCGCACCTGGCGTATTTATGTATTTTTTAAACTGTTTATCAGTATATATATATTTTTAAACTGTTTGACAGATGTAAAACCGTGCTACTATTTTTATTAACTTTTTATTGTTTTATGTAACCCTAATGAAGTTTTTGAGTATTTTTCTCTTAACTCCATTTTCCTATAAGCCCTGTGGGGTTTCTGCACAATGTTGCACATTGTGGCAACTTTTAGGAATACCTATGTCATGTTACAACAGAACTGACTGTATTTCCTTTATGAGTGTTCTATGACAAGCCGGCAGATCTACCTCACTTTGAATTTCCCAATCTATACATCCTACCTAGAATTCCTTCCTCTTGTTTTCATTCCCAACAACCCAAATCCTAGTAAATTTTAAAAGTTCAATTCAATTCTTTCCGCAGAGAAGCCAGCTTTAAGCTTTAGCCCAGTACGTTTTCTCTAAACTCATTTGGTACCTCCTTTACATTTCTGCCTTATATCAGTGTTTAATTTTTAGTACTTAGTGTTTTAATAATTCTGATAAAACACTAAGTACTAAAAATTAAGTGTTAAGCCTATTCCTCAATTTCACTGGAAGTTTTTGAAAACCAGTTTTACATTATTTTCAATGTTTTGCAGTTCCTGAATAGGCTTTCAATTAATTAACCTGGAGTTGAAAGCAGTATCACTGAATATTTTATTTATCTTACATCTTCTGCCATTCTCCAACAACTTATTTTCCAAATGCGTCTATATGGATTCCCTTCAACAGGTTCTAATTCTGCTCCTATAAAACAGTAAAAGAAAGAAAATATAGTTTAAAATGAGACCTCATTACAATCCTTTCTAAAAAGAGAAGCTATAGTTCACAAAGATTGGCATTTAGAGCAAAATGCCTTTGTCCCCACTGTCAGAATAAAATCTACTAAAATACCTCCATTAACATTAGGGTCATGATACAGTTTCCAGCCTTCAAGTGTTGCAGCTCTCCATGCTTGACCACAGCGTTTACAGAGTCGTTGTGCCTTAGGAAACAAGAAAGAGCAGTCAGTCCAATAACCAGGGTGGCAAGGAAAATGTACTTGTGCTTTATAGTAAAGTATAACCAATATACGACAAGCTTAGATAACTTATAGAACAAATGTTACAAGAGATGGATGTAGGCAGTTAATAATGGTATTCTGACCGGGTGTGGTGGCTCATGCCTGTAATCCCAGTACTTTGGGAGGCCAAGGTGGGCATATCACCTGAGGTCAGGAGTTCAATACCAGCTTGGCCAACATGGTGAAACCCTGTCTCTATTAAAAATACAAAAATTAGCCGGGTGCAGAGGCAGACACCTATAATCCCAGCTACTTGGGAGGCTGAGGCAGGAGCACTGCTTGAACCCTGGAGGTGGAGGTTGCAGTAAGCTGAGATCAGGCCACTGCATTTCAGCCTGGGTGACAGAGTGAAACCCTGCCTCAAATAATAATAATAATAGTAATAATAGCATTCTATTTTAAAACATATGCATTTCTTTCTGTGGTCTCTACCTTTATTTTTCTCTTTTTAAAAAATTTAAAAATTTTTTTGTAGAGACAGAGTCTCATCATGTTAGCCAGTCTTGAACTTCTGGACTGAAGGGATCCTCCTGCCTCAGCCTTCCAAAGTATTGGGATTACTACAGGTGTGAGCAACCGTACCTGGCCCTGTTTTTCTTTCTAAAAAATCCCTTTTCTGTTTGACTTTAGGCTTAACAATAGGTTCCACGGCACCCACTGGCATTTAATCCTGCTAGAAACAAATGGGGTTAAAGAGGTTGATGACCCCTGATTTATGAGAAACTATTACAAAAACAGTTTCTGTGACAACCAGGCTGTTACTGCTCATTTAGTCCACTGATGATATTGCATGTTCAACTTGACAAGTCAGTAAGTCAATGTGCTTATGTACCAGTAAGGTAAATACATGCTTGTTGTTCCATCATCCCTTTAGGGAATCACCATTTCCCCATTCTTAGCGCCTGTGTTTTGGATAGGCCTATCCCATTCCAGAATTCTCAGGTTAGGCATGTGAGTTAACAAGATTCACTACAGGACTCTTGCTGGAGAAACTGGTAAAGAAAATATACTCCTTTTGCTGAGATTGCTAGTTGGCAGGAGGATGTAAGCTTGGACCTTCTCGTATTCATCTCTGATATGACGTAGGGAGTAGCTTTCTGGGAATGAAAGCACAGAGAGGCAGGTAGAGCTATGGGTCTTGGAAACAGACAGCAGTCCCTGGATCCTGCCGAAAGCCAGATATACCTTCTATACTTCCCACTTCCATGAGCCAAACAATTCTCTTGTAAGCATCAAGTAACTTAGGTTGGGTTTCTGTCACTCGAACGGAGAAATCCTGATTAATACAACTAGTTAAAGAATATCATATCCCTAACATTGTTCTAAACTTACAACCTTTAAAAACTACGAGTGCTATGTAAGAATTAACATGGAAAAATGTTTTGATATGGTATCTTAAAAAGGCAGGATAAAAACTCGATATAGAATCTTGAAAACATTATGCTAAGTGAAATAAGATAGACACAAAAGCCCATTGTATGATTCCACCTATGCATGTAATGGTTACAGTTTATATTTGGGTTGATGAAAAAGTTTTAGTAACAGTGGTGATGGTTTCCCAATACTGTTAATGTGATTAAGGCCACTGAACTGTACACTTAAATGATTACAATGGCAAATTTTATCATACAATTCATTATATAATTATACACTTAAATGATTACAATGGCAAATTTTGTTATTTAATTCAAAATGTATTATACAATTCATAAAATGAATAATGTAATATGCCAAAACCACTGAATGGTGTCACTTAAAATGGGTGAATTATATGGTATGTAAATTTTATCTCAAGTTACTATTAAAGAGGGAAAAAACAGGCCGGGCATGGTGGCTCAAGCCTGTAATCCCAGCACTTTGGGAGGCCGAGGCGGGTGGATCACGAGGTCAAGAGATCAAGACCATCCTGGTCAACATGGTGAAACCCCGTCTCTACTAAAAATACAAAAAATTAGCTGGGCATGGTAGCGCGTGCCTGTAATCCCAGCTACTCAGGAGGCTGAGGCAGGAGAATTGCCTGAACCCAGGAGGCGGAGGTTGTGGTGAGCCGAGGTCGCGCCATTGCACTCCAGCCTGGGTAACAAGAGCGAAACTCCGTCTCAAAAAAAAAAACAGAGGGGAAAAAACTTGAATGTACACTATGACTGCAACTATCTTAAAAAAGAAAAAAGAAAAAGAGCTGTAAGTAAATACAAAAGCTCACTATCTGTGGTTATATAAAGCTAGTGAGACCTTGAAAATTTCTATTTTTTGAGCCTTCAATAGTATGATTATATTTTTATTTATTTATTTATTTATTTAGGTGGAGTTTCGCTCTTGTTACCCAGGCTGGAGTGCAATGGCGCGATCTCGGCTCACTGCAACCTCCGCCTCCTGGGTTCAAGCAATTCTCCTGCCTCAGCGTCCTGAGTAGTTGGGATTACAGGCACGCACCACCATGCCCAGCTAATTTTTTGTATTTTTAGTAGAGACAGGGTTTCACCATATTGACCAGGATGGTCTCGATCGCTTGACCTCGTGATCCACCCGCCTCGGCCTCCCAAAGTGCTGGGATTACAGGCTTGAGCCACTGCGCCCGGCCTGTATTTTTGTATTTTAAAATAAATCCCACAGCCAGGCACAGTGGCTCATGCCTGTAATCCTAGCACTTTGGGAGGCTGAGGCAGGCAGATTGCCTGAGCTCAAGAACCAGCCTGGACAACATGGTGAGACCCCATCTTTACTAAAATACAAAAAATTAGCCAGGCACAGTGGTATGTGCCTGTACTCTAAGCTACTTGGGAGGCTGAGGCAGGAGAATTGCTTGAACCCAGGAGGTGGAGGTTGCAGTGAGCCAAGATCACACCACTATACTCCAGCCTGGGCATCAGAGCAAGACTCTTGTCTCTACAACAAAAAATTAAATAAGTAAATAAATCCCTCATTCCATAACAAATTCTAGTATCTTGCACATTATCTGGCAGAGTGGCTGGGACTTAAATATTTTCTGAATAAACAAATAAATAATATCAACTACTTTTTTTTTTTAATTTTTCAATAATAGAGACAGAGTCTTACTATGATGCCCAGGCTGGTCTCAAACTCCTGGCATCAAGTGATCCTCCTGCCTTGGCCTCCCAAAATACTGAGATTACAGGCATGAATGAGTCACTGCGCCTGGCCAACTTCTTTTCTTAATAAAAAAATAAGACTGAGAATGATGCTTAATAAACCAAGACACTACTGTAAGCAATTACTTAATACATGCTGATGGTTGATAACATAGGAGAGAACAAACGACACTTTGAACTAACGTAGGATCTATCTGAAGACAATTGCAAAAAGTACTGTAAACCAGATACAATATAATATTGAAGTCCGAAACTCCTACACATCACACTATCTCACCTAAAGAGCCATCTGGTAAACTGTCCAATTAGACACTTATCATTCTACATATAAGATCTTAACTATCACACACATTTCTAAAAGGTAAGGTTAAAAGGAAGAAGTTTGAGTGCCATTGTAGCCTTCAAGTGCCTAAATAGTATTACCTAGAATTAGGGTTAGGTTTATTCTAAACTCTGAAAAAATCAGAATTAGAAATAATAAAGATTGGGTCAGGTACAGTGGCTCATGCCTGCAGTCCCAGCACTTTGGGAGGCCAACACAGGAGGATCACTCGAGCCCAGGTGTTCATGATGAGAACACTGGCAACAGTGAGATTCCATCTCAAAAAAAAAAAAAGAAAAAAAAAATTAACGGGGATTGGGCCAGGTGCAGTGTCTCATGCCTGTAATCCCAGCATTTTATGAGGGTGAGGCAGGAGGATCACTTAAGGCCAGAAATTAGAGATGAGGCTGGGCAACATGGCAAGACCCTGTCTCAAAAACAAAAACAAAAACCAAAATGGAACAACAACAACAAAAAATAATGGGGATATACCTAGAATATGCAGTGCAATATGGGGGAGAAAAGTGTGACTTGCTATAAGTAATTTTCTATTAATTAGAGTTGTACAAACAAGATAACATTGTTTTCTCAAGTTACATGTGCCTTATCACTGGAAATGTTCAAACAGGAAGTTAGATCTAGAAATACCATGAATGGAATTGCTGCATTAAGAAAGCACACTAGGCAGCCACAAAAATCTCTTCCAGCTTAGAGTCTATGACTTTTTGAAATTAGACAAGAAGGGTATACATGACTAACCTCTTCTGTCATTCCAGCACGGATTAGAGTGAAGAGATATTTGAGTAATCTGACTTCATCTTCTCTATCCAGATCATCAAGTGGCATTTTCTGCCTTATGGGAGCATCAGGGTCCTGTAAGAAGAAAAAAAAAAGTCATCAACATGCATAAATCCTTTCTACTTACATACCATCAAGAAATGATAAACCTATCCTGAGTTTATATACAAATCAATTAATTTTCTTTTTTCTTTTTTTTTTTTCAAGATGGAGTCTTGCTCTGTTGCCCAGGCTGGAGTGCAGTGGTGCCATCTCAGCACACTGCAACCTTCACCTCCTGGATTCAAGGAACTGTCCTGCCTCAGCCTTCCGAGTAGTTGGGGTTATAGACACATGCCACCACACCTGGCTAATTTTTGTATTTTTAGTAGAGACAGGGTTTCACCATGTTGGCCAGGTTGGTCTCGAACTCCTGGCCACATGATCCACCTGCCTTGGCCACCCAAAGTGCTGAGATGACAGGCATGAGCCACTGTGCTTGGTTGAAATAAATTGTTTCAATTTAGTTAAGTAACAAAGGGAATAAATTGTCAGAAGATTACAAGTGTTCCAAATAGTCACACAGTTGTCTGTTTCCCCACTTAAAACATACTTGGCCCTGGGCATGCCTTGGTCAGGTAAGGCAGAAATACTACTAATACCCAGCCCAGGTAACACTAGAAGATGACTTGAGTTTCACTCTGTCATAGCAGCTACATGGTCAGGTCTAAACAGAATCAGACCCAGATGGAAGATGAACATGAAGCAAAAACCCAAGAAAGCTGCTCTGTGGCTACAAAGTGCTTAGCTGGTACTTTTTGAAAACATATGTGAAGAGAGCCTATTAAGACCTATTTTGGGATTAATACCACATAAAACACACCAATGCCTAATAAAAACATTATAAACAGAGTTCTAATAAGTAAGTACAAATCCCCCAAAACAGTTATTTCTACCTACCTTTTCATGTGCTTCTAAGCATTTAGGATAATATATTGTTCTCACTTTACCAGCAAATAGCACACATGATCTACATGATGGATTTCAAATGGTAAACAATTTAATGTGACTCAGAAAGGAAGTAATTCTTACTCTACATGTTACTTAGTGTGTGGTAATATGAATGTTATTTCAGGAAATATATAACAGATCAATTGGCTATTTTCATAAATATTTTGCAGACATGTCATTCAATTATTGGAACACTGTCTCTTTCTAGCAAAAGGAAATCACCACTTTCCAGCTGGTAAGAGTAAATGATTTTCAGCTGTTGCCTGCTACAATGTAATTTAGCTACAATCAGTTTTAAGCTGTTTGAGTAGTTTCCAAACAATCAATTTTCTTTTTCTCAATTTTCACCAAAAACACTTTGTTTCCAAAGGTACTTCTAGAAGTTTTTTCAATTGTTATTTATTTCTCTCACTTTTCACTATAAACCTTTCACATACCCTACCTGTCATAAATCTTCATTCCTTTGTTTCTAGAATAATTCAGCTTCAGTTCTTTTCAAATCCACTATTATTCCTACTACTTATATCCTAGAATAAACCGTTCTAACCTCAAACTAATTCACAAGGCTTTAGTTTTTTTCCACTTGCTTTCGGCATAAAAGAACTTTCATAGGTCACTATCTTATATAGGCAGAGTCAAATCTTATGATAAGACCAAAATTACTTTCTTTTTAATGCTGGCAAGTTAGGTACACTTTGCACACCTTAGTATTTACAATTCAAAGGACATGGATATGTTTCAACCTATTCCATCAGATTCCAATGCAACTTAGTTGTTTTAGAGTAAAATGTTAGTGTATACAAACCTTCAGGAGAGCAAAACGAAGATCCAAGAGAAAAAATTCTCAGTCTGAAAGAAAAAGTCAGTTAATTTTGAAGGCAACTTCCATTTCAAAGAATATTTACCAATTCAGTGACAAGCGGACGAACACTTCCAACGTAAGAAGCCAGCTGCCGTTGTTTTAAGGTATGCAGAGTATTTTCCCTGAAAAAAAAAAAAGTACCTACTTTTTTAAAAGGGGTAATAGGTCTATTTTTTAAAAATAAAATCAAGTCAAGGGAAGAAAGAGAGACTACAAACTCAGAGAACATGCAAAAATCCTTAATACAGAAGTTCATTTTAGCTCAGATGACTAATGATGTTGAGGGCTTTTTCATGTCCTTATTGGCCATTTATCTATCTGCTTTTGTGAGGTAACAGTTCAAATTTTTGCTCTTTTTACTAGGATTATCTTTTTAACTATTGAGTTATAGTTCTTTAAGAACTACACATCCCAGTCTGTGGGTTGCCGTCATTCATTTTCAGAGACAGGGTCTTGCTCTGTTGCCCAAGGCTGGAGTGCAGTGGTACAATCATGGTTCACTGCAGCCTCGATCTCCCGGGCTCAAGCGATACTCCCACTTCATCCCCTGAGTAGCTGGGACTACAGACACACACCACTATGCCCAGTTAACATTTTAATTTTTTGTAGAGATGGGTTCCCACTATATTTCCCTGGATGGTCTCCAACTCCTGGCCTCAAGCAATCCTCCAGTCTCAGCCTCCCAGAGTGCTGGGATTATGGGTGTGAGCCACCACACCTGGCCAATGGTATTTTTTTTAATGATACATCTTTAATTTTGATAAAGTCAAAACAATTTTTTCTCCTGTTGTTTTCTGTGAGCTAAGAAACATCTATCTATTTTCACATTACTAGGATATCTTCCTATGTTTTCCTTGAAACGCTTTATGGTTTTTAGCTTCTACATTTAGGACTATGACACATCTTGAATTAATTGTTGGGTGTGGAGTGAGGGAGCTGTCAAGGTTAATCTTTTTTCTCACAGATATCATTTTTCTGCAGTTTGTAAAAAAGGCATTCCATTCCCTGCGGGATTGCTTTGATGTCTTTGTTGAAACCCAAATGACCCTATCAGTGTCAATCTGTTTTGGGGTTCTCTGTTCTGTTCTACTAATCAGCAAAAAAAGATTAACATTAAAAACTGTAAAAACCTAACCAGGCATTTTAACCAAAACAAAACAAAGCAAAAAAAACGTATTTCCTGAAAATGAAAACGTCCTTTCAGAAAAAAAAAAAATCACAATCTTAAAAGATTTAATTTTTAAAAATGCTGAATAGCAGTGATTTCCTAGCTAAGCAGAGAAAATATATAATTAACTTACAGACTTTTTAACACGTTACTTAATTCAAACACAATCAGACCTTTTTTTTTTTTTTTTTGTGAGTTGGAGTTTTGCTCTTTTTGCCTGGGCTGGAGTGCAATGGTGTGATCTTGGCTCACTGCAACCTCCAACCAATGGGTTCAAGCAATTCTCCTGTCTCAGCCACCCGAATAGCTGGGATTATAGGCACGTGCCACCACGCCTAGCTAATTTTTGTATTTTTAGTAGAGACAGGGTTTCACCATGTTGACCAGACTGGTCTTGACCTCAGGTGATCCACCCATCTCTGCTTCCCAAAGTGCTGGGATTATAGGTGTGAGACCCTGCACCTGGCCACAATCTGACCTTTTAAAAATCTTTTGCAAGTCTTGAAATAAAACCTCCCTTTAACTTAGGAGAGCTTTCTGATTTCAGTCCATGGATGCGAAACCAACAAATACAGAGGGCCAACTGTATATTTGCAAATTAGCTATCTAACTCTCTTAAACAATGACTAATTCCATAAAGGAGAGGCTTTTGTTTTGCTCACACACTGAACAAAGTAAAAACTGAATAATGAAAGATGAATGAACAATATCAACATTAAGTGACCTCAAGAATAAAAGCTTGGTAACTTACCAATACACTGATTTTGCATAAAACTCAATATTATCAGAAAATTCTCCAATTTCATCTTTGGCAATACTCTCTAACCAATCTACCACCAGCTAAGAAAGGAAGAAACAGATTAGTGTTAACTACAAAATCTGTCCGTGTTTTATTTGTAGTGGCACTACTACCCTTAATTCAAATAGTTTCTGATTTCAAAAATATCAAGTAACAATTTTTCCAAACATTATTTTTACTTTTTTTAAGATAAATATTATAGCAAAAGAATAAAATTTTCTATAGAAATAATAGTTTTTAACACGCTATTCCTGAAAATACTAGGGCTATTACTTAAAAATCAAACAATAAGAATAAGGTTTCTAATTCCTTTTAATTACAAATAAAAAGATCAAGTACAAAAAAATTCAGAAAAAAGTTTTAAGGTAAAAAAAACTTCAGTACTTTGGATGTCATTAACTTTTTCTCCATATTTCATAAAAAAAAATATTTTAAAATTCTAGTCATACCTGACTTTGTCGAACAAGTGAATCTCTCTGAAATAATGCTTCCACAACTGTTTTTTCACTGGCATTAAGAGTCTATTACAACAAATATTGAAAGAATAAAAAAAATAAGATGTTGTAAGAAATATTATTTTAACAGAAAGATAAAAACCATAAGAAACAAGTACAGTTAATCACCTATAGATAAACAAACATTTTACCACATAATAAATCTGTATATCATCATTGAAAAGTATACATTGTATAAATTCCAAACGGCTGTATCAATTTGCAGCTGCTCTTACCTATTTTTTTCTTGGAGATGGAGCCTCTGTAGCCCAGGCTAGGGTACAGTGGTGCAATCTCAGCTTACTGCAACCTCCACCTCCTGGGTCCCGGTTCAAGCAATTCTCCTACCTCAGCCTCCCAAGTAGCTGTGATTACAGGCACGAGCCACCATGACCAGCTAATTTTTGTATTTTTTAGTATAGATGGGGTTTCACCATGTTGGCCAGTCTGGTCTTGAACTACTGACCTCATGATCCACCCACCTTAGCCTCCCAAAGTGCTGGGATTACAGGTGTGAGCCACTGTGCCCGGCCCTTACCTAATATTTTGATTCTTTATACTTGGAATTTTAAAATTCCATTTTCCCAGAGATGATGTTTTAGAGAAAAATAAACATAAAACAAACAAAAAACTTTAATAGGCTGGGCATGGTCGCTCATGCCTGTAATCCCAGCACTTTGGGAGGCCGAGGCGGGCAGATCACTTGAGGTCAGGAGTTCGAGACCAGCCTGGCCAAAATGGTGAATCCCTCTCTACTAAAAATATTAAAATTAGTTGGGTGGTGTGCGCCTGTAATCCCAGGCACTCGGGAGGCTGAGGTTCGAGAATCACTTGAACCCAGGAGGCAGAGGTTGCAGTGAGCTGAGATCACGCCACTGCACTCCAGCCTGAGCGACACAGTGAGACTCCATCTCAAAAAAAAAAAAAAAAAAAAAAAGCTGAATGCATCTGTGTTACATGTTAGAAACTAAACATTTAAAAACTTCAAAATCCTTTATATTCTACATAGCAGAAGTTGATAAGTAATAAAAGCTAACAGCAATCCAAGGTTTTTAAGGCTGACTTTTAAAGACAGTTTAACATAAATATTAGCAACTAATACTAAGCAGTATATTAAAAGAATAATATATTGTGACCAGTTCAAGAACTGATCAAATCAATTAATTAATCCATTTTATCCATGGGTAAAAGGAGAAGAGCTACATGGACTTCTTGACAGGTGCCAAAATACTTCATAAAAATATCTTCATAAATTTTACCTTGTCATTTTGATGTAGAAAAAAGTATAATCTTCATAAATTAGAAGTGGACTAACTGAAACCTCTAGCAAACATGTAGTCTTCCCCTGGTATTCATGGGGGATTTGTTCCAGGACTTCTCATGGATACCAAATCTGTGGATGTTCAATTCCCTTATATAAAATGTTGTAGTATATCTTATTGAATTCATTTATTTTTTGAGATAGAGTCTTACTCTGTCTCCCAGGCTGGAGTGCAGTGCGCCTGGTCTCAGTTCATTGCAACCTCTGCCTCCTGGGCTCAAGTGATTCTCATGCCTCAGCCTAGCCTCCCAAGAAGCTGAGATTACAGGTGCCTGCCACCACACCTGGGTAATTTTTGTATTTTTAGTAGAGATGAGGTTTCACCGTGTTGGCCAGGCTGATCTCAAACTCTGGCATCAAGCAATTCGCTCGTCTTAGGCTCTCAAAGTGGTGGGATTGCAGGCATGAGCCACCTCATCCAGCCAAAATTCTGTAGTATATTTTAAAACATCGCTATTGGACCTGACTGTGATAAATAATGAACAATGAAATCATCTCTAGATTATGCATAATATCTAATGCAATGTAAATGCTACATATGTAAATAGTTTTTATATTGTATCACTCAGGGAATAAAGATTTAAAAGCATCTGTACATGTTCAGTATAAACCCAATGATCCTTTTTTTGAGACAGGATCTCACTCTGTCACCTAGGCTGGAGTACAGTGGCACAATTACAGCTTACTGCATTCTTGACCTCCTGGGCACAAACCATCCTCCCACCTCAGCCTTCCATGTAGCTGGGACTAAAGGTATGCACCACCATACCAGGCTAAGTTTGTCACTTTGTGCAGAGACAAGGTCTTGCTATCTTGCCCAGGTCGGTCTTGAACTCTGGGCTAAACTGAAGCTTCTGCCTTGGCCTCCCAAACTGTTGGGATTATAAGCATGAGCCTCACACCTGGACCATTGTTTTTGTTTTTTTTTTCACAGTTGGCAGAGCTAACTGAGGTTTTATTTTGAAAACAACAACAACAAAACAATTGAATTGTTTTATAGATGGAGGCACAGGCAAGGGGGGTATACCAGGCAGTAGTAAACTTCCCCAATGCGTGAGCCAAGGGTTAGGGCTGAGCCTCAGGTGGGTCTCCTGTTCCCTGTGCTCCTCTGCACAGCGGCCTCTCTTGGGCAGCCACAGAAGAGGTAGGCTAGGAGGGGCTGCCATGGCTGTTGACTTGTGCAGGATGTCAGAGGACTCAGACAGCTTCACATTGAAGTTCTCGATTTTCATAACCACAACCCTTTTGGAGCTGCTGCGGCTGAAGGAGCTGGAGCCCATGCCAGAGCCAAAGCTGGAGCCCAGGCCATAGCTGAGGCCAGGGCTTGTGAGGTCCCCAAAGGCCAAGCTCAGTCTACCTACATAGCCACTGGTGGTCTTCGTATGGATACTCATGTTCTGCATCCCAGACTCCAGCCGGCTCTCCTTGTCCTCCAGCAGCTTCCTGTAAGTGGTGATCGAGATAGCCAGGACCAGCTTGACATTCATCAGGTCCTGCATGTAGCTGCCATGCCATGTCCTACTTGGCCTGTTGCAGGGTGGCCTCCAGCTTAGACAGCTTGGTGTTGGCAGCCTTAACAGCCGGTTCCCCGTGGTGCTCAGCATCTGTGATGGCAGCCTCCAGGAAAGCCCTCTGGCCTTTGAGGCCTTCAATCTCAGCCTGGAGCCAGCTGATGTTCCCGTTCATCTTGGAGATCTCAATGATCTCAGTCTTTGTGTGCCGAAGGTCATACCCGTGCTTCCCAGCCAGCGTCCGCAGCACCTCATACTTATCTGGTACATGATGTTCTCAGCCTCAGCCCAGCTGCGGTTGGCAATCTCATACTGCGCCTTGACCTTGGCGATGATGCTGTCCATGTTTAGGGAGTGACTGTTGTCCATGGACAGCACCACAGATGTGTCCAAGATCTGGGAATGCAGCTCCGAGATCTCCTTTTCATACAGCTGCCTGATGAAGTTGATCTCGTCAGTCAGCCCTTCCAGGAGAGACTCCAGCTCTACTTTGTTCATGTAAACTTTGATGAGGACTTTTTTTTTTGGTAGAGATGGGGTTTCACCATGTTGGCCAGGATGGTCTTGATCTATTGACCTCATGATCCGCCCACCTCGGCCTCCCAAAGTACTGGGATTGTAAGCATGAGCCACCACGACCAGCCAACATTCACCATTTCTGTACACTTATTGATCTTATCCTCATACTTTTTCTTGAAGTTCTCCTCCAGCCCTTGCATGTTAGCACACTCTGCCTCCAGCTTCAGCTTCTCCTGGCCCAGTGTCTCCAGTTGCTGCCTAAGGTTGGTGATGTAGCTCTCGAACATGTTGTCCATGTTGCTCTGAGCCAACTTCTGCTGCTGCAGGACGCTCCACTTGGTCTCCAGGATCTTGTTCAGCTGCTCCAGGAATTGTACCTTGTCGATGAAGGAGGCAAACTTCTTGTTGAGGGTCTTGATCTGCTCCTTCTCCTGGGTGCACACAGCCTGGCTGTTGAGGTCCACCTCCAGGTTAAGGGGCTCAGCAGGCTCTGGTTGACTGTTACAGCGGTGATGCCTCCCATACCACTGGCCCCACCATAGCCTCTGCCCAGGCCACTCTGGAAGCTGCTGCTATCCACTCGGGAGAAGCTCGAGGAGTTGATGTGGGCACCAGATCCACTTGTGTAGGAGCGGCTGCTGAAAGCCTGGGAGCTAGAGGTGGACAGCTTGAAGGACTTCTGGGTCACCCTGATGGACATGGTAGAGGCAGGAGTGAAGGCAGGCAGGCTGAACCAGATGGGAGATTCGAGGAGCAGAGAAGCAGCTTCTCGGTGATTCTTTTTTTTTTTTGAGACAGAGTCTTGCTCTGTTGCCCAGGCTGGAGTGCAATGGCGGGATCTCAGCTCACTGCAACCTCCACCTCCTGGGTTCAAGCGACTCTCCTGCCTCAACCTCCCGAGTAGCTGGGATTACAGGTGTGCACCACCATGCCTGGCTAATTTTTTTTTGTATTTTTTTAGTAGAGACAGGGTTTTACCATGCTGGTCAGGCTAGTATCAAACTCCTGACCTCGTAATCCACCTGCCTCAGCCTCCCAAACTGCTGGAATTGCAGGTGTGAGCCACTGTGCCTAGCCTCTTCTTTAAAAAGAATATTTTTGATCTGTGGTTGGTTAAATTCATGGATGTGGAACCCACATATGAGGAGGCCTGACTATACTTAACTATAAAGTGAAATACTCCCTTTAAAATCCAGAAGATGAAGAGTAAGAGTTCATTATTATTCAACTTTACTTTGGAAATTCTAGCTAACATAATAAAACCAGGAAAATTAAGTTAGTAATAAGTATGGAAAAATAGTCAAAGTCATCACTATTTGTAGATAACAGAATTGTGCAGAAAACTAGAGAAAAACGCTGTTGTTTTTTTTTTTTGAGACAAGGTTTTGCTCTTGTTGCCCAGGCTGGAGTGCAGTGGCATGATCTTGGCTCTCTGCAACCTCCATCTCCTGGGTTCAAGCGATTCTCCTGCCTCAGCCTCCTGAGTAGCTGGGATGACAGGCGCACACCACCATGCCCAGCTAATTTTTTGTATTTTTAGTAGAGATGGGGTTTCATCATATTGGCCAGGCTGGTGTTGAACTCCAGACCTCAGGTCATCTACCCATCTCGGCCTCTCAAAGTGTAGGGATTACAGGTGTGAGCTACCACACCCAGCAGAGGAAAGCCATTAAAACTACTATGTGAGCTCAATCAATAGCCAAATATGATCGTCTTCCTAAATGTTCGTGTTACTTTGTTGGAATGAAGTATTTATAGGATAAACAAATTAAAAGACTGGAGGATATTAAAAAATATTTTAAGTGAAAAAGTAGCCTTGGAGTTTGAGACCATCCTGGACAACATAGTAAGACCCCCATCTCCACAAAATATAAAAAAAAATTAGTCAGGCATGGTGGTGCCCACCTGTAGTCCTAGCTACTTGGGAGGCTGAGGCAGGAGGCTCATTTGAGCCCAAGAGTTTGAGGCTACAGTGAACTATGATCATGCCATTGCACTCCCGTCTGGGAGACCAAGTGAGACCATGTCCCTGCCACCCTGGCCCCCTGGCCGAAAAGAAAAAGAAAGAGAAAGAAAAGAAAAAAAAGCAGTCTAACAGATACACATAAAATTATTTATTACAAATATATATTATCTCCCTTTTAAATTATATATACTTGCTTCAAATATGAATTACTTTTAGGTTGGACATGGTGGCTCACGCCTGTAATCCCAGAACTTTGGGAGGCCAAGGCGGGTGGATTGCTTGATGCCAGGAGTTCAAGACCAGGCTGGACAACATGGTCAAACCCCGTTTCTACTAAAAATACAAAAATTAGCCAAATGTGGTGGTGCAAGCCTGTAATGACAGCTACTAGGGAGGCTAAGGCACAAGAATCTTTTGAACCCAGGAGCTGGAGGTTGCAGTGAGCCAAGACTGAGCTAACACTCCAGCCTGGGCAACAGAGCAAGACCCTGCCTCTAAGGGAAAAAAAAAAAAAAAAGCATTACTTTTGAAAACAGAAAATATAAAGTAGTTAAACCCCAAAAAGGCATCTGGTCTTGGTAGTTTCACAGGCATATATGTGTATATATTTTCTGGAAACAAATACAGCTGGTTTATTTTGGAAACAAATCTCATCCAGAAACATTATTTGCTACATTTAAAAACATCTGAGGCTCTTTGTATGGTTCTTTCCCAAACCCTCCATCTAGCCAAGTCCAGTTTTACCACCCAAGGTCCTTTCAGATCCCAGGCCTGGAGGCTGTAGGAGAGAGCACTGAATCCTAAGGGCAAAAGAATGATGTTCATTTGTCTACACTTTCTCTCACACACATACATATGCATGAAGGAAAACATTCACTGCTTTTTTTTTTTTTTTTTGAGATGGGGAATCTCACTCTGTTGCCCAGGCTAGAGTGCAGTGGTGTGATGATAGCTCACTGTAGCCTGGAACTTCTAGGCTCAAGTGATCCTCCGGCCTCAGACTGACAAGTACCTGGGACCACAGGCATGTGCCTCTATGCCAAACTATTTATTGCGTTATTAATGGCTACAGCAAAAATACCAGTTACAACCTAATATGTACAGTTGAATATCTCAAGAAATTACAGTACATGTATACTCTGACATACTATAAAAAAAATGGTAGAACCTAAATGAATTGAAAAAAGAATTTTAAAATTCTCAGTATAATGTACAAATAAAATCACATTATATGTTAAAAAACAAATGTGTATATAAATACATGTGTGTATGTTTGTGTATATGTACATATCTATAAAGATGCATAGAAAAATGTATGGTAGGATACATACCAAAACTGTTACACTGAATGAATAGTCAGTGGGATAAAAAGGGACTTTTACCTTTAACTCTCTAATATAAATCAATATTTAATTATTTTATGAGACTGAACCTTTTATTTACTTGTAAAACTTTCAAAATAAAGAAACTCAAGATGGAAGGTTGAAAATAAAATCCTGGCTGGGAGCGGTGGCTCACACCTGTAATCCTGGCACTTTGGGAGGCTGAGGAGGGTAGATCACCTGAGGTCAGGAGTTCGAGACCAGCCTGGGTAACATGGTAAAACTCTATTTCTACTAAAAATTATCTGGGTGTGGTGTCACACACCTGTAATCCCAGCTACTGAGGAGGCTGAGGCAGGAGAATCTCTTGAGCCCCAAAGGTAGAGGTGGCAGTAAACTGAGATCACACTGCTGCACTCCCAGCTTGGGCAACAAGAATGAAACTCCGTCTCAAAAAAAAAAAAAAAAGTCCCATTAGTAAGTAACATTTCAATTTTTATGTATTTATAAAGAAAAAATTAATTTAAAACTTACAGTAACTGCAAATACATTCTCTTCTTCTAATGCAGACTGTATTCTGTCTCTGGGGAAAAATAATACAAAAACAAAATTTAAAAAGCCTTATATTTCACATGAATATATGAACTCACCACTGAGCACTGAGAGAAGGAAAATTTGGCTAAATTCATTTAAAAAACTTTTATTTTTTCAAATATGTATCTGTATTTTTGCAAACAAAAGTGGGACCTCAGACTGGACACAGTGGCTCATGCCTGTAATCCCAGCAATTTGGGAGGTCAAGGCAGGCAGATCACTTGAGGTCAGGAGTTTGAGACCAGTATGGCTAACAGTGTGAAACCCCATCTCTACTAAAAATATAAACATCAGGCCAAGCACAGTGGCTCATGCTTGTAATCTCAGCACTTTGGGAGGCTGAGGCGGGTAGATCACCTGAGGTCAGGAGTTCAAGACCAGCCTGGCCAACATTGTGAAACCCCGTATTTTTAGTGTCTAAAAATTTTTGTATTTTCAGTATCGACTAAAAATATAAAAATCAGACCAGGCATGGTGGCTCATGCCTGTAATACAAGCACTTTGGGAGGCCAAGGTGGGTGGATCGCCTGAGGTCAGGAATTCGAGACCAGCCTGGCCAACATGGCAAAACCCTGTCTTTATTAAAAGTACAAAAATTAGCCAGGCGTGGTGGCACACACCTGCAATCCTAGATACTCGGAAAGCTGAGGCAGGAGAATGTCTTGAACCTGGGAGGTGGAGGTTGCAGTGAGGTAAGATCATACTACTGCATTCCAGCCTGGGCAAAAGAGTGAGACTCCATCTCAAAAATAAAAATACAAGAATAAAAATAAAAAAATTAGCTGGGCATAGTGGCCCACACCTGTAATCCTAGCTACTCAGGAGGCTGAGGCAAGAGAATTGCTTGAACCTTGGAGCAGAGGTTGCAGTGAGCCAAAATTGTGCTACTGTACTCCAATCTGAGCAACAGAGTGAGACTCTTAAAAAAAAAAAAAAAGGTGGCGAGGTGAAATCATTTATATAGTAATATGAAATCCAGTTTTTCATATAACAATATATCATGAATATCTTTCCATGTCAATGAATATACACAAATGGTAATTTATTTATTTATTTATTATTATTATTTTGAGATGGAGTTTTACTCTTGTTGCCCAGGCTACAGTGCAACAGCATGATCTTGGTTCACTGCAACCTCCGCCTCACAGGTTCAAGCAATTCTCCTGCCTCAGCCTCCTTAGTAGCTGGGATTACAGGCATGTACCACCACGCCCAGCTAATTCTGTATTTTTTTTTTTAGTAGAGACAAGGTTTTCTCCATGTTGGTAAGGCTGGTCTTGAACTCCTGACCTCAGTTGATCTACCCGCCTCGGCATCCCAAAGTGCTGATATTATAGACGTGAGCCACTGTCCCCAGCAATTATCATTATTATTATTATTATCATTATTATTTTTGAGATGGAGTCTCACTCTGTCACCCAGGCTGGAGTGCAGTAGTACAATCTGGCTCACTGCAACCTCCACCTCCCAGGTTTAAGCAATTCCCCTGCCTCAGGCTCCAGAGTAACTGGGTGGTAGTGCCCACCACCACGCCTGGTTAATTTTTGTATTTTTAGTAGAGATAGGGTTCCACTATGTTGGCCAGGCTGGTTGTGAACTCCTGACCTCAAGTGATCTACCTCCCTTGGCCTCCCAAAGTGCTAGGATTACAGGCATGAGCCACTGTGCCCAGCCCACAAATGGTAATTTAAAATGGTTCAAGTTATTCTGGTTGTAATAGACCTACTATAATTCATTTAACCAGTTCCTTAGTAGTAGTTTTCAATTTTTTGAGATTTAAAAGTTTTGTTCATATGTGGCTGTATAGACTTCTGATTATTTCCTTAGGTTAAATTCCTAGGCATAAAATTCCTAGATTTGAGGATGTGTACATGGTATAATGTTTGCCTTCTGGGGTTAATTTCTTTCAAACTCCCAAATTACATGAAGTCTACCTTTCAGATCTTTTCTTAATTTAGCCTAAGTACTGCACTATTTTTAGTACCTTCCTTAAATCTTTACACATACCCAATTTTGGTAACTATCAGCTTTATGATCTGATATCTTTCTCTTCCCTCATAACTCACTACTGACAACTAAGGTATTAGAAATGATAAGCATCAAAAATAGCAAAACCTATTTCTAAGCATGCCCTGACTTTTAAATTAATTTGCCTGTTGGTTTATTACCTTATGTTTATTTCAGTTATGAATTAGACACCATTACCTGTACAAAGAAGCCAGCAGCCTCCATGTAACCATCTCCTGTTGAAGAAGCCAGAGCATACTGGCTGTTTTAGAAAATTTTTGAAGTCCAGGTGTTGCTCGACTCACTATTTTACTCAGTATATTTACCTGAATAAAAAACACATGATGTAAAAAGTTAATTTTCTACAATTCTGAGTCACTGATAAGTTTGTATTTGAAGAGTGCTAAAATAATTGTATTTAATAAATATACATTATAAAATTGTCTTCTCTGTCTTTTTAAGTTGAATGTAACATACCCACTAGAAATGGCCCTAATTTGGGACAAGGCAGTTTTATCTGAGTATATATTTAAGTATAACATACTCTTGATTTCAGATCCAACACTGGCAGTGATGGGTATATATTTTTCTACCCACAGGATAAATCAAACCTATAGGTGAAAAAATCATAACATAAGCCAACATTTTCACAATTAAAAATTTTAAAGTTATCTTTACATTATCTTTGAAAAATCTGTATCATGTAACTAATCAAGAAAGATATTTTCCTAAGATTGGCAACAAAACATCATCATTTCTAAATAAAACTTTACCAAAGTCTCTCCTCATTCCAAAATAGTAGTCTTAAACTTTTTCAGAGGCTGGGTGCAGTGACTCATGCCTGTAATCCCAGCACTTTGGGAGGCCGAGGTGGGTGAATGACTTGAGGTAAGGAGTTCAAGACCAGCCTGGCCAACATGGTGAAACCCCGTCTCTTCTAAAAATGCAAAAATTAGCCGGGGGTGGTGAAGCGTGCCTGTAATCTCAGCTTCTTGGGAGACTGAGGCAGGAGAATCTCTTGAACCCGGGAGGGGAAGGTTGCCGTGAGCAGAGGTTGTGCCACTGCACTCCAGCCTGGGCCACAGAACGAGACTCTGTCTCGGCTTGGGGGGTGGAAACTTTTTCAGGACTGAGGTACATGTGAAAATCTAATAAAAAACATGAATGGTCCCCCTAGAAACACACATACACAATTGCTTATTAGGTAGTTTAATGACCCAGGGTAAGGAAAACCTTTCTCAAAGGTTATTAACAGTATCTCATTATCTTGTCAAGAGTAATTAAGGAACAAGACTGCTCTCATTCAGAACACCACAATGGGTTTTCCCACCCCTTAATAAGTATTTACAAAGTAATATTAATACTGTCTTAAAATTAGTACTTCATAAAAGTGTTATCTGTAATTCATTCATTTATTACATTCTCAGTTGGAATCCTGACTCCAGTGATTCACTAAGTGATTATTATTGTTTTTGTTATTTAATGAAGCTACTGCATTTATAATAGAACAATTCAGAGGTCTATTATTAAAACATTAAATGATAAAAAGTTGTCATTTACTATTATTTCAATTATTATTGAATGCAATATTTTCTTGAAGCCTTTTCCTTTCTAAAAATAGACTTTTTTTTAGCATACTTTCTTTTTGAGATGGAGGAGTCTCTGTCACCTAGGCTAGAGTGTAGTCGCACAATCTCAGCTCACTGCAACCTCTGCTTCCCAGGTTCAAGCGATTCTCCCACCTCAGCCTCCTGAGTAGCTGGGATTACAGGTGCCCACCACCACACTCAACTAATTTTTTTCGTATTTTTAGTAGAGATGGGGTTTCACCATGTTGGCCAGGTTGGTGTCGAACTCCTGACCTCAGGTAATCCGCTTGCCTCGGTTTCCCAAAGTGCTGGGATTAGTGTAGCTTTAGTTTCACAGCAAAATGGGGCAGAAAGCAGAATAGCCGAATACCCCTTCCCCCCACAAAATCACAGCCTCCCTCACCATCAGTATCTCACACTAGAATGGTACATCTGTTATAAATGAGGAATCTATATTGACACATCATTATCCTCCAAAGTCCATAGTTTATAATTAAGATTCATTCTTGGTGGTGTACATCCTATGGATGGATTATGACAAATGTATACTGACGTGTCACCCATGTATAGCATATAGAGTAGTTTTGCTTCCTTAAAAGTCCTGTGCTCTGGTTCCCATGTTAAAAACAAAACAAAACAAAAAACACAAAAAACAAAACAAAAAAGCAAAATCCTGTGCTTGGAGGAAGACGCAGTCTCGTAGTTGTTGTGGATCGTGGATCCACATGCTCCTGCTCCTGACTCACTACTGTTCGCTCTCGCAGAGGAACAAGTCAGTTAGGAAGCTGCGCAGCAGCCATGGCTTTTAAGGATACTGGAAAAACACCTGTGGAGCTAGAGGTGGCAATTCACCGAATTCGAATCATTCTAACAAGCCGTAACGTAAAATCCCCGGAGGTGTGTGCTGATTTGACCAGAATAGCAAAGGAAAAGAACCTCAAAGTGAACGGACCAGTTCGAATGCCTACCAAGACTTTGAGAATCACTACAAGAAAAATTCCTTGTGGTGAAGGTTCTAAGACATGGGATCGTTTCCAGATGAGAATCCACAGCGACTCATTGACTTGCACAGTCCTTCTGAGATTGTTAAACAGATTACTTCCATCAGTATTGAGCCAGGAGTTAAGGTGGAATTCACCATTGCAGATGCTTAAGTCAGCTATTTTAATAAATTGGATTACCAGTTGTTAAAAAAAAAAATCCTGTGCTCTACCTATTCATCACCCCCTTTCAACTAACTCCTGGCAACTGATGAACTTGTCACTGTTTCCAAGTTTTGTCTTTTCCAGAATTTCGTATAATTGTAATCATATAATATGTAGCCTTTTCAGATTGGCTTCTTTCACTTAGCAATATGCATTTAAGGTAAGAGTATGTTTAGTTTTTAAGAAACTGCAAACTGTCTTCCAAGGTAGCTGTTTGCATTTCCATCAGCAATGAATGACAGCTCCTGTTGCTCCACATCCTCTCCAGCATTTACGTTTTGGATCCTCATCATTCTATTTCTTTTTTGTTTGTTTTTGCAAAGATGGGGTTTTGCTATGCTGCCCAGCCTCATACTGAACTCCTGGCCTCAAGTGTTTCTCCCACCTCAGCCTCCCCAAGTGTTGGGATTACTGGTGGGAGTCACAGCACTGGCCCGGATCTTCACCATTCTAATAGGTATGTTGTAGTAACTCATTATTTTAATTTGCAATTCTCTAATGACTGATATGAACCATCTTGACTGTTTTTTTTTTTTTTTTTTTTGAGACGGAGTATTGCTCTGTCACCTGAGCTGGAGTACAATTGCTTAATTTGGTTCACTGCAACTTCCGCCTCCCAGGTTCAAGTGGTTCTCCTGCCTCAGCCTCCTGAGTAGCTGGGATTATAGGTGCCCGCCATCACACCTGGCTAACTTTGTATTTTTAGTAGAGATGGGGTTTCAACATGTTGGCCTGGTTGGTCTAGAACTCCTGACCTCAGGTGATTCACCCGCCTTGGCCTCCCAAAGTGCTAGGATTACAGGCATGAGTCACCATGCCTGGCCAAAGCATTTCTTTGTATGCTTATTTGCCATCTGTATATCTTCTTTGGTGACGTGCCTGTTCCCATCTTTTGTTCATTTTTTAACTCGGTTATTTTCTTATTGTTGAGTTTTGTTATTTTAAGTTCCAGGATAAATGTGCAGGATATGCAGGTTTGTTACATAGGTAAACATGTGCCATGGTGGTTTGCTGCACCTGTCAACCCATTACCTAGGTATTAAACCCAGCAGGCATTACCTGTTGTTTCTGATGCTCTCCCGCCGCCCCCAACCCCCACTTCTTATTGTTGAATTGTAAATATTCTTCATATATTTTCTTTTTTTTCTTCATATATTTTAAATTTCCATTTCTTTTTTTTGAGACAGGGTCTACTTTGTCACCCTGGCTGGAGTGCAGTGGTGTGATCATGGCTCACTGCAGCCTCAAACTCTGGGACTCATACAATCTTCCCACCTTAGCCTCCCAAGTAGCTAGGACCACAGGTGTGTACCACCATGCTTGGCAAATGTATTTCTTGTAGAGAACAAGACCTTCCCATGTTGCCCAGGCTGGTCTTGAACTCCTGGGCTCAAGTGATCCTTCTGCTTTGGCCTCCCAAATTATTGGGAGCCATCATATCTGGCCGGATTTTCCTTTTTCAAAGCAGCAGAATCCTTTTGTCTCCCAAATAAATCTTGTATGGACCCTCAATATGTAAAAATGCAGATGCTCTAGTTGACTTTCCCTTCATTCCTGCCACTGCTCCCCTAAGACATCTCCCTTAAATGCTATGGAAATTAGGTTAATCCTGTTTATAAAAACTAAAAATGCTGAAGTTTGAATAATGGAGTGAAATTATCTTACCTGACTACCACAGATATTTTCATACTCTTCCACAAGATCAAAAACTGTACCCGAAGCATGCTTCAGAAAAGACTGCAGGAAATCAGAAAACATACTCATGGATGCTAGAACACATAAAAAATAAAAATAAATAAAAATAAAGGAAGAAAAGTTAAGTGACATACTTCTAAGTAATTCTGTTTGAAAATTTATTATTTTTTAAATTTATTTTTGAGATGGAGTTTCACTCTTGTTGCCCATAGTGGATTGCAATGATGTGGTCTCAGTTCACTGCAACCTCCACCTCCCAGGTTCAAGTGATCCTCCTGCCTCAGCCTCCCAAATAGCTGGGATTACAGGTGTGCGCCACCATGCTCGGCTAATTTTTGTATTTTTAGTAGAGACAAGGTTTGACCATATTGGCCAGGCTTGCCTCAAACTCAGGACATCAGGTGATCTGCCTGCCTCAGCCTCCCTAAGTGCTGGGAATACAGGCATGAGCCACCACACCCAGCCTGTTTGAAAATTTAAGTAGCGGGGGAAGGGGGAAGATGGCGCTATAGCAGCAACTCAGGATTGCAGCTCTCAGTGAAAGCACAGAGGGTGAGTGGACACTGCATTTCCAGAGGAATCTTTATTGCCCACAGACCAGGAAATTCCCAGGTGTAGGAGCCCCACGGGACACCAGCGCAGCTGTTTCGGCTGGCGCGGCCATTTCAGCTGGCGCAGCAGCGCAGTGGCACTCCGTACAAAATACACTGGTCTGGTTGCCTGTTAAACTGGCAATTTGAGATTTGGGAAGGCAGTTTAGCACATTCATCTGATTAAATGGGACTTAAACGGTAAGCCAGGCCAGGAGATTCCTGGGCAGCGACATTTGAGCCGGCACAGTGGGTCACTGCATGGGAAATCACACAGATCCCGGTGCCCTTTCAGCAGGCAACTGAAACACCTGGGAGAGAGTAAACCATTTAACTTAAAAAAAAAACAAAAGGGCTCTGGGGCAGGGAGCCAGGTGATCAGGCTCGGCAGGTCCCACCCCAACAAAAACAAACAAAACAGCAATTGGAAACGCTTGGGGTTGAGAGTTTCACGGCAAGCACAGCTGAACCCAGGATGGTGCAGCTCAGTGGGGGAGGGGCATCCACCATTACCAAGGCATTCTGCCCCTACAGAGGTACTCTCCCATTGCTGATGCAGCCTGCCATTGCCCAGGTAACCCGCCCTAACAGAGAGAGTCCGCCAATACAGAGGCGGGCCACCACCGCACGGCAGTTCTAACCACACCCATAAAAACAGGACTACAGGGAATTACACTTGGGAGCAGGGCGGAGCCCATGGCAACAGGGTGGAGCCCATGCCAGCAGGGCGGAGCCCATGGCAGCAGGGCGGAGCCTCGGCAGGCAGGTAGTGACTAGACTGCCTCCTTGCTGGGCAGGACAGTGCAATGGATACTTGTAAATAAAGCACTAACTCCCCGAGATAGAGCATCTGAGGGAAAAAAGGGGTTTTATGAGTTCTGCTGCAGCAGACTTAAATGTACCTGCTTAGCAGCCATGAATGAACAACGGAGCTCACAGCTCAGCACTTGAGCTCCTATAAAGTACAGACTGTCTCCTCAAGCAGCTCCCTGACCCCCATATATCCAAAGAGTCACCTCACAAAGGACTGATCAGACTGACATTTCGCGGGCATCATTCTGGGACAAAGATAGCAGAAGAAGAAACTGGTAGCATCCCTCACTGTTCTGCAGCTGCT
This sequence comes from Saguinus oedipus, assembly GCA_031835075.1. Taxonomy (NCBI): domain Eukaryota; kingdom Metazoa; phylum Chordata; class Mammalia; order Primates; family Cebidae; genus Saguinus; species Saguinus oedipus. The sequence goes on from CM063177.1 coordinate 54,766,962, forward strand.
ACAAGTGTACCCCAGGCAAGCAGGGCCTGGAGTGGACCTCAGCAGTCCTACAGCAGAGAGGCTAGACGGTGAGAAGGAAAGAAACAGAAATACTTCATCATCAACAATCTGGGTGTCCACTCAGAGACCCAATTGAAAAGTCAGCAACTACTCAGACAACAGGTGGATAAATCCACAAAGATGGGAAGAAACCAGCACAAAAAGGAGGAAAACACCCGAAACCGGAACACCTCGCCTCCTACAAGGGACCACAATCCTTCACCAGCAAGGGAACAAAGCTGGACGGAGAATGAGTATGATGAAATGACAGAATCAGACTCCAGAAGGTGGGTAATGAGAAACTTCTGTGAGCTAAAAGAACATATTCTAACTCAATGCAAAGAAACTAAGAACCTTGAAAAAAGATTTGAGGAAATGATAAGAATGGACAACTTAGAGAGGAATGTGAGTGAATTTATATGGAGCTAAAAAACATAACATGAGAGCTTCGTGAAGCATGCACAAGTCTCAACAGCCAAATTGACCAAGCAGAAGAAAGGATATCAGAGGTTGAAGATCAACTCAATGAAATAAAACGAGAAGGCAAGATTAGAGAAAAAAGCACAAGAAAGAATGAACAAAGTCTTCAAGAAATGTGGGACTATGTGAAGAGATCTAATCTACGTTTGATAGGTGTACCTGAATGTGATGAAGAGAATGAAGCCAAGCTGGAAAATACTCCTCAGGATATTATCCAGGAAAATTTCCCCAACCTAGCAAGGTAGGCCAATATTCAAGTCCAGGAAGTACAGAGAACACCACAAAGATATTCTGCAAGAAGAGCAACCCCAAGGCACATAATCACTAGATTCACCAGGGTTTAAATGAAGGAGAAAATGCTAAGGGCAGCCAGACAGAAAGGTCAGGTCAACCACAAAGGGAAGCCCATCAGACTCACAGCAGATCTCTCAGCAGAAACCCTAAAAGCCAGAAGAGAGTGGGGGCCAATATTCAACATCCTTACAGAAAAGAACTTTCAACCCAGAATTTCATATCCAGCCAAACTGAGCTTCATAAGTGAAGGAAAAATAAAATCCTTTGTGAACAAACAAGTACTCAGAGATTTTGTTACCACCAGGCCTGCTTTATAAGTGCTCCTGAAAGAGGCACTACACATAGAAAGGAACAACCAGTACCAGCCATTCTAAAAACATACCAAATGCTAAAGAGCATCAACAAAATGAAGAATCTGCATCAACTAACAGGCAAAACAGCCAGCTAGCATCAAAATGGCAGTATCAAATTCATACATAACAATATTAACCCTAAATGTAAATGGGCTGAATGCACCAATCAAAAGACACAGACTGGCAAATTGGATAAAAAGCCAAAACCCATTGGTGTGCTGTATCCAGGAAACCCATCTCACAAGCAAGGACACACAAAGGCTCAAAATAAAGGGATGGAGGAAGATTTACCAAGCAAATGGAGAGCAAAAAAAAGTAGGAGTTGCAATTCTCATCTCTGATAAAATAGACTTTAAAGCAACAAACATCAAAAGAGACAAAGAAGGACATTATATAACGTTAAAAGGATCGATACAACAAGAAGAGCTAACGATCCTAAATATATATGGACCCAATACAAGAGCACCCAGATATATAAGGCAAGTTCTTAAAGACTTACAAAGAGACTTAGACTCCCACACAATAATAGTGGAAGACTTTAACACTCCACTGTCAATATGAGACAGATCAACCAGACAGAAAATTAACAAGGATATCCAGGACTTGAACTCAGACCTGGAACAAGCAAATCTGATAGACATTTACAGAACTCTCCACCACAAATCCACAGAGTATACATTCTTCTCAGCACCACATCACACCTACTCTAAAACTGACCACATAATTAGAAGTAAATCATTTCTCAGCAAATGCAAAACAACGGAAATCATAACAAAGTCTCTCAGACCATAGTGCAATCAAGTTAGAACTCAGAATTCAGAAACTCAGAACCACACAGCTTCACAAAAACTGAAAAACTGGCTCTTGAATGTTGACTGGATAAACAATGAAATGAAGGCAGAAATAAAAAAGTTCTTCAAAACCAATGAGAACGAAGACACAACATACCAGAATCTCTGGGACACATTTAAAGCAGTCTCTAGAGGAAAATATATAGCAATAAGTGCCCACATGAGAAGAGTGGAGAGATCCAAAATTGACACCCTATCGTCAAAATTGAAAGAGCTAGAGGAGCAAGATCAAAAAAACTCAAAACCTAGCAGAAGATAAGAAATAACTAAGATCAGAGCAGAACTGAAGGAGAGAGAGACACAAAAAAAACCCTTCAAATAATCAATAAATCCAAGAACTGGTTTTTTGAAAAGATCAACAAAACAGATAGACCACTAGCCAGATTGATAAAAAAGAAAAGAGAGAATAACCAAATAGACGCAATAAAAAACGATAAAGGGGAAATTACCATAGATTCCACAGAAATTCAAACCATCATCAGAGAATATTACAAACAACTCTATGCACCTAAACTAGTAAACTTGGAAGAAATGGATAAATTCCTGAACACTTGTGTCCTCCCAAGCCTAAACCAGGAGGAAGCCGAAACTATGAATAGACCAATAACAAGGTCTGAAGTTGAGGCAGCAATTAAGAGCCTACCACACAAAAAAAGCCCAGGTCCAGATGGGGTCACAGCCGAATTCTACCAGACACACAAAGAGGAACTGTTACCATTCCTTCTGAAACTATTCCAAATAATTCAAAAAGAAGGAATCCTTCCCAATTCATTTTATGAGACCAACATCATTCTGATACCAAAACCTGGTAGAGACTTAACAAGAAAAGAAAACTTCAGGCCAATATCCATGATGAACATAGATGCAAAAATTTTCAATAAAATACTGGCAAGCCGACATCAACAGCACATCAAAAAGCTTATCCATCATGATCAAGTAGGATTCATCCCGGGGATGCAAGGCTGGTTCAACATACGCAAGTCTATAAACGTAATTCACCACTTAAACAGAACCAAAAACAAAAACCACGATTATCTCAATTGATGCAGAGAAGGCATTTGACAAAATTCAACAGCCCTTTATGCTAAAAACCCTCAATAAACTCGGTATTGATGGAACATATCTCAAAGTAATAAAAGCTATTTATGACAAACCAACAGCCAATATCATACTGAATGGGCAAAAACTGGAAGCATTCCCTTTGAAATCTGGCACTAGACAAGAATGCCCTCTCTCACCACTCCTATTCAATATAGTACTGGAAGTCCTAGCCAGAGCAATCAGGCAAGAAAAAGAAATAAAGGGTATTCAAATAGGAAAGGTGGAAGCCAAATTGTCTCTATTTGCAGATGACATGATAGTATATCTAGAAGACCCCATCGTCTCAGCCCAGAAACTCCTGAAACTGATAAACAACTTCAGCAAAGTCTCAGGATATAAAATCAATGTGCAAAAATCACAAGCATTCCTATCCACCAATAACAGACTGAAAGAGAGCCAAATCAAGAATAAACTGCCATTCACAATTGCTATAAAGAGAATAAAATACCTAGGAATACAACTAACAGGGAACGTAAAGGACCTCTTCACAGAGAACTACAAACCATTGCTCAACGAAATACGAGAGGACACAAACAGATGGAGAAACATTCCATGTTCATGGTTAGGAAGAATCAATATCGTGAAAATGGCCATACTGCCCAAAGTTATTTACAGACTCAAGGCTATCCTCATCAAGCTACCAATGACCTTCTTCACAGAACTGGAAAAAACCACCTTAAACTTCATATGGAACCAAAAGAGAGCCTGCATAGCCAAGTCAATTCTAAGCAAAAAGAACACAGCAGGAGGCATCACACTAACGGACTTCAAACTATACTACAAGGCTACAGTAATCAAAACAGCATGGTACTGGTACCAAAACAGAGATATAGACCAATGGAACAAAACAGAGGCATTGGAGGCAACACAACATACCTACTATCATACAATCTTTGATAAACCTGACAAAAACAAGCAATAGGGAAAGGATTCCCTGTTTAATAAATAGTGTTGGGAAAACTGGCTAGCCACGTGCAGAAAGCAGAAACTGGACCCCTTCCTGATACCTTACACTAAAATTAACTCCAGATGGATTAAAGATTTAAACATCAGACCTGGCACCATAAAAATCCTCGAAGAAAATCGAGGCAAAACCATTCAGGACATAGGAGTAGGCAAGGACTTCATGACCAAAACACCAAAAGCATTGGCAACAAAAGCCAAAATAGACAAATGGGACCGACTCTAACTCCACAGCTTCTGCATGGCAAAAGAAACAGTCATTAGGGTGAATCGGCAACCAACAGAATGGGAAAAAATTTTTGCAGTTTACCCATATGACAAAGGGCTGATATCCAGAATTTACAAAGAACTCAAACAGATTTACAAGAAAAAAACAAACAAGCCCATTCAAAAATGGGCAAAGGATATGAACAGACACTTTACAAAAGAAGACATACAGAAGGCCAACAAACATATGAAAAAATGCTCATCATCACTGGTCATTAGAGAAACGCAAATCAAAACTACCTTGAGATACCATCTCACGCCAGTTAGAATGGCGATCATTAAAAAATCTGGAGACAACAGATGCTGGAGAGGATGTGGAGAAATAGGAACACTTTTACACTGCTGGTGGGAGTGTAAATTAGTTCAACCATTGTGGAAGACAGTGTGGCGATTCCTCAAGGACCTAGAAATAGAAATTCCATTTGACCCAGCAATCCCATTACTGGGTATATAGCCAAAGGACTATAAATCGTTCTACTACTAGGACACATGCAAACGAATGTTCATTGCAGCACTGTTTATAATAGCAAAGACCTGGAACCAACCCAAATGCCCATCGATGATAAACTGGACTGGGAAAATGTGGCACATATACACCATGGAATATTATGCAGCAATCAAAAACGATGAGTTCATGTCCTTTGTAGGGACATGGATGAATCTGGAGAACATCATTCTCAGCAAACTGACACAAGAACAGAAAATGAAATACCACATGTTCTCACTCATAGGCGAATGATGAACAATGAGAACACATGGACACAGGAAGGGGAGCACTACACACTGGGGTCTATTGGGGGAATAGGGGAGGGAGAGTGGGGGTGGGGAGCTGGGGAGGGATAGCAGGGGGAGAAATGCCAGATGTGGGTGAAGGGGAGGAAGACAGCAAATCACACTGCCATGTGTGTACCTATGCAACTATCTTGCATGTCCTGCACATGTACCCCAAAACTTAAAATGCAATAAAAAGGAAAAAATAAAATAAAATAGGGGTCCCCAACCCCTGAACCATTTAAAAAAAAGAAAGAAAGAAAATTTAAGTAGCTACAAGTCTCTTATAAAGTCACTGCTATTTAAAAAAATTTAATTGGCAAACTACATGTAATATAAAATGTATCTTAATCATTTTTCTTTTTTTTTTTAAGGGGGGGGGTCTTGCTCTGCCACCTAGGCTGGAGTACAGTGGTGCAATCATCACTCACGATATCCTCAAAGTCCTAGGCTCAAGCAATACTCCCGCCTCAGCCTCCCCAGTAGCTGAGACTACAGGTGTATACTAGCCGCTATGCTCAGCTAATTTTTTATTAGTTTGTAGAGACAGAGTCTTGCTACCTCCTGTCTCAGCCTCCCAAAGTAGTAGGATTAAAGGTATGAGCCACCATGCCTGGCTTAATCACTTTTAAGTGTATAGATCAGTGTCACTAAGAACATTCACACTGTTGTGCTACCATCACCACTGTGTATCCACAGAACTCTTTTCATCTTGTAAAACTGAAACTCTGTACTTAACAAACATTATCTCCTTACTCACCCCAGCCCCTGACAACCATCAGTCTACTTTCTGTCTCTACACGTTTTGACTATTCAAAGTATCTCATGTAAGTGTAACCATAAAGTATTTGCCCTTTTGTGACTGGCTTATTTCACCTAGCAAAATATTCTCAAGGTTCATCCATGTTGTAGCATGTGTCAGAATGTCCTTCCTTTTTGGCTGAATATTCCATTGCATGCATAGATCACATTTTGTTTTCCCCATTCATCTATCAACAGACACTTGGCTTGCTTCCACCTTTTGCCTACTATGAATTACGTTATGAACATGCATATACAAACATCCCTTTGAGACTGCTTTCCATTATTTTGGATATATACCCAGAGGCAGATTTGCTGGATCATATGGTAATTCTATTTTTTATTTTTTTGAGGAACTGCCATATACTGTTTTTCACAGCAGCTGTATCATTTTACATTCCCACCAATAGTGCCAAGGATTTGAATTTCTCCCCATTGTTGTCAATATTGTTATTGTTCTGGTTTTTGTTGTTGTTGTTGTTTGTTTTTTAGTAGCCATCCTAATGGGTGTAAGGCAGTATCTAGTATCTTACTGTAGTTCTGATTTGAATTTTCCTAATGATTAGTAATGTTGAGTAGCTTTTCATGTGGTTACTGGTCATTTGTGTATCTTTTTTAGAAAAGCATTCTATTTCTTTGCTCATTTTTAAATTGGGTTGATTTTTTGTTGTTGAGTTGTAGGAGTTTTTATATAGTTTGGATATTAACCCCTAATCAGACATATGATTTGCAAATATTTTCTCTCATTCTGTGGGTTGCGTTTTCACTTTGCTGATTGTATCCTTTCATGCACAAAAGTTTAAAATTTTAATATAGTCCAATTTATCTATTTTTTCTTTTGATACCTAAAGGTCTTTTAAGATCTCAAAGATGTACTAGTTATTTTATAAAATATTACTTAAGAAATTGAGCGAGATTTAAAAATATCTGAATTATATTTTAAGCACACCATTATAAAGTAGTGAAGAAAGTTACAATACATACTAAATGGCATGTTCCACTCTAGGAAAATACAGGCACTTCACCTAAATAGGAAGTATTTTAAGTCACTGAATATGAGTACCAATTTGGCCAGGTACGATAGCTTACACCTGTAATCCCAGCACTTTGGGAGGCTGAGGCAGGTGGATCACTAAGTCAGATCAAGATCATCCTGACCTAAACGATGAAACCCCGTCTCTAATAAAAATACAAAAAATTAGCTGGGTGTGGTGCCACAAGCCTGTAATCCTAGCTACTCAGGAGGCTCAGGCAGGAGAATCACTTGAACCTGGGAGGCAGAGGGTTCAGTGAGCTGAGACAGCACCACGGCATTCCAGCCTGGGTGACAGAGCGAGACTGCATCTCAAAAAAAAAAAAAAAAAGAGTACCTATTTTTGACAGATACTACAAGAAAGTAGTTACCAAAATGTTAAGAGCAGGGCTCTGGAACTAAACTTCTTAGTTTCAAATCCTGGTACTACCACTTCCTAGCCAGGTGATTTGAAGTAAGTTACTTAGTCACTTTGAGCAGCACTTTTCTTTTCTCAAATATGGGAATAATTACTGTAACTATTTAATGGACTAGGATAAGCATTACATGAGTTACTGCTTAAAGAGTGGTCATAACATTCTCTGAAAAAGAAAACAGTATTAGGGTCCAGGACAAAACAAAACACATCAACAATGTTAGATTAAGAACTAAACCTAAAGAAAGAAATACTCTTTCAACAGAACAAATAAGAAAAAAATTCAAATATGAGACTTGTCTAATAATATAATGGGCTGCTGTTTACATTAAAAGATAAAATGGCAAGATGATGCTCTGAGAACTAAGGTGAGGTTTTCAACCTTCTAGTGATATTGTATCAAATACCATAGCCATAACCATAACTAATTAGCTTAATGAAAAATATATCATAGACAGAAGGCCATATGAAGACACACGAGGAAGATGGCCATATGTAAGCCAAGAGAAGAGACCTCTGAGAAAACCAACCGTGCCAACACCTTTACCTAAGACATCTACCCTCCAGAATTGTGAGAAAATAAATTTCTGTTGTTGCCTGTAATCCCAGCACTTCGAGAGGCTGTGGTGGTAGAATCACTTGTGTACAGGAGTTTGAGACCAGCCTGGGCAACATAGTGAGACCCTGTCTCTATAAAGAAATAAAAAATTAGGCTGGGCACTGTGACTTACGTCTGTAATTCCAGCACTTTGTGAGGCTGAGGCAGGCGGATCACTTGAGCTCAGGAGTTTAAGACCAGCCTGGTCAACATGGTGAAACCCTGCCTCTACAAGAAATACAAACATTAGCCAGGCATTGTGGTAGGCACCTGGAATCTCAGCTACTTGGGAGGCTGAGGTAGGAGATTCACCTGAACACGGCAGGCGGAGGTTGCAGTGAGCCAAGATTGTGCCACTGCACTCCAGCCTTGGCAACAGAGACTCTATCTTTAAAAAAAAAAAAAAGAAAAGAAAGTTAGCTGGTGGCCAGATGCAGTGGCTTACACCTGTAATCCCAGTACTTTGGGGGGCCAAGGCAGGTAGATCACCTGTGGTCAGGAGTTCGAGACCAGCCTGGCCAACATGATGAAACCCCGTCTTTACTAAAAATATAAAAGTTAGCTGGGCATGGTAGCATGTGCCTATAATCCCAGCTACTCAGGAGACTGAGGCAGGAGAATCACTTAAACTTGGGAGGCAAAGGCTGCAGTGAGCTGAGATGCCATCACTGTACTCCAGCCTGGACAACAGAGAAAGACTCTGCTCTCCCCCAAAAAAATTAGCTAGGAATGGTGGGTATGTACCTGCAGTCCCAATTACTGTAGGAGGCTGAGGCTGCAGAATTGCTTAAGCCTGGGAGTTTAAGGATGCAGTGAGCCATGATTGCACCACTGCACTTAGCCTGGGTGACAGAGTGAGATTCTTGTCTCAAAACAAATAAACAAACAAACAAAACTGTTGTTTAAGCCACTCCCTCAAGAATAAAAGAGAAAGCAAAGAAAGAGAAAAATATATTATAACTGATGTTCAGAAACAGGAGGAGACAGTTTCCTTGATATTAGTAAAGTGGAAAGCTACTTGTCACGAAGCTCAATGCCATTTTACCAGCTTCTCCAGGATCATCCTCACGTAACATAACAGCACTGATAGTTATATCTTCTGTTACACCGTGGGGCTCTGTGTTTGTGAAGACCCCGGAACGCTGTGATGAAAATGCAGCTGCCCAGTTACTGTCATCCAGATTAGTAACCTTAAAAATAAATAAATAAATAATAAAAATAAAAATATAGAAAAGTGATGGAGTTGTTGTCATTGAGTGGAAACTTTAAAAATAAATAAGGTTTCTAAAAATTGTATGTATGTGTTTTTCTTTCCTTCCTTCCTTCCTTCCTTCTTTCTTTCTTTCTCTCTCTCTTTCTTTCTTTCTTTTTTTTTTTTTTTACATGAGACAAGGTCTGGATCTGTTGCCCAGGCTGGAGTACAGTGGCATGATCATGGCTCATTGCAACCTTTGCCTCCCAGGCTCAAGCCATCCTCCCACTTCACCCTCCCAAGTAGTTGGGACTACAAGCGTGTGCCACCATGCCTGGCTAATTTTTGTATTTTTAGTAGAGATGGAGTTTCACCATGTTGGCCAGGCTGATCTCAAACTCCTGACTTCAAGTGATCTGCCCTCCTCAGCCTTCCAAAATGCTGGGATCACAGATGTGAGCCACCATGCCCAGCTGCTATAGTATATTTTTAATACTTAGGTGAAGTCATTCTTCATCACAGTTTACAGAACCTTTCTTTTGCTATTTTCAGTACTGTTCCATAGTAATTCCTAAAGTGTATCTCATCTATTTTTTCCAGTTTTCTCTTTTATCCCCTTTGATAAAATTTTATCTCTTCCTTATGATAATCTTCATCTACTACCCTCTGATTTCTCCGCTTGTATGCTTCAAAAGAGGGATCAGATTTTATAGCCATCAGCAACCAACCACAGCACGTATTTCTTCTGGTCAGCAAACTGACAGATTAAAACATCTTATTTGTATCTAAAGGTTGCTGGTATCACCATTTCCATCTGGGATATGAAATGCACATGGTTTTCAGATTTTTAAATGTCTAATTAATTATTTCAATCCATATAACCGAGTTATACTTTTATGATGATTTATGACTCAATATTCATTAAAAGGCTTTTAAGTATTCATTAAAAGACTTAGATCAAATAATGTACCTTTATTAAAAGGAAGAAGTTCTTTCTTCTCTCTCCCTTTTTTTTTCAATCATGGCTCACTGCAACCTTTGCCTCCTGGTTTCAAGCAATTCTCACACCTCAGCCTCCCAAGTAGCTGGAATTACAGGCATGAGCCACCACTCCCAGCTAATTGTTTTATTTTTAGTAGAGACAGGGTTTTATAATGCTAGCCAGGTTGGTCTCAAACTCCTGACCTCTGGAAGGCCAAGGCAGGAGAATCACTTCAGGTCAGGAGTTTAAAGAGTGCCAAAATTAGAGGTGTGAGCCACCACACTCGACCGAAAAGGAAAAGTTCTTAGCCCTATTTTTCTACACACCATGGAGAGATTTCCCAAGATCCCTGAAGATTGCGTAAGTCGAGGCGACTTCCCTCCTGTTCCAAGAATGCAGGAAATATCCGGCTGTCTTAGTAAGCTTCGGTATGCTGGGGTAACTACAAACAAAAGGTTGGTAGAAAAAAACTTAAGGTGCATGAGCATTCATTATCAAAACAAAGTAAGCAAACAAACAAGGAAAAATAAATTTTTCAGTTTTCCATTATGTAGACTCTAACCAGATAAATACTTTAAATATTAACGTTTTCACAATACAAGGATTTAAGTTATTTTTCTAAATTTGAGTTCTAGGTACTATTGAGCCTATGAGGAAAAATCTTACTGCAATTATAGATGCTTTCATTATAGCATAACTGAGCAGTTAAAAACACCAATGAGTCAATGGACTCTTCATGTTTTAATTTTATAAGGCTTACCGAGGCAGTGCATTGCAGTGGGCATAAACTTTGGAGTAAACAGATCATTGTCTGAATCCCAATTCCATTATTTACATACTTTACAAAGTCTTACTCTTTAAGTAAGGCTGGAGTACAGTGGCACAATCACAGCTCACTGCAACCTCTGCCTCCTAGGTTCAGGCAATTCTCCTGCCTCAGCCTCGTGAGTAGCTGGGATTACAAGCATGACACATTACGCCAGCTAATTTTTGTATTCTTAGTAGAGATGGAGTTTCACCATGTTGGCCAAGCTGATCTCGAACTCCTAGCCTCAAGTGATCTGCCCACCTCAGCCTCCCAAAGTGTTGAGATTACAGGCGTGAGCCACTGCATCCAGCCTATTTATATACTTATTGCCTATATTATAACTTCTCTAAGTCTTGCCTTCAGTTTTGGTAAAATAGAACTAACAATACCTATGTCATAGTTACTGTGTGTTTATGTAAAATACAGTACTTTGTACATGGCAAGAGTTCAACAAATAACTGCAATCATTATTATTTGTGCTTAATTATTGATATAGTAACCAAATACCATACTTATTGTTCTACAATAAATGTTAGCTGCTATTATAATTATCATTATTATTAAATGCTTTAAAAGCAAAAATGTCTTACAAGGCTGTCGAAATGAGCTAGGAGTTCGAGGAATAACCTGGTTTCTTGGTGTAGTATTACCAAAATTTTCATCTTGAGATGCCTGAACTGTACAATGAGTTAAGAAAAGTTTTCCACGTAGAAAAGAGATCATTACAGTGTGAATACATTTATCAAGAATAAGGTATTTTATGGCTACTATTTTTCTATGCAAAGGGTAAATAATTCCTTCTGCCATTTAAATTCTCAGATGTCAGTCTTAGATAACTACTGAACTAAATGTTTTTAGTCAGTTTTCAAATAATAAAAAAATCTAATCTCAGCAGAAGCTAACCACAATATGATAGTCAGCAGTAAAATGAAATATCTTTATTCTTAGGGAAACATAATCTCATTAAATTTTAGCATTATATTTACCAAATGACAGTTCCACAGAGTGAAAAAAAAATTCTACAGGATTTTATTATAGCTAACATTTAATACTCTCATAAAAGAAAATTCTACAACACCGATTCCAAACATGTTACAATTTTTATAATGATGCTTAAATCGCAAAGGATACTTAAAACTCTTTTTTGAGCACTCTGTTTCCGTGCAGTCCGTGTCACCTCTGCCTCCCGGATAACAGGGGATGATATATCTCCAAAGCCACTCCTAAAGTAGTATAATCAAACTTACATAAGTGAAATGAGAATGTAGTATTTGTAAAAGAATTTTATCATCACAGCTGGAGTAAAGGGCTCTGAGTAAGTTATGGTATAGGTCATTCCAGTAGCCAAGTCTTGGATCTTTTGCTGGGAATGCACTCCTGGCTCCAAATCCTGCTTATTCTTCAAAGCCTTACTCAAATCTTACCTGCACAAAGACTTCTCTGACTTTCTAGTACTCACTATGTTATTTTCTCCTTAGGAATTATTTCAACACTTGGAATCTGTAACACTGTTTTAGATAACTGCTTCATAAAAGTCAATCTCATTTCCCTTGTTGGATTGAGGAGTTATCTAATTACAGGAATTCTCTCTTAAAAGATTTTCTGCAGTCTCCAAAATGCTTTAAAACACAGGTACTACTGAAAAACAAACAACAACACAAAACAGAGCTTGTGAGATAAGAGGGTAAATAAAAGAATTCTGGTAAATGGAGCAGAATGATCCTTCAAATTATTTCAACCCAGGACGTCTCCTGTCCCATCACATCACTCCCTGTCATTTTCACTCAAAGGTCTAGAAATGAAATTGTGTGGACGAAAAGGCCTATGTTTAAGACAAGAATCTCATATGCTTTTCCTCCACTTTAAACCTTCAGATATTCCTTCAGCAGGAAAGTATGGGAAACAATAACCAAAAACAAAATTTAAAACGTTTAATTAAAAAACAAAAAAATCTTCAGATATCTCTCTCTGGTCTACAGAAGTACAAATTTCCTAAAATGCTATTTACAATGTGACCCCAGTTTAGGGGTTCAGTCTTATATTCAGCCACAAATATCGCTTTAAACATATTCTGCATGTGACTGCCGACAAAGCACGTACTTTTTTCTATATCCTAACACCTTCGAATATGTTTCTTTTACAAAGACCTACAGTTGCCCCCTTGAGCACCTGGTCAACAACTACATACTCCTCCAAGAGCCCCAGGTAGCCTGGAGACACACAGATGCAGGTTGGGAATTTGGTCCTTGTATTTACTAGCCTCCTAACTTTCAGCAAGTTCCTTAACCTCTTTTAGTCTCAGTGGTATCTATGAAAAAAGGATAATAGCACATATTTTCATAGGATTTTTCTTGTTCTGAAGATTAAACAAGCTAATAATATATATTCAAAGCCTTTAGAACAATGCAGTCACATAGTAGGTACTCAAGGTTTGGAGTACCAATAATGTACTATTATTACTCAAAGACCAACTAGAAAGTTACCTTCTTTGAGAGGTCTTCCTGATAGTTATATAGTGACAGGGAGACTTAATTGTTCCAAAACACTTATCACTTTATATGCTTGGCTGTCTCCACTACACAACTAATTCCCCGAGGTGAAGGATCTTGAATAACTGATCTTTTTTGCAGCCTGCTGGCATAGTACCCAGATTATAGAAGGAACCCAGTATTTGATGCTGGCACTTGTAATCAGGAAGTCTGGGCTGAGATCCCAGTATCTTTATTGACTGGCTTTGTGATCTCAGGCTGGTCACTCAGCATGTCGAACGCCGGGCTACCTACCCCGCCCACCTCAGGAGAGAATAGTGTTGCCGCCCCAAAGCGCCGAATAGATCGCAGAACACAGTGAGAATGTAGGGAACCATCATGATCCGTATCCCACCCCGACGCAAGCCAAGCGACCTTTTCCGCATTTGTAGCCAAATTTCCTGGCCTGGGGAAGGAGTCTTAGGGGAAGCACCCGGGACCTCCTCCTTGGCTTTTTCTGGGAGTCTAGTTTCACCTATTTCGTTTCGCCAGCAGGCGAGAGGGACAAGACTTCGGGCTCAGCTCCCACGATCAGAACTGACCTGTCCATGGCTAAAGCCTTTTCCATACAGAACCAAGGTTGGCTCCAGTTTAGTTACCGCGTTTTAGCCTTCCCGCTCTCCGGAAGCAAGCCTTTCGACCTGGAAGCACTCTCCCTAAAACAGCCGCACAGAAAAAGCGTAGGGGAGAAGAAACAACGTTCCCATCTAGCGCATGCGCGACTTGAGCCTACAGGTACTAGCCCTGAGGGCGCAGGCGCCAAGTTTGCCAACTTGCTTGGCTGGACCAGAAAGGACCCGGGGCGGGACCTAGTTGCGTTTAGCCCGGAAGCGTTGCGGCCGCTTTGCCTGACCAACGTCTGTGGGCGTGGAACAGGCGTTAGGTTCTCCTACTGGGAAAAATGAAGTATGTTGATAGTCTGGAAAAATGTGAAGTCATTTCCTGGTATACTCTCTCAGAAAGCGCATGTTGTTGGAATTCAGATATGTGGGCTCTGCCTCGAGAAATTTCTGTTTCTCTCTCTACACTCAGTTCTTTGTGCTGTAGCTCCCTGCAGTTTTTGAAATTATTTTCCATAACTGCTATTTGTTCTTTACTTGGTATTTTTTCCTATAAAGGAAAAAAAGTTCACCTGTATTAAAAAGAAAGGCAAGCGTAAAATATGATGGTATTGCCCTCTATTCAAAGTGCCGTCTAGGCAAATAGTGGTTATATTTTGGTATCGAAGGAGTCAGTCACATTTTTGTTTTGTTTTTTTTCCTATTTGAAAGTAGTGACTGGTTATTAACTGACAAGATTACAAAAATAATATTAGACACCTCAGTTTATCCATTTAATAAGCCTGTTGATATGGTCTTTTCTGTTGCTGGCATTTATACCTGTCGTTAATACAAAATAGGTAGTCAGTCCTTCATTCTACCTCGTGGAGAAGATAATTTGAAGGATCATGGGAAGTTGAAGAATTTTTCAACAACATAGAGCTCACGAATCAGATTCTCCAGTCAGATGATTCCATATTTATCAAGAGATCTAGCAATCAAAGAGTCATCTCTGTTAAAGTAATTGGTTTATTGGTTTTACTATAACCAATAAGTATATCAGTTTATTTATTGATTTCAGGTTCAGGTGCCCCATGCAATATGTGGTTCTGCAATCCTCAGCATTGTTAACCGAAGCCTTGTTGAGTTTAACAAAGGTGCCATTGACAATCTGCGGAAAGTGAAGAAGTTGCCACAGACTTTTGGGCTTACACTATTGATACATTTGATCCTTATTGCAAATGACAATTTGGGTTTCACAGATATGTAGAAATTGCCAGCTTTTCTTGCCATATATTCCTGGTGACAGTGCCGAGCTTTTTTTTCTTTTCTTTTTGAGTTTAAATCTCGTTCTAGTCCAGGCTGGAGGGCCGTGGCGTGATCTCGGCTCACTGCAAACTCTGCAAGCAAGGAAAAAGCTACATCTATGAAAAAGCTAAGCACTGTCAGGTGCGGTGGCTACCCCTGTAATCCCAGCACTTTGGGAGGTCCAGGTGGGAGGATGGCTTGGGCCCAAGAGTTTGAGACCAGCCTGGGCAACAACATGAGACCCTGTTTCTGCAATATATATATATATTTTTTTTGAGGCAGGGTCTCGCTTTATCACCCAGGATGGAGTGCAGTGGTGTGAGATTGGCTCATTGCAACCTCTGCCTCCCAGGTTCAAGCAATTCTCCTGCTTCAGCCTCTTAAATAACTGGGATTACTGGCATGCACTACCATGGGGGGGCATTTTTTGCATTTTTAGTAGAGATGGGGTTTCTCCATATTGATCAGGCTGGTCTCGAACTCCCGACATCATGTGATCCACCTGCCTTGGCCTCCCAAAGTGCTGGAATTACAGGCGTGAACCACTGCACCATCACAAATATTTTTTTTAAAAGCAGGGGAGTGGGCATGAGAAAGAGAGATATCAAATATACACTGTACATAGCAGGTCATCGAAATGTTACTTTTCTCCTTCAATAACCTTTTTGAAGAATTATGCCTTGGTGTGGTCTCATTCTCCCAACCTCCTAATTTTCCTGTACAAAAGTACACTTGTTCTTATAGAAGGCAAAATGTGGTGCTAATGATTTTTTTTTTTTTTTTTTGAGACGGAGTTTCGCTCTTGTTACCCAGGCTGGAGTGCAATGGCGCGATCTCCGGCTCACTGCAATCTCCACCTCCTGGGTTCAGGCAATTCTCCTGCCTCAGCCTCCTGAGCAGCTGGGATTACAGGCACGCGCCACCATGCCCAGCTAATTTTTTGTATTTTTAGTAGAGACGGGGTTTCACCATGTTGACCAGGATGGTCTCGATCTCTTGACCTCGTGATCCACCCGCCTCGGCCTCCTGCTAATGATTTTTGTTAGTGTTGGGGCAAGTTAATTCAAAGTGTTATCTGTGGTTCAGGTTCTTGCTCCATGTCCCTCAGCAATTGAATTCCAATGAGTTTTATTCATGTAATATAATTGAAGTGTACTTGAGGTGGTTGACCATGAAGCACACAATAAGAAAGAAGAGCAGTTTGGGGCAAAAAAAATTAGCCCTGTGTTCAGTATATGTGCAAAGACAGAAAACTTTCTGGAAAGTGCACTGCGTTTCACTTTGACACATTTAATTAGTAGGGATGAACACCATACGGCCCCCACCAAAATTTCAAAACATACTCATTTCATTACCTTAAAGGATTTGGAATAAATTTCTTATATGGTATATATTGTATACATGGTAGCTTTAGATTTAGTATTCATGGTTGCAGTGACAGAAATTGACTGTGATTAACTTAAAAAGGAAATTACTGGAAATACATCAGGAGCTCTTGGAATTGTTAAGAAACTGGAGAAAAGGTCTGGGAAAGCACAGCTCCTCAGGAGCTGAAGACCAGGAAGCATCTATCCCAAAGACACTCAAATTCCAACTGTTTGCTCTGGAGCATCCTTCACTCCCTTATTCCCAACAGCTGGCGTGTCAAATATCATTATTTGCAACTCCACCACCCTGCCCCACCCCAATTTTTTTTTTTTTTAACAGCCTATTTGGATCGCTCAGGCTGGAGTTCAGTGGCACAATCTTGGCTCACTATAGCCTCAGTTTCCTGGACTCAAGCAATCCTCCCACCTCAGCCTCCTGAGTACCTGGGACTACAGACATGCGCTGTCACACCTAGCTAATTTTTTAAATTTATGTTTTTGTAGAAATGGAGTCTCTCTATGTTGTTCAGCCTCCTGAGTAGCTGGGGTTACAGGCATGCGCCATCACACCCAGCTAATTTTTGTATTTTTGGAAGAGATAGGGTTTCACCATGTTGGCCAGGATGGTCTCGATCTCCTGACCTTGTGGTCCGCCCACCTCAGCCTCCCAAAGTACTGGGATTACAGGCAAGAGCCACCTCGCCCGGCCAGAATATATATATATTCTAACTTCAAATCTATTATTAGGTAAAACTGTTACATCTTGCAAATTGATGTTAGTGCGTGGTTGGCAATGTTTTAGTCTTTTTTTTCCCTCCCTTGATGTTGACCAGCTCTTTTAATTTACTTAAAAAAAAGTGATAATATGTACATAAAATTTACCATTTTAACCATTAATAAGTTTGTAATTCATTGACATTAAATACATTCACATTGTTGTGCAGGGCAATGTTTTTTTCTTTTTTGAAAAAACAAACTTGAAGTCCATGTGCCTGAACAGTCCCTCCCTCCCTCCCTCTGTTCTTCTCTCCCTCTATTTCTTTCTCTTTTCCTTTCTTCCTTTTTTTTTGTCTTTCACAGGATCTCCCTGTGTTGCTCAGGCTGGAGTGCAATGTTGCAAACATGGCTCACTGCAGTCTTGACTCCTCCTGAGCTCAAGTGATCCTCCCACCCTTAACCTCCCAAGTAGCTGGGACTATAGGTGCACACCACTATGCCCAGCTAAGTTTTGTATTTTTTGTAGTTACTGGTTTTCACTGTGTTGCCCAGGCTGGTCTTGAACTCCTGAGTTGGTCTCAAATTCCTGAGCTAAAGCAAGCCACCTGCCTCAGCCTCCCTTAGTGCTGGGATTACAGACATGAATGAACCACCATGCCCAGGCAAATGTTTTCTTCTTTTCTTTCTTTTTTTTTGAGACAGAGTTTCACTCTTGTTGCCCAGGCTGAAGTGCAGTGATGCCATCTTGGCTCACTGCAACCTCTTCCTCCCAGGTTCAAGCAATTCTCCTGCCTCAGCCTCCTGAGTAGCTGGGATTACAGGCATGCATCACTGCACCTAGCTAATTTTTTTTTTTTTTTTTTTTTTGAGACAGAGTCTTGCTCTGTCGCCAGGCACCAGGCTGGAGTGCAGTGGCTCGATCTCGGCTCACTGCAACCTCCGCCTCCCGGATTCAAGCAATTCTTTTGCCTCAGCCTCCCGAGTAGCTGGGACTACAGACACGCACCACCACGCCCAGCTAATTTTTATATTTTAGTAGAGACAGGGTTTCACTATGTTGGCCAGCATGGTCTCGATCTCTTGACCTTGTGATCTGCCCACCTCGGCCTCCCAAAGTGCTGGGATTACAGCCATGAGCCACCGTGCCCAGCCTTTATTTATTTATTTATTTTTATAGAGACCAGGTTTCACCATGTTGGTCAGGCTGGTCTGGAACTCTTGACCTCAGGTGATCCACCCGCTTTGACCTCCCACAGTGCTGGGATTACAGGTGTGAGTCACCACACCCAGCCATATATATATCTTTAACATGATTTATTTAGTTTGGCTTCCTCTTAAGAAACATCGGATTTTTTTTGTATGTAAGTGGCAGTGATATTGAAAGCAGTTAAATATTGGTGATGTGAGGCAAAACAGTGCTTTTAATGTATTTAAAGAGAAAACTACAAAATATATATACATTTGGTTCAGATAGACTAGGTAGCACAAAAGATAGCAAAAACTGTTAAATTTCAAAAAGTTCATGAGTCAGGGGAGGAAAAAAAACATTTGAGCATGGAATGTAAGTTGTGTATGCCCTCAAAAACTCCCGTGTGCTATTTGAACTTCATGTATAGGAGAAAAGCTAATGGAAGGGCTCATCGAGACAGATAGGATTCTAGGAAACGATGTGGTTGTGGTGATTATAGCGGGAAGCCATTGATTAAGTACATTATGTCTTTTCAGACATGACTTTTTTTGGGGTGGGAAAGTGTCTGCTTTGAAGAAAAATGCTTTACTTTAAGGTCAGATGGGGTCAGAGTTTAAATGTGGAGCCTGGTGGCACTTGTTAAATTGCGCGTCTTCCCAGTTAAGCAGTGTGATGTAGTGGGTAAGATCATTGTCAGTTAACTTTTGGTGAGTTATCTCACCTCTTTATACTTCAGTTTTCCCTTCTGTAAAATTGAGAAAATAAGAGTATTATCCTGAAAATTTTGTCCTGGAAACTAAATAATGTTTATGTAGCAGTTGAGCTGTTGTACAGAACACAAAGACTCCTTAGATTGAATTCTGGGTCTCCTACCTACTCTATGGAACCTTGGACAAATTATTTTTCTATGGTTTTGTAATTTTATGACAGAAATAATAGTACCTACCTCATAGATTTATTGTGAGGATTAGTTAACATAAGTAAATTGCTAAGGACAGTGTTGGCATACAATCATAACTCAATAAACATTAATTAATATTATAATGCATAACATACAATAAATATTCAATTAAATATCTGCTATTTTATTTAACTCCAAGAAGGCAGGGACTGTATCTATTTTATTCATGTTCACCTACTGACACTTAGTAAGTGCTCAATAAATTTTTCTTGAATGAGGAGGTCATTTTCAATCAACACAATTGCATACAATTCTTCAAAAAATACTTTAGCAAGAGTATCTACAGATATATAAAATCAGATTAATTTTTCATTTTTATTATATTACATATAGATATTTTACAGTACTCTCTACCACTTCAAATGATGTCTGTATCATCTTAATCTTGTGGTGTTTAAAAATAGGAAGAAGCGGCCGGGCCTGGTGACTCCACATCTGTAATCTTAGCACTTTGAGAGTCCAAGGCAGGCAGATCACCTGAGGTCAGGAGTTCCAGACAAGCCTGACCAACATGGAGAAGCCCCGTCTATACTAAAAATACAGAATTAGCTGGGTGTGGTGGCGCATGCCTATAATCCCAGCTACTTGGGAGGCTGAGGGAAGAGAATCACTTGAACCTGGGAGGCAGAGGTTAGGATGAGGCAAGATCGTGCCATTGCACTCCAGCCTGGGCAACAATAGCAAAACTCCATCTCAAAACAAAAAAACAAAACAGGAAGAATCCTTGAACAATTTGTGTTTTATAGCTTCTTTTCTTAATTCTTTCAAACTATGTTCAATTTGAAGAGGAAAATAGAATGGTGAAGTATAAAACTTTCTAATTTCAAATTACTTATATTACTGAATTGTGATTTAAATGCTGACATCTGGGAGATTTTTAACATAAAATCATAAATTACTGCTTCTTAGAATTCTAATGGTAAGAGTTAATTCAATATAAGTTTTCATTGTGGCTTATGCTTCTAATGTCTTAAGCATACAATAGCTACTGACATTTTTGAGGTAGTGGTAAATTTGCTGACAAAAAGTTTTGCCAGACAAATAAATCAATTGCAATTACTCTTCTTCACAGACATCTCAAGCCTCATCAGTAATGGAAATGGTCTTGGGGTAACTAAAATCATTATCCTCTGTTGATATAGAACATTATTCAGCTAAACCACAAAACTATTATTGCAACTTATGCATTTTGCTTTCCTGTTTTCATGTACTTCTCTGCTTGGCATAGAAATCCTGCAAATCCAAATACATCCACGTTTCTGAAGAGTGATTTATTAGGGCCCTTGGGAGAGCACTGTTTTGCTGTTTTCTCTAAACAGAAAAATTTATACTATTTTTATATTTTATTATGCAAATAATGCAGCTGGCATGAACCTTAACCCAAAAATTTGAGCAGGCAGGAAAAGTCACACAAAAAATTTTTTTCTTTTGAGTTGTACTTCTGACTGAGCCCTCATTCTGCCTGATTTGATGGTTTGAAGGCAGGAAATTCAACCTCACACATCACAAGGGCTGTCTCCTTTTCTCTGGGGTTTGCACAAACACTGCGGGGAAGGACGAGTGGCTTCTGTGCTGCTAAGACACAGGAAAAGGCTTTTAGCTTTCATTAGATTCTGTCTACCTAATACAGGTCATTGTCCAGGTCTAAGTGTTTGTCTGAAGATGGAAGGCATGTGCTGTTCACATCCTGAATGAAGTAGAAAAGGGTGATGTTAAGGGGGAATTGGCCTGAAAATACAGAGAAAACAAACAGACATCATTATCCAAATAAATAACTTTTTGAAAACAGTGTAACAAATAATTAAAAATTTGGATGGATAATCAGTTACCACATATGTATAGATATCTTTGTAAGCTAATATCTTCTAACTAGAGGATCTACGATAATGTATCTTTAAGAATATGGATCATGCATCTATGATGCTATGAATCCACTCTTTAAAAACAACATCTTTCATTCAAGGTGTATTTTCTTTTTTTTTTTTGAGATGGGGTCTTACTCTGTTGCCCAGGCTGGAGTACAGTGGCGCAGTCATGGCTCACTGCAGCCTTGATCTCCTGGGCTCAGCCTCCCAGGTGGCTAGAACCACAGGCATGTGCCCCCACATCCAGCTAATTTTTACATTTTTTGTAGAGCTAGAGTCTCTCTATGTTGCCCAGGCTGGTCTTGAACTTCTGGGCTCAAGTGATCATCTTGCCTCAGCCTTCCAAAGTGTTGGGATTATATGTGTGAGCCCCCACACCTAACCAAGCTCTTATTTTAATAATAGAAAATGTAGTATATTTAGTTCATAAATCAAGAGCACGAACTGACTTAAAATATTTCAAGCATATTTTGAGCTACAAACATATTGACATATAAGAGCAAACTGCAGCTTTTATAAATGGAAGTGCATTGAAAAGCATAAAATAATGGAATAAGTATTGGCAATGCAATATACTGCTAGGGAAAATTTGTGTCTATCGTGAACACTGCCCTTGAAATTTGTTTGGAAGTTGAATCTGCTGCAAAAAGGGCATTTGGGAAAACTGTGCTTCAGAATCCATCCTGTCTACCTATTTGCAATTTTGTTTTTCGTTTTTATTACTCAAAAAGGTTTCATTTTTTATTTAGCTTTTTGAGTCTGCGCTTGTACCTTCGACACTTTCACAATGATTTTCTGTTTCTCGATAAGGAAAGCATGCTTGATCCTGTCACGAACACATTTAGCACACATGGAACCACCACAGGCCCTGCTGATGTGTTTCTTTGTTTTGGACAATTGCATAGAAACTTTGGGTCTTACAGCATGAACCCCTCAAAGTCTGCCTGGGCACATACCACGTGCAGATTTTGGTGCTTTCCCAACCTTCTTGGTATAAAGGTAAACAATTCTATTACCAGGGGTTTGAGACAGCCTAGTTTTGTTAGAGGCTGTACCGTAGGAAAGCCTATGTCAGTATGTCAAATGCTGGACTATTTTGAGTGCCTGCTGACGATGCCCTTGGAAGAGCTATTTGCAATTTTAAATGATTGTGTTTACTTTTTAGGAAACCCAACATCTTCGCGAAGTCCTTCTGCTTCTTTGTCCTTCACAAGATCAACTGAAGTTCTCTAGCTGTGTAAAAAGGCTAAATTTCAGGTAAGGGAAGAAAGTTAAACTGCTTCGGTTTTTGAATGATTTTCTTGTTTAAATATAAAGTTTAAGTATAATGGCAATTATTTTTAAATTTCTAAAATTAATTTTACTCAAAGATAGCATAACAATGTTAAGGAAAAGGAAATAATAATCCAGTCATCTATGTTACAGTTGCTAACACAATAATTTTTATTAATGCATATTATCTTCCCATGTATTTATATTCATATTTTACTTATAATGTGATGACATTCATATAGCTTTTTTTATATATTCCAGAAACTGCTATTTACTTGATACTGACAATGATGACTTTTCTATACCCCTTTGTATAGAAAGGGATATATTTTTGCTTTTCTTCTTCCACCTGCTCAGATCCTTCACTTTCTCACTTCCTCACCCCTACTCATATATCACCAAGTCAGGAAATGCATGTTAACTACTTGGTAAATACCCTTCAGCTCCTTTCCCAGGTGCCCACACACATACCACACATACATCCTTCTCTGTATTTTGTTTTGTCACTTTGCATGGGAATCCCTCTAAGTCAGCTTTTAAACACCAAACTCTTTTTTTTTGTTGTTGTTTGAGACAAGAGTCTTGCTGTGTTGACAGGCACGAGGCTGGAGTGCAGTGGTGCAATCTTGTCTCACTGCAACCTCCGCCTCCCAGGTTCAAGCGATTTTCCTGCCGCAGCCTCCTGAGTAGCTGGGACCACAGGCCTGTGCCACCACGCCCAGCTAATTTTTGTATTCTTTAGTAGAGACGGGGTTTCAACATGTTGGCCACGATGGTCTCGATCTCCTGACCTCGTGATCCGCCTGCCTTGGCCTCCCAAAGTGCTGAAATTATAGGCGTGAGCCACCTCGCCTGGCTCATCAAAGTCATTTTTAAATGAATGTATAATGTTCTATATTATGCATGAATCATAATTTATTCAATTATTCTATCAATGGGTATGCATTCTGCTTTTTCTTCTAGAGTGTGGCAATAAATAATCTTGTGTATATATCCTTTTATTTCTTTGGTGTAAATATCAGTAGTAGAATTAAGGTCAAATATGCATATTTAATTTGAATAGATATCAGCTCTACAATGCACATTTCCATCAGCAATAAATGATTCATTTCTTGCCCTTTACCTCTCTTCTGGGATTATAGTATTCTCTGCAGTTTTCGTTCATGTGTGGGGCTCACTGGTACTTTGGTTTGTATTTCTCTGGCTACAGTTAGAGCATCTTTTTATGTTGATGGACCATTTGGATTTGTTCTTCTCTGAACTGCCTAGTTATATCTTTCATCCATTTTTCTTTTGAATAGTTTATCTATGTTATACTTTCCCAAATTTGACTACAATATATTTTGCCAAGAAAATTTTAAATTTATATACACAGACAGCCCCTGACTTATGGTTTTCCTTATAATTTTTCAACTTTCTGATAGATTTATCAGGGTATTAAATGCATTTTTGACTTACATCTTTTACTTATGATGGGCTTATTGGGACATAACCCCATTGTAAGCTGAGAAGCATCTGTGTGCATACACACACACTTATTAACTTATTTACTTGAAAAATATATTTTAATTTTAAATATAGCTTGAGTTTTAAAAACTGGCTAAGAAGGTCTACCCTATCTCTAGATTTCCAATCTCTTAGATTTCCTTCTAAGACTTCTATTGTTTTACCTTTTTTTTTTTTTTTTTTTTGAGACAGAGTCTCACTCTTATTGCCCAGGCTAGAATGTAGTGGTGTGATCTCAGCTCACTGCAACCTCCACCTCCAGGGTTCAAGCAATTTTCCTGCCTCAACCTCTTGAGTAGCTGGGATTACAGGTGTGACCACCATTCCCGGCTAATTCTTGTACTTTTAGTAGAGACAGGTTTTCGCCATGTTGTCCAGGCTAGTCTCGAACTCCTGACCTCAGGTGATCCTGCCCGCTTCGGCCTCCCAAAGTGCTGGGATTACAGGCATGAGCCACTGCTCCTTGCCCATTTGCTTAATTTCAATTTCAAAACCTCACTCAAGCCTGGCATGGTGACGCATCCCTATAATCCCAGCACTTTGGGAGGCCAAAGTGGGAAGACTGCTTGAGCCCAGGAGTTTGAGACCAACATCGTCTATTAAAAAAAAAAAAACAAAAAAACAAAAAAACAAACTCTTGCCCAGTTGAAATATTCAAATTGGAATCATATTACATTAACATGCTAATTTGGGGGAATTGATATTTTTATGATATTATCTTCCCATTCAATACATTTGTTCAGATCTTGACTTATGTCCTTCAATAAGATTTTATAATAGTTCTCTCATGTTAGCCTTATACCTTGAGACTTTTAGTTTTTGTCTGTCATATTTACCATCATATCAACTTCTAGGTATTATTTATAAAGAAAAGCTATTGATTTTTGGCATACTTGTCTTATATCCAGTTACTTCCCCAAGTTCCTGATTACTTCTAATAGATTTTTTGAGCTTTCAAGGTGCTCACTTATAATACAAGCAAAAATAATTTTATTTTCCAGTGTTTATATTTAACATTTCATTTTGATTTAATGCATTCATTAGCTCTTAAGAGAGTCAATCCCTATATCATAGCATTGTTGTGAGAGTTAAATAATACATGTAAAGTGTTTAAGAGCAATAGGTGGCACATCTTAGGGTGTCCAAGAAATAACTAATATTATTTCTCAACTATGAGAGCTTATCAGTTCTTTAATCTAGAAATGTCACTTTCAAGCAGTATCAAGCCGGATAACTGAATATTAAGCTATCATTTGCTGTTTTTTCTTATTCTTTCATCATTCGCCATTTTAATTGAATTTGGGGAGCCTACATGACAGCTGTCTTAAACTTCTATTTGTGATTCATAGGATGGCAGAAAAGAAAAGCTGAGAAAGTGTATTTGCAGGGATGATTTCAGATTGTTAAGGTTATTTCCCTTTGGAAAAGAAGTTAACGCCAAACTAGAGTTAAGGTTAGACACTAAATCTGTTTCGGTTTAACTCATGTAGAGTTTATTTTGTGCAGGTCAGGGAGACCTGGTCACAAAAATCTTTTGCTTTCTAGAATTTGTAACTTTTCTTCTTCCAAGAGTGAGATAAAACAATTGATCCAATTGTGACAAATTCCACTTGCTCCTCTGAGTGAGTTTCAGTAGCAACTGGGCTAAGAAAACAGCCCTTCCTTATTATAATACTCTTAGGGAAATCAACACTGTGCAACTGGCTCCTCTGACACAGTTTGGAGTTAGGTGGTGGCACTGTAAAATGTCTTAACTTGCCAGGGCTAACCTGGTTGGCATTCTATATCCATCCTGTTTGGATGATATCCTGAGACCTGTCCTCTTTACCCTCCCTTGAACGAAAGCCTTGGCAGGGGGCCTAGGGCAATCAAGTCATTAATTCTGCATATGTCATTAGCTACATCCTGCCAAGGAGAGAATGCCCTGACCATGAGAATATCCTGTACTGGTTCAGAGTGGAAGGATGGGAGAGTAGTAGTGGATGCCACTTCTTTCTTTGGTGAATCCTCTGTGAAAGCATTGGTGCAATAAAATTAGTGGTATGATAGTGGCCAATGATGTCCTCCTATTTCTGAAAAATTAAGAGCTAGCTGTTAGCTGTTTGCTAAATAGTAATTACCAGATAGTTCAGCTTCTGCAAGAGCCCAAGGTGTATTTCAGGAAGTACTGCTTTTTACTCTAAAAAATAGGAGTTTTTTTTTTTTTCCAGTTTGAAAGTCATCATTTTAATGGTAACTCCTTCACTTGTGCTGGACTCGGTCTCCCCTCAGGAGACTCCTTTCCTGTTGAAAGTCAGTATTTTACAATATTGAGAACCGACAACCAAACTCCAGGTGTAAATACATTCCAACTTCTCCAACGTCAAAGTTCCAACCTTAAGAGGACAGAACATTATGTGGAGGGAGGGTAAAGACTTGCTATGAAAAAAGTGATCATGACATACCCCTGGTTCATTTCTGGGTTTCTTCCTAGGCCAATTCAAAACCTCCAAAATAAGGTCAAGTAACACAATAGGCTCACATTTGCATCACAAGCTGTTTAGAAAGTGTGCCTAGATCTCTGACTCAGACCAGGATGTTCTTCCCACCATGGGCAAGGGCTGGTGGGGAGGGCACTTCCAGCCTTCTATTACTAATAAATAACCTGCAGAATGAGCAGCGCTGGAGGCTGGCTCTTGACCCACCCACTGCTACCGTCGTGGAGCCAGGCCTGCCTCATAGCCCTCTGTCTTCATGTCATTGAGCCCTAGCTCCTCATTTTGGTCAAAAGTGCGCTTGTAACGCTCCACCTTCATCTCAGGATCATCTTCAGGTGCATACACATTCTGCAAATAACTGTTTCCTGCTGGATCATCCAGAATAAAGTGGGCCTTCATATTACCTTCGATAATCTGGTCCATCTTCTGGCTAAACTCCTGCAGTTTCTCTGTCTGGCCAGGACTGGAACTGTCGCCCAGTGTGAAAGGGTTTTTGGTCACCAGTTCCCGGATGTCTTTCAGCAGCCCCTCCAGTGTGGTGAACTTGCCCCCGAGGACGGCCATTCCCAGTTCAAATTCTAGCTCCGGTATTTCCACACTGCAAGTCTGACTTGAGGAGGTCTCTGGTCATATCTGAGGGATCTGTGATGTGGAGGGTAATCCTGGTGCCCAAGGCTTCTACTGCTCCTCCAGATTTCACCTCATTCGTCCGATGCCCGCAGTTCTCACAGTTGGTAGCCATGATGATAACCTCCTTAAAGTGAGGGATTTGTACTAGCTTCATGTTAGTCTGGGCAGGGGCATTGCATTCTGGGCAGTTTGTGTTGAACTGGAGCACTTCATTTCTGAGATCTTCCTCTTCTGGCTTCTCTGCTGGTGCTTCTGCTTGGAGCCCCAGCATCTCTTCCTGCTGTCGGGTCCGGCTGTAGTATGTGATGACCAGGGCATCATCTTTCTGAGGAGCATGTGGGTTTTCCACAAAGCTGTTCCCTGAGGGATCATCAATGATCAGAGTAAAAGGAGAGGTTACTTGCTTTAGCTCCTTCAGTTTGACAATGAACTCATCAATTCTTTCAGCTGTGGCATCTTTGTTTGCCCTTCGTGCAGGCTGGTCCTGCTCCAGGCCAGAGATAGCACGGGTGATCAATCCTTCAACAGTGGTCAGAGCTCCTTTCTGGCTAAAGGCAGGAATTTCAAAATCTAGCTCAGGAATCCTTGTGGTAGCAGAATCAGTCTTCACCACTTCTCTGTTCATGTCCTCCAGAGCCCTGACGGTCAAAGTGTAGCGCACTCCCTGGTCCTGGATCCTGCCTGCCGACTGGATCTCCGTGTTGTTCCAGCCACAGTGCTCACAGGAAAAGGAGCTCACGATTATTTCTCTGAAGAAGGGAATCTTGGTGAGCAGGAGTCGCGTCATGCCATTGCGGTAACAGTTCATGCACAGCGACTCGATCTCGGTGGGCTGCTGCTCCTCGTCCTCGGCGCTGATGGGCCGGAACAGGTAACTCGGGGCGGACGGCGGCACCAGAACGGGTGATGGGGCGACGGCAGCCCCCGGCGGCCCCGGTTCCACAGCCCCGCTAGCTGCCATCGCCACCACCCGCAGTTGAGCAAAATAGGAGTTTTTATCAATCATGATTGTGTCCATTCCTCCAATTTCTTTTTTTTCATGTGCATCTAGATATGACACTCCTCTCATTTCTCAAAAAACAGAAACAAAATAACCAAGCAGTAAATAAAACATTGAATTCAGTGCAGAAGCAAAATCTTACAAACACCACCATTTGGTCTCAGAAACATTTTCTCTAATATGAATCATGTATGTATGATTAAAGGTGGGAAGTGAGGTGAAGAGAAAACCCTCTGGATATGCCTGAAAATGGAAAGCAAAGAAAATAAGTTTGTTATATTACTACTAAATCTAAGTAAAAGGGGGGAAGTTTCTGTCATAACTGATAAATGTAAAATACGTAAGATAGGCAGGATATATGATGACACAAGTAAAAGGTAATTCTGTGGGATGACAATGGTTAACAGTATTCTATGGCCAGTATGTTCCTTCTGGAATTGTAGAACTAGTCCATACTAAACCTCTGATTGACTCATGAAATTCTCACCTGTTCCCAGACTTCCCTCAGAATCTCTGTAGAGTAGCTTAATTCTGGGACTTTCCTAGGTCCTCACAATCTCTCTAGGGAGACCCGAGGGTTTGCTTATTAAGTTCAGAATGTTTTGAGTTACCCTGGAGCAGACTCATATTAGTCTTTGGTACCGAAAAATTGTTAAAATATTTTGGTAGGTTGTTAATGGCTCCCAAAGTTATGTCCACATCCCAACCCCCAAACTTCTGTTAACTTTATTTGAAAAAAGTGTCTTTGCAGATGTGATTAAGAGTTTTGAGATGAGATTATCCTTAAGTATTATGGGTGAGCCCTAAATGTCAAAACAAATGTCCTTATAAGAGAAAGATGATACAGAGGAGGAGATATGAAGATGGAGGCCCATGAGTGATGTGGCATAATGCCAAGGAACGGGTTCTCTCTGAGAGGTTCTAGGAGTACACCCCTAACAACACTTTGATTTAGGACTTTGACCTTCAGAACTGTGAAAAAGCACAAATTTGTGATAATTTGTTATAGCAGCTCTAGGAAACAAATACATACTTTTAAACTAGGACACTAAGGCCGGGTGCGGTGGCTCAAGCCTGTAATCCCAGCACTTTGGGAGGCCGAGGCGGGTGGATCATGAGGTCAAGATATCGAGACCATCCTGGTCAACATAGTGAAACCCTGTCTCTACTAAAGATACAAAAAATTAGCTGGGCATGGTGGCGTGTGCCTGTAATCCCAGCTACTCAGGAGGCTGAGGCAGGAGAATTGCCTGAACCCGGGAGGCGGAGGTTGCAGTGAGCCGAGATCGCGCCATTGCACTCCAGCCTGGGTAACAAGAGCGAAACTCCGTCTCAAAAAAAAAAAAAAAAAAAAAAAACGAGGACACTTAATGTATTTTTAGAAAATAATAAAAACAGATCAACATATGAGAATCCAACTAAAAAGAAGTAAGAATTTTCTCCCTAATATTTTGGGTAAAGCACCAAAATACTACTTATGAAAATTGAGAGAAAATAGTTTATGTTACTGGGAAAGTAGAGAAATACTGCAAGGGCATATATTTGAAAGATGACCTGTCTTTCTACAGCTGAATTTAAATAGAAGTTTGCCAATACTGGCCCTGAAACCGACTTTATAGTTGCTGCAGATACACATAGACTTGGTACTAATACAAGGATGGTATTTCCAAAAACTATCCCAGCATCTCCTTATATCTGTAGCAAATTCACCACCAAGTATATACAGAGAGATAGAAAAATGATGAATGATTTTAGAGAATAAAATTACTGCTTGTCTGTAAATTAGTTCAACCATTGTGGAAGACAGTGTGGCGATTCCTCAAGGACCTAGAAATAGAAATTCCATTTGACCCAGCAATCCCATTACTGGGTATATATCCAAAGGACTATAAAATCGTTCTACTATTAGGACACATGCACACGAATGTTCATTGCAGCACTGTTTACAATAGCAAAGACCTGGAATCAGCCCAAATGCCCATCGATGACAGACTGGACAGGGAGAATGTGGCACATATACACTATGGAATATTATGCAGCAATCAAAAACGATGAGTTCGTGTCCTTTGTAGGGACATGGATGAATCTGGAGAACATCATTCTCAGCAAACTAACACAAGAACAGAAAATGAAATACTGCATGTTCTCACTCATAGGTGGGTGTTGAACAATGAGAACACATGGACACAGGGAGGGGAGCACTATACACTGGGGTCTGTTGGGGGGAATAGGGGAGGGACAGCGGGGGTTGGGGAGTTGGGGAGAGATAGCATGGGGAGAAATGCCAGATATAGGTGAAGGGGAGGAAGGCAGCAAATCACTGCCACGTGTGTACCTATGCAACTATCTTGCATGTTCTTCACATGTACCCCAAAACCTAAAATGCAATAAAAAAAAAAAAAAAATATATATATATATATATATATATATATCTGCTTGTCTATAGCATACTAGAAGAGGAACAACAGTATTTTGCTCTTTGCCATAAAACATGCTATATTCTCAAATGCTGTTCAGCTATTTGCCTTGTTCTCTGCCCGTGTCTTTTTAATAGCAATCTTTTGTATTCCAACCCTTCTCCCCAACCCAATCCTGTTTAGGCCAGTGTTTCCTTATTATTATTATTATTTGGAGACAGAGTCTTGCTCTGTTGCCCAGGCTGGAGTGTAGTGGTGTGATGTTGGCTCACTGCAACCTCTGCCTCCTGGGTTCAAGTGATTCTCCTACCTCAGCCTTCCGAGTAGCTGGGACTACAGGCGCCTGCCACAATGCCCAGCCAATATTTGTATTTTTAGTAGAGCTGGGTTTTGCCATATTGAGCAAGCTAGTCTCGAACTCCTGACCTTGTAATTCACCTGCTTTGGTCTTCCAAAATGGTGGGATTACACTTTTGAGTCACCACACCCAGCCTTTATTATTACTGAAACGGAGTCTGGCTCTGTCACCCAGGCTGGAGTGCAGGGGTGCAATCTCAGCTCACTGCAACTCCTGCCTCCCAGGTTCAAGCGATTTTCCTGACTCAGCCTCCTGAGTAGCTGGGACTATAGGTGTCTGCCACCATGCCTGGCTAATTTTTTATATTTTTAGTAGAGATGGGGTTTCACCGTGTTAGCCATGATGTCCTGACCTTGTGATCCGCTTGCCTTGGCCTCCCAAAGTGCTGGATTACAGGTGTGAGCCGCTGCTCCTGGACCTTTATTATTTCTAACCCCATGTAATTCTTATGAAAATAATTTCATTCACACGCATGGTTTCAGTTACCTCTATCTAATATGTCAGTAACTCCAAGGTCCAACCATTCAAATCTGACTATGCACAGAAAATACATATTCAAAGGTAGCTGACAAGCTGGCTGTCTTAATTCTGGCTCTACCATTACCTTCTCTGGGTTCTTTCACCCAGCTGGCAAATCTGTTGCTTTAGTTATATTAACATTTACTATTAAGTCTCATTTAGGACAGTAGAGGGCTCCCCATAACACCTGCTGAACCATACCCCTCCGATTCTATTCCATTTCCAGTAGGGAAAGATTCTTTTTTCTTTTTTAAGAGACAGGGTCTCCCTATGTTGCCCATGCTAGCCTCAAACCACTGGGACTCAAGAATTCCTCCTGCCTTAGCCTCCCAAGTAGCTGGGATTACAGGCAAGCACCACCACACTCACTAATTTTTTTTCTGCCAGCTACAGTTTTTCATCAGTTTGATTTGCCTAGGAAATCTAATTAACATTGACCTGTTAATGGTCAACTAAATGTAACAGTTGGGAATATAAATCAAACAGTCCATATATTTTACAAAATACAGTTTTTACTATGAATCAGTCACTTGCTTTAGTATGGATAACAGAACCAGAGCCACCTATGGTTAGACAAGTTACTAGATTTGATAATTTGACTAGTCTTCCCCACCAGTGACTTTGTTAAACACCTTGCCAGCAGAGAATGGATTTTTGTTGTTGTTGTTGTTGTTTTTGCAAAGCGGCTTCTTACTCTGCTGCCCAGGCTGGAGTGCAGTGGTGTGATCTCAGATCACTGCAACCTCTGCCTCCCAGGTTCAAGTGATTCTCCTGCATCAGCCTCTTGGGTAGCTGGGATTAAAAGGCACACACCACCACACCCATAGAATTTTTGCATTTTTAATAGAGACGGGGTTTCAGCATGTTGGCCAGGCTTGTCTCAGACTCCTGGCCTCCAGTGATCCACCCATCTCAGCCTCCCAAAGTGTTGGGATTGCAGGCGTGAGCCACCAAGCCAGGACAGAGACTGGATTGGTTATATAATTTACTCCGTTCTACTCCCCTCTGGCCCAGGCCTAGTGCACTGCACATTAAAGAGTTTGACAGTAAGAGTTTCCTGTTCTGAAATTAGTGCTCACAAGGGACATAACTACCAGACTATAAATAGAAATTTGAATGGGTAATAATAGCAGATGACAAAAACATTAAAGGCTTTTGATCTCTCCCTATTTAAAAACTGAAACCTTCTGACTTAAGTGAATATTATTCACATAAAAATCCTGTAATATCTGTATGTGCTGTTTTTTCAGACAAAACCCTGCATTTTGACCCACATGCTGAATTTGTATAATTATCTCATTTATGTGGGTCTGTAAGGAAAATCAGGTTAAACTACAGGTTTAACCTATAATTTTACTATGGTGTTAAAAACAACATAGTATAAATTGTCTTTGTACCCTTTTGGTGAAATCAGAAAAATTACTGATTACCTATGAAGAAAAAAAATTTACATGTATGAAAAATGATAGCTCACTTTTCTTAAATCATTAAAAAATGGACTGTTACCCGTAGAGCTTTGTTCATTTGCTGTTTTCCCCCTTGTGGGCAGAACATCCCTGCTGGTATTGTAAACAGCACCTGGAACACAGTAGACAACAAACACTAAAAGGATTTTGATCCTTAAGATACAAAAATCAGGTTGGTATCCCTAATTTTGGAAGAAGCCTATAATTCCTAAGGCCAGTAACCTGCAGGCCACCAACAGGGATGTTTTAAGGAAGCAAGTTTAAAATATATGTAACACAGAATACTTTTTATCCTTGATCTCCTGGGCTCAAATAATCCTCCTGAATAGCTGGGACTACAGCTACAGACGTGTACCACCATGCTCAGCTAATTAAAAAAAATTTTTTTCTTTAAGAGATGGGGTCTCACTATGTTGCCCAGGCTGTCAAAATTGTTTAAAAAAATTTGAGTCTTACAAATCACAATATTAAGGCTCACTGATTATGAGACAAGCTTGCAAACACTTTTAAGGTTTCTAAGGTAAAAGTAGTAAGAGTATTAATTGTAAAACATGATTATTCCATTTTACATTTCCAAGACTTAAAAAGAGAATAACAGATGGATTAAATTCAATGAAAACACAGATCAAGAGTTTGCCTCAAAGAAAAGTTGTAGTGATGAGTTTTGGTTCTAAGTTTGCTGTCCCACGACTAAAGATGGGATGATGTTTTTTGAAAAAGGCAAAACTTCATTTCATAAATGGAATTTAAAAAATTTCTATTCATAATGCTCACATAAAGATGACCTATTTACATTTAAGAAAAACAACTGAATCAACAAGGAAGTCAATAAAGGACTTTTATACTTTTTAGAAAAATGTAAGTGAAAAACACTCTGGTTTTCTCCTAAAACTCAAGTTTCTCCAAGTATCCTTGGGGACATGAAAAGGAACTTGTGCCTTTTCTGACTCAGTTATTTTAGTATTTTCCCATTAAGCACCAGAAAAGTCCATCTACATGAGTTGTGTTCCTAAACTGCAGTTACTATTTTGTATAGGAGAAAATGGTGCTTTTTGCCAAACCACAGCCTTATTTCTATCAGCATTAAAAAAAAGAAGAAATTACGTATATATATTTTGACCTAGAGAATAGCACTGGCATTCATTTCACTCTAACTCCTATGAAGTAGGTATTATCATTTTCATTTTACAGATGAGGAAACCAAGACACCCAACCAAAGGCACATAGTAGGAAGTGGAAGAGCTGGGATTAGAAACCTAGGAAGTCTGGCTCCAAAGTTCATATTCTTATTCACTATAGTAAACCATCCATCTTTTAACCCTAAGACTCATCTGTAACTAATATGGTTTCCCACCAGAGCAGTTCTTAACCAGGGTGATTTTGCCCCCCAAGTTCACCCCTCTAATCCCCCAATAATCCAACTGGAGGACATCTGGCAATGGCTGGAAACATCTTTGGTTGTCACAGCTTGGAGGCTGGGGTGGGGTTAACGGCATCTAGTGGACAAATATTAAAATTCTGTAATGCACAGGAGAGTCACCAGAATACATTATCAAACATAAAACATTAATAGTGCTGAGGATGAATTCTAGGAGGGCAGCTCTTGGTTGCTGCTATATCCTTAGGCGTAGAACAATTTTTGACACTTAAATACTTAAATTTGTCCAAGGAATGAATATTTATAGCTGTTCTTAAGAGTCTAGAATTTGGGCCGGGCACTGTGGCTCAAGCCTGTAATCCCAGCACTTTGGGAGACCGAGGCGGGTGGATCACGAGGTCAAGAGATCGAGACCATCCAGGTCAACATGGTGAAACCCCGTCTCTACTAAAAATACAAAAAATTAGCTGGGCATGGTGGCGCGTGCCTGTAATCCCAGCTACTCAGGAGGCTGAGGCAGGAGAATTGCCTGAACCCAGGAGGCGGAGGTTGAGATGAGCCGAGATCGTGCCATTGCACTCCAGCCTGGGTAACAAGAGCGAAACTCTGTCTCTTAAAAAAAAAAAAAAAAAAAAAAAGTCTAGAATTGTGCCTGGTACATAGCTGGTAGGAAGCAAACATTTATTAAAAGTATTATTGAATTAATGGCAGTATTCTCAATAGATGTAACAGAACATAGTATATTGAAGTAATTTTAGTGTTTCACTGTCCCAGATTTTTGGGCTTATTTTTTTCCGCAAGTAAGTATAAATAAAACCAGTTCTGCCCAAACAAGTCTCTTTGTGGAAATAATGACTTTTTTCTTCTTAACATGAAACCCTTTAAAAATGTATCAAACAGCATGTATTTAGGGGATTAGCAGATACCCCTTTATTAGATAGTATCACTAATTAATTACTCCAGTGGCTGGCAAATACTTTGAAAAAGTTTGTGTTAAGAGCTTCTTTACAATTTTTTTACATTTTTTTTTTTACAATTCTATAAGAATTCAATTCGTACACAATAATTTAATGATAGCACATTTAAGAAAAATATCTATTCTCTAAAAAGTAATGCTTGAGTTTACGTCACTCAAAGATTTTTAAAACCAGATTAATCTGGTTAATCTATTTAATATTCTAACTTCATCCTATATTTTAAAAAAGTCCATAGTGTAACATCCATCAAAGTATTTCACATCATTGCTCTTTTACCTCCTCAAAGAGCTACTAAACATTACCCAAAGGCATTTGTTCACAATACTGCTTGATTTACAAAATTATTTCAAGGAAAAGTTCAAAAGATGGTTATGTGTATATTCAAACAATACCAGAAAACCCCCTGCCTACTTATCATTCCTGTCATTAATGAGTCTGGCTTGCCCAAATGTTAAATTATGAAACCACGCTGCGTAAAACGCACCTATTACAATTAAAACCAGGGTAAACCCATATTTATTTACTAGCACTGTTAAAACATTACACAAAACACATTCAAGTGGCAAGTAATTATAATGCAAGCCCTTGCATGGCAATCCAAATTTATTGAACTACTGATGCTAAGTTATACAAAATTGCACCACTTTAATTAAGGCTTTTAGTTTACATTTGGCCACCTCAAAGTAGTTGTAACATTAGGTTGGTCAATTTAAATACTGTGGCTCCCTGTTGGATAGACACACAATCTTTACATCCAAACGTTTATGCATACAAAGCAACAAGGCATTGTTAAATAAAACAGCAATAGTTACTGCAAATTAGGCCTTGTGACCAATTACATATGATTAAAATTACTTCCCACATTCACATCCACAGTACTTGTCCACCATTTAACATCTCAACCAAAACGTTACACATGTGAAACAATCACTAACAGGCAAAAATACTAAACCTGTATATTTGGTATTGCAAATACACTTATGCATGAGCAAGCAAGGGATTCACAGTGAGAATCTACAGCTGCAGAAGCCTGAAAATGATTTACAAAAATTGTTAAATCATTAAAAAATTGTTTGAAAATATACACTTCTTGTTGTAGACCCCCACTGTACACACGACTATAAACATTGTTCCCTATGTAAACAAAAAAGGAAACATATAATAAGAGATTTGAAAAGTCTGGACATTTCCTTCCCAACAGATATTAAAGGCAACGTCTTTAATCTAAGACATTATACTGAAAGGACTATCGTATTTTAAAGACAAGATCACTGTCTCCACAGGTTTTTTAAAAATTAAAAAAACTATATAGCTGTGTTAATCAAAGCGCTTATTTTGTACAATAATAATGACCTTGAATTTCTTAAAAAAAATTACAATAAGCTACAAGTATCAAAGAAGCGAAGTTATCTGGAGTAGTCTATATAGGAGCTCTTTGGACTTTCTTTTATTATGCTAAAATAGTGGTGCTTTTAGGATTTACATTATTGTACTCTCCAATACAAAGTATGGGGCATGTTAAAGTATACAGTACACCATTTTCATACATGTACAACATTGGTGGATGAAGAACGTCTCTTAGCAGTAATACTGGATGTAGCCTCTGGTTTTACCAGCTGCATACTCTAGGACTATTATATAAGTAAAAATCTCTCTTGTGATACTGGAAAGTTATTAGAATGTGCAAACTGATATAGTAGCTTTCATCCGCCTCTTAAAGGGTACCACCACAGGAAAGTCCATTTATGATGTTGGTAGGTTTAAGAAAGTTGGAATGCTGGCACTGTTGAATTGGGCAACAGTTCTTCAGACCTGTCAAAAGGGAAAAAAATTAATTAAAAACAGGGGCTAGAAAAAAATAAAGACCCAAAAGGAAACAGTTAAGAAAAAAGTCTTAAAAGTGTTAGAAATGAATATAATCTAGGCTCTTGTTCTAGTCAACACATTAGTGGCAATTTACCACAATTCATCGCAGACCTTTTCATCTTTTCATTCCAAAAAGATGAAGCCTATTCTGCTGCTCTTCTGAAAGTCAGTTAAATGGAAAATCTTAGAAACAGCAAGGGAAAGTAACTTTGCACAAATTTTTGTGCATTACTTTCCAAAGATTAAAAAGGAGAAAAAAAAAAATCACTTTAAAATTTTAAGTCAAGTCAACCTTATTAGAATTAGGATTAAAGAGTCAGCAATATTAACAAAATGGGTAATCCTGTGTTTTCACAATCCTAGAATTACATCATAAATATAGAATGCACATCTAACCCAGGTTTCTAATATCAGATAATCAAGATCTTTCTTCCACACTCTTCCAATAAGAGTGGCTAAAAAGCACATTCAGAGAAGCAAATAGAATTTATTTCATGATGGTGCTTTACAGGTTTACAATTACGTTATATGTTTTCTAATTCCACGTTTAAATATTCTATTAAGAATGATGTCAGAAAAAGCTGATACTATACTAAAATCACATGTAATTAAAGCTTTTTAAAAAAATTTCTGAGTGATGTAAAAGTAAACTTAGAACTCAGTTAAATATGTACTTACTTTGAATAATTTTCTACATACATGCCTGGGCTAAAAAAATGTTTCCTATTTATTTTTTTGGTGATCAGATTTCTTACAAGTCAGAAGAATTATTAATTATAGGTGTGGCTGCTGAAATAATTTTTACAAATGCCTAGAACTTTTAGTCCTCATTCTGAGTCTGAATGAGGTTTGCAATCAAGTTTTCTAAATCTTAGCAGACTGTTGCAAATTAGGAAGGACAGATGGAAGAGTGTCTGCTAAGAATGGGCATGTGGTCAGGAATTATAGGATATCAGAATGAGAGGATATATCACTAAACAGAAGGCCCTAGAGGGAAGGTAGGAACAAAAACTCTAAAATGATACAGAATTAAAGTGCTATGGCGGTACTGGGTCCATTAACATAGGAAGAAACAAGAGTCAGAAATGTCAAAAGTTCTCAAGAATAAGGGTACAATAAATTAACAGTTTAATGACAGCTGAAGAGGAAACCATTATCAGCAGCTATGAGTTGCGTGTTATGTGCCAAGCACTGATGGAGATCTGTGCAGCAAACCACCATGGGACACATTTACCTATGTGACAAACCAGCACACCTGCACGTGTACCCTGGAACTTAAACTGAAGGGAAAAATAAAGTGACTGGCACATGATGAACGTGTATTTTAAATTAGGGGCAGGGTCTAGCTATGTTGCCAAAACTGGTCTTGAACTCCTTGCCTCAAGCAATCCTGCCTCAGCCTCCCAAAGTTCTAGGATTATTGGTATGAACAACTAACTGCAGCACCTGGCCATGTCAGGGGTTTTCATTAGCAATACTACCCTGTATTTATCCTATTATATCATTTATCATGTTTTGCGATTATCCTTCTCTTTCAGTATATCTTAATCAGCTTAAAGTAATTAAGAGTCAAGGAGAGAAGGTTGGTCTTATCTTATTCACCATTATGTTGCCAGCACCAACCAGTATACTGAATGAACTTATTTAGAATATTCACTTGGTCGGGCATGGTGACTCACACTTGTAATCCCAGCACTCTGGGAGGCAGAAGCAGGCAGATCACTTGAGGTCAGGAGTTCTAGACCAGTTCGGCCAACACAGTGAAACCCTGTCTGTGTTAAAAATACAAAAATTAGCTGGGAATGGTGGTGCATGCCTGTAATCCTAGCTAGTTGGGAGGCTGAGGCAGGAGAGTCGCTTGAACCTGGGAGGCGGAAGTTTCAGTGAGCCAAGATTGCGCCACTGCATGCCAGCCTGGGTGACAGCAAGACTCAAAACAAACAAACAAACAAACAAAAAACAATAAAATAAAACCACCATGTGGAATACCTTACTTATGATGATAGGTAAATTAATGAATATTTGATAAAACTAAAGTAAGCCATTTATTTTTTAGTACCAGTAAAATGAATTCCATACTTGCTTTCCTGAGAGTACCCTTAATAAGGCTAAGTGATTAAAAGTTGAGGAAAGATAAATGAACATACCTGGCTCAGAGCTACAATGCATTTAGTATATTAAAGCAGCTGACATGACGACTTTTTGCGAGCCTTTCCAGGCACTGGAGTTTTTCTGTTAATTTGCCGCACTAGGTCATAAAAGATCTGCAAATACATTAATTTGTTTTAATTTATAGGAGAAACACCCATCCCCCGCAAACGAAAAAAGTGAACTGAAAAAAACCAGTAAATTTCCATGGATATAAATTAATGCTCAGAAAGCAATTATTCTGTTCAGTTAAGAAATGAGAATAAAATCAGGTGTTTTAACTGCCAAGCTCTCTTTTTTGGGTGAGTGTTAATACTGTGCTCCTTAAAGTAAGGACTTAGTTGAAGGAGCTACAGAGATCTTAGTTCAATTAGAACATTTACCATCACACAAAGAAAAAATCCTTTGCTCCTCTTTAAAACTGTAAGTTTTTGTTCTACAACATGACTTGGAGCCTTTCAGGAACCATGCATACCTTTTGGAATTTTAAATAACTTTTACATAACATCCTTCATATGCCTGAAGTCTTAAATTTGTCTTTACTGTCCAATCTTCCTTTTTTTTTGAGACGGAGTTTCGCTCTTGTTACCCAGGCTGGAGTGCAATGGCATGATCTCGGCTCATCGCAACCTCCGCCTCCTGGGTTCAGGCAATTCTCCTGCCTCAGCCTCCTGAGTAGCTGGGATTACAGGCACACACCACCGTGCCCAGCTAATTTTTTGTATTTTTAGTAGAGACGGGGTTTCACCATGTTGACTGGGATGGTCTCGATCTCTTGACCTCGTGATCCACCCGCCTCGGCCTCCCAAAGTGCTGGGATTACAGGCTTGAGCCACCGTGCCCGGCCCCAATCTTCCTTTTGTATGGTAAATATCAATGTACTAGTATTTAATAAAAAAACTGAAATAGTATTATTTACTACATGCATACACACACACACACACACACACACACACACACACACACACACATATATAAAATGTAAGAGGTTTTTTTTTCTGCCTATAACAT
This sequence comes from Saguinus oedipus, assembly GCA_031835075.1. Classification (NCBI taxonomy): domain Eukaryota; kingdom Metazoa; phylum Chordata; class Mammalia; order Primates; family Cebidae; genus Saguinus; species Saguinus oedipus. The sequence continues at coordinate 54,807,409 of CM063177.1, forward strand.
CAACACATCACCCTGAGTACATGCTAACTTGGGGTTAAGACACACACATTTTCCATTAATCTTCAGGGTTGTACTTCAAATGAAGAGCCATTGTAAGTATATTTGACCATACCTCATTAACATTTATTTTTGATTTTGCAGAAGATTCTAAGAATGCACAGTTGTTCCACTGTCTTGCTAGATTTTGACCTTGTTCCTTCCCTACAACTCTTTCATCTTCCAAGTCACACTTATTACCAACAAGAATCATTGGAACCTAAAAATACATTTGTGAGAGTAAAAATAAATAATATGCTATATGAATCGAATCAAAAGAATTGAGTCAAATCTAAGAATTACTTTTCATATAATGCCACAGAAAAATATTAAATTAATAATGCATAATAAAATTTACAGGTAAAACAATAAAAGTCTTAACAATTTGTAACACAAACATATTAACTCTGATGTCAATTATCTCCACTACCTTCTCTTTTCATGGAAATGTCAAATGATAACTCCAAAAGAAGAGAAAGAAAACTCTCATATATATATTAGGTAAAATGAACACAACCTAGTCAATGTAGACATAAATAAGACACTTTTACATAAAAATTTGAGAAAATAAGCTATGATCCCGCTATGAGAGATGGGGGGAAAAGCCTTAGAATTTTATCATAATGGACTTATAACTACTTATAGTAAGCAAAACATATAAACTTTTTAAAAGAAAATACAAAGGGTGCTATGTAAAAATCTAATATATTTTAGCATTTTAAAATGTTTCTCTAAAGGATGTGAATCAACGGCAGGTTTTCTGATTTCCTGACCTACATTTATTATACTAAGCATTCCCAATTGCACAATACAAAAAGGGGAAATTTGGAAGGCTCCCAAGTAGTATTTTTAGTTTCTTATAGTCTTGTATTTAAAAAGCCAATCAAACTTAATTTGCTAAAATTTAAGACCACTTATTAAATGGATTTACAAATTTAAAAATGTTTCCTGAGGTTGCTGTAATTATGTAGGGTCCTCCCAAATTCCCTTGTTTCAGAAGTCCAGAAAATAACAGCGTTTACCATGGGTGTCTCCCAGCTCTCACAGTATTTGCTGTAATTAAACTATAGCACAGTGAGTCTTTTTAAAATTTATTTATTTATTTATTTTTGAGACAAGGCCTCACTTTGTCACCCTGGTTGGAGTGCAGTGGTGCCATCTCGGCTCACTGCCAAAATCCACACCACCCAGGCTTAAGCAAACCTCCCACCTCAGCCTCCAAAGAAGCTGGGACCACAGGTGTGCACCACTATGCTGGCTAATTTTTTTTTTAATTTCTGGTAGAGGTGGGGTTTTGCTGTGTTGCCCAGGGACGTCTTGAACTCTTAAGCTCAGGGGATCCACCACCTTGGCCTCTCAAAGTGCTGGGATTAGAGGTGTGAGCCACCATGCCCAGCCTGGTTATTACAGTACTCAGATCAGCATCACCAACACCACCTGGAAACTTGTTAGAAATGCATATTCTTGGGCCCTAATGCAGACCTACTGAATCAGCTGCTCTGAGATTTCAGCCCAGAAATCTGTCTTAACTAGTCCTACAGGTGATTCTGATGCATAATCAATTTTGAGAACCACTGCTATATATAGTGTGATAAGGGATTAAACTCCATTATGTCAGACTCTAAGAGACACCTAAATTAATGTTAGAATCTAACGTATTTGTTGCTTTTCTTTAAAAATTATTATTACTTTATTCCTTTTCTGTCATCATTGGTTTTTGTTAGGCTCTTACAGCCAGGTGCTGTGTGGCTCACGCCTATAAACCCAATACTTTGACTAAGGTGGGAGGATTGCTTGAGGCCACCAGTTTGAGATCAGCAGGGACAACGTAGTGAGACAAAAACCTTTTTTCTAAAAAGGATTTTGATCTATCAGAAAAGTGGCCAGAATGTAATTTACTCCATTAATAATGTTGCCTCCCATTTCCCTCCCTCCTCCCAACCAAAGGTATGACTTTAAAATAGGAAGGGTTTAACATTTAATTTTCACAGGATAATGGCAGAGGAGAAAATTTCTCACTTTCTACGATATATATTTGAAAACATGTATGAGTATTAAAAATACATTTTTGGCTTCAAGGAAAAATTTAAAAAAAAACCAACACTCCTCTCCCCACCAAAATACACGAGCTTTAAAATGAGTTTAAATTTAGACTTGTACTACTATTATAATCAGGTTTTGAAATAAAATTATTAGGAAGTCAGCTTACATCATCAGTGTCTTTAACTCGAAGAATCTGTTCTCTCAGGTCTTGTAAATCATTAAATGTGGACTGTGCTGTGATGGAATAAACTAATGCAAAGCCTTGCCCATTTTTCATGTACAAATCCCTCATTGCTGTAAATTGTTCCTACAATAGAAAGAAAGGAACTTAAAAAACAAGAATGTTTTGAAAGTTACCTTGGCAGTTTTCAAAGTCTGTAATTATAAAGAATATTGATTGCAGTATTATGTAGCATTTGTTAAAATTATAATCTATGACAAGATCCTATTTGAAAAATTGGCATTTTAGGAAATAGGTTTATTTAAAAATAATACACCCAAGTAGATTTATATACAAAAAATATACTCCAGTGGAAGAGAAATACCCTGTCCCCAAAAGTTACTAAAGGCAGCTTTTAAAATATATCATAATGTGTAGACCAGTATCAGCCAAGTTAATCTATACAGCTATAGCATTTTCAAATGCTCTAATTCTGTAGGGGCTCCATCAGGATACATATCTAGACCATCTCATTTTCCTACACTACTTTTCCTTCACTAAACTGTGAGCACGTGAGGACAAGAACACAGTGCCTGGCACCTATCAGGTACTCAAACATTAGCTGAATGAATACCATATACCAAGAACAAATGTTCCCTTCATCTTCAGATACCTACAAATCTAGTTGGTCTATAAATACATTGAAGGAGGAGAGATACCAATCAAAATGTTTCTTTTTTTTTTTTTTTTGAGATGGAGTCTCGCTCTGTTGCCCAGGCTGGAGTGCAGTGGCACAATCTTAGCTTACTGCAACCTCTACCTCCAAGGTTAAAGTGATTCTCCTGCCTCAACCTCCTGAGTAGCTGGGACTACAGGTACCTGCCACTGCCCCCGGCTAATTTTTCTATTTTAGTAGAGACGGAGTTTCACCATGTTGGCCAGGCTGGTCTTAAACTCCTGACCTCAGGTGATCCACCCAACTCGGCTTCCCAGAGTGCTGAGTTTACAAGGCATGAGCCACCATGCCCGGCCTCAATCAAAATATTTCATACAACTGCTGAGGAATAAATATTTGTCCATATTATTTGAAAGATGGTAACATACTGTTTTAAAAGTACTAGTGAGACTGAAAATCTTCCTTCTAACACATTTTCTAAACTTTTCAATAAGTGACCCACTGCAATTACAAAAAGTACAATATACATTTTTTTTTTTTTTTCTCGAGACAGTCTTGCTCTGTTGCCCAGGCTGGAGTGCAGTGGCGTGATCCTGATTGACTGCAACCTCCACCTCCAGGGTTCAACCTGTTTTCCTGCCTCAGCCTCCCAAGTAACTGGGATTATAACAGGTGTGCACCACCACACCAGGCTAATTTTTGTATTTTTAGTAGAGATGGGGTTTCATTGTGTTGACCAGGCTGGTCTTGAACTCCTGACCTCAAGTGATCCACCCACCTCAGCCTTCCAAAGTGCTGGGATTATAGGCATGAGCAACTGTGCCCAGTCAATATAAAATTAAAAATTCAACAGAATAAAAAGAACTTTAAGATTTAAAGTTTAGCAACTAGTACGTTTTTACTTGCTCTGTCACCCAGGCTGGAGTACAGTGGCAGTTTTCCACGGTCTTTGCTCACTGTAAATTCCGCCTCCTAGATTCAAGAGATTCTCCTGCCTCAGCCTCCTGAGTAGCTGGGATTACAGGCGTGTTCCAGCATGCCAGACTAATTTCTGTATTTCTAGTAGAGATGGGATTTAGCCATGTTGGCTAGGCTGGTCTCTCCTGACCCTCAAGTGTTCCGGCCACCTTGGCCTCCCAAAGTGCTGGGATCCAAGGTGTGCACCACCAAGACATCGGCTTCTAGCAATGGCATGATTCTTTCTATATTCCAACTCATGGGATTTCCAACAAATATTTATCCTTATTCTATACAACTGCATTGGAGCACTTTTAAATAAGCTTGACTAGTATTTGTCTATAGAGTACTAGCATTTATTAAGTCAATACTATATAAATGGTGCATATACTTTGGCATTTAGTTGTACTTACTGTTCCTGCAGTATCCAGGATTTCAAGCATACACTGTTGTGCATCTACTTCAACTTGCTGTTAGAAAAATTAAAATACACGTTCATTTTTAAAATGTACATAAGACTACCTTAATAGACACAAAAGCTCATGTATCAAAAATAGACACACAGATTATAACAACTGTACCAACCACTATCAAGCAATACTTCAACAAAGCAGGAAGAAAAATAGCTAAGTAAATAAGGTTCAAAGACCCCCAAATTGTAATCAGGTTCAAAAGCCATGTGTTTTCAACTCAACACAGGGAAACCTACGAGATCTAGTCTCAATATGGATCTCTCAGCACTTAATTCTAGAGAAAAGTTTCAAAATAGCTCAAGTAAATAAACAAAACCAGCAATAGTTCCAACAATATCATAAGTAATTTTGTTTATCTCAATTTTCCCATAATACTTTAGATACACCTTATTTCTCTAGATAACTATATTGCCTCACCATACTGGAACAAGATTTCTGGTAGTAAAGAAGCAGTGCCACAGCTATTAAATAAATTACACATATATCCCTGTTACCCCTTTCCACTTACTATTTCCTAGGTAAAAAAATAGGTATTAGAATTAGATGTAGAAAGAAAAGAATAATACTGTCTCACAGCTGGGCTGCAACAAAGTTTCCAGATTTTTTAGTAGACTGTGGACCGGGAGGGAGGAACACAGTATTTGTACAATGGCAGGGCTAGGCTGGCTGCTACATAAAGGTGGGGAGACTCTTTCCCTACTAATTTAAAAATGTCTACAGTGTTTTATTGTCACATGCTGTTAGTGGACACAGGAATTCACCTTTCTATATAGGCTGAGCATCCCTAATCTAAAAATTCAAAAACTGTAATGTTCCAAATCCAAAACTTTTTAAGCCATGTGTGAAACATCACACGCTACAAGTGGAACATTCCACACATGAGCTCATGTGACAGGTCACAGTCAAAATGCAGCCAAAACTTTGTTTCATGAACAAGAGTACTGAAAATATTATATAAGATTTTTATATAAGATTATGTGTATAAGGTGCATATGAAACCATGAATTGTTTAGATGTGGTGCCATTCTATTTAATTATCTATATACAAGTATCCTAAAATCAGAAAAAAAATTTGAAATCTCAAACACTTCTGGTCCCAAGTATTTTGGATAAGGGCTATTCAACCTATATTGTGAGCTGTGGCACTGCTTCCTTACTACCAAAGCTTCACAGGCAAATATACATTAATAAGTAGAAAGCTTAGGGAGACTTGTGTCCGTCTATCTCTAGGTTAAAAATAAGGAGTAATCAGTCTTGCTAGGTAGGGGATTGGAAGTAACATGGGGCTACTACTTAAAATGGATAGTCTGTTTTAAAGCTTGTGTGTCAGATTACAATTTTAGGGTCAGGATAAATTTAAAATTCTGGGAATATGTGAGAATATGAGTGTTCATGATCCTCCTAAACTGGTAAATATGCAATGCCAGAAAATAAGTGTAAACTTTTCCCACTAATTTTTTTTTTTGAGACAGAGTTTCGCTCTTGTTGCCCAGGTTGGGAGTGCAATGGTGCAATCTCAGCTCACCACAACTTCTGCCTCCTGGGTTCAAGCGATTCTCCTGCCTTAGCCTCCTGAGTAGCTGGGATTATAAGCATGTACCACCATGCCCAGCTAATTTTCTATTTTTAGTAGAGACAGGGTTTCTCCATGTTGGTCAGGCTGGTCTTGAACACCCAACATAAGCTGATCCGCCTGCCCTAGCCTCCCAAAGTGCTGGGATTACAGATGTTCACTGTAATCCAACCCCCACTAATTTTATAAATTAACTCTGTTAATTTATAAAGTCACTGTGCCCAACCCCCGCTAATTTTATAAATTAACTCTGCCTCCATCCTACTTTGTATAAAACATTCAATAATTATGAAGCAAAAATAGTGTTTATATTAAAATCAAAAGTAAAAAGCCTTCCAAATTAATACATACCTTTCTATAAGAATCTTCTATCGTAGGATCGTATTTTTCAACAAAAATTCCTTGAACAAATTGTACAGTCTGAAAAAAAAATTAAGAAACCATTATACTTCTAAAGAAAAGAGTACAATCAATCTTTAAATTGTAAACTGACTTCACATAGGTAGTTATACCATGGGTGAAAAAAATCCACAGCCAATACTACATTTGAATGTATACATTTGGTAAGAAAATTACCTCTGAAAGCTGTTTTCTTTTTTGAATTTACGACCACTACGCTCCTTATTGGGTAATTCTAAGTTTAGATCATATAATAAAAGCGTCTCTTATTTCAGTCTTTTTTCTTTAGATGAAGTCTCGCTCTGTCGCCCAGGCTGGAATGCAGTGGTGCAATCTTGGCTCACTCCAACCGCTGCCTCCCAGATTCAAGCCATTCTCCTGCCTCAGCCTCCGGAGGAGCAGGGATTACAGGCGTGCACCACCACACCTGGCTAATTTTTATATTTTTAGTAGAGATGGGTTTCACCATGTCGGCCAGGCTGGTCTTGAACTCCTGACCTCAGGTGATCTGCACACCTTGGCCTCCCACTGTTGGGATTACAGGTGAGAGCCACTGTGCATGGCCTTGTTTCAGTCTTAAGAGGTTAAAATGAAAAAGCAGTTCATTTCACATTGTATATATTTCTCAGTTTGTTCCAAGCATGTCAATTCTGAGCTAAGTGGCCCTTCTAAGTGGGCAAGTAAGATGGTTTATCTTATGAGGGAGGCAGAAGGTCAGTCTATATTTGCCTGTGAAGCACTAGTAAACTCTGAACTATTCATCAAATTATTTTCCCTAAGTTTCTCCCCTTTCCCAACTTTGTTGGGAAAGTTGTGTCTTCATTTTTGCTATACCATTCCTTGCAGAAAACATGGCCGTTAAAATAATGTAAAACTGGATAGTCAAAGGTAATATTTAAAGATGGCTTTATAAACTTCAATATTTTTGTTTCTTGAGATGCAGTCTTGCTCTGTTGCCCAGGCTGGAGTGCAATGGCACCATCTCAGCTCACTGCAACCTCTGCCTCCTGGGTTCAAGCCATTCTCCTGCCTCAGCCTCCTGAGTAGCCGGGCCTAGGCACATGGCCACCACTCCTGGCTAATTTTTTGTATTTTTAGTAGAGATGGGGTTTCACCATGTTAGCCAGGATGGTCTTGATATCCTGACCCTTGTGATCACCTGCCTCAGCCTCCCAAAGTGCTGGGTTTTACAGGCATGAGTCAGCGCACCTGGCCAAGTTTTCATATTTTCTAACATAATAGGATAGGACCGTTTGAAAGAAGAGCAGGCCAGGCATGGCATTTCATGCCTGTAATTCCAGCACTTTCTGAGGCAAAGGTGGGAAGATTACTTGAGGCCAAAAGTTTAAGACCAGCCTGAACAATATAGCAAGACACTATCTCTATAAAAAATTTAAAAAATTAGCCTGGCATAGTGGCACGTGCCTATAGTCACAACTACTCGGGGCTGAGGTGAGAGATCACTTGAGTCCTAGCCTGGACAACAGAGTGAGACCCTGTCTCAAAAAAAAAAAAAAAAAAAAAAAAAAACCAGACCAAAATTTATTCCTATCTGGCTCCGAAATGTGAATACACACAGACACATATTTATATGCTCTCAATCTATGTGCTTAGCTTTAATTGTATTTCAGCATACCTCATGTCATTCTCGAGTCAATGTTCCAGAGAGAATATGATCCACCCAGATACAATTAAAATTTGACTAAAATTACAAGAAAAATATCATATTGCTTCCAAAGTCATTAAGGGATTTTATCGTAACAAAGACCAAATCATCAAAACCTAAAACTCAACAGAAAAAGAACATCTTGGAGTGAAAGCTTAGGTAAAGTAAAAATTACTTACCAAAGCAGACTTTCCAACACCTCCTGAGCCAAGAACGACTAGCTTATACTCACGCATGATGCAAACTTGTCAAAACCTAGTACCTTATTAAAGAAAAAAAAAAGAATTCTAAGTTTTGTATTCCTGTGCTTTTCACAGAAATAAAACATTCAGAAAAACATTTATTTAAAATGATTACAACACTAATATAAAGCACTCTATAAGTAGACTTACTAAAAGATGCTCAGAGGTAAAAGAAAACTACAGAATTACAGACATGACTTTCAGCCTGATCCAGGATAGAGCACAGGTCTGAAAAGAAATCCAATCTATCACTTGTTTTGTTACATGAAGTTTTACTGAAACACAGCCATACCCACTCATTTTGTATTGTCTGTGGTTTCTTCTGTGCTATAACAGCAAAGTAGTTACAATAGAGCCTAAATATTTATGTATCTGGCCAACCCCTGGCATAAATGGTAAACAGAAATAAGTTGGTAGAGGAAGCAGAAGACCCAGTATGTATTCCTGAAGTTGTGGGGACATAGAAAGAACCTGAAAATGGTCTAGAATCAGAGGCAGAACTGAAGAATATTAGTTCTCAGACTGAAAACATCTACTTAAGAGTGTTTAGTATGATGAAACAGAAATCAAAACAAAATAAATCCAGAAAGAAGCAATCCATACCAAGGCTTATCATTATAAAATTTCAGTATATTAACAATAGAAGATCTTAAAAGATTCCAGAGTAGGAGTATTACATGAGAATAAAAGGCTCCAACATTCCTAGAAAAAAATAAAGGGACAGTAATTAAAGTGGTACAAAAGTAGCCACCAGAACAGGTTTTAAACCTTCTTAATCAAGAAATGACTTTTGGTCATGGTTAACAAAACTACAATAACTGGTCTACATGATTTTAATCAGCCAATAACAGTTTGCCTCAGAGAATATGCTCCTACAAACTAACCAATTAATGAGGGCTCCTTACTTCTGAAAGTCAGACAATCAAGAATGGCCTGTTAACAAACACACACATCCCAAAGCCAGCCAATCAACAACTGTCTCACTTGAGTGACAGTGCTCCTATAGCTAACATTAACCTGCTCTTGTCTTTGAAAGTTTGCCAACCACTGAACTTCCTAATTCCTCAATCCTCCTAGCAAGGCTGGGAAAATTAAAGAAAAAGCATGAGAATCGATTGAACCTGGGAGGTGCAGGTTGCAGTAAGCCAAGATCACGTGACTGGGCTTTAGCCTGGGCAACACAGTCAGATTCTGTCTTCAAAAAAGAGAGAGAGAAAAAAGTAAACAAAAATGATTTGATAGGATACAAAATAAAGATTGATTTAAGTATTTCTTTCAAAAGTATTCTGGAACAGACTCAATAGCTAAGGTAAAGACATGTGGCCTTTCTTTTTGTAAATGGGTTCAGGTCTGAAATAAACTTAAAATGGAAAACTGGTAATTAAAAATATCTACAATGGTTGAGATTTTCAAAGTCTTGCAAACAAGCTAGAAAAAAACTAAATAAAAGGTCTTTGTTTCTGAAGAAATGAAAGCCTACAGATGAGGCTACTTGTACAAACAAAGCCATAGGAGGAACTGATGTTGTATGTTCATTAAGAAATGGAAGTACAGTAATCCTAAATCTGTTCAATATTGCTGTTCTAAGGGAAATACGAGCATCCAATTCTCCATCCTTCCTCCACTGGGGGAATAGGACTGACTACATACAGTGACAGGAAACCTTTTGGGGATGATGAAAGTGTTCTAAAAACTGGTTGTAGTGACGGTTGCATAACTCTTTATATTCACGAAAACCTCCAAACATAACACAACTGACTAAAACAACATAAAAACTACAATTTTAAAATACTGAATACAGGCCAAGCATGGTGTCTCATGCCTGTGATCCCAGCACTTTGGGAAGCTGAGGCAGGTGGATCACCTGAGGTCAGGAGTTCAAGACCAGCCTGGCCAACATAGTGAAACCCCATCTCTACTAAAAATACAAAAAAACTAGCTGAGCATGGTGGCACATGGCTGTAATCCCAGGTACTCGGGAGGCTGAGGCACGAGAACTGCTTGAACTTGGGAGGTAGAGGTTGCAGTGAGCCAAGATCACGTCATTGCACTCCAGCCTGGGTGACAGTGCAAAACTGTGTTTCAGGAAAAAACAAAAAACCACAACTGAATATAAAAACTATACATTTACTAGAGGTGCTTTTCTTTTTTAAGAGATGTATGCCTTTATTTTCTTATTTCACAAAGGTGGCTGAGTTGGCTCTGGGATTTACACTTCTTAGTGAGAAGACTGGGACTCTTTTCACCTGCTTCATTTATCCATGAATGAGTATTATTATTTGTTACTAGAATGAGTCAGGTTATTTATTTTATCTATCTATATTTTGTTCCTTTTATCACTATTGAAAACACTGTTTAAAGACTTTTAAGACTGGAATAACAGATTTTATTGTGAATGCCAACTCCGAATGACTGGCAACAGACATTATTAGTTCTGCTTTTAGGATGGTGTGGTTGCATTTCATTTTGCAGAAAAGACAACTCCGCTCAGTAAGCAACGTCATTGACTTGTGGACGAGGAAAGAGTAGCAGCACTTGTATTTGTGTAGTGTATTTGTGACCTCCAGGCATAACCTTTCTGTTCAAGTGTTCTTTTTCTTAAGTCCTTAGTTTAAGAATGAGCACTTTGAAATATGTCAATTCCCTAAAATTTCATGCACAGTTTAAAATGCGGATAGTTAGATCAGATTTTCAAAGAAATTTGTGACAGGTACTATTTGAGACATTGAGACTAACTGTTCTTTTTCACAGAACCCCATAGGGGGACAATTTTGACAGCATAGCATAGTGGCTAGTGGTACCTAAGTTTCAAATCCGGATTTTCTATAATCTTGGGCAAATCATGTAACCTTTCAGAGCCTAACTTTCCTTCCAAAGCTAAAATGAAGATAGTAACAGCTACATGATAATGTTGTGAGATGGATTACAAATAATGTAAACTCCATGAGGATAGGGATTTTTGTCTATTTTACTCACTGCTATATTCCCTGAAATAGTACCTGAAACAGTATGTGTTCAATAAATTAAAGAAAGAATAAGGAAAGAAATGTAATAATTTTTCAAAGTCACTGACACAAAACCTTGCACATACTATCAGTCAATAAAAGGTAACTTTTAAAATAAGAGTAATGGCAATGGATTGAGCTGCCACTCAACAGAGAACGGCTATTCCTTTAGTTGAGAATCACTGCTCTATCTTTTAATCTACCAGCTCAATAAAACATATAAGAACCCTCCATGTCAATATTAAAAGGCAAAAAAGATGAGCACACGTAAGTATTTTGAATCATTTGAAAATGTTGAGAGATAATGACTGGGGAATAACCCTCTTTTAAGTATTCAAAAAACATATTACTAAACAAAAACCCTATAATATTGGCATTATCTCTGACCCCTAATATTAACCACATAAGTCTTAATGAAATCTATTGTACCTCAAATTATACAGACTGTAATTTTGACAGCCTAGGAGGAATCTCATTATTACAGTACTTCAAGGGTACTGAGAAAATCTTGAGATTATGATAGAAAATAGAAAATGAACTTCAATTCCCTGAAATAAAAAAACGAGACAATACTGGCTAACACGGTGAAACCCCGTCTCTACTAAAAATTACAAAAATTAGCCGGGCACAGTGGTGCGTGCCTGTAATCCCAGCTACTCAGGACGCTAAGGCAGAAGAATCGCTTGAACCCGGGTAGCAGAGGTTGCTATGAGCCAAGGTCGCACCACTGCACTACACTCCAGCCCAGGCAACAGAGTGAGACTCCATCTCAAAAAAAAAAGAGAAGAAAAAAAAACACACACACAATAAGGTGGTGGGATAGGTAATTGTTTTTTTTCCCTTATGTTTTTATTTCTGATAATTCTGATAATTTTCCTGTTAGTAAACAGGAAAAACTGTAAAACAAATGAAACAAAAACTGAAGGTTAACAGGAATTGTGAAGCTGTTCTATATGTACTCCAACATTATTACCAGAATGTTGATAATTATTGCCATTTTTAAGAAATAGGACTTTTAGAAAACTCAAAAATACTGAGTTTGGCTACTCAACTCATAGAGTAACTATAAAATATTGATGTTGGAAGAGAAAAATGTTTCTTAGATTAATAAACTGGTGGTGATGGTACCTATTTAAAAAAAACCCAGGTAAACATAAAAGAAAGTGTAATTCTATCCTTTAAACCTTAATTAGTTCTCAGGAAACACTTCTCAAAAAGGGCTAAGAGATGCTTAACTACTGAAAATTAAACATATTTAAAGTGTTTTAAAGAAAAATACTATAAACAATGTAAATACTGACATTTTAAATGCCTATCTTACATCAATACAATATTTACCATTATATTAATAATTAGCAAGCCAAAAAGTTTATCTAGAATCAAAAGATAAAAATGGAACAAAGGACTTGTTAGTACTTTAACTGGTGTGCCACAGTAAATGAGTATATTCTGAGTGCTCATTTTTAACTATTTGTACATCAGTAGAAAACAAGGTTAAGAGTTCTGACTATTAGAAGGTATTACTGCCATGTACTACCATTTAAAGTGAAGATATTTTGGAATAAAAATAAAAACTATAATCCACAGAAACAAACTCTGTAAGAAATTTTAGAATGAACAACCTTCAAGAAGTTAAAGGCAACACAAGTTAAATGAAGCTGTGTTATCAATGACAGATACTGGCTAAATACTGTGCCTAAAATTAAGGTGCTATTGGTCTTCTGTGTAACATTCTAGTTTGAATTTCCAATTTAAGTGATGGGATTTTTTCATTTACATGTGCTGTCTTTATGGTATTCCTTGAAAACAATAGCATTTATTTGTAAAAACTAGATGCAGTTTCAAACTGTCTGTAGAGTTAAGAATTGCTAGTTAACGATAATATGCCTATGTATGAATTAATCTGTAAATGCTGTACCTTTTTATTACTCTTTAGTCTATGAATTAACCAATACCAACTATTGAGGGACTCCTGGTTCTTCATTTTACTCAACCCGTTAAACAGAAAAGACTGTAGCATATATACAGAATGAACTTAGGGGTATTATCAATAGTGCAGCTATACATACTTCATCAGCAAGAAGGTGCAACTTTCACATCAAGTAGGCACATATAATTATAAACATGATACATGATTCACGTTGCCTCTCTAACACAATCTAACATTACAGATGAAGAAAATCAATTAAATATCTTTTTTTTTTTGAGATGGGAGTCTTGCTGTCACCAGGCTGGAGTGCAGTGGTGCAATCTTGGCTCACTGCAACCTCTGCCTCCTGGGTTCAAGCGGATTTCCCTGCCTCAGTCTCCCAAATAGCTGGGACTAGAGGGGGGGCGCCACCACACCCAGCTAATTTTTTGTAATTTAGTAGAGACAGGGTTTTACCATGTTAGTCAAGATGGTCTCGATCTTCGGGCCTTGTGATTCACCTGCCTCGGCCTCCCAAAGTGCTGCAATTATAGGCGTGAGTCACCGTGACCGGCCATCAATTTAATTTCTAAAGAAAGCTACCAAAACATTAAAAATTCCACTACTGTTCAAACTTAAAGCATTTTCTCCACTATTTGTTTTTTTTAAGATGGAGTCTTGCTCTTGTCACCCAGGCTGGAGTGCAATGGCACGATTTCGGCTCACTGCAACCTCCACCTCCTGGGTTCAAGCGATTCTCCTGCCTCAGCCTCCTGAGTAGTTGGGATTACAGATACCTGCCATCACGCCTGGCTAATTTTTAAAATTTTTAGTAGAGACGGGGTTTCACCATGTTAGCCAGGCTAATCTTGAATTCCTGACCTCAGGTGATCCACTGGCATTGGCCTCCGAAGTGCTGGGATTACAACGTGAGCCACTGCACCCAGCCTCTACACTAGTTTTTAATTTTTTTTTTTTTTACCTTTGCTTCAGAGGAACTGTGTAATACATTGATTTTTCAAATGCATAAATGTTTCTGGTGTTTATCTTTGAATACATTTTTGGGTAGTTTTTTGTAATAGGTCATTTAAAGATTCCTAACTTGAGTACTTACATAATCATCTAAAATTTGTGTGACTACAACTAACCTTATTGATGAAAGTAACTGACAGCTTTTACACCTGACTATTTATTTCTTGCAAAATACCTACTCCCTTACTCATTTGTTCAAAAGCTGTTTACTTATAATTACTTCTACAATTTTTTTCATTTACACTACAGACTGGAGGTTTACTTATATTGGTTCTTTTTTATCAGTTTAAAAAGTTGTTTAATTCTAGTTTCAGAGCAAACCACAGCAAAGACAGTGAAAGACTAGAAAACAAAACCTCCTTTGGCATCTTTCGGAGTCAGGTTTTAGTGGCTGCTTCATAACTGTTTGAAATGAAGGTGGAAGAAGAGGACTGTGGCTCATGCCTATAATGCTAGCACTCTGGGAGACAGAAACAAGAAGATTACTTTAACTCATGAGGAGTCTGACACCAACCTGGGCAACATGGTGAAACCCCAACTGTGGTGGCACACACCTGCAGTCCTACTTGGGAGGCTGAGGTGGGAGGATCACTTGAGGCCAGGAGGTCAAGGCTGCAGTGAGCACTGTTTGCGCCACTGCATTCTGGCCTGGGTAACAAAGTGTCTCAAAAAAAGAAAAAGAAAGCGGAGAAAAACAGACCCAGTCATACTCTACATTCAGTAAATTTATCTAAGATTATATTTCATTAATCAGAAATTATTAACTAGTATTTCCACAAAACTACAGAACAATAATGAATGCTATAATAATTCTGAGGAAGCAGAAAATCCTGAAGACTTATGAATCAAAGAAAATAAGAACTGGACTTGTGGGGTAGTTTTCTTTATTTAAATATGTTCACTATATATTAAAGTACACATCAAAATACAAATAATTAATTTAATTATCCAACATTCTGGATTGCTTATAACATTCTTCATAAGACTCAACTGCAGATATATTACTGATCCAAATTATGAACTACAAAAGTGATTTTAAAAATCACTGAGGAAACTAAAAAGCATAACGAAATGACAAATTTATGTATTAAAAAGTCTATTAAGGTGAAATTACTCTACAGCTCAGGACACAGAGTCCTGTCAATGGATTGATATTAAATTCTGTTTTTAACAAAAGACTACCATTAAGCTTTTTCCTGTTGAGTATTTATTACTTAAATCTCATTAATAAATGATAAAGCTTGTAAGAATCAAATCCAGGCCGGGTATGGTGGCTCATGCCTGTAATCCCAGCAAATTTGGGAGGCTGAGGCAGAGACCAGCCTGGCCAGCATGGTGAAACCCCGTCTCTACTAAAAGTACAAAAATTAGCTGGGCATGGTGGCGTGCGCCTGTAGTCCCAGGTACTCAGGAGGCTGAGCATGAGAATGGCTTGAACCTGGGTGGCGGAGGTCGCAGTGAGCCAAGATCGTGCCACTGCAATCCAGCCTGGGCAACAGAGCGAGACTCCATCTCAAAAAAAAAAAAAAAAAAAAAAAAAAAAAAATCCTTGAAAAGCAATAAGCAACATTTAAAAAGCATGATTTCTTTTCATTAAAATATGTCAAAAAACAGCTGGGTGCCATGGTTCATGCCTGTAATCCCCAGCACTTTGGGAAGCTGAGGCAGGCACATGATCTGAAGTCAGGAGTTCCTGACCAGCCTGGCCAACATGGTAAAACCCATCTTTACTAAAAATAAAAATAAAAAATTAGCCAGGTGTGGTGGCAGGCACTTGAAGTCAGTCCCAGTTACTCAAGAGGCTGAGGGAGGAGAATCGCTTAAACCTGGGAGGCAGAACTTGCAGTAAGTAGAGATTGCACCACTGCACTCCAGCCTGGGCAACTGAGCGAGACTCGATCTAAAAAAGAAAAACCTCTGTGTGGATATAACCAAAATGAATATTTTGCAGAATACTGGTGACAAGTAGTTCTCCAGTCTCAGGCTATTTAGCTACTGCACTTACCCCAACCCCAATTTGAAATTCGGTGATCCTAAATTATAAAAAGAGGCCTAAGTAGACTGAGTGCAGTGGCTCACGTCTGTAATCCCAGCACTTTGGGAGGCCAAGGTGGGTGAACTGCTTGAGGTCAGGAGTTCAAGACCAGCCTGATCAACATGATGAAACCCTGTCTCTACTAAAATACAAAAATTAGCTGTGTTTGGTGGTGCATGCCTATAATCCCAGCTATTCAGAAGGCTGACGCAGGAGAATCACCACTGCACTCTGCTACAGAGACTCCATCTCAAAAAAAACCCAGAAAACAAAAAAGAGGCCTAAGTAAAACCATTTAAATACTGGTTCCTGAAGTCAAGTGATATTACTTCTCCCACTGCACTTTCTAGAAGGGAAGATACTTGATTTCTCCTTTCTGCCTCCAACTCCGAAGGTAGTATTTTAATAGCTAAAGAGGATTACTGTGCCCTTTTCTCATTCCCAAATAAAATGAACTAATTCAACTGTCAGAAGGACCTGGTATGAATCTGCTGAACACAATAACAAGACTTTAAAAATTCTTTTTGAAGGAAAAAATAATGGGCCCAAACACTACATCTCCTATCCTCTTTTAAAAATAAAACTTCTAATAAGGAACTATAAAATTAACAGAAAACTGCTAAAATGAAGATTGCATTTACTTTCTGAGTTGTCTTTGTCATCATGAGGAAACATGGAAAACGTTCCTAATCTCACTAATGCATTCGGCCAAGAAAGGTCTCCTGTGAACAACAAGATTTCTACATCTAGAAAGTATTAATTTGTTTACTATCAAACTGTGTGTAGCATTTTCTCTATTCTAACCATCTATTTATAATACCTCAAGGAAGAAAGAATTCCCTTGCCTTTTTCATGGATTAATATTGCTAGTAAATCAAGTTTTGTTTTTTTTTCTTTTTTCACTTTATCACACCAACTTTCTCACTGAAATATTCAACAACATATAATTTGACATGTAACATAAGGTTAGCTTTTCCAGTTTTACTTCTGTAGTTAACTTTCAGTTCAGTATTTGATCATGTATGGTAGACTATATTAACTAGAGTATAACAATTTATCAATAATCTGACAAATGCAGAAATACCAGTTCAATAGATTTCTCAGCTGAGTCAACAGATAAGCAAAATAGTTAAGTAATTTTTAAAAAAAGGAGAGACCAACAATATTTCAAAAGCAGGTTAAAAAAAAAATGTAGGTTCAAGATCACCTTATTAGTTTCTATCAGATTCTTCCAAATAGGTTGTATTGGTGTAGAACTCCTCCCTGCTCCCAAGAATTCTCTAGATGTGACTTAAAAAATGTCATTTTTTTTTTTTTTTTTTTTTTTTTGGTCATCTGAACTAGCTATAAAACTTAAAGAGATGTATACTGACTCAGTATAGGCTTTAGATCCCATTGTCTGGGTTGAAATCACTGTTACTAAGTGTTAGCTGGGTGGCTTTGGTCATGTTATTTTAAACTCTGTGTCTCATTTCCTCATTTGAAAATGGAAATAAAAGTATCTACTTCTTACACTTCTTAAAGATTCAAATGAAATAACTTGCCCTATACAATATACTTAGCACAACGAGTAACATATAGAAGTAGCCAATAAATGTTAATTTGCTTTTTTTAAAAATTACATCTATCTAGGTGTTTATAGTGCTTAAGACACCTAAAGGACTTCAATGGCATACTTTAATAGATAACTGTATGCTTGGGAGTTGTCATGGATTCCTCTCTCTTCACCCTATTACCATGTCTGATTCATTCTACCTTGGTAACTCTGGAATCAACTCCATTCTCTCTACTCCACTACCTTATACTGGGCCTTATTATTTCTCACACAGGAAAGGAAGGATACAAAAGCCAAATATAAAGAGAAATCATTACTTTGCTACACACCTCAATTTCAAATGACCAGATTAGAAATGTTAGTTTTAATTGTGACAAAGAGGTGATATGGCCCAGAAATCTGAGGAAAAACAAATATGACAACTATATATTAAAGCTCATAAGACACTTTGTTAGTTTTACAAATTAAAATGTTTACAGTGTTTGCACTGTGTTAGCTCACAATCAAGCAGGGTCTATAGAACAAAGTACTTGCTATAGAAGAGAACAACTGTCTACCTTTAAAATCAGGGAAGGCTTCCTAAGCGGATATTCAATCTACACCAGTGGATATATAAATCATTAGGGAATAGGGGAGTTTACTTGAAGGTGAGGGCACTCTGGGGAACACGATGAGTATGATTAAAGTCATCAAGTCATGGTTGGCAGGGGGTTTGGTGGAAATTTATTTTGTGACAATAAACCTCAACTTTGCTTTAAGGTTTTAGATGTAAGATATCACCCAATGAACTTTGACGATGTTTTTCCCAGCTTAAGATAAATAGAAATATGAACAGAAAAAATACTGCACAAAACTGAAAACCTTTCTTAGTGAGTGTCTCACAATAAAACAGTGACTAGCTTGTACTGTACAATAAACCATTACATACAAAAATCACTTGCCAGCTGGGCATGATAGCTCCCACCTATAGTCCCAGCTACTTGAGTCTTGCTTGGGTGGGAGGATTGCTTGGGGCCAGGAGTTCCAAAACAGCCTAGACAACATAGTGAGATGTCATCTCTAAAAAAATAATTAGCCCACACAGTGCCCATAATCTTAAACTTGCTCCCATTTCCTCTTTATCTGAAGCCTTTTGTAAAAA
Source organism: Saguinus oedipus (assembly GCA_031835075.1). Classification (NCBI taxonomy): domain Eukaryota; kingdom Metazoa; phylum Chordata; class Mammalia; order Primates; family Cebidae; genus Saguinus; species Saguinus oedipus. The sequence continues at coordinate 54,826,311 of CM063177.1, forward strand.
GGAAAGTAAGTATCTTACATCCTATTTTTAATTTCTCTAGCAATAGATATGACTGTTGTGGTCAAACCACTGTCACCATTTACTGCACATTCTTTTAGGGTCTACGCTAAAAAAAAAACTGTCTCTACTAAAAATAAACCAAAACTACTGAAGAATCCCCCTGCTTGTGAAAAGGACATCATTCTTTTTCAACTTTAGTCAAAATTTTCCCACGTTTTGGTCTTCAAGTCTTTTTTATCATCTGAATCTGATCTTTACATGTCTACATATTAATACAGCATTTGTTTAAAAGGCACAAATAATTTTTCTTTGTCAACTAAAAAAATTTTGTTTGGCTGGGTACAGTGGCTCATGCTTGTAATCCTAACACTTTGGGAGGCTGAGGCAAGAGGATTACTCAAGGCCAAGAGTTCGAGACCAGCCTGGCCAACACGGCAAAACCCTATCTTTACTGAAAATATAAAAAGTAGCAGACCATGGTCACACACACCTGCAGTCCCAGCTACTAAGGAGACTGATGCCCGAGAATCGACTGAACCTGGGAGGCGGAGGTTGCAGTGAGCTGAGATTGTGAACGGCACTCCAGCCTGGGTGACAGCCAGACTGTCTCAAAAAGCAAAACAAAATCCATCCCCCCCCAAAAAATCCCACAAAAGTTTCCTTCCAGTTCATTTTGTGTATTTATATTTTACAAAGAAAAAAACCCTGCAGCAAAGCACTGCTATGTAAAAAAGACAGCTACATCAAAAAGTGGAATCAGGGTAGCCAACGATCTAGGTTTAAGCACTGGAAGTCTCATGTCTGAGGAAACTCTATTCCTGGGCAAACCAGAATGGCTGGCCATTTTAGGTGGAACACATTCTGACAGGAATTTGCTTCCTATTTCATATTCTTGAAGATGAACAAAACATACCTGCTCTCAAAAACCTTACAATTTTGTAGGAAAAGATGGAGACATAAAAATAGGAAAAGTATCATCAGATGTACAAAATACTATGGGAGTTCAGAAGGAGAGATCAGGAGCAGATTTATGAATAAGGTGACAAAAAAAAAGTTACAACATTTCAATAGGAAAGAACATACTAGGGATAAGAAAAGAGAAAGCAAAGTCACAAAAGGCAGCATAATGTGGGAACATTAATACTTATGGCAGAAAAAGCAGTCTGACTGGCTCACAGGGCACAAAGGAATAGGAAAATAAAAATAGCAGGAGTTTTCAGTTAAGATAAAGGAGATCTCTGAGTATCAGTCAAGAGCTTTGACTTAATTAATAAGCAACAACAGTAGATATTTTGAAGATAAACATGAATATTGAGAAAACTAAAGATATTTTAAATTAGGCTGGGCACAGTGGCTTACACCTGTAATCCCAGCACTTTGGGAGGCCTAAGTGGGCAGACCATGAGGTCAGAAGATCGAGACAATCCTGGCCCTAGTGAAACCCCATCTCTACTAAAAAATACAAAAAAATTAGCCAGGTGTGGTGGTGTGTGCCTGTAGTCCCAGCTACTGAGGCAGGGGAATTGCTTGAACCCAGGAGATGGAGGCTGCAGTGAGCTGAGATCACGCCACTATACTCCATCCTGGGCAACAGAACAAGACTCCGTCTCAAAAAAAAAAAGATACTTTAAATTAACAAAAGAAGTTATAACAGTAGATGGCTGGACAATACATCTAGGCATGGTAAACATTTCATTAAAATGAGTAATATGTGGTCTATTTTTAAAATGCATTGTATTGATTTGCAACAAAAACTTGAATTAAAATGGTGAAAAACAAAAAATGAGGTCAGAAATAGCATACCAAATGGAAGAAACTGACATAAGAATAGTTAAGACAACTGGTAATTTCAACTTTATTTAATATTATATGGATATTAAATATATGGTATGTGCAGCCAGTATAAATATCAGATGCAAACATATTTGTTTCCCTTTTTTATAAGATATTAATTTTGATACCATGGCATCTAATATCTAAGGCACAGTGAAGTTACATTTAGTTATACCACTATCACAGAACATGACTCCATAGGATATTTGCCTAAGACCTTACATGTATTGACAAAGCAGATGCATGGGGCAAGCCACATTTTTCCCTCAAAAAAGTAAGTTGAATCTGCCAAACTGCATGGAAAAAAAAACACCTCAGGCCTGATGCAGTGGTTGACACCTGCAATCCCTGGGGAACATGTTGAAACCCCACCTCTACAAAAAATACACAAAATTAGCTAGGCATGGTGGCATGCACCTGTAGTTCCAGCTACCGGGGAGGATGGGAGGTGAGAGCATCTGAGCCTTGGGAGGTTGAGGCTGCAGTGACCTGTGAATGTGCCACTTCACTCTAGCCTGGGCAACAGAGGGAGACTGTCTCAAAAAACAAAACCCAAACACCAAACTGCTAAAAGCCCCCAAACCATACTCAGTTAAGGGTTAAATACCTCATGACCTGGGGCCTACTTGTAATGATTATTGCTATATAATCAAAAATCAACACAGTGCCTGGAATGTAGAAGACACCTAATTATTTATTAAATGAATCAAAACCAGGTTCTTGCCCTACAGGGGAGGTTGGCAAACTAGAGCTCCCAGGCCAAATTCCATTTGTTCCCTGTTTTTTTATTTTTGTAAATAAAATTTTGTTGGAACACAGTCACACTCATAAAGTTTTAATGGAACATAGTTCATTCGCTATGTATTGTCCATGGTTGACTTCAGGCTACAACAGCAGAGGTGAATAGTTGTGATAAGAGATTGTATGGGTAATAAGGCTTAAAATAGTTATCTGGCCCTTTACAGAAAAAGTTTACCAATACTTGCACTATAGGGTAGAGCCTGGAAGATGAAAGGATAGACCTTGCCCATTAACTCAGAGGTAGCAAATGGGTTTAGCTTAGTCATCAACTCAAAATATTAATAGCTACCTGTAGCTAAGTGCAGTGTTGAGAATGATTTTTGAGACCAACTAGCCTCCAAGGGAAAGCGTCCAGTTCTCAATTACCATTGGCTACTGTGGTTTAAGTGAAGGAGAGACACGGATATATTAACGATTCCAAAAACATCTGAAAATTTCTGCTGTAGAATATTTTAAATATCTAGCACTGTTGTCTGACAGTTTTACAAAGACGAATTAATTAGCTGCAAAATACATGCCAAAACAACCCTCCAAACAAATCAAAACACCTATAAAGAATTACTGAGAATAGTCCTGCTGAATGCTGAGTCTGTCTACCAAAACCAATGATTTCTGGCATAGCACTCATTTTTATAACATTTATTTAACATCTCTATGTGCCAGTCACATTATTCACTTAGTTAACAGATTCAGTTGTTTAAGATCATTCATGAGGATAAAATAGTATATACAAGGAGAACCTACAGCAAGAAGGTAAGCCCCCAGTATAAATAAAAATTTTAAGATTTATAGATAAAATTGTAAAGGACAGCTTGAGTAAAATATATTTTACATTTAAAACGAAAATCTAATCTGTTAATTTTGTGCATTTAGATTCTAAGTGTTTAATATACACATGGTCTAACATCAAAGTATTCGTGCCACTGGGGATCTGAAGTTTCTCTTCAGATTATTTTTGAAAAATCCTTTGTTAACTAATAAATATATTTCTGATCTGGAACACTAACATGTCTGTATGGTGCTTTTAAACCTCCCATGTCCTTTCATATATTAAATTTCATTCACTCTTCAGAGCAACAATGAAGATAAGGTATTGTCTTTAGATAAAGGATTTGGCTGGGCACAGTGGCTCACACCTGTAATGCTAGCACTTTAGGAGGCTGGGGTGGGTAGATTGCTTTGAGCTCAGGAGTTCGAGACCAAAACGGGAAACATCGTGAAACCTCATCTCTACAAAAAATACAAAAAAATTAGCTGGGCACAGTGGTGCACATGTGTGGTCCCAGCTGCTCAGGAGGCTGAGATGAGAGGATTACCTGAGCCCAGGGAGGTTGAGGCTGCAGTGAGCCATGATTGCACCCCTGCACTCCAGCCTGGGCAACAGAGTGAGACTTGTCTCTAAATAAATAAGCAAACAAACAAACAAATAAATAAATAAAAAGGTAAAGGATTTGAGGTTCAGATTACTTACCTGAGGTTGCAGAACCACAAGATTATAGATTAAGGACTAGAATCCAGACTAGTGTTGTCCAGTAGAGCTTCCTGTGATGATGATGATAATGTTCTATACTGTATCTGGACTGTCCAGTATAGTAGCCACTAGCCAGTACAGTAGCCACTAGCCATATGACTATCAAGCACTTGAAATGTGATTAGCATAACTATAAAATTAAAATTTTATTTAATTTCAATTAAAGCTCTTTCTACATTTCTGAATTTTTGCTTATGAAACTACTGAACAAGGCACCTAGAGCCTCAATAGTCAAGAAAAGCTTGGATCTACCAAAACTGTCATCAGGGCCTCTTTATTTAGGGAAAAGCAGTTTGCTCCCGTCTCATTCTTGCACTTTTCTCTCACAAAGATACCACTCTTTTTCTTCAAGTAAATACTCCTTTGAAAAGTTTTTGCTAAATTTTCTAAAGTCATTTATTGGACAAGGTTTTCTGTTGGAAGTTATACAAATCACATTCATATATGAAAAGAAGTCATTAAAAAAATATCAAGCAACAGTCGGGCGCGGTGGTTCATGCCTATAATCCCAGCACTTTGGGAGATCGAGGCGGGTGGATCACGAGGTCAAGAGATCGAGACCATCCTGGTCAACAAGGTGAAACCCCGTCTCTACTAAAAATACAAAAATTAGCTGGGCATGGTGGTGCACGCCTGTAGTCCCAGCTACTCGGGAGGCTGAGGCAGGAGAATTGCTTACACCCAGGAGGCGGAGGTTGCGGTGAGCCGAGATTGTGCCACTGCACTCCAGTCTGGGCAACAGCGAGACTCCGTCTCAAAAAAAAAAAAAAAAAATCAAGCAACTCACAAAATTACTTTGGGAACTAGAGAACGAAGTCGGAAGCTAACATACCCACAAACACCCAAAACCGTATTACAAAATTGGCCAGGTGAGAAAACTGTTGTCTTATCATTAACAGTAGATGCTTCAGTTTACATCAGTTGTTTCTGCAGGAGAAAACTGATTTGTGGTGTACATCAACAAAGAGGAAAAGAGAAATCCATCAGAAATTTATCATCTCTTCCACCCCAAGTTAAAATACATGTAATTTTGTGGGGCCTAGGCCAACTACTTGTGCCCTAGCTGAAAGGGAAGCTGGAAAAGCTAGTATCTGGCCTCTTCATTTTCCTTTTTTTAAAGACAGGGTCTCATTTTGTTACCCAGGCTGGAGTACAGAAGCACAATCGTAACTCATTACAGCCTCAACTCCTGGGCTCAAGCGATCTATCCACCTCAACCTCCTGAGTAGCTGGACTACAGGTGTGTGCAGCATGCCCAGTTAATTTTTTAAAAAGGTTTTGCAGACACAAGGTTTTGCTATGTTGCCCAGGCTGGTCTCAAACTCCTGGCTTCAAGTGATCCTCCTGCCTCGGCCTCCCGAAGTGTTGGGATTTCAGGAATGAGTCACCATTGTCTGGCTCATTTTCATTTTCTATAAAGCAAGGCTATCTACCAAAATTTAGGTCTGTCTTTTCAGTATACTGGGGAGTCTCTCTAAAGATAAATGAATGCACCCATTGTACATCTACATGGTAAAAGATGCTTTTCGTCAGATACTACGCTTCTGTTAGGTAAAGTCTGGCTGGTATGGGTCACATTCCAGCATGACATGAAGTAAGGAGCTATGCATGGAGTATTTCGAAAAGTGGGTAAAACAAAGTCACCATTAAGAGTAACTAGAGGGGAAGTTTCAAGGTCAGGTCAAATTTAAATGTGAAGGCCCAGAAGCCTGGGAGAGCTAACTAATTTTAAAGCAGTGGTTGGCTACCAAACCATTTATATTTCTCACACTATTACGAGTAACATCTCTCATTCTCATAGGATTGGGTATATGTGTGTGTTTTTAAAAAACACCCTGGAAAATTCTGATGTTACCTTCCCTCTTTCTTAAGACTTTTACCCCATCCCCCAAAAATCAGGGGCTGTCTAGCAGGATCATTTTACTCATCTTTTTGCCTATAAAATAAGTTTTCCCAATTTAGTACAGAAAAGAAGGGTCTCTGCTATTCCTCACATCTCCAGAAATCAGATTCTTTAGTAATATAAATAAACTACTCAAAATGTCTTAACTTCAACAAGCCAGATTAAAAATGAGACACTACCTCCAAAGGGATGACTGAGACTAAGAGGAAAAAGGTTATTCAAGATGGTTCTCTATGTCCAAAATTTAAAGATACTGTGAAAACTGCTCTATATTATTTGCTGAACAGGTTGTAGAGTAATATAACCCCCACAGAAATGTCCCCATTAGTTAGGGAAAATATCTACTTTCATATATTTCAAGCAAATACTATACTAACTATAGTTTATAAACGGTTGGGTAGACGTATAAAAAATGAGAAGTGAGAACTTTAGTTTATCTACTAACTTTAGTGTTAGTAGATAAATAAAGGTAAGAACTCCAGAACATCACGCCTATAATCCCAGCACTTTGGGAGGCCAAGGCAGGTGGATCACGAGGTCAAGAGATCGAGACCATCCTGGTCAACATGGTGAAACCCCGTCTCTACTAAAAATACAAAAAATTAGCTGGTCATGGTGGCTCATGCTTGTAATCCCAGCTACTCAGGAGGCTGAGGCAGAATTGCGTGAACCCAGGAGGCAGAGGTTGTGGTGAGCTGAGATTGCGCCATTGCACTCCAGCCCGGGTAACAAGAGCGAAACTCCGTCTCCAAAAAAAAAAAAAAAAAAAAAAAAAGAACTCCAGAACAAAGCACACCCATTTTCATGAATGGAAGAATGCCACAAATACTTCCTCAATATAAATGGTTAAGTGGGGTGGTTCTTTTGCAAACTACCACCCTCCACAAGGATGGGTGAATCTTTTTTAAAACATGATTGTACAGTCTGTTTCGACGCAAGGCCTAATTCAGAAATAAACAGAATTAGTGTCTTCCATGAGAAGAGAAACAAATGGCTCAGAAAAATATTTTATTTCATTTTACTGTTAACATCATACCCAGGATCAGATGACAAGCTTAATAGGACCACTCTCAAATACATCTGAAACTTTAAAAAAGAATGCCTTGATTTTAGATTGTGGGTTCATAATCTGCGTGACTATATTACACATTCAAAATGAAACTTAAGGATCAGGATATTCCTAATGGAAAATTCCCCAGTAAACACCTGCCAGAAGTTCATAGGGGAAAAATTAACCAAGTAACAAAACATAGTGGAAGCACAGGTACTTCCTATAATTTTCTCTAATAATAATTTTAGTATCTCAACCTAAGCATTTATGCTACCTGTTTATGCACGCACTGGCTTATGCAGCTAATTGTGTTATAAAGTTGTTTTTGACTAATTTAACAGTTCTTCCTTTTATAATCTACCTGCTTCAGTTTATTCAAAGATCCATTTAGTAGTCCATTAAAAAAGAGAGAAAGGCACACCACCCTTCAATGGAAGACATAAATAATGCTTGCATTTGGCTTTCACATATGAATAAATACTTACTTAGTTGCATAATTATTAGGCCAGTAAGCACTTAAAAAAAAGTAGCTCCAAAAATATGCCTGTCTTGGCAATTCTACAAGTGATAAGACTATCCAAAAATCATCACATGCATTCATGTGTGCATTCTTGAATATTAGTATATACACCAAACAAATCGATAAAGGCAATGAGAACCAAAGTCTGGGTGTTAATTAGGCTATTAGAATAAGCAGAGCATCTGAAGAAAGCACAGAATGTGGGGTATCATTTCCTGTACTCAATTCTGAGTTTCTGAGAAGCCTCTTCAGATACTTACTTCAATCCTTGTCACTACCAAATGGTTCCACTGAGGAGTTTTTTTTTTTTTTTTGAGATGGAGTCTTGCTCTGTCACCCAGGCTGGAGTGCAGTGGCGTGATCCTGGCTCACTGCAGCTTCTGCCTCCCAGGTTCCAGAGATTCTCCTGCTTCAGCTTCCGGGGTAGCTGGGACCATAGGTACATGCCACCATGCCTGGCTAATTTTTGTATTTTCAGGGAAGATGGGGTTTCACTGTGTTGTTCAGACTAGTCTTGAACCCCTGACTTCATGATCTGCTGACCTTGGCCTCCCAAAGTGCTGGGATTACAGGCGTGAGCTACTGAGTAAGCCTGAACCGATGATTTTTAAATAAGGATTACATTAGTCCTGTTTATAATATTCCTATTCTATTTTTCTATTGTATTCTTTAAAATTAAACATATATTTCTTAGAAACCTTATCTATTAGGAGACAAAATGTCTAATATAAGACTAAAAAAATCATCAAGATGAAACTGTGGTTAAGATATGAGCTCTCAATATTTTAACATTTTAAAAAACTGCATTTTACAGGCACCAACTTTAACTATTTCCAAAGATTTAACTGGACTCTACAATTATTATGTGATTCTCCAATACCCTCATCACCCTCAGCAGTGCATTCCATCCTAAGTCAGGGTCAAACAGAATGCTTTGGCAGAGAGGGTTTCTAAAGCCAGTTGCTTCAAAGTAACATTTTCAGACCCTGATATCTTCTCCAAACAGTAATGAATAAAGCGCCTTTTTAACTCATTTGAAACCAATTTCTTATAGAAATTCTGAAATCCTAAAATCTCTGAAAACTCAAAAGTTCTATAACCATGTTGGTGGCAAAGTCTGACCTAATATATGAAAGGTAAAACTTCCTCTGAGCACTGATGGGAGACTATTTTTACCTTTTATTTATCTCACTTAATGTGACTATCCATGTTTCACATTAATATTGTATTTGATTACCCTTACTAAAATCTAAAATAAATCTTTCCTCAAAATTCTGAAATCCAAAAATACTTGGCACCAAAGGTTACAGATAAAGAATTATGGCCCTATAATCAATTTCACAAACATCTACTAGAGCAAAACACTCTTTAATTTACTTCAGTTTCTGTAGTGTAGCAGAATGTAATTCATTGTTAATATAAACCTTAAACTTCTTTAATACATACAGATTCAATCTTATATTTACTGTCTTTTCTAACTACTAGATCCTAAGGGTTTCACTTCTTCCTTTGACTCTAATAAGCAGTTATCTATATCACTCATTTGGATATTCTGAACTGCTAACAGTTTCATATTGGTTAACTTTTCATGTCTTGCTAAAAACCTTTGTGCTAAATTACTTCCATTTAATCCTAACATATAGTAACTAAGAACAATTAGCTCTCAATAACATGTAATCAGATCAATTAGTGATCAAGAGACGGATGACCTACAGAAATAATGAGGAATTATAGTTGGACATAGATATAATACTTAAAAAATTAGTTTAAGGCTGGGTGTGGTGGCTCATGCCTGTAAATCCCAAGCACTTTGGGAGACTGAAGCAGGAGGATCACTTGGGCCCAGTAGGTCCAGACTAGCCTGGGCAAGATGATGAGACCATGCCTCTACCAAAAGAGTAAGGAAAAACCTAGTTTAAGGAGTAGCTTATGGGAATTGATTTGGACAAACTGTTATACACTTTACATATTTTTTCAATTAAAATAATTCTCTTGAGCACTCGCCAAATATTGAGCTAACCATTTGAGATAGTGGTGGAAAAGTAACATGATGTTCCTATCCTCCTGCAACAGTTTACAGGGAATGAGAGGTAAACAAATGGATAAATATAATTATTATGATAAGAACTATAGCGGTAATGAAGAGGAATGTTCCCTTATATAAGGTGCAGGAAAAACTCTGCAAATGTGACATCTGAACTGAGATCCACTGTTGAGACTGAGGCAGAATTGCTGAGAGCTTGTAAAAGATTGTCACAAAAGAAGTACAGCAGGCTAGGAGATAAAGTTGCCAAGTAAGCAAGAACTGGATTATGCAGGACCTTGTGGGTCCTGAAAAGAAACTGGTTCTTAAGGGTAAATTGGGACCAGAGGGTATTACTACATGATCTGATTTACATTTTTACATTTTTTAAAAGGTCACTTTGTATTCCAGGTAGAAAATAATGTTGGGAAGGACAGGAATGAAAAGAACTTAGGAAGCTCTTATAAGGGTCCAGACAAGAGATCTCTGACTATGGCTTAAACAAGGGCTTAAATCCAGAAACACAGAATTTGAAAGCTGGAAAAGATCTTAACAGCCATTTAGTCAAACTTTCTCTACATAAAGTCTTAAGAGAGGAGTTAACTTTTCAAGGTTTCATGAACAGTGCCAGAGACTAAACTGAAGCCTGTCACCCAAGTCAATATGTTATCACCACTAAACCATGCTACTTAAGACAACAGAGTACAATAAAAGGTTTAACTACTTAAAACAAGTACCTGATTTCTCAGATTTAATTTCACACCCAAAAAAATGAGCTAAAACATATGAGAACAATGAAATAAAGGTCTAATTTGAGCATCTGAAGGTCAAGGGTCTGCTGGAGAGCAGACCTAGTGAAAGTGCTCTCCAGTCAAACTGCTTAGGGATGAGATTTTAAGACCATAACCTCTAACTCAAAGATAATGCCAGTTTATCCTCTACAAAAGACATTCTGATGGATAAGATATATCTACCAGTAAAGAACCACAACTGTTTATGAATGTTGAGTTTATCATTCCTGTTGATCAGAACTGTGAAGTGAATAGCTTTTAACAGTAGTCCTACACATAACAAGAACCTCTTAATCACCATCCTCACTCTTTTCTGCTCTACTTCCTGCCCTTTCACCTCTTCATTGCCTACTATCACCATCATTAACCATCATCACTTTCATCTAAACAGAGAAATGTTATAAATGTTTTTTCTGTCCTTAAAAGCTTGCAAACCTAGTCTTCTTTTCTGTTGAAGGATGATTAAGTTGAGAGCTCCTGGAAGAAAAAAGGTACAAGTATAAAAAAACCTAAATTATACCGGGCACAGTGGCTCATGCCTGTAATCCCAGCACTTTAGGAGGCTGGCAGATCACAAGGTCAGGAGTTCGATACCAGCCTGGTAAATATGGTAAAACCCCATTTCTACTAATAATGCAAAAATTAGTGGAGCGTGCTGGTGCGCTTCTGTAGTCCCAGCTACGTGGAAGGCTGAGGCAAAAGAATCACTTGAACCTGGGAGGTGGAGGTTGCAGTGAGCTGAGATCACACTACTGCACTGAACTGCAGCCTGGGCAACAGAGCGAGACTCCATCTCAGGGAAAAAAAAAAAAGCTCAAATAGAATGATTTAATGCATTATTTCCAACTAGCAACTAAAACTCTATAAAACAATAGTCCATGACCACCTTGTGACTAATTTGGATGTCCTGGACATAAAATATGATCTCAGTATGTTTCCTAATTCTGAACTGCAAGTACAGCTGACCAATTAGTTATTTAATATAGGGAGCAATAAAGCTTCCTGTTAAATTCCCTTGCTCTCCATAGGGATTAGCTCAGGTAGGCAGGAGTTCCATGATGCTTAATCCCTGAAGCTACCCTGAAGTTAGCATTTTCACATGAATTCCTTCCCTAAACCTTTTTCTTCCTCTGGTGTCAACTTTGTTCTTTGCAACACCGGTGTTCAGATTGAATTCTCTTTCTTTTCTCTCCATTTTAGTATCTCTAGGGAAGTAACTGGCACTAAATCTCCAAGAAACTGAGTAAAAATATAAGCTGTAACTTAACCTTCTTTCTTACCACTTTCCTAATCTGAAACTGATTACTAGACCCAAACACAGGTTAGTCTAAAAATCCTTTAAAATTTGGAACCAGGCTGGTGTGGTGGCTCACTCCTGTAATCCCAGAACTTTGTGGGGCTGAGGTGGGAGAACTCATTGAGCCAAGGAGTTCGACACCAGCCTGTGCAACATGGCAAAACCCTTTCTCTACAAAAAATACAAAAGTTAGCCAGGTCTGGTGGCACATGCCTGTAGTCCCAGCTAATTGTGAGGCTGAGGTGGAAGGATCAATTGAGCCTGGGAGGTCAAGGCTGCAGTGAGTCGTGGTTGTGACACTGCACTCCAGCCTAGGCGACAGAGTGAGACCGTTTCTCAAAAAAAAAAAAAAAAAAGGTAAAGTAAAATAAAATTTGGACCTATCTTGTAAGTTTATAAAAACAGTTTAACAAGGATTGCTACAAATGTTTTTAAATTAACATAAAAAAGGCCATGCAGTGGCTTTACCCAGCACTTTGGGAGCCTGAGGTGGGTAGATCACCTGAGGTCAGGAGTTTGAGACCAGCCTGGCCACCATGGTGAAACCCTGTCTCTATTAAAACTACAAAAATTAGCCAGGCATGGTGGCAGGTTCCTGTAATCCCAGCTACTTGGGAGGCTGAAGCAAGAGAATCACCTGAACCTGGGAGGTGGAGGTTGCAATGAGCTGAGATCCCACCACCACATTCCAGCCTGGGCAACAAGAGCAAGACTGGGTCTCAGAGAAAAAAAAAAAAAAGAAAGAAAGAAAGAAAGAAAAAGAAGAAGAAAAACAAAAAAGAAAGAAGAGAAAATAAAAGAAAAAGAGCGGCTGGGCACGGTGGCTCAAGCCTGTAATCCCAGCACTTTGGGAGGCTGAGGCGGGTGGATCACGAGGTCAAGAGATCGAGACTATCCTGGTCAACATGGTGAAACCCCATCTCTACTAAATATACAAAAAAAAAAAAAAAAATTAGCTGGGCATGGTGGCGTGCGCCTGTAATCCCAGCTACTCAGGAGGCTGAGGCAGGAGAATTGCCTGAACCCAGGAGGCGGAGGTTGCGGTGAGCCGAGATCGCGCCATTGCACTCCAGGCTGGGTAACAAGAGCGAAACTCTGTCTCAAAAAAAAGAGCATTTTCCTAAAAGGTTAAAAAAAAGAGATCATTCTACAGGTGGTTTTTAAAGGTGTCTACTTAATGTAAGACAACACACCAAATTCTCAGGTCAAAAAGACATTAATAAACTTGGAAGAAACTTACAGCTTTACTATGGGAAAGTTACCAAATATTTTAAAATTGAGAAAGTCAACTACTAAAAATCTACTTAAGGATTATGTTAGAATTTGGACACAAGGGTATTCTGTCTATAGATGAACAGTCAGGTATACAAAACAAACATTAAAACAAAAAATATGCTTAAAAATAACAATTACCTAATCTATGACCATGACCAAAAGTTGAACGGATTGCTCAGAGAAGACTACAAAGAAGTTAAACATAAATTGATTATATATTAATAAGAGATTTTAAGATAAAGCACATGAAAACACTGCTTCACATTTATCTGTGGTTCCCATTCCTGTTTCCAACAAAAATATAAACAATATAAATCAAAGAAGACATCAAACACTGAGAGCAAAGCATGAAAAAATGAGTAATACAAAAAGAATACATCAGACAGTTGGGAATATTTTAACAGCATTTTCAGATAAATATGGATATTGGTCTTTGACACTATATCAAAACTCAGCAATTGGTTGCAGTATGGAGCAGGATACCTTATTGATAAACTTTATGTTCTCTGTAACATTAAAATCGATTGGTCTAGCTGACATTTTGGAAAGATTGCTTAACCATGTATGATTTTTATAATACTGTGCACTGAACATTTGGAAATACTGATTCAGTTATACAGATAATCAAGTAATGACAGATATCATTATACACTTACAGCAACTGATAAAAGCTTTCTAAAATTTTTGCTTACAAATCTAGGAACTTCTGTGGGAAGCCGAGGCAGGCAGATCACAAGGTCAGGAGATCAAGACCATCCTGGCCAACAGGAAGAAACCTGTTTCTACTAAAATATAAAAAATTAGCTGGGCGTGGTAGCACTCGCCTGAAGTCCTAGCTACTCAGGAGGCTGAGGCAGAAAAATTTCTTGAACCCGGGAGGCAAAGGTTGCAGTGAGCTAAGATGGTGCCAGTGCACTCCAGCCTGGCCACTGAGCAAAACTCTATTTCAAAACAAACAAAAAATCCAGAAACAAACAAACAAAAAGCCCTAGGAACTTCATCATTGACCATAAATACTATCACTATTCTCCCTAACGCAAAGGCTCACTGTTTTCAAGAAAATGTCAGCCTAGTACCCAAGTCTGAATAACCAGTTCATCAGGCATTCTTTTAAGCAAAAAAGGCATTACACATAAAAAAAATTACTGATTCAGCATTCGACTCAATCACACAAATGATTTCCCTAGAAACAACTATTGTATTTCAGTATGCAGCCAAGTGTTTTTTTGTTTTTTTGAGACAGGATCTTGCTCTGTCACCCAGGCTGAAGTGCAGTGTCACAATCACAGCTAACTGTAGCCTCCAACTCCTGGGCTCAAGAGATCCTCCCACCTCAGCCTCCAGGGTAGCTGTACGTGTGCATGACAACACTGGCTTTTTATTTAAAACAGGACAGACAGGCTCTCACTACATTGCCCAGGCCTGACTCAGCCTCCCAAAGTGCTGGGAGGCTTGCCATCCATCGCCTCACCAGTGTTTTAAGTATACTTCTCAGTGTATTAGAAAGATGTGTACAACGGTAGAGATTTAGTGTAAAATTTTTTTACTTCCTCATCAAGGGCATTTAGGTAAAACTTAGAAAAAACCTGAGTCCATGGCAGTGAATAATAAAACGATTATAAGCATAGTGAGGTACTCTAATCTGGTTTATTCTAAAGTGCCAGAAGTTTAACCCACCACTGCTTTTACACGACTACAGGTACAAATGTCGCTACAGTGAAAACAGCAAAGAATGTCTCAGTATCATTTTAAAAATAGTTTTCTACTTGTAGACTCCCCAAAATGTTTATGGGATTTCCAGGATTCCTTGGACTACACTTTGAAAATCACTGATCTACACAATTCATTTGTTAGGCTAATCAAAAATCACAATTATTATTAGTCCCTATTCATACTTTAATAGGAATCTTAAGCAATGCCATAGGAGAATATAAGCTTTATAGAACAAGAACTAATATGGCTGGGTATGATGGCTCATGCCTGTAATCCTAGCATTGTGGGAGGTAGAGGCAGGTGGATTACGAGCTCAGGAGTTCAGACCAGCATGGGAAACATGCCCAGGCTGGACTCAGCCTCCCAAAGTGCTGGGAGGCTTGCCGTCCGTGGCTTCACCAGTGTTTTAAGCATACTTCCCATTTCGTTACAGTATATTAGAAAGATGTGTACAATGGTAGATATTTAGTTTTAAATTTTTTTTATTTCTTCATCAAGAGCATTTAGGTGAAACTTAAAAAAGAAAAAATCCTGAATCCAGTGAATAATACAATGATTATAAGCACAGTGAGGTACTCTAACCTAGTTTATTCTAAAGTGCCAGAAGTTTAGAAACTTCAAAACTCTCTACAAAAAAATACAAAAATTAGTTGGGCATGGTGGCACATGCTTATAATCCCATCTACTTGGGGAGCTGAGGCTGGAGGATGGCTGGAACCTGGGAGGTTGAGGCTCACTGAGCCAAGTTCGTGCCACTGAGGCTGTCAAAACAACAACAAAACTACATTACTATATTATGATTTATAAAATATTTGTAAGTAATACTGCATTTGATCCTCAACAACTCCAACAACAGTATGTCATCATTCTCACTGGGGAGGCAAGGAGGCTGGCAAGCTTCAGAAGGGAAGTACACATTTTGCTTTAAAAAGAAGTCATTGTAGTGATGGGTTTACAGATGATATTAATTTTCTTCTTTATACTTTTTTTTTTTTTGAGATGGAGCCTCGATGTGTCACTTGGCTGGAGTGTGGTGGCGCGATCTCGGCTCACCGCAACCTCTGCCTCCTGGGTTCAGGCTATTCTCCTGCCTCAGCTTCCTGAGTAGCTGCGATTACAGGCACGTGCCACCACGCCCAGCTAATCTTTTGTATTTTTAGTAGAGACGGGGTTTCACCATGTTGACCAGGATGGTCTCGATCTGTTGACCTTGTGATCCACCCGCCTCGGCCTCCCAAAGTGCTGGGATTACAGGCTTGAGCCACCGTGCCTGGCCCAGCCAATCTTATAAGTACAAATTCAGTACGCTATCTCAAGTTCATTAATTTCAATATCAGGAGAAAATAACAGATAACATGTGTTATATACCTCATCCTTATCCCTCTTTATTATCTGTACAATACAGAATTCAAGGAATTTCTGCATTTTGCTATTGTAGTGAGAAGCGTATGGATAACTTAAAATCTTAGAAGCACCAGCCAAAGATATGTTAGCACAATGTAGTAATAGGATTCCAGTCCAACTGCAACTTTAAAACAAAAGGTAACAGCTGGATGCAACATACATACCTTTTGACATGTAAAAACTAAGTACAAATAGATTCTATAGTCTTTGTTTTATTGATACCTTTTGAGTTCTACTAACTGAGAACTTAAGAAAGTCCCCGAATTTAGTATAAAGTAACTCTGAAAAATATATTCTAATGTTAGGATACATTTTTAATACACAGAGAATTAGAATTTTATTTCACCCAGTGTTTTCCATTTCCTCTCCAGAAGCTTTCACCAAAAATTGCAACTAAACAGACAAAACATGTTTTCTTTCATCTTTTTGCCCTTCCTACAATGCAAAGAAGAGGAAAACAGGTAGAGGCAATCCACTACTTTGGCAATCAGTTCACTGCATATTTCAAAATAAAGTTACTTAGTGCAATGCTGGGCCAAGCACAGTGCCTCACGCCTGTAATCCCAGAACTCTGGGAGGCCAAGATGGGTGGATCCCCTGAGCCCAGGAGTTCCAGGTGAGCTTGGGGCAACATGGCGAAACCCTGTCTCTACAAAAAAATACAAAAATTAGCCAGGCACAGCAGTCCCAGCTACTTGGGAGGCTTAGGTCTGAAGACTGCTTGACCCCTGGAGGCAAAGGCTGTGGTGAACTAAGATCCTGCCACTGACTCTGTCTTTCCAAAAAAAAAAAAAGTCAGGCAGGGTGGCCACACCTGTAATTCCAGCAGTTTGGGAGGCCAAGGCGAGTGGATCACCAGTTCGAGACCAGCCTGGCTAATATGATGAAACCTCCTCTCTACTAAAAAATACAAAAATTAGCCAGGTATGGTGGCGCATGCCTGAAGTCCCAGCTACTTGAGAGGCTGAGGCAGGAGAATTGCTGGAACCCAGGAGGTGGAGGTTGCAGTAAGCAGAGATAACGCCACTGCACTCCAGCCTGGATGACAGAGCAAGACTCTGTCTCAGAAGAAAAAAAAAAAAAAATCCAAATTATTTTTAAGAGTTTTTAATGGATGCTCTCTTCTTTCATTCAGTCTGTTTGTACAACAGAAACATTCAAACCCCTAGTACTGGAAAAAATCACCTCACAAGTTATGAGATCAGAATCCAGTTTAAATTTAAATGGTAAAAGTAATTACAAGTAAGCTTTAGGAAATGGTTTGATATAAAACTCAAACTCACAACATTAAATTACTCTCTATGGTCAGAGAGACAGATTTTTAACTTAAAAGAACGTATTTCTAATATGCAAGTACTGCATATACCATCAAATAATTTTAAGTCGTATACCGATATTACAGAATATGGTCCTCCTGTATAATAAAAACCAGATGGAAATTCTGTAATTTGTTTTGCAAATATTTTTTACTTTAGGGAATTTAATTTTTTTTTAAACTGGTACATTTCCCCTACATTTTCATATTTTTTTCCTAAGTTTTAAGGTCCTTTGGAAACAGAGTTTTAAAAATTTTGACCCTCTACTGATGCAAAGGAAAAAAAAAATGTTTATAAATTGCTACTTAATCAGTTGCTACATACTCTTGATTTGACCAACATTAGGAATAAATAATCCAGTGTTAGGAAATACAGAAAATTAAAAAAGAAAAAAAAGGCCGGGCGTGGTGGTTCACACTTGTAATCCAAGCACTTTGGAGGCCAAGATGGGCAGATCACCTGAGGTCAGGAGTTCAAGACCAGCCTGACCAACATGGTGAAACCCTGTCTTTAAAAAAAAAAGGAAATACGGAAAATAAGTAATATGATTTTTTGGTTGCTGGTGAATTTTAAAGTGATGTTTTTAAGGCAGCACAGAAGTTCCTGATAATTTTTCTTGTTTAAAATAGACTCCCTACAACCAAAGAGACTTGCTTTAGAATCCAGTGCTCAACTGGGTTCAAAGTACAACAGATTATATACAAGTCCGTTTTTAGTGCAAATGGATAAATTCACTGTATTCTTTGTAGCTACTGCTTCCACTGTGCTCATGAGATTTACAAAGAACCAATAAAAGACTTAAGACTTCACATGGTAATTAGTACCTTTCAATACCATTGCAAAATATCTATGAACATAGAAAAACATTAGCCTCCAGCACAAGAGTAAGCCAAGGTACAGTACTCCTGTTTATAGAGGGCTGAACTAAAAATTTCGTTCAACGTTACAATGAATCACTGCATCAGCCAAACTGTCTTAACTTGTTCTAAAATAAATTCAATCTGAAAGGATAACAATAAAAACTTCAGTGTAATATCATGGAGTTCTCAATAAAGACAGGAGAGGGGAAAAAAAAACGGGGCATATTTTTAGTCACAACCTATGTCTTAGAAAGTTTCAGAAAGACCAGTCTTTAATTTTTCTATAGAGTGAACATGTGACATCTCTGCTATAAAATAGAGGTGAATAGCTAATTCATAAATGCTAAATTACTCCTAGTACCAGTCAATTCTAGACACTGCAGATCAATACCCAACACCTCCTCTTTAGCAACACAAACATACAGAGAAACACAGTATTTTATATCTTTAAGGAAATGATGCAAATCAATAAGAGCTGCCTGACAGTCGATAATAAAACAGCCTATTTAAACAATAATTTTGCGGAAAAAGTAAATGGACATCTTTGTAAAATCGGTCAAATTCTCTCTGTATCAGATCCAATTTCACATTAATTTCACTACCTCAATAAATATTTATCGAGTACCTACAACGAAAGGCAAAAAAACCTGAATGTGAACTTTTCATCCAAAATCTTAGACTGCATTTAAAATAACATGTCTAATTAGTTACCATGTTATTACTCTGCATAGACCTTCCACCAATCTTGAATTAGGAAGATACACTTGAAAGGATCCTTACAAAAATGGATCTAGTTATTTTAATGATTCTTTGCTAGAACCTCCTTACATGGTGGCTCTTTACTATGGGAGGGGTGTCACTTTACCTTTATACAGCTAAGAAAAAATATTGGAATTCACTGAAAAGAATTGTTTTGAGGATAAAACGAAAATTAATTTGTCAAGTAAAAGAGGTTCCAAAGCCAATATAGAATTTTTTTTTTTCTGAAGGACTACACTGTTCTCTTCAAATACCCTCTTTCAATGTTCAATACCATTAATCCCTAAATTCAAATGCTAACCATTACACTGGGCCCAGACAAAGTGCTAGGAAGGAAGAATACTGTGAAGAATTAAATGGATCAAGTCCCTACCCTCATAGTACTTACATTTAACTGGTGTTGAGTGTCTACTGCAAGGTACCATGTCAGTGCTTTAAGGCATACAAAAGAACATGTATCTTGTGGTTGGAATTTACAATTCAATGGACTAGATAACATGTAATGGTAACAGGAGGCAGGAAGTAGTGTGTGTCATAGAAAATAAGAGAGATGACTTTTAAGGGGTTGGGAGTGGAAGGAGGTAAAAGAGCAGACAATCATTTTCTTCCTTCTTTTTTTTTTTTTTTTGAGACAGGGTCTAGCTCTGTCACCCAGGCTGGGGTACAGTGGCGCAATCTCGGATCACTGAGCCCGCTGCCTCCCGGGTTCAAGTAATTCTTATGCCTCAGCCTCCCGAGTAGCTGGGATTACAGGCGTGTGCCACCACGCCCGGCTAAGTTTTATATTTTCAGTAGAGATGGGGTTTCCCCATGTTGCCCAGGCTGGTCTCAAATTTCTGACCTCAAGTGATCCACCCGCCTCGACTAGGCCTCCCAAAGTACTGGGATTACAGGTGTGAGCCACCAAGCCCAGCAAGAGCAATCATTTTCATACCCCATACCACATTTTAAAATTAAGTCTTTTTAGTATTGATTCTTCAGTTGTATTCTGATAACCGGCATATTAAAAGCAACAAACTGGCTACATGTGTTCCAATAATTTACTTTATGGCTTCCTCAGATAAAGCAGCTTCACAATTTATTGTCATTTCCTTGTCAAACGAGGAAATGAAGTGAAAACGACTACTGTAGTATAGATTAAAAGCACAGATAGGCTCAAATAAGACTATCATTCAGGCTCTGTGTGCTTAAAGTTATTTAATCTGAGTATCAGTTTCCTCACCTAAAACGTGAGGATGAAACTACCCAAGTGGTTTTTCCACACTATTTGACTAAGGTACCCACTTTTTAAAAGTGGGATATTGGACGATTCTTCTTAGGAAAATGGTAATTCACTATAAAATGTATTTCTTCTTCCAGGCTGTCTCTTATGCATAGACTACTGTCCTAAAGCTCAGTAGATCCACTAACTGGTTATCTTATTTATGCCTCAGTTTCCTCCTCCAGAAAATGACAGGGTGGGACTGGATGATCTAAATAGTCCCTTCCGGCCCTTAAAAAGTCCCATGACTCCACTATGACTCAATAAATACTATTTCAAGAGTCAGCTTTTAAGAGTAATATGGGCTTGAAGTTAAATGAATGTCTCCCTTTTCAATTTATGTAAGTTACTTCTTGTTAAGATAACATCTTGTTGAGTAAGTCCAAACAGTATTCTAATTACAAAAGGAGCTGAAAAATAAATTTACCAGAGCTTTAAATTGTAAGTACTCCACATGTATTAGATGCTGCCAGCAAAACCAAAATCCAATTAGACGGAATTAAGTTTAAAATACTAAAATCACAATCTTCATGTAGTGTCAACTTTCTATCCCGTAAAAATGTGATTTCCCGTTACTGCAACACAGAACTGCTTCTATTCATACCAATCAGAAGTTGCAGGGCCAAAACGTTTTCCTAAACTATTAAAGACAGTGGGAGGGAGAAAAAGTGAAGGGGAAGGAAACCATCTGCTTTAACTTGCAAGGATGATCTTTTCTCCAAAAGACTTAAGGGTTTTTCAGAAGAAAAATCCGGAGGACCCCGGTTCATTGGGCATAGTTTTAAATAAAATTAATGGCGCTGATAGTTTTAGGATTAGACACCTCGAGATGGCAAAAAAGAGAAGAAGACAAACTTCCTGGATTTTCTCTCCCTCTGTAAAAGAAAGAGATTTCCTCTTGCTGACGAAGGGAAAGGCCCCTTTAACAGTTTTTCTCTACACGGTGGCTGCTGCCAGACTAGGTGGGGCTCCCTCCGCTGCCTTCCTCCTGCCACTTCCCGCAACAAATGGAGCAAGCCAGCCCGTTTCAGGCAAACTTTTTCCCCGTCAGTCTCAAGCCCGCGGGGCGCCGGGGAGTGGTTTGCCCCGAAGGCTCCTCGCCATAGCTCCGGGCCGGGGGAAGCTGAGTCTTTGCAAAGGACAACTTTCTGGTTTCCGTTCTAACTTCCACCCACACCACGGAGGGAACCCAGGCGACAGGCGAGGGGGCTCGGGGCGGGGAGCGAGTGTTCGGGGGCGCCAGCGGGGAAAGGAGGGCGGCGGGAGAGGCTTCGGCGGCCGCAGGCTAAAGGGAGCGGGCGGGTGGGGGGGGTCCTCGGGCTCTTACTTCCTCCGCCATATTTCAGACATTTGACCCCTTCCGCAAAGCGCGCTGTTCCCCCGCGGCGGCGGCGGCTCCTCCTTGCTGGCCCGCAAGTCAGCGCGCTCGCCTGCCCGGCGCCTGGCCCTTGCGCCACCTGCCGCGCGCCGAGGGGCCGCCGCCGCCGCCGCCGCCGGGGCCCCTGACCGCCGCGCCGGGCCCGCGCCTCGCCGCACCCCACCCGCTCCCCTTAGCCGGCGGCCGGCCCCCGCCCCGCGCGGTCGCCGCCGCCGCTTCCCTCATCGGCCACGCACGCACTCTGCGAACCTCTCACGCTGTCACCGGGTCCCCACAGCCAGCGTCGCCCTGCGCTCCGTCCGGGTCGCTACTCTCGGCGCCACGGCGGTCCTGCCGCTGCCGCTGCCGATACCGCCGCCGCCGCTCCGGCTGGTTTACACGCCTGACTCTGGGCGAGGTTTGGCGGTGTCGCCTTGACGTCAGGCGTTCAGCCTCGCTCCAGCTTCCGCCCGCGGGCGGGTCCTAGGGGGCGGGGCGAGGGAAACCGAGGGGGCGGGGCCGCCACGCGCCTGGTCCTCGGCGTCGGCCTAACGCCGGCCTCCAGCGCAGCCGGAGCGCAGGCCCTGCCCACGCGGTCTCTTAGCTGCCTTTCGGTGGCCTGTCTGCCGGGTTTCTGCTCTTGTTGTGCCGCACTTTCAGGCTCGCTCCCGCAGGCTCTTCGGTGGACGGAATCCGCGCGTCGGTGTTCCCGACCCCAGCAGGTTCCAGCGGAACCCTCCGAAACCCCAAAGGCGCCGCCTCTTAATGCAAACCGTAGTTCAGTCACCAACTGGTCCAGTCTGTGTGTTCACGTCGTCCTTTGTGCTGGGCAAAGTAACCGAGAAGTAACGGAGAACGCGCAGTTTCTACACCTAGAGCTCCCGGAGGGAGCCTGGGCCCGCAAGTCTTTGCATTCTTGAGATGGCGTTTCTCCTGGGTTCACAAATATTTTATTCATGGTGTCTTAACCCGGGCGAAATCTTTCCGAATTACCCTGCCAAACGCAGTTACCAAATTGAATTTCCAAAAAAGTTTGTACCCTGCACCTAAGTCAACGCTATCTATATGACTAAAATAAATTGCGTATTTAAATGCATGGCCTGGACGCTTTAGTGACTTCATAGGATTACCCATAGGCAGGTAGGTTTATCGTGTGACTTAAGGGCACCAGAAAACAGAAGTTTGAAAATGGCCGGGAACTTAACACGGGAATTTACCGTTTTTACCCTTAGTACAAGAAACTTACCAGAAGTTTTTGTTGAAGCGGTTTTGATGGTCGAAGAGATTAAGAAAGCAAAGAGAAGGGAAAAGTGGGGATTGAGGGTCATTTAAGACGAAGTTTTATTGGTTCACAATTTAATCAGGCCCTGTACAAATTATTATTGAAATAAATATTAATAAACCTTGATAAATGGAATGTGATTAATTTCACTCCTGTTAAGAATATGTAGTGATTGAAAACTAAGCTAACCTAAGTAAAACGAGATGAGAATGAATTATAACAGTTATCCGTGTTTTATAATATTTTACCATTTAAGTTAATTGAATATATTACCTATTTCGAGAATATCTATTTCCTTAGAAAAAAATTGTTTTTTAAATTATCTACTGTCTGCATATATTGTGTACAACATGATCGTTTAAGTAATGTATACGTTGTGGAACGGTTAACTCTAGCTAATTAACATATTACCTTACAAAGTTTTATATACATACAGATTTTTTTTTTTTTTGAGAGTCTCGCTCTGTAGCCTGGGGTGGAATGCAGTGGCACGATCTTGGCTCACTGCAACCTCCGCCTCCTGGGTTCCAGCAATTCTCTCAGCTTCTCGAGTAGCTGGGATGACAGGCGTGTGCCACCACGCCCGGCTAATTTTTGTATTTTTAGTGTAGACCGGGTTTCGCCATGTTGGCCAGGCTGGTTTGGAACTCCTGACCTCAGGTAATCCACCCGCCTCAGCCTCCCAAAATGCTGGGATTACAGGCGTGACTCATTGCCCTCAGCCAAGTTACCATTTTTTGATGAGAACACTTAACATCCATTATTTCAGAAAACCCTTTTTAATTGAAAGTTTCAAAGGCAAATTTCAGAGCAGTCCATTGGAATTATTGTAACTTCTGAATGAATTAGTGAACTACAAATAAATTTGACTTTACTAACTTTTCAATTATTGTGTAAACATTTGAGAAGTCTGAAAGTCTGAAACTTTGAATTCACAGAAGTGTTACATGGGAACACTGTGCTCACTCTTTCTTTTCTTTCTTTCTTTTAAAAAAAACTCTTTGTCCTTTGGACAATTGATTTTTTTTCCCAGAAATAAATTAGTTTTAGAAGATTGATTTTTAGAGTTTGAGAGAATGTGTAAAATAGTTTATTTAATTAAAAACACATTTTCTCTTATTAGACATTGTATTTGTATTAAACTGTTATCACTATGCAGAGAATACCATAATCTGATCTCTTAGTACTGAATTCACTTTTCACTTTGAGCCTCTTGTTCCTATTTATTTCCTTGACTTCTTCTCCAGGATATTCCACTGGCAACTTGCATTGGTCATATGTGCAAACTGAACTCACGGTCTTTGTAACTAAACCAGTTTCTTTTCCTTTTTCTTCGTTAATCGTATCACTGTAATTTAAATTACTCAGTCTTTATGACTGACACTTAGTTCTCGGCTCTTGAATAATCCATCAGTTGGCACGTCTGTTAGATAGTAATTCAGCAAGGGGTTTCATTGTGTTTCCTCCTTTCCATTTCAACTAAGACCATACTTAGTGGGTTTTCAGTTGCCAGCTTTAGGTTGGTACAACTCATCTCCGGCACTTTTGCAGTCTGGTGTCCTCCAGTCTGTTCCTGATTCTACACATTGTTGCCAGATGATTATCTTAAAGCATACCAAGCAAGTCACTCTCTTCCCCAAAAAACCTTCAATTACTCCCCTACTCTACCAAAATAAAGTTAATCCTTTTCTCTCACTTTTCCCTTTCACTTAAAACTGTTTTACAGTCAGAATGGAGAGTGGAGTTTTCATCTTGCCCAAAAAATTTGCTTCCCCATCTCTCTGTTGTACATAGGTGAATGATTTCCTCTGCCTGGAATGCCCCTTCCCACTCCATCTCATTCTGCAAATACCTTGCCCATTATTCAAGGTTTATCTATGTTCTCTTAAGAATTAGCTTCTTTTCTGATACTTCTAACCTTATGTGGTCTTTCCTCTTTTGAATCCCTGAAACATTTTATTGCTCCTTTCCTTTGTCACTTGTGTTCTACCTTCCTGTGAATAGGGATTTGCAAACTTTTTCTGTAAAGGGCCAGATAGTAATTATTTTAGGCTTTGTGGGCCAGGCACATGGTCTCTGTTGTAGCCACTCTGTTGAACCCTGCAATTGTGGGACAAAAGCAGTCATAGATAATACATAAAGAATAGACCTGGCTGTATTCTAATAAAACTTTATTTATGGACACTAAAATTTGAATTTCAAGGAATTTTAATGTGTCACAAAATATTCTTTTTTTTTAAACCATTTGCAAATGTGAAAATCGGCTAGGTGTGGTGGCTCATGCCTGTAATCCCAGTGCTTTGAGAGGCTGAGGCAGGAGGATCACTTGAACCTCAAGAGCTGGAGACCAGCCTGGGAAACATAGTAAGACCTTGTTTCTACAAAAAATTGTAAAATTAGTCAGGCACGGTGGCAAATGCCTGTAGTCCCAACTACTTGGGAGGCTAAGGCAGGTGGATGGCTTAAGCCAAAGTCGAGTTCAAAGTTACAGTGAGCTATGATCAGCCTTCAGCCCTGATGACAGAGCAAGACCCTGTCTCAAAAAGGAAAGAAAAGAAATGTGAAAACTGTTCTTAGCTTATGGCTGCACAAAAACGGGTGGCAGCCTGGATTTGGCCAGTGGGCCATAGTTTGGTGAGCCCCGTACTCAGGGGCAGCTTCACAGGCATATGACTCATGCATGCAGTCATACAGAGCCCTGAACTTAGAAGGGTTCCATTATTGGGCTCTAATGTCACTCCTGATCTCAGGTGATCCACCTGCTCAGCCTCCCAAAATGCTGGGATTACAGGCATGACTCACCGTGCCCTGCCAAGTTACCATTTTTTGTGAGAACGCTTAAAATCCATTATTTCAGAAAACCTTTTTAAATGAAAATTTCAAAGGCAAATTGCAGAGCAGTTCATTGGAATTATTGAAACTTCTCAATGAATTAGTGAATTACAAATAAATTTATAATTCTAATGAGCTCTAATGTCACAAAAATATCTTGATTTTTTGCTGTAGTTGTTGTCTTGCGCTATTGCCCCGGCTAGAGTGCAGTGGTGTGATCTTGGCTCACTTAAACCTCTGCCTCTCAGGTTCAAGCGATTATCCCGCCTCAGCCTCCTGAATAGCTGGGATTACAGGCATGTGCCACCAAGATCAGCTAATTTTTGTATTTTTAGTAAAGATGTTTCACCACGTTGGCCAGGCTGGTTTGGAACTCCTGACCTTAGGTAATCTGCCCACCTCCACCTCCCAAAATGCTGGCATTACAGGCGTGAGCCACCGTGCCCATCCAAAAGTTTTACTTTTAAGGAATAACATCTATGCTTCATTAGTTTTATTTTTAAAAGTCCATATGAGTAGAGGTCTTATTACAAATTCAAATTTTGATCTTTAAAGGACCCAATTTGGCCAGGCGCAGTGGCTCCCAGTACTTTGGGAGGCCAAGGTGGGTGGATCATAAAGTCAGGAGTTTGAGACCACTCTGGCCAACATGGTGAAATCCTGTCTCTACTATAAAGAGACAAAAAATTAGCTGGGTGTGGTGGCATGCACCTGTAATCCAGCTACTAGGGCGGCTGAGGCAGGAGAATCACTTGAACCCAGGAGGCAGAGGTTGCAGTGAACCGAGATTGTGCCATTGCACTCCAGCCTGGGCGACAGGTGAGACTCCATCTCAAAAAAAAAAAAAAGACCCAAATTAATTTTCATAATTGACAGTTAATGATTATCAACATAAACAAGATTCATACTATTTGACTTCTAATTTATCATGGTTATCAGTAATATTAATGTCCCTTAACATTAAATGTTAGTATATTCATTCACAAATGAACAATAATTAAACTTTATCCTTTCAAGGCACTTCCTTACTGGCTTTTCCCTCTGTTGTGTGTTTGTATGCATGTATTATATAAGTCTATGTATGTGTACATAGTGTATGGTATATAAATACAGTTCTGTACCTTTGCAACACCCTGCATGGCTGGGTTGAGAAGTTGAGGAGAATAAGAAGACTGCTTATTAGATGCAAAAGAAAAAAAACATGGCTTAAATCTCCAGTTATTAGTTTGTAGACAGCTGGAAAGAAAGAGAAAGAAGGGAGGAAGGAATGAAAGAAGGAAAGAAAGAAAGAAAAGAGAGAAAGAAAGAGAAAAAGACCAGCCTGGTCAATATGATGAAACCCTGTCTCTACTAAAAATACAAAAGCTAGCGGGCGTTGTGGCAGGCGCCTGTAGTCCCAGCTACTCGGGAGGCTGAGAGGCAGGAGGTGGAGGTTGCAGCGAGCCAATATCATGCCATTGCACTCTGCCTGGGCAACAAAGCAAGACTCTCAAAAAAAAAAAAAAAGAAGAAGAAGAAGAAAGAAAAATAAAAAAGGATATTTTCTTTGTCAAAGATTGCTTTCCAAACTCAAAGCAGTTATTTTACCACTTATTCACAGAGGAGATCAGGTAAGAGTATATTATTTCATTGCTATTATGAGAAAACAACTTAGAACTCATACTATCAAACAACTAGGGTAGTTTGTGTTCCTTTAAGATTTCTGTTTGGGGAAACCATGTACTTATATATAAGAAAAATGAAGCCGCTTGGCATGTTTCTACTCTGTGTAATAACTGTAGTAGCCTGGGCGACAACAGTGAAATTCCATCTTAAAAGAGAAAAAAGAAAAAAAAAAGAATGACACTGTTGCCTTAGTTTTTACAGCGCTTCATTCTCATGGTTTCCTCTTTTTGCTGGCTGATCCTTCTCAATATATCTTTGGCCTATCCCTCCCTCCTCCTGTCCTTTAAGGGTTACAGTCCTCAGAGCTTGATCCTGAACTTTTTTCTTTTATATTTTTGCTGGGCAATTTTATAGTCTTTCCCTTGACTTTACATGCTATCTAATTGAATTACATGCAGTAATTCATAGATCCCTATCTGCAGTTCAGACTTCCCTGCTGAGCTCCAGATGCATAGAGCCAGTTGCCACCTGGAAAGCTTTCCTTGATGACCTCCTTCAAGACTGCTCTTTCTCTAGGAATCCTCCTATCAATAAATGGCACCAGCTCTCAGAAACAGAAATCTGCCACTTCCCTCTACCTTATTCCACATAGCAAATTCTTGACCAAATCCTATTGATTCTGCCTCCAAAGTCAGTAAAATCTGACCACTTTTCTTTATTTTTATTGTCTGGTTGGTTTATTTATGTTCTTTCACTTTGTCCTTCCTCTCATCTAATCCTAAATAGCAATGTTAATTTAAAAAAACAAACAAGGCCCGGCGCGGTGGCTCAAGCCTGTAATCCCAGCACTTTCACAGGTCAAGGCGGGTGGGTCACGAGGTCAAGAGATGGAGACCATCCTGGTCAGCATGGTGAAACCCCGTCTCTACTAAAAAATACAAAAAATTAGCTGGGCATGGAGGCTGAGGCAGGAGAATTGCCTGAACCCAGGAGGCGGAGGTTGCAGTGAGCTGAGATTTCGCCATTGCACTCCAGCCTGGATAACAAGAGCGTAACTCCGTCTCAAAAACAAACAAACAAAAAAACCTTTTTCTTATGGCAAATTTTGAACATACGTAAATAGAAGAGTTTAATCAATCACCACCATGTCCTCATCACTCCATTTCAACATTTAACCTCAGTTTGCTAATTTTGTTTCATCTGTCCTCTCCTTTATTTTTCTTGTTGGAGTAGTTTAAAGAAAATCCAAGACATCATTTCGTTTTACTTATAAATAATTCAGTATGCATTTCCCGAAAATAAGAACATTTAAAAAATATGTAACCACAATGTCATTATCACATGTAACAAAAATTGAAAATGATTCCTGGGAGGCCGAGGCGGGTGGATCACGAGGTCAAGAGATTGAGAGCATCCTGGTCAACATGGTGAAACCCCGCCTCTACTAAAAATACAAAAAATTAGCTAGGCATGGTGGCATGCGCCTGTAGTCCCAGCTACTCAGGAGGCTGAGGCAGGAGAATTGCCTGAACCCAGAAGGCGGAGGTTGCGGTGAGCTGAGATCACGCCATTGCACTCCAGCCTGGATAACAAGAGCGAAACTCCATCTCAAAAAAAAAAAAAGAAAATTATTCCTTAATACAATATACTATCCAAGTCATATTTAAAATTTTCGGATTGCACCAAAGGTAGCTTTTACTGTTGGTTTGTTTGATTCGGAATGCAAACAAATCCAAATATTATATTTAATTGTTGTGCCTCTTAAATCTGTCATTTATTTTATTTATTTATTTATTTAGAGACGGAGTTTTGCTCTTGCTGCCCAGGCTGGAGTGCAATGGCACGATCTTGGCTCACTGCAACCTCCATCTTCCAGGTTCAAGTGATTCTCCAGCCTCAGCCTCCCGAGTAGCTGGGATTACAGGCATGAACCACTACACCCAGCTATTTTTTTTGTATTTTTAGTAGAGATGGGGTTTCTCCATGTTGGACAGGCTAGTCTCGAACTCCCAACCTCAGGTGATCCGCCCATCTCGGCCTCCCAAAGTGCTGGGATTATAGGTGTGAGCCACCAAGCCTGGCCTTACTTTGTTTTTTTAGAGTTGAGGTCTTGCCCTGTAGCCCAAGGCTGGAGTGCAGTGACACAATCATAGCTCACTGGAGCCTCAAACTCCCAGTTTTAAGCAATTCTCCTGCCTCAGCCTCCCAAAGTTCTGTGATTACAGGCATGAGCCACTGAGCTCAGCCTTTAAATCTCTTTTAATCTCTAACAGTCTCTCCTTCTTTCGTTGAGTGAATGGCCATTTGTATTTTTTCTTTTGTGATGTCTTTCCTATTTTCAGCTTTTGTATAAATGGCATCACTTCAGGTCAATACGTTCATAAACACTTCGTAGCAAAAATTCCATGGCTTTTACATTACACAGATAAATATAAGACTGAGAAAGTAGGCCCCTTCTTCTATACACACACATTTTTATTATGTGAAGAAAACATGAAAGGTGGATTGAAGATCCAGACAGGAAGTGCAGTTAGTAATTAAGCCACTGTTACATACTAGGAACTTGTCTCATTTGATCATTTCAAAAATCTTTTGAGTTGAATATTTTTATTACCATTTTCAGATTAGAAAACAGGTTGATGGAGGCTAATTTAGAAATATGGGGCTAAGCCGGGTGTGGTGGCTCACGCCTATAATCCCAGAACTTTGGGAGGCCAAGGCAGGTGGATCACGAGGTCAGGAGATCAAGATCATCCTGGCCAACATGGTGAAAGCCCATCTCTACTAAAAATAATTTTTAAAAATTAGATGGGTGTGGTGGTGCGTGCCTGTAATCCCAGCTACTGGGGAGGCTGAGGCACAAGTAGCGCTTGAACCCAGGAGGCAGAGGTTGCAGTGAGCTGAGATCACGTCACTGCATACCAGCCTGGCGAGAGAGACTCTGCCTAAAAAAAAAAAAAAGAAGAAGGAAAAAGAAAACTAAAAAAAAGAAATATGGGGCTACAATGTCAGCCTGAGGCAGAAGCCTAGGTGCCCCTTTCTAGGGATGTCATGGTCATTCCTTTCTGTCTGGTTACAGTCCTGTAGTAATGAAGAATGTAATGGAGTAATGAAGGATGGTTTAAATAGGGAAAAAGCTACCAAAGGATAGTTCTGGTAGATGCTTTTTATACCAGATAAAAAAGAAGAAAGAAAGAGTCGCACCCGGATGTGTGTTGTGGGCAGATATTTTGTCTTACAGTGAATATATTTGAGAAAACAATATTCAACTTGTTCTGAGTTACTCAATGGGATTCCGATAAAAGTATAACAAAGTTTAATAGTGGCAGAGCAGCATCCTAAGGGCATATAGCTTTCAGTGCCCTGTGCTAGCTGATTCTGTCCATTTCTTTTTAAAATTACATCCTGACTGGGCACGACACTTTGGGAGGTTGAGGTAGGAGGAATGCTCGAGCCCAGGAGTTTGATGGTAACATAATAAGACCCACTTTCTATAAAAAATTAAATTAAAAAAATTAGCAGGGTGCAGTGGCACACACCTATAGTCCCAGCTACCTAGGAGACTGACATGGAAGGATTGCTGGGGAGGTCAAGGCTGCAGTGAGCCATGAGTATGCTTCTGGACTCTAGCCTGGGCAACAGAGCAAGATTCTGTCTTTAAAAAAGAAAAATTACAAAAAAAGAATTACATCGTTTTTCCTTAAGACTGACTTTAACATCACTAATGTGTTTGCACATTTCCTTCCTGCTTCATAGCAGACCTCAGAACCACAAGTTTTTTTCTCTAGGATCCCTTTCCCCTTCTGTCTCTTATCTAAATTCTTCAGAGCTTGTCATTTCCTTAATGCTTGAAAAAGCACATCAAAAACTTGTTAGCCATGAGAGGGAAATTATGTTTAAAATATATTTGGTCTGAAAATTCTATCTGGTTCACCAGTCTATCTGCATGTACCTACGTTTACCTAAGCCATGAACTACCCCAGCCTCTTCTGACTGTTCTTCATGATACTGGCTTAATTTTAAGATGACACACGAGAATCTCCCTAGATGTTCACAAATTTATAATTGCTTCATAAATGGAAATGTCCACAAAAAACAAAAGGCAAAGAATAATTGACCAACAGCAAAGAGAAGAAGGTATTTAAAATTTCTTAGTTAATGCCCCAAACAGCTGAATAGAACTGGAACAGATATTTGCCCTCCCATGCTTATAGCAGTACTGTTCACCATAGTCAAAAGATGGAAACAATCCAAGTGCTGATAAAGAAATGAATGGATAAACAAAATGTGTATGGATACAGTGGAATACTGCAGATGCCAAACTCTATGGATGCTCAAGTCGCTTATATTAAAATAGCATAGTATTTGCGTATAACCTATGCACATCCTCCTGTATTCGTAAATCATCTCATCTAATAATACCATGTAAATGCTATGCAAATAGTTGTTATAGTGTATTGTTTTTTATAATTTTTTAAGAACACTTTCAATCTGAGGTTGGTTGAATATGGAGGGCCAAATGTATTAGCCTGAAAAATGAAGCAAATTCTGACCCATGCTACAACATGGATGAACCTTGAGGACGTTATGCTAAGTGAAATAAACCAGCCACAAACAGACAAATACTGCATGCTTTCACTTATATGAGGTACCTAGAGTAGTAAAATTCATAGAGACAAAAAGTAAATGGTGGTCAGGGGCTGGGGTGAGGAGAGTTTGTGTTTAATAAGTGTAGGGTAAGTTTGGGAAGATTAAAAAGTTCTGGAGATAGATAGTAGTGATGGTTAAAGAACATGAATGCACTTAATGCTGCAGAACTGTATCTTTATTTTATTTCTTTGAAACTGAGTCTTGCTCTGTCACCCAGGCTGGAGTACAATGGTGCAATATCGCCTGACTGCAACCTCCACCTCCTGAGTTCAAGCGATTCTCATGCCTCAGATTCCCGAGTAGCTGAGATTACAGGTGTGAACCACCACACCCAGCTAACTTATTTAAGTTTTTAGTAGAGATAGGGTTTTGCCATGTTGGCCAGGCTGTTCTCTAACTCCTGACCTCAAGTGATCAGCCTGCCTCAGCTTCCCAAAGAGCTGGGATTGCAGGCATGAGCCACCGTGCATAGCTGAGAAGTGTACATTTAAAAATGGTTCCATAGGTATACATTTTATGTATATTTTACCACAATTTTTAAGGAATGTCTTGATTAAGAAAGAACTTGGGGTTTCAATCAGAAATTCTGGGTTCAAATTCTGACTTCATAATGTATTAGCTGTGAGAACTCACACTATTTCCATATCTTAAGTTTGAGTTTCTTCACAGAAAAAAATTAGTTTAAAAATAGTCTATAGTTATAGGCTTGTGAGGATTAAATGAAAGAATCCATTTAAAATCCTTTGCACACTGCCTTGTCCATAGTTAGCATTCAATGAATGTTAGTTATTTTGATTTTATTATTATTTATTTATATCTAGACTCACTGTTAAAAGTTATGTGGGTAGATTTTCCCATGAATTTTTAGGATTTCAGTCCATACTTAGAATTCTTGATTCCATGGTTCCCGGTGGTGATTTCAGTATTTGCCAAAGGTAGCTCATCCAGAGACACTGATGAATAGCTTGAAGTTCTGAAATATTTGTGAGGTTTGATGGAAAGAACAAAGATATTGGAATAATTATAGAGTATTCTTTTATTTTGGGGAAGGAACGTTTTCAGTTACTTCCTCTCAACCATTGAAAAATACATAGCAAAGAAAATAATATTGATTAGGCTGGGCGCGGTGGCTCAAGCCTGTAATCCCAGCACTTTGGGAGGCCGAGGTGGGTGGATCACGAGGATCAAGAGGTCATGAGACCATCCTGGTCAACATGGTGAAACCCCGTCTCTATTAAAGATACAAAAAATTAGCTGGGCATGGTGGCGTGTGCCTGTAATCCCAGCTACTCAGGAGGCTGAGGCAGGAGAATTGCCTGAACCAAGGAGGTGTGGAGGTTGCGGTGAGCCGAGATCACGCCATTGCACTCTAGCCTGGGTAACAAGAGCGAAACTCCATCTCAAAAAAAAAAAAAAAGAAAAGAAAAAAGAAAATAATATTGATTTTAAAAATATTCTGAAACTTTAGATAGTTTTTAAACCTTTAGATAGTTTTGGTAGTATTTGCTGCATAATCCAATAGATGTTATCCAAGTTGCAACTACGAGAAAATTTCCTCTAGCCTAGATCATGTTTTTTGGAAAGTAGGTACTGGGTATCTGCTGACTTCAATAATTACCAAGCAATAATCATTAAATGTGTCAATTTTACACTCAGAAGTATTATCCTGTTGTAAGTCATTTTGGTGTGTGTTTGAGAAACAGCAGAAAGAACTATGGAGTTGCTACCTTTGTAAAGGGGAAACTCAAGTAATATAGGGGAGACAGTGTGTCAGGCTTTTTACAAATGAAACCTCCAACCCTTCAAGGTTGCCATTATTATCAACACTATTTTAAAGGCAAAGAAAGAGGCTCAGAACTTACCTGTGTGTGCAGAGAGCCAGAATTTGAATATAGGTTGATTTGGCTTCAAAGGCCATGCTCCATCCCTCAAACTACATGCTCCAGACCACAACTCCTTGCCACTTGTTGCTATCATTGGAGCTAGCTTCACTTTTGGAGCTGCTACACGTTCTGAAATCACTTTGGAACTACTGTGCTATCACTGATGGAATGTAGTGGTGGCTCTCTGCTCTCTAGCCTGTCCTCTGCTAAGGGAAAGAAGCTGCTGCATGTTCTGACATCACTTTGAAACTGTTGCTGTCACTGTTGGAATGTAGTGGTGGCTCTTGGCTCTCAGTCTGCCCTCTGCTAAGTAAAAGAAGCTGCTGCCTAGAGGAAATAAATCATAGGGGGCACAATGAGGCCCAGAAATATTCCCTCTCTCTTATCTGACCTGAAATCGCCACTGTTAAAGCCATTCTTGGTATGCAGAAGTACCACTGTCTTCAGAAATTCCCTGTGTCAGTTTACATATGCTACCTGAGAGTAAGAAGAGACTGAGAGTTTCTTCTAGCACTCTCATTAGCAGTTTAGTTTGTCAGTTAAACCAGTTGTCTCCTGGAAGGCCTAGATAGACTATCCCAGGGAAGACACACTTGACAGGTGAGTGTCACTAGTGCTCAGTGCTCTAGGGCTCAGAGAGTTCAGCAGGTCTGGTCAGAGGACCAGGAATCCTGAGCAGTGATGGGGCAGATTGTGGACCCTGGACTGATAGAGAAAAGCCTCAGCTATGGCTGCTTATAGTAGTGATTGTTTGTTGGTTGCAAGAAGCAACCAACCTGACCTACTTTAAACAGAATGGGAATGCATTAGAAAAATGCAGGGATATCTCAGGAAATGATAAAGTTATTAAATGGCCAGTCCTCAGGAAGGACAGAACCAAGGAAAATCCTGCGACTACGGTGGCAGTTGTTGGAGGCCCCAGTCAATAACATCCAATGATCTGACTTCATTCCTGATCCCAGTGTTTCTCAAAATTCAAGCAAGAATGAGAATATGATACATGTAGCTTATTGTTAACTCTTGGCTTAGCAATGGCTGTGTTATGGAGAGGGGCAGGGTGAGGTGTCATAGGAAGTTCATACAACAGAAACAGGAAACTTCCTCGTGGGCAAACTAGGCAGTTTCAGAGAAGAAGGGCTGGGGTGACACTATGAGACCCCTGCCACATACCCTCACAGAAACAGATCTTCTCTGGGGACTTATTCTGTAAGGGAAATTGCTTTGGCATAGTCTAGCATAGTGGTTAAGAGTGTGTGTGCTTTAGAGCTAGATTGCCTGAGTTCAAATACCAGCTCTGCGACTTCCTGGGCAATCTACTGAAGTATTCTGTGTGTCTGTTTGCATACTTCCAGAGCAGTGATAACAATAGTACCTACTACCTGAGAGCATTAGAACTAAATGAATTATGCTGGGTGCAGTGGCCCATGCCTGTAATCCCAGCACTTTGGAAGGCCGAGGTGGGCAGATCACAAGGTCAGGAGTTTAAGACCAGCTTGGCCAACATAATAAAACCCTGTTTCTACTAAAAACACAAAAATTAGCTGGGCATGGTGCCATGCACCTGTAATCCCAGCTACTTGGGAAGTTGAGATAAGAGAATCACTTGAACCCAGGAGGCAGATGTTGCAGTGAGCGGAGATTGTGCCACTGCACTCCAACCTGGGCAACAGAGCCAAACTCCATCTCAAAAAAAGAGAACTAAATGAATTAATACCAGCAAAGAGTTTAAAATAGTGCCTGATATACAGTATGCCCTTGATAAATAACTATTATTATCTTGGCCTATGTTGCAATATAATATTTACTGAAATAATCAAATGGGTCCCTCACTTAAAAGATACCCCAATGAAGCTCTTTTTACAAGTGATTTTACAAAAGAAAGACGGAAAAAAGATACCCAGTGAAGCCCTTTTTACAAGTAATTTTATGAAAGAAGGGAACAATCAGATAAACCTTTTGTTTTGAAATACAGATTTAGTTTAACTTAGGCATAAATATAGATGCAACAAAGAAAACATATGAGGACATAAAACTACTAGGAAAAAACATAAAGCAAAAAAAGAAAAAGAAAAAAACAAAAAGGGATATAACACCAAAAGCAAAATTTATGAAAGAAAAGCTGATAAATGTGAATTCATCAAAATTAAAAACCTTTGCTCTTCAAAAGTTACAATTAAGAGAATAAAAAACAGGGCCAGAGTGGTGGCTCATGCCTGTAATCCCAGCACTTTGGGAAGCTGAAGCGGGCAGGTCACTTGTGGTGAAACCCCGTCTCTACTAAAAAAAAAAAAAAAAAAAAAAATACAAAAATTAGCCAAACATGGCAGCATGCACCTGTAATTCCAGCTACTCAGGAGGCTAGGGCAGGAGAATCGCTTGAACCCTGGAGGCAGAGGTTGCAGTGAGCTGAGATAGTGCCACTGCACTCCAGCCTGGGCAACAGAATGAGACTCTGTCTCAACAACAACAGAATGAAATAATGGCCAGGCATGGTGGCTCATGCCTGTAATCCCAGCACTTTGTAAGGCTCAGGTGGGTGAGTCACTCAAGGCCAGGAATTTGAGACCAGCTTTACTAACATGGCAAAACCTCATCTCTACTAAAAATACTAAAAATTAGCTGGGCATGGTGGTGCTGCCTGTAATCCCAACTACCTAGGAGGCTGAGGCATGAGAATTGCTTGAACCTGGGAGGCAGAGGTTTCAGTGAGCCAAGATTGTACCACTGCACTTCAGCCTGGGGGACAGAGCAATATTTTGTCAAAAAAACAAAAACAAAACAACAACAACAACAAAAAGCAAGCTACAGACTAAAAGAAAATATTTGCAAATTATGTATCTGATGAAACACTTGTATCCAGAGTGAAGAACAAAAACAAAAACAAAAAACTTATAACTCAATAATAAGAGGACAAACTACCCTATTAAAAAATGGGCAGAAGATTTGACAGACATTTCACCAAAAAAAGCTATATGAATGGCTAATAAACATATAAGAAAGATGCTCAACATCTTTGGTTTGGGAAATGCAAATTAAAAGTCATAATGAAATGCCACTGTTTGACTGACTATAGGAGATGTGGAGAAACTGGAATGCACGTGTTTGGAGAAACTGGAATGCACGTTACTGGCAAACGTGAAAAGGTGCAGCCACTTTGGCAATATCTTAAAAAGTTAAACCTAAATTTAGTATATAACCCAGCAATTTATTTCCTACATGTCTACCTGAGAAAATAAAAACTATATATATATATACACACACATACACACATATATAATGTTTTTATATACATTTTATATACATGTATATATGCTTATGCAAAGACTTGTATACAAATGTTCATAAAAGCATTATTTAAAATAGCTAAAAGGCCAGGTATGGTGGCTCATCCTAGAATCCCAGCACTTTGAGAGGCCAAGGTGGGCAGATCACCTGAGGTTGGAAGTTCAAGACCAACCTGGCCAACATGATGAAACTCCATCTCTACTAAAAATACAAAAATTAGCCAGGTGTAGTGGCGGATGCCTGTAATCCCAGCTACTTGGGAGGCTGAGGCAGGAGAATCACTTGAACCCAGGAGGTGGAGGTTGCAGTGAGCCAATATTGTGCCATTGCACTCCAGCCTGGGCAACGAGAGAAAAACTCTGTCTCAACAGCAACAGCAATAACAACAACAAAAAGCTAAAAAATGGACACAATCCAAATGCCTATTGACTGGTTAAACAAAGTGTTGTGGTTTCTAGAGTGAAATACTATTTGGCAATTAAAAGAAGCAAACTACTGATTTACATATGGTGTGTGTATATATGTATATACACACACACATATATATAAAACAGGTGAACTTCAAAAACAGTATGAGAAACAAAAGGAGACAGACACAAAAGACTATATCTTGCATGATTGTATTTATGTGAAATTTCTAGAAAATATAAATCCACAGAGACAAAAAGCAGAACAGTAATTGCCTGCAGCTCAGGATGAGAGTGGGAATTGACTGCAAGTGGGTTCAAGAGAAATTTTGGGGGTGATAGAAATGTTGGAGAATTGGATTTTGATCTACTAAAATCATTGAGGTGTACACTTAGTAGGTGAATTTTATGGTATGTGAATTATACCTCAATAAAGCCTCTTCTGTCCTATACTTCAGTCTGACTTACCAGTAAAAATTATTGCTAAAAACACCTGTGAAAGAACTCTTTTAGTTCAACAGTATTTTCTGAAACTTTGTTTTTGCTTCAAAATGTTTTATACCCGGTTCCAACCCACCTCCCATCTCACTTACCCATCTTAGAGTAGTAACTTTATCAGGGTTGGTAAATCGCGTATAGACAATGGAGTCTAACATTATTTCATAATGAGACTTTAGGTTTCAGTGTTTCTTCGTTGAAACTTAAAAAAAGTGCATCTGGAAAAGCCACAGGCACCCAATGCCAACCTCTGAGAGCAGCCACGGGGACTGAACCTGTAGTTCAACCCCTTAGTCTGTACCCTGAGACTTTAGGTTGAGCGTCTTTATGAATTGTATTTGTATAGGTCTAACTATTCCTATTCCGTTTGATACTGGACAGATCCAAGTATTACTGAAATGTGAGAAACCATTCTCCAAGGAAAATTCACCAGTGCTGATTTCTAGAGCTGCTGGTTAATACCCAGGAATTTATTTTTTCTGTCTTCAAAGCGCCATACTACTTTAACCCTGACAGGAAGAAAACAACTTTCAGGTTGAGTACAACATCAAAAAGCCTTCTCCTATTACAAAAAAAAAAAAAAATCATTCATTTGATAGTTACTTACTTCCTGTGTCAAACTATCAGATTTTCCCCCTGACTGCAGCCATCTGGAGGTTTGTTGTTTGTTTCATGCCAACATGTTAACATAAGGCAGCTGGAGGGAACACCGTCCATTTGTTTCCATATCCAACTACCCAGCTATGCATCTATCATCTACACATTCAATAATGGTTTCTTACATACCAACTATGTACTATGAGACTTTTAAGCCTAAACTCTTGCATTCGTGCAGTACATATACATGCCCAAATCTCATGTTAAATCCCAACTCTTGCATTCTTGCATATACTATATGTATCCAAATTAAGGATGCAACAATGAGTAAGAATGATATAGTTTCCTCTCTTACAGAAGCTAGTTGTATTTTTTGGATAATAAAGGTCAGTAGTGGAGACACGTTTTTCTACTTTCCAAGTTTTCTTGTGCTGGCCTTGGCTCCTCTGGTGGCTGTACTGGTGACATCTCAGGTGACATGGTATATTAGTTTGTTCTCACATTGCTATAAAGAAAACATCCGAGACTGGATAATTAATTTAAAAAAGAGGTTTAATTGGCTCATGGTTCCACAGGCTATAGAGAAAGCATGGCAGCATCTGCTTCTGGGGAGGCCTCAAGAAACTTACAATCATGGCAGAAGGCAAAGTGGGAGCAGGCATCTTACACGGCAGGAGCTGGAACAAGAGAGAGAAGAGGTGCCACAAACTTTTATACAGCCAGATCTCATAAAAACTCTATCATGAGAACAGCCCCAAAGGCATTAAAAGCACTAAACGATTAAAAGCACACAAAAACACTAGACCATTCAGGAAGGACCATCCCCATGATCCAATCACCTCCCACCAGGTTCCACCTCCAACACTGGGGATTACAATTTGACATGAGACTTGCCCATGGATATGGACATGGTGCCAAACTCTATCATTCTACCCCGGCCATTTCGAAATCTCATGTCCTTCTCACATTGCAAAATACAATCATGCCTTCACAAAAGTCCCCCAGTTTTAACTCATTCCAGCATGAACTCAAAAGTTCAAAGTCCAAAGTTTCAACTGAGACAAGGCAAGTCCCTTCTGCCTATAAGCCTATAAAATAAACAAGTTAGTTACCTTCAAGATACAATAGAGATATAGGTATTGGGTAAATACTCCCATTCCCAAAGGGAGAAATCTGCCAAAATAAAGGGGCTACAGGCACCATGCAAACCCAAAACCCAGCAGGGCAGTTATTAAATCTTAAAGCTCCAAAATAATCTCTTTTGACTCCTTGTCTCACATGCAAAGCACACTGGTACAAGGGATGGGCTGCTAAAGCCTTGACAGCTGTGCCCAAGGCTTTGCAGAGTTCAGCCTCCATGGCCACTTTCATGAGTTGGCATTGAGTGCCTTGTTTTTCCAGGTGCACAGTGCAAGCTGCTGGTGGATCCACCATTCTGGGGTCTGGGGATTGGCATTCCATTTCTTACAGTTCCATGAGGCAGTGCCCCAGTGAGGACTCTGTGTGGGGGCTCCAATACCACATTTCCCCTCCACACTGCCCTATCAGAGGTTCTCTATGAGGGCTCCACCCCTGCAGCGAGCTTCTCCCTGGACATGTAGGCTTTTCCATATGTCCTCTGGAATCTAGGCAGAGGCTCCTAAGCCTCATCTCTTGCATTCTGTGCACCCACAGGCTAAACACCATGTGGAATCCACCAAAACTTATGGCCTGTATCCTCTGAAGTAGCAATGTGAGCTTAACCTTGTCCTCTGTTAACCATGGTGGGAGCCAGAGTGGCCAGGTTGCAGGGAGCAGTGCCCTGAGGCTGTGAGGCTGCTTAGGGCAGCAGGGCACTGAGCCTGGCCCATGGAAATCATTCTTCCTTCCTAGGCCTCTGGGCCTGTGATGGGAGGGACTATGGTGAAGTTCTCTGAAATGCCTTTGAGATCTTTCCCCCATTGTCTTGGATATTAGCATTTGACTCCTTTTTATTTACGTAAATTTCTGCACCTGGCTTGAATATCTCCCCTGAAAATATCTTTTCTACCACATGGTTTGGAGGCAAATTTTTCAAACTTTTATGCTCTGCCTCCCTTTTAAATATAAGTTCGAGTTCTAGGTCACTTCTTTGCTTATGCATATGAACATACATTGTTAGAAGCAGCCAGGCCATATCCTGAACATTTTGCTGCTTATATATTTCTTTCACCAGATACCTTAAATCATCACTCTCAAGTTCAAAGTTCCACAGATTCCTATACAAGGGCACAATCCAACCAAGCTCTTTGCCAAGATGTAACAAAAGTGACCTTTGCTTCAGTTCCCAATAAGTTCTTCATCTCCATCTGAGAACTCATCAGCCTGGCCATCTCTGTTCATCTCACTATCACCATTTTGGTCACAATCATTCAACAAGTCTCTAGTAAGTTCCAAACTTTCCCTCACCTTCCTATCTTCTTCTGAGCCCTCCACACTCCTCCAACCTCTTCCCATTACCGAGTCCCAAAGCCACTTCCACATTTTCAGGTATATTTATAGCAATGCCCTACTTCTCAGTACCACTTTTCCACATTAGTCCATTCTCACATTGCTATAAAGAAATACCTGGGACTGGGAAATTTATAAAGAAAAGAGATTTAATTGGCTCCTGGCTCCACAGGCTGTACAGGAAGCATGGCAGCATCTGTTTCTGGGGAGGCCTCAGGAAATTTACAATCATGGTGGCAGTGGGCAAAGTGGGAGCAGGCATCTTACATGGCAGGAGGAGGACCAAGAGTGAGAGGGGAGGGGCCACACATTTTTAAACAGCCAGATCTCATGAAAACTCTATCATGAAAACAGCACCAAAGGAATGGTGCTAAACCATTCATGAAGGACCACCCCCCGATCCAATCACATCCCACCAGGCTCCACCTCTGACACTGGGGATTACAATTTGACATGAGATTTGGGCAGGGACGCAGATCCAAACTATAGCACACTGCAACTGCGGTAGCTCTGATAGTGGAGGCAGGGAGCTCCCCTCTGCTGGTGATATGATTTTAATACACTGACATTGGTTACTTAGTCAAACTCTAGAGGGACAGGCTTGGAAGCAGATTTCTCTCTCTCTCTCTTTTTTTTTTTTTGAGATGGAGTCTCGCTCTGTCGCCCAGGTTGGAGTGCAGTGGCATGATCTCGGCTCACTGCAACCTCTGCCTCCCAGGTTCAAGCAATTCTCCTGCCTCAGCCTCCTGAGTAGCTGGGATTACAGGCACCCACCACCAAGCCAAGCTAATTTTTGTATTATTAGTAGAGATGGGGTTTCACCATGTTGGCCATGCTGGTCTCGAACTCCTGACCTCTGGTAATCTGTCCACCTTGGCCTCCCAAAATGCTGGGATTATTTATAGGCATGGGCCACTGCGCCCAGTGAGAGCTTCCTCTTTAACAACAAGGACAAAAGAAGCAGTGGCCACAAGAACATTGGCAGTAGTAACTGCTGCTCTGCTGGTGTCTCCAGCACCACTGCAAACTAAATAGAAGTCAAATGCAAATTTTATTTCTTTTTATGAATATGTAGCTCCCGGACTTGGTTGGGAACTTATCAGTTCTGTAAAATAGAGCACTTTTGTACCCTATTTTTCCCAAGAAATGATGTCATTTGTTTCTCAAATATTTAATATTTCTGTAACTACATGGTAAATCAAGATTGCTTTTCAACTCTTGTGGTATTTTCAGCTTGGTGGTATGTGGTAGCTAGGCAATGACATTAGATAACATTGTTTTTAGAAAGGGAAATTAAAAATAATGTGTCTAGTTGGGACTCTACAGAGAAAAGAAGACAGTAAGTAATTAGCCAATTTATAACTAGGAACAAAAGATACAGCTCTAACCTTTACTTTTGAACAAAACAATGAAATAATATAAAAATAGAATAGTACTTTAGGTAATATAAGTGAGTTAAAACGTTGGCCAGGGGCAGTGGCTCACGCTTGTACTCCCAGCAGTTTGCGAGGCTGAGGTGGGAGGATCAACTGAGGTCAGGAGTTCGAGACCAGCCTGACCAATATGGTGAAACCCTGTCTCTACTAAAAATACAAAAAAATTAGCTGGGCATGGTGGTGCATGCTTGTAATCTTAGCTACTCAGGAACCTGAGGCAGTAGAATTGCTTGAACCTGGAAGGCTGAGGTCGTAGTGAGCCAATACTGTGCCATTGCACTCCAGCCTGGGCAACAAGAGCGAAACTCCATCTTGGAAAAAAAAAAACCGGTAAGAACATTGTATTTGCTGTACAGCCTTTCTGGCCTAAATTATCTCTGCACATGGTAGAGTTTAAAGCTTCTTGAGTTATATAATTTGCAGAATGCCATGTTATTTCTTTACTGCATCAGTCACAGGGGACTGCTATGGTAGTTCCTTTTCTTCTGCCTGTCTGGGAGATTCCTACCATTGCAAGCACTTCGTATGAGGTCAGAAATGACAAATGTATAGCAGACATGCCTATGTCCAGGGGACCACCATTAATCCATTCCAGCACTGTTTTTCTTTTTGTTGTTGTTGTTTTCTGAGACAGAGTTTTACTCTTGTCACTCATGCTGCAGTGTAGTGGCATGATCTCACTGCAATTCTGCTTCCCGGGTTCAAATGATTCTCCTGCCTCAGCTTCAAGAGTAGCTGAGACTACAGGCACCCGCATCATGCCAGCTAATTTTTGTATTTTTAGTAGAGATTGGGTTTCACCACATTGGCCAGGCTGGTCTCCAACTCCCGAGCTCAGCAATCTGCCCATCTTAGCCTCCTAAAGTGCTGGGATTACAGGCGTGAGCCCTGTGCCTGGCCCCAGCTCTCTTTACCACTGAGCCCATGCATGGCCTCAGAATCCTTATCAGC
The DNA here is from genome assembly GCA_031835075.1 of Saguinus oedipus. Classification (NCBI taxonomy): domain Eukaryota; kingdom Metazoa; phylum Chordata; class Mammalia; order Primates; family Cebidae; genus Saguinus; species Saguinus oedipus. Next base: position 54,869,901 of record CM063177.1, read on the forward strand.
TCACCAATACAGGGCCCACTACCAATTGGTTGGAATTAACAGGAGATGAAACCTATTTGGTATCATTTGATTAGGGAATTAAAACAGCGGCATTATCTCTAAAACAGCAGCATTAGCTTCCTACAGTGAAATGAGGCTGGGCGTAGTGGCCTGTAATCCCAGCATTTACAGAGGCAAAAGTGGGAAGATTGCTTGAGCCTGAGAGTTCAAGACCAGCCTGGACAACAGAGAGAGAACTCGTTTCTAAAAAAATAAAAATTTAGCCAGGCATGGTTATGTGTCTTTGTAGTCCCAGCCAGTTGGAAGGCTGAGGCCAGAGAACCACATGAGCACAAGAGGTTGAGGCTGCAGTGAGCTGTGATTGTGCCACTGCACTCCAGCCCGGGTGGCAGAGAAAGACCCTGTCTCAAATGAATAAATAAATAAAGTGAAATGAATATATGTCACCTAGCAAGGAAGAGATTGACTTGGCCAACAATAAGAGCTCTTGTTTTAATTTTTTTAAAAATCAGCTTAATATCTGGGCCTAAAGAATCAGGAGAGAGAGTTTGAATATGAGAAAGCTAATAATAATAATAATAACCAGGTCTGTCATTTGAGGACCAGGACCAGGACCAGGGAGGCAGCACAGGGAAGAGTAGATAAGAGAAAAATCAAATTTGGCTTGTTTTGCCATTCCCTGGGATCATGATACTTCAGTTTGGTCTCTTTCTTAGTTTGGGTCATTAACAGTGACTCACCTGCCACTTCCTGCATTACCTGGACTTCTTGGAAGTCTTCCACCAAATACTGGTTAGGGCAGCCCAGCTCCAACCATCTTGTGACAACTGACAACATTGTGCTTGAAGCAAATCTTAGTAAATAGTAAATCCCTGTGTTGATCATTTCTAGTGAAAGTTGATATAAAGCTTTTAGTGACCTCAGAGACTATGAGGTTTGTGGCTTTACAATGAATGGTCTGAGGTCATATGTGTAGCCAGCCAAATCTAGGAACTTCCACTTAAAGTTCTCTGATAAAGTCACTTAATGATGGAGATAATTTTATGGGCCCATTTAATGAAATAACAAAGACCATAATGCAGCCTTGCAAATTGCCACTTTCTTCTTTACTACCTATGTGACCTTGGGCAAGTCTTGCTATTTTTCTATTTCCTTATCTGTAAGGCAGTGTAATTATTTTATTTTATTTTAAATGATAGCAAAATTTGCTGAATGTATACTGTGTGGAAGACATTGCAGATTGGTCCTGGGGAGTAATCAAGGATGGAGTAAATATAGACAGCACCTTTGAGGAGCTTATCACATAGAGTAGAGACAAGAACAATAAGAAAAACACAAAGCGGCTGGGGAGAGGTGGCTCACGCTTGTAATCCCAGCACTTTGGGAGGCTGAGGTGGGCAGAAAACCTGAGGTCAGGAGTTTGAGACAGGCCTGGCCAACCTGGTGAAACCCTGTCTCTACTAAAAATACAAAAAATAGCCGGGCATGGTGATGCGTGCCTGTAATCCCAGCTACTTGGAAGGCTGAGGCAGGAGAATCACTTGAACCCGGAAGTGGGGGGTTGCAGTGATCCGAGATTGTGCCATTGCACTCCAGCCTGGGCAACAAGAGTGAGACTCTTCACACACACACATACACACACACACACACACACACACACACACACACACACACACACAGAGGCAAGGAGATGGGTCTTAAAAAAATGCAAGAATTGAAGTGTTAGTGGATAGATCACTGACTACTTACAAGTCATCTGACTTATTCTGATTGGAAAGATGTTCAGTAAAGGCTGGTACAGGTGTTTTTGTTTGTGTTAATGGAAAAATAAAAGGATTCCATATACTTTACTCTCTTGTGCATTACTCATGGAAGAATACAGTGAGCTGGTAAATAGTTTGAAATTGATATATATATAAGGATGCAGTATATGTTTTAATATTGTAGAGAGTTCAACCACAGCATATTACCAACGGGAAAGGCAAAACTTGTTCCGATATAAACCAGAAGCTTTGGAGCTAGTTATGGCACAAAATGCAATTCTGCCATCTCCAAATCAAAGTGTTCATTAGAACAAAGATGCCAATGTGCAATCTTAACATTTTGTTACTTTGGAAAACATTTACTCTTCTTTTGACTCTGAGCTGAAAGAAGCACAGAATTTTATAGCAACAAGCTAAAAATAAACTAATCTGTAGTCCTCCTCCTTTCAGCAGTAAGAGTCTAACCCAACTTAAATGAAAATAAAATTGTGATCAGTTTTAGTTACTTTCTCCTTCCTGCTATTGAATCCCACTGTAATTAGCATTTTAATTTTTTAATATCTAACTTTAGTCAAGAAAGTGAAATTGAGGATGTAACTTGTGTAATGTTTCAGAACTTTTATTTTGTTGTCTGCTAATACACTCCCCCATCCAATGAACTTCATATTTCTGCAGTTTTATACATGCTTTTTTCTAGAAAATGAGGAATAACTCCAAGAGAAGAGACCAATTAGCAAGGAATTCACTATCTATGTCTCTTATTTTTCAAAGTTATTATTATTTTAAAATTTTTTATTTGAGATGGAGTCTCACTCTGTTGCCCAGGCTGGAGTGCAGTGGCACCATCTTGGTGCCATCACTGCATCCTCCACCTCCCAGTTCAAATGATTCTCTTGCCTCATCCTCCTGAGTAGCTGGGTCTATAGGCATATGCCACCATACCCAGCTAACTTTTGTACTTTTAGTACAGATGGGGTTTTGCCATGTTGGCCAGACTGGTCTCAAACTCTTGACCTCAAGTAATCCGCCTGCCTTGGCCTCCCAAAGTGCTGGGATTACAGGTGTGAGCCACCACGCCTGACCTGCATTTCTCTTTATTTGCCTCAAACATAGAGCTTATTACTGTACTTGAAATATATATGTTTAGCCTTAATTCATCTTGGATATACTGAAGACAAAGTCAGGTATAAATGGAAAGAAATTATGTGGCTGATGTTTTATTTAAATTGTTTTTCTAAATAAATTGTTTTATTTTTGAGGCAGCTCTTGTTCTTGCTCTGTCACCCAGGCTGGAGTACAGTGGTGGGATTATGGCTCACAGCAGTCTCAACTTCCTAGGCTCAAGCCATCTTCCCGCCTCAGCCTCCTGAGAAGCTGAGACTATAGGCTCATGCTATCCACTGAGAGTATAGGTAAGTACATCCAGCTAAATTTTTTAATTAAAAAAAAAAAATTTTTTTTTAAATTAAATTTTTAAATTTAAATTTTTTTTTTGAGACGGAGTTTCGCCCTTATTACCCAGGCGGGAGTGCAATGGCGCAATCTTGGCTCACCGCAGCCTCCGCCTCCTGGGTCCAGGCAAGTCTCCTGCCTCAGCCTCCTGAGTAGCTGGGATTACAGGCATGTGCCACCATGCCCAGCTAATTTTTTGTACCTTTAGTAGAGACGGGGTTTCACCCTGTTGACCAGAATGGTCTCGATCTCTTGACCTCGTGATCCACCTGCCTCCGCCTCCCAAAGTGCTGGGATTACAGGCTTGAGCCACCACGCCTGGCCTAAAAAATTTAAAAAATTTTATTTTTTGATATGACACTTGAATAAACTTTACCAACTAAATTTTAATTTTCTTTTTGTAGCGATAGGGGTCTCCCTATGTTGCCCAGGCTGGTCACAAACTCCTGAGCTCAAGGGATCCTCCCACCTAGGGCCTGGCCTAATTAAGAATCTTAAATGAGCAGTGTAGCCTAACTGTGGTTGTATCATCATTTCTATTGCATAAAAAGGATAGTTTATCCTAAAGCATATGGTAACTGAGTCAAAGCTGAGAACTGGTGATTTCTGACTAGAAGGGAACCCCTTTGCCCTACTACTTGTGCCATCACGTATTGATAACCTTGCTTGTGCAGTGTTCCACGTCCACAAGCCTGTGGACTCCCTCCCCAATTCCTACTGGAGCAATGCGTTTTATTTCCAGTAAGACCACTTACTTTCCCTTCTCATTTGCAGGAATAGATTGGTTTGTTCTTTCATCCTCAGAGCTACAGAATATATACACGAATTTTAATATATATGATAAATAGATGAACACTGTGTTCTTGTATCAGTAAGGTGTTTCATTTCTTTTTATCTTTAAAGTTTTTGATAGACATCCTTAAGACAGATATTCTCCTACTTGTCTTGGATATACGTGGCTAAATCCTTTTGCCTGAGCTTGAAGCTTTTTTTCTTCTTCCTCTCCTTTTCCAAGTCCTTCCCTTCCTTACCTCTCTACCTCCTTCCCTCCCTCCTTACTTCCTTTCCTTTTCCTCCCTTCCCTTTTCTATCTTTCTTTTTTTCCCTTTGTGGGATTAATATCATTTTATATAAATCAAATAACAACAAAAAAATTAGAAATCTTGGCCAGGTGTGTGGCTCATGCCTGTAATCCCAGCACTTTGGGAGACTGAGGCAGGTGGATCACTGGAGGTAAGGAGTTCGAGACCCATCTGGCCAACATGGTGAAACCTTGTCTCTACTAAAAACACAAAAAATTAGCCAGGTGTGGTGGTGCACATCTATAATCCCAGCTACTTGGGAGGCTGAGGCAGGAGAATCTCTTGAAATTGGGAAGCAGAGTCTGCAGTGAGCTTAGATGTCATCACTGCATTCCAGCCTAGGCAACAGAGTGAGACTCTATCTCAAAAAAAAAAAAAAAAGAAATCTAATGAGTCTCAGATGCCTAAATATTTTGCCCTAAAAATGTGACTAACCCTGATGCCTTTCAAGCTCAAGAATCAATTTCAGACTAAATTATTTAATTATTTGGTATAAAAGACAAAGGCAATAGCAATAGTTTATTTACCAAATGTCAGAAGAACAAATCAGTGTGTGAGATGCTTTCTCTGTCTTATACACACACACACACACACACACACACACACACACACTCATAACCCACTTGATAAATTGTTGGCAATTTTTATGGTGAATACCCTAGGGCATGCTATTTAAAACAGACCTTATTTAAAGCCGTTTTTTTGCTCGAAGTGGGTCATTCTACACTTTTTAACATTCAGATACAATATTCCCTACAAAATTTATGACTTTTAAGGTTGGAAATCAAGTTCACCTCAGTAAACAAGGTGTTAACCAGTTTCTTATTACAAATCTCTTAGAACATTTGTAAAAGTGAAAGAAATATATCTTTATTGAAGTTTGCTTCTGTGTCAGGTGCCATCCTCAAGATAGACTGCCTAGGCAGAAATCTGAGCTGTGCACTCTCCACCGAATGACCTGGGCAAGTGACTTAATTATGTTGTGCCTTTGTTTTGTCATTTGTTTGTAAAATGGGACTAATAACTCAGTTTATATGTAGAATATATGACTCAGTTTATATGTAGTTGTGAAGATTCATTAAATAATACAACAAAATATTTGGCACACTGCCTTATTCTTAATGAATAAATGTCAGCTCTGATTGTTGTAGATATCTTTTTTCCTTTTTTTTTTCTTTTTGAGACAGAGTTCACTGTGTTGCCCAGGCTGGAGTGCAATGGCAAAATCTTGACTCACTGCAACCCCCATCTCCCAGGTTCAAGCCATTCTCCCACCTCAGCCTCTCTAGTAATTGGGACTACAGACTTGCACCACCATGCCCAGCTAATTTTTGTATTTTTAGTAGAGATGAGGTTTTACCATGTTAGCCAGGCTGATCTCAAACTCCTGACCTCAAGTGATCAGACTGCATCAGCCTCTCAAAGTGCTGGAATTACAGGCATAAGCCACTGCACCCGGCCCCTTTTGTAGATATCTTTGCTTACCTTCAGGACTTATTATTTTTCTCTGTAAGGCAGGCACTATTGCATCTATTTACCTGCTGAGTAAACTTAAAACCAGAAAAGTTTAGTAACGAGAGCTCTTCACCAGCAGAGAAGCTCTAGTATTTGAACTTCCTTTTCTTTTCTTTTCTTTTTTTTTTTAGAGACAGGGTTTACTGTGTTGCTCAATCAATCCTCAGACATGCACCTTTTGTCTAGCTCCTAAGACCATGTACCACACTATACTGAGTTCTCTGTCTGTATACAGATTATAAATCATTATAGGAAACATTTAGGATAAATCAGAAAATTTGAATTTATCAGGTATCCCAACAACCAATTAATTCTAGTAACAGAAATATTTGTAGCCACTCTAAATTTTTATTTTATGAGAAAAACAGATAATTAAAAATCAAATTGTAAGGAAATTTAGCAAGGAAGAAGAAGGGTGGCTGAGTGCAATCGCTCACGCCTATAATCCCAGCACCTTGGGAGGCCAGGGCAGGCAGATCACGAGGTCAGGAGATCAAGACCATAATGGCCAACATGGTGAAAACCCATCTCTACTAAAAATACAAAAATCAGCTGGATGTGGTGGCATGCACCTGTAGGTCCAGCTACTCAGGAGGCTGAGGCAGGAGAATTGTTTGAACCTGGGAGATGGAGGTTGCAGTGATCCAAGATCGTGCTACTGTACTCCAGTCTGGTGACAGAGAGAGACTCCATCTCAAAAAAAAAAAAAAAAAAAAAGAAGAAGAAGAAGAAGAAGAAAGAGAAGAGAGACGTAGGAGAAAAAGGAGTAGGGAGGAGGATGAAAAATACACACACACACCATAAGGTATATTTCAAATGTGGGACAGGTTCAAATCATTCTTAACTCATTTACATTATTCAGAATTGCTTTGGGGGCATCATGATGTAGCTTGAAGTACACAGACTTTGGAATCAGTTAGAGTGCAGCTATTTGGATTCCAGCTCTGCTGAGTTAGGGAGTTCTGCCCCCTCCTCTGGGTTCAAGTGATTCTCCTGCCTCAGCCTCCTGAGTAGCTGGGATTACAGGCATGAGCCTCCATGCCCAGCTAATTTTGTATTTTTAGTAGAGACAGGATTTCTCCGTATTGGTCAGGCTGGTCTTGAACTCCTGACATCAGGTGATCCACCTGCCTTGACCTCCCAAAGTGCTGGGATTACAGGTGTGAGCCACCGTGCGTAGCCAGGGAGCTCTAAGCCTGTTTTCTTATGGACAATTGTATCTACTTCACAGATTTGTTAAGATTAAATGAGACTGTTTGTGAAATGCCAGTAATGATGCCTAGGACAGACATGGTGCCCACTGAACAAAGCATAATCAGCTTTTATAATAGTTTTTCGAGGTTGTATAAGGTTAAAAATGGGCCTTAGTAACATTAAAGCATGCTCAATAATAGGGTAATCATAACACTGTGGAATTTTAGAGATGGATGGCCTTCTAATTCAATCACTTCATCTTATATTTGAAGAAACGTAGACTCAAAAAGACTAAGTGAATTGCCCCAAATCACACAGCTAATTATAATCAGGTTGGGACTAGAACCTGGCCTCTTAATTAATGATTCCCTTAATTTAAAAAGTTATGAGTGAATGATCATGCCACTTGAGCAATAAATTATGAAATATGAATGTGAACAGAATTTAGAGTTCTAATCTTAGAATAAAGTTAGACATATATTTAATGATAGCTGTAATTATTATTTTACTGCATGATAACAAGGCATAAGTGATAAGTAGTTCATATTAACAAGTGTCATTGTAATTATTTTGTGCAACCAAACCAAGAAAAGGAAAAATAAAATGAAGAAGATGAGGGCCCCTTCAAAGTCTCTGGAATCTATTACCTAGGGGGCCTAGCTAGCTGTGTTTTTCTGGCAAAAGACAAAGGGCTTAGAAGTGGTTTTGTTATTTTATATTGTTATTATTATTTATTTATTTATTTTGAGACAGAGTCTTGCTCTGTCGCCGGGTAGGAGTGCAGTGGCACGATCTTGGCTCACTGCAACCTCCACCTCCCAGGTTCAAGCAATTCTCCTGCTTCAGCCTCCAGAGTAGCTGGGACTACGGGCATGTGCCACCATGCCTGGCTAATTTTTGAATACTTAGTAGAGACGGGGTTTCACCATGTTGACCAAGATGATTTGGATCTCTTGACCTCATTATCCGCCCACCTCAGCCTTTCAAGGTGCTGGGATTACAGGCGTGAGCCACAGCACCCGGCCCATTATTTATTTATTTATTCAGAGACAGAAACTGTTAACTGAAAAGCAGGCACTTAAGAAAAGCACTCATTCATTCATTTAGAGACCAGGTCTCACTTTGTTGCCCAGGCTGGAGTTCAGTGGTGTGACCATAGCTCACTGCAGCTTCCAATTCTTGGGCTCAAGGGATCCTCTCATGCCTTGGTCACCTAAAGCACTGAGATTAGAAGTGGGAGCCACCACAGGTGGCCTGAGAAGTGGTTTTGGAGGGAGGAGGGACAAGAGGTTGTTACCACTCACCTCCTCCCCTACTAATGGAGGAATCAGCTAGTATTCTTCTTCTCTTTCTCCATCAACTTCTTGCTTGGATCTGGAAGTGTAAGCTACCAGAATCCAATTCTTCGCAGTCAGTGCCAGAGGCAATGCCCTGAACGTGTTGATAGAATAACTGCTTTTAGCATGTTTAACATGATCATTACATTCTTTTTAAACAAAATTAGTGAAGTTTTAATTGATACCTATTAGATGTACGTATTTTCTGGGTACATGTGAATAATTTAATACATTCCTATAATCAAATCAGGGTAATTGGGATATCCATCACCTTAAATATATCTCTTTTCTTTATGCTAGGAACATTCAAATTATTCTCATCTAGCTAGTTGAAATGTACAATTGATTAATGTTAACTATAGTCACCCTGTTGATTATCATTGTGTTCTGATTCCCAATACTTTGTGGTCATTGCATTGATAAACTCAAGTCCTTAAATAACACCAGGGTCATGGAGCATCCCCCACCCCAGCCAAGTGGGGACACTTGGCTGCATAATTCCCTCTCTGGTCTTTAGAGAGAATCCCAGTTTTCCAATTCCTTCTTCTTTTGCTGCCAACAGGAAAGGGTGAGAGCTCCCTTTTTCTACACTCTATTGGGGGACCAGATCTAAGATGTGATTGAGGGAAAGGTTCTTGGCTCAAAGATACTCTTTCCACGGCACGTGGTTCCTATCAGATATTTATGTGGAGGCCTTCCTGAAGTAGGATATCACTCATTTATACTTGGTCATAGATTAGTTTAATCTGATTGTTTTTCTAATACTGAAACTGAAGGGAAGAGATTTCTGATTGTGGGGGAGTGAAAGAGAAGAAGAACACAGAGAGGTACATTTGGAGTGGTAAGAGTTTTATGGGCCCTCTTTATTGGGGTTCCTGTGGGGAAGTTTGGTTGCCCAGATAGCAGGAATTAGAGAGAAAATGTGCCAAGTGGAGGTGAGGTGCAAATGCACAGAGAAGAAGGTAAGATTCCAAAGACAAATTTCATGTGCACCACAAAATCTTTTTAGGACCTCCCAGACCCTTACTTCTGCCTCTCTTCTTCCTGCATCTTAAATAAAGTGGATACTTAAATCTGATCAAGTCCTGGACATGCCTCACTCCTGAATGGGTGAGACTGAACAAATTGCTCACTCAGGGATGATCTGTACAAAGATCTTTGCAGAGACAAGCCCAAGACTACCTTTGGGCAGTGGGTGAGTGTGTTTCTTAAAATGTGTATGAGAATATTTTCTGCCTATGTCTGGGTGTGGATGAACTGGAATTGTCACCTAGTGACATTTTCCCTGCACCTTGATACTTGGGTTTAATTGGTACTTACACTCATTGATAAGTCTACCTTCTTTATCCAGGTCACCCAGGAAGTATGCAGGTGCCTATTTGGAGGGTGGGGAGGGTTAGGCTGGCATTCATTTCAGCATTGCACTCGGGGCCTCCTCTAGCTGCATGGTTTGGGCCTGCTGGCAAATGTAGCTTTCCTGCAGCCATTGTTACTCTCCTGGCTACCTTGTTGCTCTTTTCACTGAGGCTGCCATTTCTACTGTTCTTGCTTTATTCTGACCCTCTTTCCTGTGACTACCAGTAACTTGTCAGCTACAGTGCTCCAGCTCAGTGTGCTGTTCCTGTTCCACTAATCCTGGAGTTAGAAGAGAGATTTGCCCCAAGATGGTGATGGCTCTTCCTATCAACCTTGGCTAATTTTTAAATAGGTAGATGGAATAGATTTTGGAGCTGGGAAGACTTGGGTTTGAATCCTAGTTTAGTGACCACTTAGTGACCCCTTTGACCTTGTACAAATTACTTAAAATATGAGACTTTGTTTCTTTATCCATAAATTGGAAGCTGGGTACAATGGTGTATACCTGTAGTCCCAGCTACTCAAGAGGTTGAGGTGGGAAGATTGCTTGACTTCGGAAGTTTAAGGCCAGCCTGGGCAACATAGTGAGACCCTGTCTCAAAAAAAAAAAAAAAAAAAAAAAGACAATAATGCCTCCTTTACACAATTGCTATGAGAAATAGAGTTATTTTATAAAAGATACCCTGAGGTGGGCAGATCACGAGGTCAAGAGATTGAGACCATCCTGGCCAACATAGCGAAACCTCGTCTCTACTAAAGTGCTTAGTTACCAGTAACTGAGACCATTATTTGAATGGCCACAGTTCTTTTGACCATGATGTAACAGATAGCTCAGAGTTCCTGAAGTAAGTGTGGAAACTAGGTCACTGCTCATGACCTTGTTATAGTTGATTGGTGATTTATGGATGGTTTCTAGGGTAATCTTTGTTCCTAGGGAATGTAGCTAAATCCAACATTTAATTTCTAGATAATGGAATTTTATGGAAAAGCTTTTTCTTTTTATCATTAACAAATTAACGAATCATTGCATCTTTTCTTTTCTTTTTTTTTGAGACAGAGTCTTGCTCTGTCACCAGGTGCCAGGCTGGAGTGCAGTGGCGTGATCTCAGCTCACTGCAACCTCCATCTCCTGGGTTCAAGCAATTCTCCTGCCTCAGCCTTCTGAGTAGCTGGGACTACAGGCACGCACCACTATGCCCAGCTAATTTTTGTATTTTTAGTAGAGATGGGGTTTCACCATGTTGGCCAGAATGATCTTCATCTCTTGACCTCATGATGTGCCCGCCTCAGCCTCCCAAAGTGCTGGGATTATAGACATGAGCCACCGCTCCTGGCCATTGCATCTTTCCTAATGAACCCAACTTGAGCACAGAAGTAACTAGACTTTTCAGAGTTGGGCTCTGAAAAGGTCTATGAGGACTAAAGGCAGGCAGTGTGACTGTCTTAGGTGTAAATTGTTCCTTGCTGATAGGCAAAGACCTGGTTATTACTGAGGGATGGCTGTTTTATTAGGGCTGAATTGGGTTGAGCCTTATTGCCTGAACCCAAAGACAATGACATGACATCTGTGGCCATGACTGTACATAGCCATAGAATTGTTGGTTTGGGGTCCATTTCTAGGATCGTCATTTGCCCAAAGAAAAATGGTGGGTCCCAGCCCTCACCTTCTTTAAGACATGGCAGCTGGGCATGGTGGCTCATGCCTGTAATCCCAGCACTTTAGGAGGCCGAGGTGGACGGATCACGAGGTCAAGAGATTGAGACCATCCTGGCCAACATGGTGAAACCTAGTCTCCACTAAAAATACAAAAATTAGCTGGGCGTGGTGGTGTGCACCTGTAGTCCCAGCTACTTGAGAGGCTGAGGCAGGAGAATTGCTTGAACCTGGGAGGCGGAGGTTGCAGTAAGCTGAGATCGCACCACTGCAATCCAACCTGGTGCCTGGCAACTGAGCGAGACTCTGTCTCAAAAAAAAAAAAAAAGAAAGAAAGAAAAGAAAGAAAGAAAAAAGAAAGAAAGACATGGCAGGAAAGGAGCTCCTCAGAGCAATAGCATCTTGAGGAGGAACTCCTTTTTTTACATGCATTTCAGGATTATATCATACTATACTAATATCATTATCGACATCTAAACCAATACTAATGCCAATACTAACAGCAATTTTGTGTGTGTGTGTGTGTGTGTATGTGTTCTTTTTTGTTGGAGATGGGATCTCACTCTTACTCCCAGGCAGAGTGCAGTGGCATGATCATAGCTCACTGCAGCCTTGAACTCCTGGCCTCAAGTGATCCTCCTGCTTCAGCCTTCCTAATAGCTAGGACTATAGGCATGCACCGCCCTACTCAGTTAATTGTCTTATTTTTTTGTAGAGATGAGGTCTTACTATGTTTTATTCAGGCTATTCTCAAACTCCTGGACTCAAGCAGTCCTCCCGAAGTGCGGCAATACTATATTATGCTAGTACCAACATCAATTCTAATATCATTAAATGCTAATACTAATACTTCTACCATTTCTGATACTAACTACCATTTATTGAGTATTAAGTATATGCCAGACACTATGCCAAGAACTTTGTAGGTAACATTACAGTTAATCCTCATAAGAATCTGTTGATGATAAATTATAAAGTGCTTAAGGTATATAAATAACTGTTCTAGGTGCTTTACAGTTACTTACTTAATTCTCAGTGCAACCATAAGAGACAGGTATAATTTTTATTCCCATGGATGAGGAAATTGAAGGTCAGATGGATAAGTAACTTACCCATGCTCACACAGTTAAACATGTGGCAGAGCAAAGATTTAAAATAGGTTTCTCTGACTCTAAATCTTGTATTATGTGGTGTACTTGTGTGTTCAAAATTGCAGCGAGGCATGGTGGCTCATGCCTATAATCCCAGCATTTTGGGAGGCTGAGACAGGAGGGCCTCTTGAGCCCAGGAGTTTGAGGCCAGTTGGGTAACATAGCCAGACCCATCTCTACTAAAAATAGAAAATTAGCTGGGTGTGATGGTGCACACCTCTACTCCTAGCTCCTTGGGAGGCTAAGGTAGGAGAATAGCTTGACCCAAGGAGTGCAAGTTTACAGTGAGCCACGACTGTGCCACTGCACTCCAGCCTGGGCAACAGAGACTCTGCACCCCGCCCCACAAAAAGTTGCCAAGATGCATTTATAAACCATCATACAATATCTGCATCTGCTAATGAAATTTATGATAATAAACTTTCTCAGTAGAATGTGCCTTTTTGTAAAAAGACAATCTTACCCTCAAATTTTGCTCCATTTAAAAGTATCTTTTTAATTCAGAAGAACTTTCTTTTGATTTTTTTAATTTCACTAAACTGATTTGAAGATAGGCTTCAGAAATGACTCCAGGACTGGATTATAGTCCATTGTTATGAGTAACTCTGAGGCTGTCTTTTAAAGTCTCCTGTGGCTTTGAAAACAATTCAAAACATATTATTTGTGATAAGTACTTCATCATATTTTATTTGTGTATGTCTCTTTTATAGTAGAGAAAGACATCAGAACTATTCCCTTAAATTGTTCATGTCAAGCACCACTTTATTGTAGAACTGTCTTTTGCTAAATTGGATTTTGAGGAGAGCTTAGAGCTCAATGTTTATAGGGAATTTTCAAAGGAATTTGATTTTTATTATTTTTCTTAGTTTCATATTTGATTTTATTGTTGAGAGGGATGTCCCAAATAAGGCCTCTGAGACTGATATCTTTTATCTGCAGATTGGCCAAAACATACTATGTACACAGTAAATGCATAGCTATTTTCCTGCATCTCATTTCTCTACAAAGGAGATGCTCAAGGGGCCCACTGATAGTTCGTTTTTCCTTTAATCCATGCATTGACCAGTAACTGCAGTCTAATCTCTTTTGTCATTTGCAGTGGAGTTAACATTTTACAACACAGGCCTTTCTGGATGACAATGACTAGAATCAGATCTCTACATGATAGCTTTCACCAGGTTCCTGACCTGTGAAAGGTACTGCAATTAAGGACCAATCTTGCCAGTATCTAATTATACCACAAACCAGAACTCTTATGTGGTCTCTGATGGAATGCAGGAGTCATGCAGACTCTTTCATGATTTAAAGCAGTGTTCTAACCTGGGAACCATAGATTCCCAATGCATTTGTGTTTAGACTTGAGGGGCCCATGAATCTGATGGGAATAAAAATCTCATATTTATTTTCAAAATCTCTACCTGAAATATGGTATTTTTTTCCCATTGTGAATATAGGACACAAACCACAACAGAATTAGCTTTAGCTATGATTCAGTCTCTAATAGAAATCACATGTATTTTCCCTTTACATTACAGTAGTTACTGATATCTCAAAATATTATTTATCCTCCTCTCTACTTTCAGATTGTGGTAATTATTAGATTTACTGTGACATCTTGAAATGTGGTACTTTGAAACACACATTAACACAATTAAATTCAAATATTTTGATAACTGTATTTCAATATAATTGGTTTGCTATCTTGTATCTTATAGATTTAAAAACATTTTCAGAAAGGTGTCCACCAGACAGCCAAAGCAGTACATGGCACAAAATAGGTTAAAAATCCCTAAAGAGTTGGCACAAAGGTGTATGGAGCAAAGGAACTCTGGGCAAATGCAGTCTCCAAGTCAAATCTGTGTAAGATCCAGAGAATCTTATGAAAGAAAGAGAGAGCCTCATTTGCCCTTCCAGCCTTCAGCAAGGATGACTGTTCCTGCATCTAACAGAGCTTAATGTTTATGGGGAATTTTCCTAGAAATTGAAAACAGATTCCTGAATCAGAAATCTTGGAACATAAAGAAAACTAGCCAACCGATAGCCAGAGGTGTGAGCAGGTCCTAGAAGGCCAACGGAGCTTCCATCCATAGCATATCAGGCATGAGCACAGGTAGACTGGAGTGTTTCCGTGGACCATGCCACCTAACTACTCATAAGACTTCTGCACGAGGTTACTATGTTGCTCATTGCTTCTGTACTCAGTTTTAGGGGGATACTTAGAAATACTTAGTATGTGAAACGCTGACGCAACTTTAGTCTTTATTCTGAAAGATATATACAGGAGAATCTAGCTTTTACTCTTCAAAATTTAGTGTGGATCTAATATCCAGAGGTTGACTGTGTCTTGGGACTACTATTATCTTGAGCTAATCACTGCATTCTCTGATTACTCATCGGTGAAAGTATCTATTTTAAAATGCATAATCTTAAAATAGAAATAATTTGGGAAAATTATGTGTATCAGTTAGGATTAAGATCTGCTGCATATAATTGAAAACTCTAAATCACAGTAGCTTAACAAAATATATATTTATTTTCTCTTATGTAAAAATAAAAGGCCTGCCGTAAGAAGTCCAGGAGTAGCATGATATCTCTGTAAAGCCACCAATCCAGGTTCCCTCTTTCCGCTACTCTATCCATAAAAAGTGACATTTGTCTTTAAGTTGCTTCATGAGGCAGTATGACTGAGGGAGCTCTTGCCATCACATCTGCATTCCAAGTAGCAAGAAGGAGAAAACCCAGAAGGATAAAAGTGTTCTTTTTGCAGCTGTTTGGCCTCTTTTTTGCAGCCTTCTTAATAGGTCCCATTTGATACTTCTGCTTATATTTTCTTGACCAGAACTTAGTCACAAGGCCCTACCTACTTTAAGGGAGAATGGGAGTGTAATCTCATAATTATGTGTACTGTTGCCTCTTAAATAACAAAAACTGGGGTTCTATTTCTAAAGAGGAAAAAGAAGTGGATATTGGGTAGCAAGTTATGGTCCCTGTGACAGTATATATAGGGAACATTAAATCAAGCATGCACATGCTTCAGAGAAGTATTCAAGAAATAGCAGTGGACTAGCAGACAGTTGCCTTAGGTCCTAGTCCCGCCTCTACCTTTTATCTACCACACTTGGAGCAAATTACTTAGCTTCTTTGAAGTTTAGTTCTTTCATTTTTAATGTGGATGTGATAATTCTTTTCCTTTCAGCTTTTCAATTGTTGTGAAATATAATTGAAGCAATGCATATGAAAGCACTTTTAAATCTATAAAAGCATTGCATAAATGCAAGGTATTTTGATTCTTCAGGATACATGGGAGTTGTGATCAGAGAAAGGTCTGTTCAGTGGATCTCTCAGTAAACTAGTAACTCATAAAACCCCAAGCCAAGAAGCAATCCCCATCTATATATTGACTTAGCAACCTCTGATAATGTATTTTCTAAATTTAGGTAGAGATTAAACTGTTGTGTCACCAGATCATTAAATGATGCCAGTTACATGTACTGTAACTGTGATATGGGTAAAGCAATAAATTTTAAATATAGTGTTCTGTCTGATGGCCACTGTTTTCATGGGAATCTTGGTTACCACTAAGAGGACAGGATCAACTCTAGCTAGCAGAAGCAGAAAGGGACGCCTTGCAAGATTTAATACGGCCTGCAGAATCACTGGCGACAGGGAGCGGAAGAAAGAGCCCCAAGGCTGAGCTTCTATAGATAACTCCCAAAGCCCCCACCGAATTGTGCTCTGGCTCCTGCCGTGATCAAGAAGCCATCTGTTAAATCAGGAGTCTTGCTCAAGGTCTTGACTCCAGAATTCACACGGCTGCAGCCTCAATCAGATCCAGCCTGATCCACACCAGCAAAATGGTGCCTCCTTCTCTTTCTTACCCCACTTAACTCCATTCCAAAACACAGTCCCACATGATTGCATTTGATTGATAGAACCTCCATCAATCCAGACCCTAGCTTCAAGGGAGTCTAAAAAATATAACTTTCATCTTTGAAACCTCTGCTAGAAGTATGTTGGAATAGATGTTGTATGTGCTAATTCATAATATCTGCCAGAATGAATGTTAATTGTACCTATGAAATGGAATGTGCTATTTGAGGCCCCCAAATACTGCCAACATGTCTTAGAAATGAAATTATTTCAATGAGGCATAATATAATCAAGGCAGAGGAAATTCATTTAAGTGTGGATTGACTGAAGAGTCAGTAAACATAGAAAACATGCATGTATGCATAATTGCAGCATGCCATTAAGTTAATATATTTGTACTAGCATGCCAGGTCAGGCATGGGGATGTTTCATTAAGAATATTATTTGCCGGTGGCTCAAGCATAATCCCAGCACTTTGGGAGGCCGAGGCGGGTGGATCATGAGGTCAAGAGATCGAGACCATCCTGGTCAACATGGTGAAACCTCGTCTCTACTAAAAATACAAAAAATTAGGTGGGCATGGTGGCGCACGCCTGTAGTCCCAGCTACTCAGGAGGCTGAGGCAGGAGAATTGCCTGAACCCAGGAGGTGGAGGTTGCGGTGAGCCGAGATTGCGCCATTGCACTCCAGCCTGGGTAACAAGAGTGAAACTTGGTCTCAAAAAATATATATATATATTATTTGCTCATATAACAAATTTCTGTTTGTTTCCATTGATTAGGACTAGAATAACTTACTCACTTTAATGTATTTACACATCACGACAAAACCACAATAATTAAAGTTCAACATGCACAGAGGTGATCTGAAGTTTTATTGACTAGGAGAGTTCCCAATATTTATCTTTCTGCTTGAGCAGCTTAGCTGATAAACATAGGCATTCAAAAATAAGAATGAGTTAGAGTCATAGAAAAAGAACCACAGTTCTTAATTATTTTAAAAAAATTGTAGAAAATAAAATGTATTAATTAGTGTGAGAAGATGGTTTTGTTGTCACAGGTCAGATCGCTTTCTGAGAAAGGCAGAATTCCAACCTGATAATGCAGAACTTCCTATGGCTACAGAACCATGACTTCTTACTGATTGGTGTATCGGGACATTAGATGACGATGGTCAATGGATGGAAAAATTAGACTGACATTTCTTTTTTTGTTTGTTTTTTGAGACGGAGTCTTGCTCTGTGGCCAAGGTTGGAGTACAGTAGAGTGATATCAGTTCACTGCAACATCCCCCTCCCAGGTTCAAGCGATTCTACTGCCTCAGCCTCCTGAGTAGCTGGGATTACAGGCACGTACCACCACGCCTGGCTAATTTTTAAATTTTTAGTAGAGATGGGACTCTGCCATGTTGACTAAGCTGGTCTCGAACTCCTGACCTTAGGTTATCCACCTGCCTTGGCCTTCCAAAGTGCTGGATTCCAGGTGTGAGCCACTGGGCCTGGCCTAGACTGACATTTCTAAAGACTGCTTGGGTAAGGCTTATGCAGAAGGGAGCAGAGAAAGCAAGACTGGAGGGCTCTGTGGTAGTGAGCAGATCCTTTTTTCTGAAATTGTTTTGTTTTTTCCTAGGAAAATAGTTCTCAAACTTTTTGGTCTCAGGGTTGTTTAAACTCTTAAAAATTGTGGCCCCCAAAGGGCTTGTGTTTATATAGATTATATTTATCAATGTTTATCATTCTCAAAATGAAAACTGAGAAATAATAAAACTATTTGTTAAAATAAATAACAATATTAGGGTCGGGCACAGTGGTTCATGCCTGTAATTCTGGCACTTCGGGAGGCTTGTATGAGTCTGGGAGTTCGAGACTAACCTCTGTGATATAGTGAGACTCTATCTCTACAAAAAATAGAAAAGATAGCTGGGCATGTGGCACACACCTGCAGCTTTAACTACCTGGGAGGCTGAGCGGGGAGGATTCCTTGAACCTAGGAGTTGGAGGTTGCAATGAGCTGTGATGAAGCCACAGCACCCCAGCCTGAGTGATAGAGCAAGACCCTGTCTCAAAAACGAGCAAACCTAACAACATTAAATCTATTACATGTGAATGTAAAGATTAGTTGCAATATAACTTCATTGTTCTTTTCTGGATTTGATTGGGTTTCAGTTGGTATCATGTACCTGCCTCCTTTGTGGAAACAGCATTATGAAATGGATACTGAAATGCTCTTGAGCTGGGCTGGGGTCACTAAGAAAATCACTATGTTTATTTTTCCACAAGTGTTTCCCTTTTTATGGAGTTGGGCCAAAGTATTCTAGTGGCTTGAAGTGGGTCGGGTAGGGTAGGGATTGGGTGGGGTGAATGTTGCCAGTAAACTGGCAGGTAGGCGGGAAGTGGGGCGGTAATCTAGCAGGGTGAGGAGGAGGGTCCCTACCCCTTGCATATCTGGAAAGGCCTTTAGATGGCATTGTCCTGGAGATCAAGGCGCTCATAATTGTCAGGAACAAGGCTGTAGGATTATTTTCATGAGATTTTCCCCAATTATGGCTGAATGTAGCTGTTAAGAGGCTAAAGCAAGAAATCCACCAGGAATTGATTGAGATTGTGAGTCACATTTGGGAAAGCTTTTTGGAGAGTCATGAGTTATAAAGTGGGTATCTGTTCTGAAAGAGTATCATTAGAAGAATTTCACAATCATATGTTTCCTCCTGTGAATTCTTAGAAATGCAGAAATCATTTCTTGAATGTAAAGAGCCTTCAGTATTTCACAGCTCAATTGTTAGAATTTACTTTAGCAAGATTTATCCATTGCAGACTTCTACTTGAAATTAAAGGACTCTCATGTGAAGCACAGGCAAATCTGGTTTCAACAGTGTTTCTGAGTTATCACAGGGAGAGCTCAGATTTTGTTGACTATGAAAATCTTTTGATATTTCAGAACACTTCTTATCTAATCCTTTCCTTTTTTTTTTTTTTTTATTTTTTAATCTTGCTCCAGTTGGTCCTACCTTTCTTCATACTTGTGGTCACAAGATGACTAAAATATGTTTTGATCCCACCTTTCTTTAGTTTAATACACTATCTTAATCAAAGCCAGTTTTTTCCCCTCCATAGTAAATAGTTGATTTTATTTTAGGCTTTTAAAAATTCAGAGTTTCAGACCTGACACAGTGGCCCATGCCTGTAATCCCAGCACTCTGGGAGGCCAAGGTGGGTGGATCACTTGAGGATAGGAGTTCATGACCAGCCTGGCCAACATGGTGTAACTCCATCTCCACTAAAAATATAAAAATTAGCCAGGTGTGGTGGCACATGCCTGTAATCTTGGCTACTAGGAAGGCTGAGACAGGACAATCACTTGAACTTGGGAAGCAGAAGTTGCAGTGAGCTAAGATTGAGCCACTGCACTCCAGCCTGGGTGACAGAGTGAGACTGTCTCAAAAAAAAAAAAAATAAAAGATATCCTCTCATATTAAAGGATAATCAAATTTACTCTTTCATCCTGTGATTTTCTATGTAATAATATGTGTTTATTTCTTTTTAGGTCTGAGTGCAGTTACATATATATTATTTACTCTCTTATTAGAGAATCTAATAAACCTTCATTCTATCAAATGTTTCCTATATGGTATATTTGTAGTTGATATCATCACTAAATGCAGAATAATGCTTCACTGACCAATACCTCTCTTAAATCATGATTCAACATAATTATTGTGATTTTACCAATACTTTTACTTCCCTAAATTCCTAAAGATAAATTTTGATTCCCCAAAACATTTTATTTTCTATACTTATACATCTCAATTTCTGTATATTTTGTGCTTTATATAACTATTTGAAAAAGTATGATCATAGGATGTCAAATGATGTCACAAGAAGAAAATACATAGAACTAGAGTCTTCTTGCATTTCACTGTGCTATTAACAGCAAACTCATTAACTGTGTTGTTTTTCAAAGTGTTCACAATGTTTGTTCATATTGCTAAGCAGAGAAACTGTCCTTTGGAAGAGAGTACAGATAATTTTCAGAAAGAACCATCATAAAGCATGTTTCAGCTAGGAGCAAAAGCAAATAAAAGCTGCAAACGAACCAATAAAACAGAAAAAGAAAAGCATTTGCAAAATAAATTCTATGATGCACTTAGAGAAGAGCTGTATGACATTTCCTTTTGCTGTTATAATGATATACTCTTTGGTTGACCAGCTGGCCAGCCGGCCCCTAAAGACTTCATATCCTGTTTTCCAATTATAGGACTACAAATTAATGCATCTCCAGTGTTGAGCAATGACATTTTGGATCATTTAACTAACTCCTTTACACAGGTTATCCTCCTTTATTAGCACCATAAAAACGAGACTGATGGCAGCATGTGTAGTCACTGCAAAGAGTAGCCTAATAAGCTGGTGAGTCATGACCTCATTCTTTCCTGTTGCCCAGCATTTCTAGCAAAGTTGAAACATTGAGGAAAAATGAACCATGGATTTTGTAAACAGAGAAGGAAATATGCTGAGAGGTAACTCTGACGTTAGAGCTAGAATGAGAAATCATCTGGAGCCATAAAAGTTTGCCAATTTTTTTCCTCTTAGAAATTGCCTCATGGACAGTGTAAACCATCCTTACATGGTATTTTAATAATTTAAGTAAGATGATCCCTTAGGTTATTAAATTAAATCTTTGTGTTGGTACTATTGTAACATTAGGTGAATGAATAACATGAATTTGTGTCTATGCTCTGCCATTGATATGGCTGGCATGGTAAAAGCTTCTTCCTTTGTTTTCAGGGCTTAAATTGTTCAATTGGACAGAATGGGAGAAATAACTGCTTAAAATACTTAATAAAGTCTTTCTGATAAGATGATGCTTTCAAAGAAACTCAGACTCAAGATCCTTTTTTCTGAGGTTTGAATGATCAAAGAGGAATTCAGTATCTAAACCTACCTTTTTCTTCCTTGTTCTAGAAGAAAGTATATCCATATATATATATATATATATATATATTTTTTTTTTTTTTTTTTTTTTTTTTTCCCTAGCTAATAAGGGAATAAGGTCTTATCATAGGTAAGAGTAGCTACATTTGAAAATGATATAAAATTTGGATTTATATGTGCCATCCCTAAATTTGTTCATACATAGAGTTTCACTATTGTGATGCATTCTGTGACTTGAAATGTGCATTTTTATTACTGGATTATATCACCATTAATTAATATTTTAGGCTAAATCCTGCAATTATCTTATGAATATGACATTGTGTTGTGTGTAGTTTACATTGTGTTGTATGTTGTGAGAAAATCTACTGAAAGGGATGAGATGTGATATTGTGCTGTGTGTGTGAGATCTACTGAAATCTCACCCCTTTTTTTTCACCAGCTTTCAGTGGTGGTGGTGTTTGCTGAAGCGAACATTTATGTAATTTTTTGTAATATTCTTCAGGTATTTCTTCCCTTTTTAATAAGATAAGAGGCTAAAAAGAAAAAAAAAAAAAACAAAGAGAAAAAGTAACTCTTTCGTGACACCTGAGAGGCTTGGAAATAGATAAAAGGAAAATTGTGGGAACTTAAATGATTTTTTCCTACACCCAACAATTAGGGAGGAGAAGTTGAAACTGAAAAATAAAATGAAAAAGAAAGTAAGAAAGAAAGGAGGGAGGGAGGGAGGGAAGGAAGGAAGGAAGGAAGGGAAGGAAGGAAGGAAGGGAAAGAATAAAGGCAAGAGAGAAAGGACTAAAAATACCAAAATATGAATACCAGCTGGCCATGATCTTAAGAAGAGTTGATCACCTTTTGATTATCCAGGCACCGACTGGGTCACAGCCACATATTCCTCCTTCCCTTGTTTAAACTGAGAATGTCCTCTTTCAGCAAAGCCCAAAGGCAGTTATGTTTGACCCCTAAACAGTGTTAGTTCAACACCAGGGAAGCTATTTTCCTTCTGGTATCCAAATTGTAAATAATGATATTTTTTCTCAGAAGTACTTTCTCCTATTATGCCTTCTGTGTTGGCTTTTCTTTTTATGATGTCGTCTGTTCTCTTTTATGTGCATGACATTTTGCTGCTCCAAACCCTGAGGCCAGCCCTATATATGCTAGTGTCCCCAGGCTCAAATCCTTACCCACCCCTGTCCGTAGAACCTTCTCTAAGTCAGCTGTGACATCTCACCAAATCTGCAGGGCTAACATATGCTAAGTTACCAAAGTGTGGTTCCCAGGCAAAGAGCATCAGTGTTACCTGGAAACTTGTTAGAAATGCAAATTTTAGAAAAACGGAAAAAAAAAAAAAAAGAAAAAAAAATGGCCGGGCACAGTGGTTCACACCTATAATCCCAGTATTTTGGGAGGCCAAGGCAGGTGGATCATGAGGTCAACAGATCGAGACCATTCTGGTCAACATGGTGAAACCCTGTCTCTACTAAAAATACAAAAATTAGCTGGGCTTGGTGGCATACACCTGTAGTCCCAGCTACTTAGGAGGCTGAGGCAGGAGAATTGCTTGAACCCAGGAGGTGGAGGTTGCCGTGAGCCGAGATTGCGTCATTGCACTCCAGCCTAGGTAGCAAGAGCAAAACTCCGTTTCAAAAAAAAAAAAAAAAAAAACCAAACAAAAAAATGCAAATTTTGGGGTCCTGTTCAGGAAGAATCAGAAACTCTAGACGTGAGGTCCAGCAACCTTTTAATAGATTAAAATCTCCCAGGTGATTCTGATGCATGATAAAAAGTAAACACTTTTTAACAGGGAACAATATCTTTACATGAAGAAATGCATTTTTTGGTAGTAGAATTTCGGCATATCATTGACAAAGGGAAGTTATTCTAATGTCCCTCAGATTATAAAAGGGAAGTTATTCTGTTGTCCTTCAGATTTTACCATTAAGTAACTTCACATGTTATAAAATGGATGTTGCTTTGGGTTCAAATGCTGAAATAAATTATTTGAAGCTGCAATAAATCTCATGGTAGGCAAATAAGAGTGGCTATAGTTACATAGAACTATGTTGGAAAAAACTTGGTTTTAGGCCTATTGCCATGGCTCACCCTGTAATCCTAGAACTTTGGGAGGCAGAGGAGGGCGAATCACTTGAGGTCAGGAGTTCGAGATCAGCTTGTCCAACACGGTGAAACCTCGTCTCTATTAAAAATACCAAAATTAGCCAGGCATGGTGATGCATGCCTGTAATCCCAGCTACTAGGAAGGCTGAGGTAGGAGAATCACTTGAACTTGGGAACTGGAGGTTGCAGTGAGCTGAGATAGCACCATTGCACTCCAGCATGGGCAACAGAACGAGACTGTCTCAAAACAGACAAATAAACAAACACTTGGTCTCAGTGCATTGGGATAGGGAAAAGATCGAAAGAGAATTTGTCACTTTATTGCAAAGATGGGCAAGCTTTGTTTCACTTTATCTTTTTGTGTTTGACCTTGTATGATTACAAGAATGGCTACAAAGCCTCTGAAAATTAAAAGTCATCTTACCACAAAGGAATTTTTATGCAGAAGCTTTAATGTTGAACTTAAATTGATCTAGATTACTGACTGCATACTTGTAACTTTCTTGGTGGCTTTATGTAAATGAATTAATTTTGTCCCTCAGTTTCTCTTTCAGTTGTAGATATTTCCAATCACAAGTATAGTATGGAGGCTGTTAGTAAAAACTATTGAAAAATGTTTCAGAATACTTTATTATTTCTAAGATATGACGATGACTATCAGTGTGTCTATTTATACTGACATAAATAAAGCATATTTTCTCCTTGGTGTTTTTACACAGATACCTCTTATTAACTAAAGTTAGATTACCTAGGAAACTCTGAGGAATTATATGAATTACATACTATTAAAGCTATCATTGTGGGCAAGAGTTTAGGTGCTATTTTCAGCCCTGGCTGTGTATTGCAATGGTATGCAGATGAAAAATGTATAAATGAATGATCTTGTCAATAAGAACAAAATGAATCAGCAACACCAATGATGGTTTTGTTCAACCAATTCCCCCCTCCCTTTTTTTGTGGGAATATGTGGCTGGCATACAGTAGTAGGCGTATGAATTGAACAATTTAATATTTTATTTAAATAAAAGCAAATTAAACAGAAAGGATTGAGTTCCTCTTTAGTTAAGAATATCAGTGGTTGGCTCTAGGAAGATGTGTTGGAGGGAGAGGAAAAATCGGATCACTTAAATGATTAAGTTTATGAGGATCCATGAGAATTTCACTTAGACCCTGATAAGTCCAATTTGATTGTTTCCTGATTACATTTTTACATTCTTCTGAAAGGGTCTTTAGAATTAAAGAGAGTTTGAGGAGCAGGGAAGAATGAACAAGAATATCAAGTTTCCCAGAAGCTGGTGAAGTACTGCCTATGACTCTGATTGCCTTTAATGTCATGGAGGAAGCTCTAACCCAGGTGCTTCACATAAGGGTGCAAAGCTATGACAACTGAGGTGACTTAGAGCAGCTAAACCAGTCCAGGTTTATGCCTGATCTATCTCATGGCATAATCATTCTTAAAAAAAAAAAAACAAAACTAGCATTTGCTTTCTAATTCTCTGAAAGCACCATGCAAGTATTTATTGAACTTCCCAAAGCCTGATAAAGAAGATACCAAAAAAAAAAAAGATACCAAAACAATTTATTTTATACATTATTTATGAGTGGATGGGTGTGGCAGGAAGGAATGTAGTGATTTCTTAAACTTCAGCTTTTGAGTTCTAATTCTCTTTTGGTGCTATGGCATAACAGAGTGTAATAGAAAAAACACGTTTGACTTTCAAGTCAGAGTGATCTGGGTCTGCATTCCAAACCAATCCCGTAATTAGCCTCGTGGCATTGAACAAATTACTTAACCTTTCTGAACCTCAGTTTCTTCATCTATAAAAAGGAGATGGTAATGCTAACTTATTGTAACAATTAAAAAGACTGTGTGTAAAAATGTCTGGCACTTCACAAGCCCTCAGCACAAAATAGAAGTTATAATAGTACTTCTTTTGTTAAGTTTTTTTTTTTTTTTTGAGATAGGGTCTCATGGTGTCACCCAAACTGGAGTAGAGTGGTGCCATCTTGGCTCAATGCAACCTCTGCCTCTAGGGCTCAAGTGATTGTCCCACCTCAGCCTCCCAAATAGCTGGGACTACAGGCGTGCTCCACCACATCCAGCAAATTTTTTTGGTATTTTTTTGTAAAGATGGGTTTTTGCCTTGTTGCCCAGGCTTGTCTCCAACTCCTAAGCTCAAGGGATCCACCTGCCTCCGCCTTCCAAAGTGCTGGGATTACTGGCATGAGCCGCTGCACCCAGCCTTGTTTTATTAATTTTATCTTTTAGATCACATGAAGAGAAAATGCTCACGAATTCTAGCCTGGGGCATTAGGCATTTATTGCTTTCAGTAGATTTTCTCAATTGTGCATAGATCATGGTCCTGAATTGATGTTTTTAACCCCTCTGGCAAGGCATGATAAGGACAAAAATTTGGTTTTATCCAGGATATATTTGTTAGTCTGTGGCCAGGCTCTTAGCCGTATCTTTTGTAGGATCTTTTGAAAGTCCTAAAATAACTAATTCATTTAGTATTTACACTTGATTACTTAAATGTTATGTATTTTAGGATTAAGCAACATCTGGAATTAACCTCTTATACAATTAATTTTTTTTCAAGCCAACAGATGACTCTTTTTGGCACTCTTCTGATAAAATTCTGTCCAGGCCCACAGAGTGTCTCTTGGGACCGGCTGCTCGCCTCTCCTAGCCTCTTCCAGTGTCACAGGCCCAGCTGACCTCTGCTGGGTTTCCTGGGGGTGGGCCTGCCCCCCTCCTACTCACTCTGAGCCATTTGCCTTGACTTGCATGGCCCACTCCAGCTGCTTCCCATTCATTTCCTGGCTTCTGAGCTTGCAGAGGGCTTGGGAATTCTTCCCAAGTCAGGCAGCGACCAGCATTCTTCCCAGCTGGCAGTTTTCCTGCTACACGGGAGTCTTCCTCTTACAGTGTCCTCCACCTGTCTGCAGCTATATTGCTTCTAGACATGTCCATGGCCATGGAGCTCAGTGCACATGTGACACAGCCTGAGCTGAATTCTGCTCAAGGCTGCAGGGGAGGCCACCAGCTCCACACTTTATTCAGGGCAATGGAAATCCCCTCTTCCCCCACTATGCTTCTCACCCCCAGTCAGCAGGGAAGCGTCCTCTGAGCGGATGGATTTTCATATGTGCCTGTTTCTGCTTCCATTTCCCCAAATGAGAACACTACAGAAGGTCAGCAGAACTTGGAACCAGCTCACCAGGGTTAAGTCATGGAAAACACCAGAGATCCAGACAGGAAATAGGGGCCACGAGTAGTTTCAGATAGTGACAAAAAACAGGAGTGGCTGAACATGCACCCTGTGGATAAGTGGAGTTGGACACCACCTGATGCAATTTTTGTGTCTCTGAGGGTGGCTTCCATTGGCTTTACACAGTGCCTGAAGTTCTAGTTTCTAGTCCAACTTCCTCTTTCCAGTAAAAGCAGGGTGTGGTACGGCATTTTCCAGAGTCTTCTGTGCAGCATGAATTCCCTGAGGTGCTCCTTGAGAAAAGGTTTTCATACTTGAATAACGTTGTGCAATGCTGCACACTATAGCTTTGAGAAGACACAGAGTGCATTCATATATTAGACTATTCGTCCTTGGAAACTGTGCTTTATCCAGAGGCTCTGAAAGTTACTGGACCACAGAATGCTTCTTTCAATAACACTTAATCAAA
The DNA here is from genome assembly GCA_031835075.1 of Saguinus oedipus. Classification (NCBI taxonomy): domain Eukaryota; kingdom Metazoa; phylum Chordata; class Mammalia; order Primates; family Cebidae; genus Saguinus; species Saguinus oedipus. The sequence continues at coordinate 54,897,005 of CM063177.1, forward strand.
ATCAGTAAAATTAATGTTTAATGGACATACTGATTTTTTTTTCTTTGAGACAAAGTCATGCTCTGTTGCCCAGGCTGGAGTGTGGTGGTGCAATCTCTGTTCACCACAAGCTCCGCCTCCTGGGTTCAAGCAATTCTGTCTGAGCCTCCTGAGTATCTGGGATTATAGGGGCACACCACCATACCCGGCTAAATTTTGTATTTTTAGTAGAGATGGGGTTTCACTATGTTGGCCAGACTGGTCTTGAACTCCTGACCTCATGACCCTCCCACCTCGGCCTCCCAAAGTGTCAGGATTACAGGCGTGAGCCACTATGTCCAGCCTTGGGTTTTTTTTATTATTATTATTTGTTTGTTTTTCAGACGGAGTCTTGCACTGTTGCCCAGGCTGGAGTTCAGTGTCACGATCTTGGCTCATTGCAACCTCCACCTCCTGGGTTCAAGTGATTCTCCTGCCTCAGCCTCCCGAGTAGCTGGGATTACAGGCACGTGCCACCATGCCCAGCTAATTTTTTGTATTTTTAGTAGAGATGGGGTTTTACTATGTTGGCCAGGCTGGTCTCAAACTCCTGACCTTGTGATCTGCCTGCCTTGGCCTCCCAAAGTGCTGGGATTACAGCCATGAGCCACTGCATCTGGCCTGTTTTTTTTTTTTTTAATTATTTCTATTTGAGTTGGGGTCTTGCTCTGCTGCCCAGGCTGGAGTGCAGTGGTGTGAGCATGGCACACTACAGACTTGAACTTAGGGGCTCGAACGATCCTCCCATCTCAGTCTCCCACTACCATACATGCTAATTTTTTCTATTTCCTATTTTTATTTTTTGTAGAGTCAGAGCCTCACTGTATTGCCAGGCTGTCTTTCTCTCTTGAACTCCTGGGGTCAAGCGATCCTCCTGCCTCAGCCTACTAAAGTGCTGGGATTATAGGCATGAACCATGGCACCCTGTTCAACATACTGTTTTTTTTTGAAGACAGGGTTTCGCCATGTTGGTCAGCCTGGTCTTGAACTCCTGACCTCAGGTGATCCACCCACCTTGGCCTCCAAAGTGCTTGGATTACAGGCGTGAGCCACCATGCCCCGCCCAACATACTGTTTTTTAAGCCAAGAACACACCTACCTCAAGGCCTTTGTCCTTGCTGGTGCTTCTACTTGCTATGACCTTTCTATGGGTGTTCACATGACTCACTTCCTCAACTGCTCAAAAGATGTTTTCTCTGAATATCCTATCTAAATGAGCCTCCCCATTCACTTCAATACAGTCATTTTCTATTTATCCCCTTACCTGGCTTTGTTATTTTCTATAGCAGTTATAACTCCCTGGCATTATAAATTATTTATTTTTATGTAATAATTAATGTATTTTTGACAAATGTATTGTAGTTAAAATGAAAGCTCCCTGAGGACAGAGGCCTTGGTTTGCCCTCTGTTGTATCCTCAGCTCTAGAACTCTCTCTGTTTCTCTCTTAGTAGGACTTTGAGCAAATCCCTTCATCACTTGGACCCTCAATTTATTTAGGTAAAATGAAGAAAAACAATACCCATTGTGCTTCTCTCATGGGACCATAAGGAGGATCAGGTGAGAACTGGGCTGTGACAGTGCTTGTAAAAACTGTCAGGAGCTAAAAAATATAGGTTGTTTATATATTATTAAATATATAGCTATGTACATAATAAATACATTATTAAAGACAAAATGCTGTGAAAACAGACTAATACAGCTACAAAGAAAAAAAAAAAGAAAAGATAAAATGCAAGACAGAAAAGGGAGGTAACCCCCATGGTGAGATCAGATGAGCTAGGAATGTGAGGATAGATGTTTTGACAGAAGGGAGGGACAGGGTAGAACAAACTCTAAAGAGCTAGTGTGACCTAGAGCGAGGAAAGACCCCTTGATACTGTCTTGAATCACAGGAAATGAGAGAAATACTTAAGAGGGGGAAGAAAGTTTCAGGAGTAGACGTTGTTGGTGTAATCTAGTAGTTATCGCTTTTTGCTATCATATCTCTGACACTTTGATTTTTAAACAAATTTTGTTTAATCCATTGGAGAGTCCTGTAGGGTAAGTGTCATCTAGATTTTCTTCAGAAGGAAACTGAAGCAGAGGGACTTTCAATACCATACTGTACCCAAGGCCATACAGGGAGTGACCATTCAGGTCTCAATGCCAACCTGAGGCTGCCTTGACAAGGCAGTCTTGGCTCCCATGAGCCTAATGGGTCTCCTCCTCACCCTATTTGGAGGTGGTCCTGCAAGAGTGAGGAAAAGGTTGACCAGAGAACTTCTATTAGCCTCTTCCTTAGCTCTCTCTAGAAAAACAGGTTTGATCCATAAACCTACAGTGGTGCCACACACCTAGTTGATGTATATAGAACCATCCACGGAGTCGCTCTTTAGGGGAGGGAGCAGGGGAAAGAAGGAGGAAGGTAGGTAGCAGTTAAGGTATAACAATGGTGATGACTTTGTTATTTGAGGAAATGTACGTAGGTTCAGAAAATTAAAGTTGTTAAGGCTGGGCTGCATGGAGACAGCCTTGTTTACTTGTATTATTTGCTGCTGCCAGGGCTTATATCCTCTCATATCTTGTTTCTCTTTATTTTTAAAACCATGTGTCGGCTGGGCACGGTGGCTCACGCCTGTAATCCCAGCACTTTGGAGGCCAAGGAGGGTGGATCACGAGGTCAGGATATCAAGACCAACATGGTGAAACCCCGTCTTTACTAAAAATACAAAAATTAACTGGGCATGGTGGCGCCTACCTGTAGTCCTGGCTACTCGGGAGGCTGAGGCAGGAGAATCGCTTGAACAAGGGAGTCAGAGGTTGTAGTCAGGGGATATCACACCATTGCATTCCAGCCTAGCGACTGAGCAAGACTCTGTCTCAAAAAAAAAAATAATAAATAAATAAAATAAAACCATGTATCAATATTTTCTTTGCATTAACTAATTATCTGTGTGTCTCTATATGAGACAATCTAAAAATTATTAAAGACGTCAGTAGCAAATCTGGGAATTGAATGAAAGGAATGAGATCTATTATAAGATTCTTCTTTGTGTTACCAATGTTTGCCTAATAAGGTTTTACATCAAGTTTGAAAACCTTAATTTATTTGGGTATTAAATTAAATTAAAGGTCTCCCACCAATCTGGCAGTTAGTCCTGAGGTGTGAAACTTGCCCTTTCTGAAGATGCTGGGAACTTTGCCCAAAAAAAGGAAACAATGGTTGAAAAATCAAATCTTGACAATTTTAGAACATGGGTTAGTTGAAATCTCTGGGATAAAATGAGTGTGACTAATATCATGTCTATTCCATAGAGCTCATTTTCCTCACATAAGTTGTCAGGGAGTGAGTCTGAAGGAAGGCTTTGACTATATGTGTGTAGCAGCAAATCTAAGCAATTATCAGGATGATTCAGCCACCAAGAACTTTTACTAGAAATAAGCTGATATTTAGAGGTTAAGAATGAGATTGGGGAAATATTTTTCTCTCATTTTTTGAAAATAATGCTTTCCATGACTTTAGTTTGAGTGAACGTTGCGTGTGTGTGTGTGTGTGTGTGTGTGTGTGTGTCTGTGTGTCTGTGTGTGTGTGTGTTTTGTGATGTGAGAGAGAGAGAGAAAGAGAGAGAGAGAGGTGAGGGAGATAAGAAAAGGAGAGAGGAAAGAAGTGGGAGGGGACCGGACGGGCAATGTTTTGAAACACCAAACTCTGGGATAATTGAATAGTTGGATGAGGGTTTTGCTTCCTGTTAAGGGACAGTGCCATGTAGTGGTTAAAGGTTTTATGTCAGACACTTAGATTCAAAGCCTGGCTTAGTGTTTTTCTTAAACTGTTTTCTGTAACTTGAGAGATCATAGTGGTCCCCTAATGTGATTCTATTTATCTTCCAAAAGGTCCTACTTGGGTCTTCTGGAGTTTCCTGTAATTGTATCAGCCATGATGAATCTTTCTGTGTTTTGAATTCCTGCAGTAATGGCCTTGTAGGAGTTTTCTGTAATTGTATCAGTCATAATGAATCTTTCTGTCTTTTAAATTCCTGCAGTAATGGCCTTGTAATATTTGTGTATACGTTTATCTTGCCTATTATTTGAGAGAAGACTCCCTGCCTTACCTGCCTTCCTATTTCACACTACTTTTAGTATAGTGTACTCAATAAATGTTTGTTGATTGAATGAAAATGGATGAACGAAAAAATACTTTTGAGCAAAGCTTATGAAAGATTTTGGTATAGTAGAGGTGACTTGTCTGAGTTCTAAAATATGTTTTAGAACTAGAATATAGTAGAGGTGACTTGTCTAACTTCTAAAATATATTTTATTTTAATTTTTAATTTTTCTGGATACATAGTAGGTGTATATATTTATCTGGTACATGGGATGTTTACAGGGATGCAATGTGAAATAAGTACATTCTGGAGAATGGGGTATACATCCCTTCAGGCATTCATTATTTGTGTTATAAACCAATTATACTCTTTAGGTTATTTAAAAATATACAGTTACATTATTATTGACTATATGGCTGGGTGTGGTGGCTTACCCCTGTAATCCCAGCACTTTGGGAGGCCCAAGTGGGCAGATTGCTTGAGGTCAGGGGTTTGAGACCAGCTTGGCCAACATGGTGAAACCCCATCTCTACTAAAAATAAAAAAAATTAGCTGGGCATGGTGGTACATTCCTGTAATTCCAGCTACTTGGGAAGCCGAGGCAGGAGAATCGCTTGAACCAGGGAGGCGGAGGTTGACAGAGTGAGACTCCGTCTAAAAAAAATATATTATTGACTATAGGCTGGGTGAGGGCTCATGCCTGTAATCCCAGCACTTTGAGAAGATAAAGCAGGTGGATCACGTGAGCCCAGGAGTTCGAGACCAGCGTAGGCAACATGGTGAAACCCTGTCTACATAAAAAAATTAAAAATTAGCTGGATGTGGCAGTGCACACTTATAGTTCCAGCTACTTGGAAGCCTGATGTGGGAGGATCTCCTGAGTCTGAGAGGTTGCAGTGAGCCAGTCTGGGCAAAAAAGTTAGACCCTGTCTCGAAAAATAAAATAAATAAATTATTAGACTATTAGACTATAGTCCTCCTGTTGTACTATCAAGTAGTAGGCTATTCATTCTTTCCATTTTTTTTTTGGACCCATTAACTATCCCCACCTCTTCTCTACCCCTTCGCTCCCCTTCTCAGCCCCTGGAAACCATCCTTCTATTCTCTATTTCCATGAGTTCAATTGTTTTGATTTTTAGTTCCCACAAGTAAGTGAGAACATGCACTATTTGCCTTTCTGTGCCTGGCTTATTTCACTTAACATAATGACCTTCAGTTCCATCCCTGTTGTTGCAAATGACAGGATCTCATTCTTTTTTTGGTTGAATAGTACTCTACTGTGTATCTGTAACAAATTTTCTTTATTCATTCACCTGTGGATGAACACTTTAGGTTGTTTCCAAATCTTGGTTATTGTGAACAGTGTTGTAACAAACATAGGAGTGTAGAAGCTTCTTTCATATATTGATTTCCTTTATTTTGGGTATATACCTAGCAGTGGATTGTTGGATCACATGGTGGCTCTGTTTTTAGTTTTTTGGGGAACTCCAAACTATTCTCTGTAGTGGCTGTACTATTAATAATTTACATTCCCAACAAGAGTGTATGAGGGTTCCGTTTTCTCCACATCCTCCCTAGCATTTTTTATCGCCTGCCTTTTGGAGATAAGCCATTTTAACTGGTATAAGATGAAATCTTATTGTGTTTTTGATTTGCATTTCTCTGAATGTAAATGACCTTGTGCATCTTTTCATATTCTTTTCTGTTTGCCATTCGTATGTCTTCTTTTGAGAAATGTCTATTCAAATATTTTGCTCATTTTTTGATCAGATTATTAGATTTTTTTTTCATATAGAGTTTGAGTTCCTTATATATTCTGATTATTAATCCTGTGTCAGATGGGTAGCTTGCAAATATTTTTTTTTTCTATTCTGTGTGTTGTCTCTTCACTTTCATTGTTTCCTTTGCTGTGCAGAAGTTTTTAACTGGATGTGATCCCATTTGTTCATTTTTGCTTTGGTTGTCCGTGCTTGTAGAGTATTACTCAAGAAATGTTTGACCAGACCAATGTTCTGGAGAGTTTCTTTAATGTTTTCTTGCAGTAGTTTCATAGTTCAAGGTCTTAGATTTAAGTCTTTAATCCATTTTGATTTCATTTCTTTTTTTTTTTTTTTTGTGACAGAGTTTCACTCTTGTTACCCAGGCTGGAGTACAATGGCGCAATCTCGGCTCACCACAACCTCCGCCTCCTGGGTTCAGGCAATTCTCCTGCCTCAGCCTCCTGAGTAGCTGGGATTACAGGCACGCACCACCATGCCCAGCTAATTTTTTGCATTTTTAGTAGAGACGGGGTTTCAGCATGTTGACCGGGATGGTCTCGATCTCTTGACCTCGTGATCCACCCGCCTCGACCTCCCAAAGTGCTGGGATTACAGGCTTGAGCCACTGCGCCTGGCCTGATTTCATTTTTATATATATGGAGGGGGGTCTTATTTCATTCTCTGCATATGGATTTCCAGTTTTCCCAGCACAATTTATCGAAGAGACTGTCTTTTCCCCAGTGTGCGGTCTTGGCACTTCATTGAAAATGAGTTCACTGCAAATGTATAGATTTGTTTCTGGATTCTCTTTTTGTTCCATTGGTCTATGTGTCTGTTTTTATGCCAGTATTATGCTGTTTTGTTTATTATAACTGTGTAGTATAACTGAAAGTCAGGTAATGTGATTCATCCAGTTTTGTTCTTTTTCCTTTGGATAGTTTTGAGTATTCTGAATCTTTTGTGGTTCTATATAAATTTTAGGATTGTTTTTTCTGTTTCTGTGAAGACTGTTATTGGTATTTCTATAGAGATTGCATTGAATCTGAGGATTACTTTGGGTAGTATGGACATTTTAACAATATTGATTCTTCCAATCCATGAACATGGAATATCTTTCCATTTTTTGGTATTCTCTTCAATTTCTTTCATCATTGTTGTATAATTTTCATTAGAGAGATCTTTTACTTCTTCGGTTAAGTTAATTCCTAGGTGTTTAATTTTATTTGTGGCTACTGTAAATCAGATTACATTTTTACTTCTTTTTTAGATTGTTCACTGTTAGCATATAGAAATGCTACTGATTTTTGTATGTTGATTTTGCATAGCACAACTTTACTGAATTGTTTAACAGTTCTAATAGTTTTTTGGTGAAATCTTTAGGTTTTTCCAAATATAAGATTGTATCATCTGCACACAAGAATAATTTGACTTCTTCCTTTCCAATTTGGAAACTCTTTCTTTCTCTTGTCTGATTACTCTAGCTACGACTCCCAGTACTATGGTGAATAACAGTGGTAACACTGAGCATCCTTGTCATGTTCCATATCTTAGAGGAAAGGCTATGGCTCTTGTATCAGATATAATCCTTTATTTAGGAGCTTTATTCATTTAGTCAGTGATTATAATTTGTTTTTATATGCTATGCACTGTTTCAGGGTTATAACCTTGAACAAGATTCCATCTATGCTCTTTTTTGTTAGTTTGTTTTGTCTTAAAGACAAGATCTTGCTCTGTTACACAAGCTGGAATGCAGTGATGTGATCACAGCTCACTGCAACCTTGAACTCCTGGGTTCAAGGGATCGTCCCACCTCAGCCTTAAGAGTGGCTGGAACTACAGGTGCATGCCACTGTCTCCAGCTAATTTTTGTTTGTTTATTTTGTTGCCCAGGCTGGTCTTGAACTCCTGGGTTCAAGGGATCCTATTGCCTTTGCCTCCCAAAGTGTTGGGATTAAAAGTGTGAGACACTGTGCTTGGCCCCAATCTGTGCTCTTAGTTTGTAATTAGTGGGGAATTGAGATTTGTTTAAAAAGGCAATTACAAGATTTTGATTACATGGTGATTAATGCACATAATGAATGATAAGATAGGGTGCAATGGAAGCATTATTCTGATCTTGGGAGTGAAAAAATGCTTCTTAAAGAAAGTGATTAAGAAATAAGAATAACACACATGAGTTATTTACTGAATAATACCAGCATGTTGTAGATACTGTTAAATTGGGAGGTAGGGACCATAAAATACACTGTGCTCTAAGAGAGGCTAATATAGCCAGAGAAGTCTTCAGAGACAAGCTTTGATTTATAAGTTAGACCTTGCTCAATTGATGAATAAAATTTTAATATGGTTGTGATTAAAGATGGGGGAGAACATCCCAGGTAGAAGTTTCAATAAGTGTGAAAGGCTGAGCACTGTGGCGCATGCCTGTAATCTCAGCACTTTGGGAGGCTGAGGCAGGTGGATCACCTGAGTTCAGGAGTTTGTACTTTGCATTAGGTGCTAGGGACTCAATAATGAATCAAATCTGGTCACAGTCCAGTACAGCAAAGCATGTTTATAGTATTATAAGGAGACCAGTCTAAATAAAGCAGAGGTTTAGTCTTGGGGAGTAGTGGGACATCTGAAGAGACAAAGTGGGGCCAGCTATATTTTGACTAATGTCTTGGGAGTTCAGAGTTGAAGTCACTAACATTTTTTTTTGTAGAGGAAATATATTTCCTGGCTAATATGATAGAGCAATTGTAATAGGAGAAAGGGCAGCAATTTTAGGCACAGCGAAGTGACAAAATAGGCTAGACAATAGGCTAATTTTTGTATTCTTTCTCCATCACCACTGCAAGTATCCTGGCTTAGCAGGTCTGAGTTGCAGGTGCCTTCCAGCTAGTCTCCCTGATTACAGCTTCTTGTCCACTCAAATCTAGTTGATACAGTGCTGCCATGGTATATTCATGAAACAACACTTAGATTCTCATCTGACTAAGAAACCTTGAACTATTCTCTTTTTATTAAACTAATAAGCATTTGTTGAGGGTCTATCTATCTATCTATTTCAGTTGGTGGTAAATTTTAGGAATCAAAGCAGAATAAGGTAACAGAATAGCAGAGATGGTACTTTTCTTGGATAAGGTTTTGAGGGTTACTTTTCCAAATAAGAAGAAACTTGAGTTAAGACTTGATCGGAGGAAGAGCTTTTGAGGCAGAATAGCAAGGGAAAAGGCCTTGAAGAAGAAATGTGCTCGTTGAGTTCAAGGAATAAGAGGTGGTAGTCATGGCTGGAGCACAGTGAGCAAGCAGGAGAGTGATGGAAGGTGAGCTTGAGGTGGGTGAGTGGGTGGTGCCACCCACCTTAAGTCAAGTTGTGCTTTGTAGTTTATCCTAAGGACTTTGGATTTTGTTCTGAATGATATAAGAAGCCGGAGGGTTTTGAACAAAAGAATACCATGATCTTATTGAGATTTGAAAAGGTTGATGGCTGTTGGCTGGAGACAGGCTCTAGAGGGGCAAAAATAAATACAGTGGGATCAGCTGAGGGAGTAACAGAAATAAAGTTGAGAGATGCTGGTGGTTTGGACAAGAGTGGTAGTGATGAGGATGTGGACAAGAGTGGTAGTGATGAGGATGTGGACAAGAGTGGTAGTGATGAGGATGTGGACAAGAGTGGTAGTGATGAGGATGTGGACAAGAGTGGTAGTGATGAGGATGTAAACAATGACTGGATCCTTGGGTACAACTTGTAGCTAGTATTAATAGGATTTGCTGAATGAAAATGGAAGAGTGAAAAATGACTTCAATTGTTTTGACCTGAGCAACTGGAGTAATGAAATTGCTATTGACAGGGAGGGGTAAGATAGCCAGAGTAAGTGGCCTGGAATGTGATCAGAATCATGCTTTTGAACTTATCTCTCGTGTGCTTATTAGCTGTCTGAGTAGAAGTGTTGAGATATAAACAATTGGATATATGATTCTGGAATTCTGGAGATACACATTTAGTAGTTGTATATAGATAATATAGATGATATTTGAAGCCACAGGCCTACATGAGATCACCAAGGAATAAGAATAGGTAGAGAAGGACAAACTCTGTGGTGCTCCAATGGTCAGAAGTGAAATGATGAGGAGGAATCAGACAAGGAGAGTGAGAAGAGTCGATCAGCGAGGGAGAAGTGATCTCTGAAAGCTCAGTGAAGAAACAATTCTAAGCGGGAGAGAATGATCAACTGTCTTGAGCAACTGACATTTGAATTTTGCTATTGGACGGGGGGAAGTTGATAAGCATGGGTTTTCACATTATGGTGGTGAAGGGATTACGGACTTATTGGAGATTTTTCAAGACAGAAAAAAATGTAAGGAAGTACGGGCAGTGAGTTACAACATTCCATCCTTTAGTTTAGAAAAACTTTGCTGTCATGAGAAAGTAAAATAGGGAGGTAGCTTAAGGGGATGATATGGTAGAGGGTGGTTTGTTTTTAATAAGGTAGGTAGGGCAAATTTCATGATAATGGGAATAATGATGGATAACCCAGGAGAGAGGGATCATTTGCTGAAGCAGTGTCGTTAGTGTCCTTGAGAAAGTGAGAAAGCCTGGAACCCAGTGTCTGGTGAAGGGGCTAGCCATAGATAAGAGTACGGAGAGTTCCTCCATTGTAGAAAGTGTGGGCAGAATAGAAAGTGTGGGCAGAAAGTGTGGGGACATCAGAGGGATGTTTATTGATGTAGTCTTGGGACTCTTTGGAAACTCTTTTCTGATTGCTTCTATTTTCTCAGCAAAACAGTGACTTTCAGCAGCCAGAAGGAGAATAACAAAAATGTTGGAAGTTTGAAAAGTAAGAATAAAGTATAAAATAGACATTTTTTTTTGGAGATGGAATTTTGCTCTGTTGCCCAGGTTGGAGTGCAATGGCACAATCTCGGCTCACTGCAACTTCTGCCTCCTGGGTTCAAGCAATTCTCCTGCCTCAACCTCCAGAGTGGCTGGGATTACAGGTGGCCGCTACCTAGCTCAGCTAATTTTTGTATTTTTAATGGAGATGGGGTTTCATCATGTTGCCCAGGCTGGCCTTGAACACCTGACCTCAGGTGATCTACCCGCCTTGGCCTCCCAAAGTGATAGGATTACAGGCGTGAACCACCATGCCTGGCCTAAAATAGACATTTAGAAGAAGAGAATGTGATGATGAAGGAAATCTTCAAGGATTTCCATTTATATCATTTGTTATGGTATTTGAAGTTTTTCAAAAATTTTCTCCTAGTTCTCTCAGCTCTTCTATTCTCCAATCCCGGTCATTCCCCATGCACATTTCTGTTTTAGCATCGTGATGGTGCATGCAATATAGGAGAATCCCTAAGGGCATCAGGCTGCAGTGAGCCATGGTTGTGCCAGTGCACTCCAGTCTGGGCAGGGCCAGACTCTGTCCCCAAAACAATAATAATAATAAAATAGAATGCTTAGGGGGTGGAAACTTTGGTGGTGACTAACTTTTGGAATTTGAATCTTGGTTTCACCACTGTCTTTCTTCTGGCTTTGGTTTCCTCATCTGCAAATGGGGAAAATAAACCGTCCTGACTTCTTGTGGTTGTCATAAAGATTACGGGCACATGGTAAACACTCAGGAATTATTAGTCAGGGTTATTTTTACTATTACCATCATCTCTATCCTATAAGGATGTATGTCTTGAGGGAAAGGACTATTTTACTCAGCCTGTGATACTCATGATACCTTGTACAGCAATGGTGTTTAACAACTGTCAATGTAATGCAATCCACATTTAAACAATACTCAGTGCATTACAATTGGCCTTCAGGCTTCCTGAAAATCTGACTATTATAATCAGCATGTTCTCTTTGTAGGTTGTCGTCAGGCGTCAGGTTGAGCGTTTGAATGCTCCACTGTCCTAAAAAGAAATTCTTCATGGTATTTCTGAAAAACATATTCTATACATGCAAATGTTGCCTTAGTTTTTGAACATGAACTGCTTAGATTGGATCCTACTGTGCTGTGGTCTTCCCTGTGAGCCTGATTTTTATGAAGTTGGTAGGGGTCTGGGTGCATAAAGAGATTCACAGCTGAGGAAATAAGACGATTGAAGCCTTGAACAGCCTCAGTGAGAAAACTATTCCTGTTTCCTCTGTGCCACAGTCTTGTCACTTGTCACCTGCTTTTCTATACAGTGGTCAAACAGAGGTAGAAAATTAATTTGACAAGTCACTTCTATTATTATCCTGGAAAGGCCTCATATATCAGGCATTTGCTAAGAAGAACTGCTTTAAAAAGAGTACAGCCATTCAATGCCTGTCTGGGACAAATGACCCTTTGGTACTGGCTGTAAAAATCATCTAGATGGTGCAGATTGTGCTCTGGAACAGCATTTTATTGCAGGGACACTGCAAGAATTGAGTGTCTTATTAAAAAGCACTGTTATAATAAAATGTGATTTAATTACCAAGCAGGGGTCAAGAAAGAATTAGGGGAGGGGTTTGATCATGGAAATCCTGGCCTAGATGAATTAATTCTAAGGGTATTTGTAATAATTAGGCACAAATATTTGAATAATCACACCCCCAAATTATGTGAAAAGTATACCTCTTTCAATTGCATAAAGTAGTTTACACACCCATTATCAATTAAGCCAAGGAACATGTAATGATATAAAACCTAAGATCTTCATGAAATGGGTCCATAAAAAATGAGTCAGCTTTTCCTTTATTTAAATTTATTTGTCAATTTCAAAGGAATCAAATTCCATTATATTATACAAATAAACTATCCTGAAGGCACTAACTCCTGCTGTTTCAGGAAGCCACCCTATATTTAGAAAATTTCTGTGGCTCTTGATAAATGTATTTCCTTTAGAAAAGCAATTCTCATGACTTAACCTAAGTGGATAGAGTAGTGGCTGTTTCAAATGAAACTAAGGAATTCGTGATGTCATCTTGTTTGTGCCAATCCGTCAATTAAGAGGGGAGGACTCAAAAATGCAAAACCCTATAGTTATAACAAGTACTTTAAAAGAAATGTATCAAAAGCTCATTATGCATGGTCACAGTTTGCAGCAAAATATAATTCTTTAGAAAGTGAAAGGGACTGCTCTTTTATATAACTTGACTCTGGAAGCCTGCGGTGACAACCACACAGATCAACAGTCCCCACTTTGAGCAAACGTGGAAAGCCACTTGTTAGCTCCTCCCCTCTAAGCACTCCTGCCTGGGGCTCCACTTTGTTTTTAAACTATTTTATTTTTGGTAAAAGTTAGGTTTACTAAGCTCTAAAATACATGAAATCTCCTGCTGTCTATTCTAACACTGGAAGCCGCTCCAATATAAAAATTGATGCATCCCGTGAAATAAGGCGGAGGAAGGTTATTTTATTAACAGTTGGCACCAGAATTCCTCTCAGAAAGGGAAATGTAATTTCTTTGAAAAATACCCTGATAAGAGCTTCTAAAGTAGAAGAGATCCCAGGAGGGGCCAGGGTGTGGGTGGAATGTTTCTAAGACAAAGGGAGCAATTTGGCTGTAACTTGCAAGGGCGTCCAGAGAGCCGGGGAGGGAAGGAGGGGTGGGGCCAATCGGAGAACGTCTTCTCAGTGTAACTCTTCCTCTGCATCCTCCCGCACAAGTCTTCGCTAAAATGACTGAGTTGGTTAAATTACTTGGTGCAAGTAATTTTTATATTTTAAATTTTTTGTTAGAAGCTTGGCTAAGGGTTGTGGTTGTGTCTAGATCAATTGAGTATAACAAGGTTGACATGTATGGACTTAAGACTGGAGGCAAATAGACTCTGAAAATAAACGGTAGGATTTTTTTTTTTTTTTTTTAGAAATTATGGGGAGGCCTGTAGGTGCTCAGGGAGGGATGTTTGTTGATGTAGTCTTGGGACTCTTTGGAAGCTCTTTTCTGAGTGCTTCTATTTATTTTCTCAGCAAAACAATAAGACTCTAAGCAGCTAGAAGAATAACAAAGATGTTGGAAGTTTGTTTTAAAGTATAAAATGCACATTTTACCAAAAGATTTTTGCCAAAAATAAAATAGTTTATATTTTATTGAAATCTTTTTTTTTTTTTTGAGACAGAGTCTCGCTCTGTTGCCCAGGCTGGAGTGCAGTGGCGTGATCTTGGCTAACTGCAACCTCCGCCTCCCGGGTTCAAGTGATTCTCCTGCCTCAGCCTTCTGAGTAGCTGGGACCACTTGCACATGTCACCATGCCCGGTTAATTTTTGTGTTTTTAGTAGAGACAGGATTTCACTACATTGGCCAGGATGGTCTCAAACTCCTGACCTCGTGATCTACCTGCCTTGGCCTCCCAAAGTGCCGGGATTACAGGCATGAGCCACTGTACCCGGCCTTATTGAAATCTTTTAATGGAATCTTTGAGGGAGCTAGAGGGCCCCTCTAGCTAGATGGCTTCTTGGTTAAACCGGCTACTTCATGGGCAGAATTGCTGTTGTCATGGTTGGGAAGCTACTGTGGATAGTCTTAAGCTGCTTCGTGGATGGTTACTCAGAAACAGGACTCTATAAATACAAGATATCATGGTGGTTTTGCAATCATTCAACTGGCCAGACTTCAATATAATATGTTTTTTGAAATTATTTATTGATTTATTAATTATTATTTTTTTAGAGACAGGATCTTGCTTTGTTGCCCAGGCTGAAGTGCAGTGGTGCAATCATAGCTCACTGTAACCTCAAACTCAAGGGCTTAAGTGATCCTCCTGCTTTAGCCTCTAAAGAAGCTGGGACCACAGAGTCCACCACCCTGCCTAGCTAATGTGAATTTAAGAAGCTGATGGAAAAAAAGTTTCTTTAGTAGACCAACAAAGAATTTTGAGATACTAACCTTACATTTCAACACTAGTTTTTCAAAATTAATTCAAAGTCCGTGAGAATGAAGAATAAATTAAGAATAAAAATGGTATCTAATATTCCCCAAACGATTCTTCATTAGCCAAGGTTGCTAGAGTGCAAATGAAGGTGGATCAGCATATTGAACACTTTGCACACAATCATCATTTCTGTTCTAGGATCAAACCTAGAGGACTATAGGTGAAGCCAATGGACAAACAGTAGAAATATATTTGACCATGGTTTACAGTGTGTCTTAGGGTTTTGTAGAATAAAAATAATGGGATATCACCTCATGCAGGGATCCCAGAACCTCTGGGTGATGGTCTGTGGTCTGTTAGGAACTGGACCACACAACAGGTGAGTGGAGAGTATTTATTCATTTATTTTTTGTGATGGAGTCTTACTCTGTCACCCAGGCTGGAGTGCAGTGGTGTGATCTCAGCTCACTGCAACCTACACCTCTTGGGTTCAAGGAATTCTCCTGCCTCATGTCACCCTTTTGATTTCCTTCACAACACTTTTTATCATCTGAAGTGGTCTTAGTCATTTATTATTTTATTTTTATTTTCTAGATGGAGTCTTACTCTGTTGCCCAGACTGGAGTGCAGTGGCAGATCTTGGCTCACTGCAACCTTCCACCTCCCAGGTTACAGTGATTCTCCTGTCTCAGCCTCCTGAGTAGCTGGGATTACAGGTGCGTGCCACCACTCCCAACTAATTTTCGTATTTTTAGTAGAGATGGGGTTTCACCATGTTGGTCAGGTTGGTCTTGAACTCCTGACCTTATGATCTGCCCACCTCAGCCTCCCAAAGTGCTGGGATTATTCATTCAGTTTTTAGTTGTCTGTGGTCTGCCTGCCAACCATTTTTGATATGAAACCAAGAAACAGGAACCCAATGTGTCTGTTTCATCACTGTTTCTCAAGCTGTGGGATGCCTGGCACATAAATAATCATAACTTAATAAATATTTATTGAATCATTGAATACATTTCACTCAGCATCTAATCTGCAGAGATTATCAAGATCCTCATAGGCCACTACAAATATAGTGTAGTTACTTTTATAAAGGAAACACGTACTGAGGGATTATAAGGCTGGTGTTTTGAACTAATTCCTTTTTATTATCAACCTAATCTTGGATCATGTAAATGATGATCCCATTATACCTGTCAGAATACTTTACAAGAAAAATTTCACAATTACAGTCTCTCTGCACCAAAGTGAATCTAGAGATTCAATTAAATGATAGAATAGTAGAGTTCAGTTTTGATATGGAGAAATGTTTTGAAGTTATATTTTAGTTTGGGTTAATAGCATTATTTGATTATATTCTAGGGTCATTAAGGCATGAGTTCACTTTTATTTTTAGCAGATGAAGTCTTGCTGTGTTGCTCAGGCTGAAGTGCAGTGGCTATTCACAGGCAAAATTATAGTTTTGCAGTCTCGAACTCCTAGGCTCAAGTGATTTTCCTGTCTCAACCTTCTAAGTAGCTGGGACTAAAGGCTCATGCCATCACACCCAGCTCAACAGTTTTTTTTTTTTTTTTAATTTCAGAAAAATATTCTGTGGCAGAAGCTAGATAGTAATACCTATTTGTAAGGTTTGACAAGATATAATACTAAATTTGATTTAAAATTTATTTTATTGATTGATTGTGATGGAGTTTTACCCTGTCACCCTGGCTGGAGTACAGTGGCGTGATCTCAGCTCACTGCAACCCCCACCTCCTGGGTTCAAGGGATTCTCCTACCTCAGCCTTCCGAGTAGCTGGGATTACAGGCATACGCCACCACGCCTGGCTAATTTTTGTATTTTTAGTAGAGGTGGGGTTTTGCCATGTTGGCCAGGCAGGTCTCAAACCTCTGACCTCAAGTGATCTGCCTGCCTCGGCCTCTCAAAGTGCTAGGATTACAGGTGTGAGCCACTGCTCCTAGCCTTAACATTTATTTGAAAGCATAATTATGAATGGAGAATATATGAATAAATGTGTTCAAAATGAGAACAAATAACACAAATTTCTTTAGCATTGTATTATGGATAATTAGGAGAAGTTATTTCAGAATTAATGCAAATGCATTGTTTTAGGAGAATAGAACATTTTTTTCAACTTCATACCATATTGCTTCCTTTTTTTTGTTTGTTTGATATTAGTTGTCTGCTTTTTTGTTTTTATTTTTGTTTTTGTGTTTTTGAGACAGAATCTTGCTCTGTCACTCAGGATGGAGTGCAGTAGTGAGATCTGAGCTCATTGCAACCTCCATCTCCCGGGTTCAAGCAATTCTCTTGCCTTAGCCTCCTGAGTAGCTGGGATCTTTACCACCATACCTGGCTACATTTTTTATTTTTAACAGAGACAGGTTTTCACCATGTTGGCCAGGCTGGTCTCGAGCTCCTGGCCTCAAGTGATCCGCCTGCTTTGGCCTCCTAAAATGCTGGGATTACAGGTGTGAGCCATTGTGCCTCGCTGCTTGTCTGTTATATGTTGTCAAGAGGCCTTATTTTATAATGAAACTAGACATGTTAGATATAAAATCATTAATTTTGTTCTAGGTATATTATTTTCTCCATTCTCATATGAGAAAAATAAAAAGAGCATTGCAATTCAGTACTGCTGATTTAAACTGAGTGCATGAAGGAAAGTTACAAAGTTACTTTAAAATTTCATTTCTGGAATTGGTGTGTGAATATTTATTGTGGGTAGAATAAAGGAAAAAGTATTTTCAGATGTTTACTTACCTGCAAATTATTTTCTTCAAAAAATAAGTATATTAGTTATTTCTACATAACAAATTATTGCAAAATTTTGTGGCTGAAAATAACAAACATTTACTATTAATAATTATAGTAAACATAATTATATTATTATAGATAAATAAATATTACTCCCTATTTCTCTTTTTTTTTTTTTGAGACGAAGTCTCACTGTCGCCCAGGCTGGGGTGCAATGGCATGATCTTGGCTCACTGCAACCTCTGCCTCCCAGGTTTAAGCAATTCTCCTGCCTCGGCCTCTCAAGTAGCTAGGTAACAGGTGTGTAATACCACGCCTGGCTAATTTTTTAGTAGAGGTGGGGTTTCACCATGTTGGCTAGGCTGGTTTCAAACTGCTGACCTCAGGTGATCCACCCACCTCGGCCTCCCAAATTGCTCAGATTACAGACGTGAGCTACAGCACCCGACCTGATTACTTGCTATTTCTGTAAGGAATTAGGAAGCAGCTTACCTGGATATTTTTGGCATGAGGCATCTCATGAGTCTCCAGTCAAAATGTTGACTCCCTGCAGTCATCTGAAGGCTTGACTGGGGGTGAGGGATCTGCTTCCAAGATGATGCACTCAGATAGCTGGCAAAGTAGCGCTGGTTACTGAGAAGAGGCCTCAGTTCTTCACCATGTGAACCTCTCTATAGGACTACTGGAGTGTCTTTACAACATGGTGGGTTGTAAGACTTCCCCCAGAGCAGGTGACGAAGGAAGCAATATGGAAGTTGTCATGTTTTTTTATGATCTAACCTTGGAAGTCACATCATGACCTCCATGATGTTCTACTAGTTACCAAATATCAGTCTTTATCCAATGTAAGAAGGAACTACATGAGGGCATGAATACAGGGATGCAAGGATCACCGGGTATTGTCTTGGAGGCTGACTGCCATAGTAGGAAATATTAGGGTTAACTTGAATTCTACCACTCTTACGAATTTTGAATGTATTACTGTTGTTCTCTAAAAAGTGCTTTGCAAATTATGGGGTGGACATGGTGGAAAACAGAAATAGCTTTTCCCAAAAAGACCTAATAAGTGTGTGAATAACATCCCCTGCTTCCAAATATTATGAACAGTGCCTATCATCACATTAGATAAAGTATGTACATAGTATTGTCAAATCTGTTTCATAAGATTATGAATATCTTTTGCTTTTGGTGGGACACAAGATCAGATAATTGCAAAGAAAAGATGGAGAAAAGGTAAAGATTGAAAATGAAAATAACAAGGACTGGAGAAAGGAAAATGAAGTAGAAAAAGAGAAGATAAAGGAAAGGGGATAAAAGGGACAAGAGAAGACAAATTGGAAGTATAAGATACTGAAGATAAAAACATGCAAATAATAGGCAAAAGCAATGTGAACACAGAGGTGATCTGAACAAGAGAGAAGGAAAAGGAGAAATGATCGTGAGATGGGGAAAAGAAAAAAAAAGACAGAAAAAAATAATTAAGGTTTTCATTCCTTTTCTCTACCAGTTTTTAGATCATTTTCCACTTCAGAACAGGCTTGTGGCCTTTTATTTTCTCTCTGTGTTTCCCAAATTCCTCTGGGAACTCCCCTTAATGCCTGGTTCTCAGAACCCTGCTTTTCAGCTTATTGCTCACACTAGGTTGGGTAAGTTTCTGGGGAAGAGAGTAGGTTAGCCATTTTATTTATTATCCACCTCCTTCTTAAGTACACACTCCTTTGTGAGGTAATATTTTTCTACAAGTATTGAAAAAATATAATTTCTTAGAAAAAAATCAGACCCAAACAAATGATTGTCTAAGAGAATTTTAGTTCTGCAAAAAATTATTACCGTATTTGGATTTGGTTCCCTTTGTATTTCTGGCAGATGAGTATAGTTCTTTTTGGATTTTTGATTCAGGGTTCACTTTGGTTCAGATTTCTGCTTCAAGTCATGTTTCTGTGTTTGAAATAAAATTCTGGCTAAAAAAGTACCTAGCTACTGGTTTTTATTAGCCAACATTTCTTATTTTTCACATGAGAACATTGCATAATCTGTGCTTTAATAATGATTAATTTGTGGACTTTAGAGAAGTTTGGATAAGCAATTTTCATATATTGAAATATTAAATGAACAATATGATTATTTTTTCTTATATTTTTAGTGTGTTTTTCTGGTAAGTTAATGAAGGCAAATTTAATCAAAGCAACTAATATAATATGCATTTAGACCATCTCCTGCTGACTTACTTTTTAAAAAGCTATGTAAAATTCTTAAAATTTCAACTAAGTTACTTTTTAAAAAGCTATGTAAAATTCTTAAAATTTCAACTAAGTAATACATTCACAAAGTTCAAATTAATCTTTTGTTTGTTTGTTTGTTTGAGATCAAGTCTCACTTTGTTGCCCAGACTGGAGTGCAGTGGCACAATCTCGGCTCACTCCAACCTCTGTCTCCCAAATTCAAGCGATTCTCCTGCCTGAGCCTCCCGAGTAGCTGGGATTACAGGCCTGCACCATAATACCTGACTAATTTTTGTATTTTAGTACAGATGGGGTTTTACCATGTTGGCCAGGCTGGTCTTGAACTCCTGACCTCAAGTGATCCTCCTGCTTGGGCCTCCCAAAGTGCTGGGATTACAAAGGTGTGAGCCATGGAACTGGGCCTCAAATTCATCTTGATTAGGATTCACTGGACTTCTTCTTCTTCTTTTTTTTTTTTTTTTGAGTCAGAGTCTTACTTGCTCTGTCACTAGGCTGGAGTGCAGTGGCAGAATCTTGTCTTACTACAACCTCTGCCTCCCGGGTTCAAGCAATTCTTCTGCCTCAGCCTCTTGAGCAGTTGGGACTACAGGTGCACACCACTGTGCCCAGCTAATTTTTGTATTTTTAGTAGAGACAGGGTTTCACCATGTTGGCCAGGATGTTCTCAATCTCTTGGCCTCATGATCTGCCTGTTTTGGCTTCTCAAAGTGCTGGGATTACAGGTGTGAGCCACCGTGTCCAGCCTCACTGTACTTTAATTTGTCATTGGTAACCTTCATCATTTGGTTGAAATAGATAAAACCCTTTTATCTGTTTTCTCTTCAAATATTGTCTCATTCTCATGCTTTTTTTCCTTCTGGAACTCTAATTAGAGGCACGCTGCTTTCTCAATCTGTCCTCCATGCCTTTTAATCTTTCTTTTATGTTTTATATCTCTTTGCCTCTCTGTGCTTCTTACCAGACAAGTTCTTTTGGCCTATCCTCCATTTCAGTGTTTTTTTTTCTCTAGCTATGCCTAATATGCCATTAAAACCATTCATTTAGTTTGTAATTGTAATACATGCAATTGTCAGTTCTTGAGGTCCTATTTGATTCTTTAAAAAAAATCTCCTTCATCATTTTACAGTTTCTTATTATTTGCATTTATTTTCAAGCTTGGCTATTGAATAATCATAGCTGTTTTGTAATCTGTGTCTGAACATTCTAGTATTATATTTTTTTCCAGTCCTGTTTCTACTTTCTGTTATTTTTGTTGCTTCTTGCTGAAGGACTTTGTCTCTTTAATGACTGAGAGCATTTCCTTTGGAAAATTATTTGTGAGCATTCTTTGAATCCCTGGATGATGTAGATTCTTTCACTGGGGGAATTTGCTTTGGCTGTGTGCCTGGAAACAGTACCAGTTCTTGACTTTTTCTTGGATCATTCAGTTTATATTAATTTGAACTATAAATCCTCATGAGGGCTAACACGTCATTGCCACTTATTAGGGAACTTCTCCTTTACTCTCTTAAGTGCCTTTACTTATAGTCCCCAGGGCAAGGGCTGTGGAGTTTATTTTTGATTCATCCTTCCACCAAGGGTTCAACCTTATACCAGTCCTTTGGGATCTGAGTATCCTATTGGGTTCCCCAAGCAGTTCTGGGCTTTATCTTTTGTTCTCCCACATGTTCTGTGGCCATGGAAATCAAGATTGAGATTGGCCAGGTTTGGCAAATGCCCTCAGTGTCTGGCTCCCTTCTGGGTTCCCATCTTCACTAAGATTTTGGGTTATTGATTCCTTCTTGACATTCCTTTGATGCTTTTAAGGTTTTACTAGTATTTTTTCTTGTATTTTTAGCTGGAGGGTTATTCCAGTTATCTAGCCTACTCTATTACTAGAAATAAAAATCCTGGTACAAAATTTAACAGGTACAAAGGATATACAGTAAAATGTTTCCCTGTTATTCCTGCCTTTCTGATCACCATATGATCATCTCAATAGGTGCTAAAGGCACATTTGATAAAATTGAAATCTCATTCACACATTCACCACACACAAACACACACACACACACACACTCTCTCTCTCTCTCTCTCTCTCTCAGAAAACTAGGAACAGAAATAGAAAAGGAAATTTTAAAAAAACAATAATGGTTTAATGTCATACTTTGGTGGTAAAAATTTGGGGATATTCTTGTTTTTTATTTACTCCAATTTCTTTATTTTTCAATGTAAGATGAGATCCTGGAGAGGAAATTGACACACGTAAAGACCAGTGGTCTACCCAGAAAAGCCAAAGCTATTTTATTTATTTTTAAAGATATTTTGTAAATGTGATTTTTAAAACTAATTTCAATGTTTATTTAAGATTCGGGTTAAATGTGCAGGTTTGTTACATGGTTATATGGTATGACTCTGAGGTTTGGAGGATGAATGTATGAATGCCCACATCACTCAGGTAGTAAGCATAGTACCCGATAGGGAGGTTTTCAGTCCTTGTCCTTATTCCTCTCCCCTACTAGTAGTCTCCAGTATTTATTCTTCTCATCTTTATATCCATATCCAATGTTTAGCTACTGCTTATAAATGAGAAGGAATATGCAGTATCCGGTTTTCTGTTACTGCATTAATTCTCTTAAGATAATGGCCTCCAGCTGCATTCATGTTGCTGCAAAGGACATGATTTCATTCTTTTTTATGGCTTTAAGGTATTCCATGGTGCATATATACCACATTGTCTTTTCCAATCTTCTGTTCCTGGGCACCTAGGTTAAATCCTTGTTTTGCTATAGTGAATAGTTCTGCAGTGAACATATGAGTGCATGTGGTTTTTTGGTAGAACAATTTATTTTCTCTTGGTTATATACCAAGTAATGAGATTGCTGGGTCAAATGGTAGTTCAGTTTTAAGTTCTTTGAGAAATCTCTAAACTGCTTTCCACAGTAGTTGAACTAATTTACATTCCCACCAACATGGTCTTCGCTTTGTTGCCCAAGCTGGTGGGGGCATAGTTATTAAAGTGATCCCTTTCCTCTGCAGCCTTGCCAACATCTGCTATTTTTTTACTTTTTAATAATAATTATCCTAACTGGAGTGAGATGGTATTTCTCTGTGGTTTTGATTTACATTTTTCTGATTGCTAGTGATGTTGAACATTTTTTCATGTTTGTTGGTCACTTTTATGTCTTCTTTTGAGAAGTGTCCATGCATGTCCCATGCCTACTTTTTAATGGGGTTGTTTTTTTGCTTGTTGAATTATGTTCTTTATAGATTCTGGATACTAAACCTTTATCAGATGCATTGTGTGCGAATATTTTCTCCTATTCTATAAGGGAACCGCTACTCTATGGATAGTTTCTTTTGCTGTGCACAAGCTCTTCAGTTTAATTAGGTCTCACTTGTCAATTTTTGTTTTTGTTACAATTGCTTCTGAGAATGTAGCCACAAATTTTTTGCCAAGAATTTTCTGTTTCCCTGTTATTCCTACATTCCTCATCACCATATGATCATCACAGTAGGTGCTGAAAGCACGTTTGATAAAATTCTAAATCTTTCACACACTTACCCATACACACAACTACTCTCTCTTAGAAAACTAGAAATAAGAATAGAAAAGCAATTCACACAACAGAGTCAACCACAAGAGATAAGTCAGAAAGTCTTGGCTGGGTGTGGTGACTCACACCTGTAATCCCAGAACTTTGGGAGGCTGAGGTGGGTGGATCACCTGAGGTCAGGAGTTTGCCTGGCCAACATGGTGAAACCCTGTCTCTACTAAAAATACAAAAATTAGGTGGGCGTGGTGGTACTACATGCCTGTAATGCCAGCTTCTCGGGAGACTGAGGCAGGAGAATTGCTTGAACCCAGGAGGCGGAGGTTGTAGTGAGCCAAGATCACGCTGTTGCACTCCAGCCTGGGCAACAAGAGCAAAACTCCGTCTCAAAAAAATAAAAAAGTCATAAAGTCTTTATTTTGTTACCTTTTATTTCTTTATTTATTATTATTATTATTTTTATTGAGATGGAGTTTTGCTCTTGTTACCCAGGCTGGAGTGCAATGGCGGGATCTCGGCTCACCGCAATCTCTGCCTCCTGGGTTCAGGCAATTCTCCTGCCTCAGCCTCCTGAGTAGCTGGGATTACAGGCATGCGCCACCATGCCCAGCTAATTTTTTGTATTTTTAGTAGAGATGGGGTTTCACCATGTTGACCAGGATGGTCTCAATCTCTTGACCTCGTGATCCACCCGCCTCGGCCTCCCGAAGTGCTGGGATTACAGGCGTGAGCCACCACACCCGGCCCTATTCTTACTATATTTTTAAGAGACAGGGTCTCAGTCTGTCACCCAGGCTGGGGGGCAGTGGCATGATCGTAGCTCACTGCAGCCTTGAATTCTTGGGTTCAAGTGATCCTTCTACCTCAGTCTCTTGAGTATCTGGAGGATTACAGGTGCATGCCACCATGCCTGGCTAATTAAAGAAAAATTTTTATAGAGATAGGGCTTTTCTTTGCTGCCCATGCTGGTGAGAGTATTCTTACTAAAGTAAGAGCAAGACCCAGAGGCTTTTGTCATTTTGTCACTGTTCCTATTCAACATTGTACTGGCAGCTCTAGCAAATGCAGTAAGACAAAAAAATAAAATAAAATAAATAAAAATAAAAAAGAAAGGAAGGAAGAAAGAAAAAAATGGAAAAGAAATAAGACATTGGAAAGATAAAACTTTTTTTTTAATTTGTAAAAAAAAGATATAATTATTTATAGAGATTCTAAAGACCATCTATTAAAACCAATGAGAATTCAACAAGTTTGCTGGATACCATAGCATTTCTTTACTGGTAATTAGTGTTTAGAAAATTAATGAAAAATATGTAATTCATAATAGCAACAAAACTATATCTTCAAATAAATCTAATAAGATATCTGTAATACTTTATGGAGAAAATAGAACACTACTGAATGATGCTAAAGAAGTTCTAAATAACTAGAAATATATATCATTTTCATGAAAAGGAAGATTCAACATGATAAAAATGTCAATTTCTCCAAATTGATTTGTAATTTCGAGGCTTTTGTGGATCTTGTCAGACTGATTCTAAAACTCATTAAAAAGATCAAAGCTAAGCCAGTTTTGAAGAAGAGTCTGGGCTACTTTGTACTACCAGATACCAATGCTTATTATAAACCTATGATTAAAATAATGCCATATTGGTGTGAGGATATACATATACATCTATGGAACAGAATAGAAATCCTGGAAAAGAACCACATGCAGATATCAGGGTATAATATAGGACATTACAAATTAGTGAGAACAGGACTATTTAAAACATTGTTGTGAATCAGCTGGTTATTCATATCAAAAAGAAAATTCTTGTATCATACACTAAAGTTTTAATTCTAGAGGTATTAAAGACCTAAATATGAAAAGCAAACCTTTTAACATCATAGGACATTTTAAGAGAAAACATAGAAGATGCCGGGCGCAGTGGCTCAACGCCTATAATCCCAGCACTTTGGGAGGCTGAGGCGGGTGGATCACGAGGTCAAGAGATTGAGACCATCCTGGTCAACGAGGTGAAACCCCATCTCTACTAAAAATACAAAAATTAGCTGGGCATGGTGGTACTCACCTGTAGTCCCAGCTACTCGGGAGGCTGAGGCAGGAGAATTGCTTGAACCCAGAAGGGGGAGGTTGTGATGAGCCGAGATCATGCCATTGCACTCCAGTCTGGGTAACAACAGCAAAACTCTGTCTCAAAAAAAGAAAACAGAAGATATATTTTTAATCTTGGTATAGGCTGAATTTGTTAAGTAAAGCACTAAAAGGGATATACCATGAAAGGAAAGATCAATAAAATAAAAAGCCTCTGTTTATCAAAAGACACTGTAATCAAAGTTGAAAGAAAAATTTCAGAATGGGAAAAAGCGTTTACATTAAAGACACAAACAAGCTATTTACAGACAGGGCTAGTGGCTACTGTATTGGGTAGTACAGCTCTAGAGAAAATCTATGTGCACAAGAAGTTCCATTATAGAACTATATTTGGAAACATCTAAGTGTCTGTCCACAGAAAAATTAACAAAAGTATAACATGTTCATACATTGAAATACTACACCCCCACCAAAATAAATAAACTAGGGCTACATGTGTCAAAAATTATAAAAGCCAGGGGCTGAGCATGGTGGCTCATGCTTGTAATCCCAGCACTTTGGGAGGCCAAGGCAGGCAGATTACCTGAGGTCAGGAGTTTGGGACAAGCCTAGCCAACATGGTGAAACCCCATCTCTACTAAAAATTCAAAAATTATCCAGGCATGATGGCACATGCCTATAATTCCAGCTATTTGGGAGGCTGAGACATGAGAATTGCGTGAACTCTGGAGGTGGAGGCTGCAGTGAGCCGAGATCATGTTACTGCACTCCAGCCTACACAATGGAGCGAGACTGTCTAAAAAAAAAAAAAAAAAAAAGCCAGGCATAGGGTTACATGTTTGTTGTCCCCGCTACCCGCTACTTAGCCAGCTGAGACGGGAAGATTGCTTGAGCCTGAAAGTTTAAGGCTGCGGTGAGCTATGATTGTACCACTGCATTCCTGAGTGACAGCCTGGGTGACAGAGTGAGACTCTACCTCTAAATAAATAAGCAAATAGTCCGGGCGCGGTGGCTTATGCCTGTAATCCCAGCACTTTGGGAGGCTAAAGTGGATGGATCATTTGGTCAGGAGTTCAAGACCGTACTGGCCCACATGGTGAAACCCTCTCTCTACTAAAAAATGCAAAAATTAGCTGGGCATGGTGGCTTGTGCCTGTAATCCCAGCTACTTGGGAGGCTGAGGTAGGAGAATTGTTTGAACTGGGACCAGGGAAGTGGAGGTTGCAGTAAGCCGATTGCACCATTGCACTCCAGCCTGGGCTACAGAATGACACTCCAGCTCATAAATACATAAATAAATAAATAAGCAAATAAATATATAAAAATTTGAGCCCCCAAAAGCAAGCTACAGAAAAATACAATATAATGCTTTATATACAGTTTGAAAAATACTATATGGTAATACATATTATTTTATGAGCTCTTCAAATGCATTAATAGGATAAACAGCCATGGTAATAATAAACATTTAATTCAGGATAGTGGTTATCCCTGAGTAGGGAGCAAAGGGAATGGAGTCTGTGAGAGGTACATACATATGTAAGGAACTTTGGGTCTATTCATAAATTTTCATACTTCCTCCAATGATGTAAATACAGCCAAATGTTAAGATTTAAGAAAGATCAATGGTGAATACACACATATTTAATTAATACTGTATTAACAGCCTCTATTAAATATATAGAATAAATATTAATATAATATAAATATACTGCATATCGTATTGTTTTGTATGTTTGACACAATTTCGTAAGAAATCATAGAATGGAACCCTGTAAGAGGATGGTTTAACATTGGGAAATATTTTATTGCAATTCATCATGTTAGTAAAATAAATTAATAAATTAGAGAAGAAATGTTTAAGAATATATGACAAGATACGGGTATAATTTGTACAAAGAAAACCACAGAACTAATGAAGGACACAATATAACGCCTGAATAAATGGAGAAACTACCCTGTTTCAAGGTAGGACAAGTCATGTTGTAAAATTATCAATCTTCTCCAAGATAATAGGGAAACTATGGGGCCATTCTTGTGCTGCTATCAAGAAATATCTGAGACTGGATAATTTATAAGAAAAGAGGTTTATTTATGCTTCAGGTCATATAGGAAGCATGGGGCATCTGCTTCTGGGGAGGCCTCTGGAAGCTTCCAAACATGGCAGAAGGTGGAAGTGGGAGTTTGCATGTTGCATGGTGAAAGCAGGAGTCAAAGAGCAAGGTGGGAGGTGATACACACTTTTAAATGACTAGATCTCACCAGAACTCACTATCTCAAGGACAGTACCCTAGCGGATGGTACTAAACCATTCATGAAACCGTCCCCACAATCCATTGACCTCCCATCAGGCCTCACCTCCAACAGAAACTTAATGCCATTCTAATCGAAACTTCAATAATTTGAGTATTTGAAATTAAAGAGGGAAAGGTGAAGCTTTGCATTGGCTTTCCATTGGGAAAAGAATAAAGCTGGTCTATCTTACCCAATTTATAAAAATAAATTTCTAATAGATTAAAGAGCCAAATGTGGAAAATAAAATTACTAAACAATTAGAAGAATATGTGGCAGAATACTTTTAAAATCCTGGCTGAGACTGACCTTTCTAAGCATGATATTAAAACCTACAAATCACATAAGAAAACGATTGACAGATTTAACTGTACACAAATGAAAAACTTCAGCATAGTGAAAGACAATAAAACAAAATAAAAAACAAAGAACAGAATGGAAAAAAGTGACTGCAGATAAATGATTCTTATTTGTCCTGTTCAGTTACTTATCAGCCACTTTTCTATGTACCTGGCACTGTTCTGAGTGCTTTTTAATTTTAAGTCATTAAAAGTCCCACAACAACTTGAAATGTTCCCAACACATAGAAATGATACATACTCAAGATAATGGAGACACTAAATACCTTGACTTGTTTATTACACATTCTATGCATGTAACAAAATACCACATGAACCCCAGAAATATGTACAAATATTATGTATCAATAAAAAAAAATCCCACAACGACATTATGAGCTGGGCACTATTGTTATTTTTGTAGGTGAGGAAATGGAAGTACAGAGTGGGTAAGTAATTCCTCCAAACTCACATGTCGACTTAAGTGGCAGAGATGGGATTTAAATATGGATTGACCTGCTCCAACATTTTGTTCTCCTAACTACTCTCCTGTTTATTTATATAAAGCATTTAAAACAATAGAGTAATCCAGGCCGGCGGTGGTGGCTCACGCCTGTAATTGCAGAGCTTTGGTAGGCAAGGCTGGTGGATCACAAGGTCAGAAGTTTGAGACCAGCCTGGCCAACATGCAGAAACCCCGTCTCTACTAAAAATACAAAAATTAGCCGGGCATGGTGTGTGCCTGTAATCCCAGCTACTTGGGAGGCTGAGGCAGGACTATCGCTTGAATCCAGGAGGCAGAGGTTGCAGTGAGCCAAGATCATGCCACTGCACTCCAGCCTGAGCAACAGAGCAAGACTTTGTCTTGAAAGAAAAAAAAAAAAAAAAGTAACCCAGTTGAAAAATAGGCAAGAAGAAAGTAGAAAATTCATAGAAGAAGAAATACAGTGGCCTATAAATGTGTGAGAAGATGCTAAACTTCACTAGTTACCAAAGTAATGCAAATTAAAACAACATGAACTGTCACTGTTGCCCTCAGGTTGGTAGAAAGTTTTAAAGAGATTCTGATAAATAGATACAACTTAAATAAAAATTATAATAAGAAGCAGGAAACATGTTTTCTACTTTGTTGGTAGTAAATAAATTGCTATGACTGTTTAGGTGGGCAATTTGGCAGCATTAATCAAAATTACGAATTCACATTGCCTTTAGATTAGCAATATACTTTTTGGAACCTAGTTAAGTATATCCTAGTGATATACACATAGATGCCATACAGCTATACACTAAAAATTCAACTTAAACATTAGAAATATGCACACAGGTGTGGTACAACTATACAAATGTATAATGTTTAAAATGAAAATTAAGCATTAGAAATCATAGGGGTAGATCTGTATATTCTGATATGAAAAATGTCCAAAGCAGAGCAGTGATGATAGTGTTTGGGCTAAAAAAATTAGGTTAAGAAATACGGACTTCTGCGTCAAGAGCAAAACCCTGTGTTTAGTCTTGGGTGCCAGGTGCTTTTCTTGGAATCTCTGTGGTTGCCTTTTAGAATGCCTCTGACTGCAAGTCTCACCTCCAAGTCTTTGTCCCTGCATGTAAAAGATTATATTATTGAGATTATCTGGGGTCTCCTGTGCTTATGTTCCTTTTGGACATAGGGTCCTTTCTTCAACTCAGATGAATCTGCTTCATGTCCCGCAGTGTCTTTGATGTTGTTACTATATGCTTATTACTTTGCTCTAGTTTCTATTGCTGATGTAGGTTTGTTCATCTATGTGTATTTTTATTTGCTTGGTCATTTCAATGAGCTTAATAAGGAGGCGGCAGCTGGAAATGCACGTTCAAGTCACCATGTTACCTGGAATAATTTTAATACCTCCATTTAAAATAATTTCTTTTGCATTTTCTCTAATTACTTAGGAACACTTTAGGAGTTCTCATGCCAAATAACTAAACATTTGGAAGAGTGTATATTTGGGAATTTTGCCAGAACAAATTTGAAAAGCAAAGTTTTGATAGAAATGATAGACTCTGGTAAAAATTAATGAAAACTTGTTTAAGGAACAGTTTATTTTGCATAGGTAGAATGGACTTTATTTGAACACTTAAGACTGTGCAGTGGTTTTAATTGAATGTATATCTTTTACTGTGTCTGAGGGTATAGTGTGTACTAGAGGAACGAAAGGATCTGACTGCAGTGCCAGTGACTGAAATAGGTCTGTTTTTTACAGAGCTGTGATGTACAGTGATTATCATTCAACAACGCCCATAGAAAGCGAGGATATCAAAACGGTCCTTATGAAGACAAGGGACCATTACTCAAATGGGTAGTGTATCTATCAGCATTGCAAATAATGAAAGATACTAAAATCATAACTGCATAAACATATGGAGAGCCCTGCATTTTAAAACACAAGTGCATATTTGTATATTTCATCCGAGTTTATAATGGCTTTCATATGTTTTTTCCTCATAGAATTCACACAACAATCCAGGCAAAGTGGACAGTGTAATCCTATCCCTGTTGTACAGATGAAGACACTATCAGTCAAAGTGATTAAATGATTTAAGTAAGGTCACACATTCAGTTAGTAGAAATTCTCATATATAAAATCTTTTAGATCATATCAGTTTATTAAAAAATGATTCATTCAACAGCTGTAGGGGCAAATCAATGCACTCTGATATTTTATACTCCTGTTAACAGTGTATGAGAGTCAGCATTTCTTAGAACACTCAAAGCAAGGCAGTTCTATGAAGACTTCCTTCACAAGTGATTGCCACATCATCTGTGCTAATTTCCTGAAAACTTATGGTCATTCATTAACAATCATTGCCATTTTACCTGAGGCTTTTCATTTCTGGCTTATCTTCCTTATAATTTACATGTGTTCTTTTAAAATGTTTTCTAAGCCACAGCAAACCAATAAATGCACTAGTAAAACTAAAGCTAAGATTTAATTTCATAGATAAAATTGAGACAGGATGACAAACTCAGACTTGTGGGAAGATTGGAGAGACGGTTGCCTGGGAAATATTTAATGAGTCATTGTTTTTAAAACCTTCAGAGCCAGGAAGAAGGGGCTGATCAGCCGGGATGGGCTATCATATTTCTATTTCATGTATTTCTAGAAACAGCACAGTTTTGTGCATGTGTTCAATGGTACGAAATTAATAACTTCTAGTCAAATTGAGAGATGAGCTTCTTTAGACAAATTTGGGCCCCCTGACCTAGTCATGAACCTTTATAAATAGGATGAGAAGTCTTCCTTCAGCCATTTCTTACGCGTATATGTTTATCTGTGCATATGCCTGTCTCCCTCACTGGCTAGTAGAGTTCTTTGAGCTAGAGAATGAATGTTTTCATCTTTGTTTTACAGCTAGGACTTGAGAGCACCTGTAATGTAATAATGCAGATGATCCGGGCGCAGTGGCTCACGCCTGTAATCCCAGCACTTTGCGAGGCCGAGGCGGGCGGATCACGAGGTCAAGAGATAGCGACCATCCTGGCCAACATGGTGAAACCCCGTCTCTACTAAAAATACAAAAAAATTTAGCTGGGCATGGTGGCGCGCACTTTTAGTCCCAGCTACTCGGGAGGCTGAGGCAGGAGAATTGCTCGAACCCGGGAGGCGGAGGTTGCAGTGAGCCGAGATCACGCCACTGCACTCCAGCTTAGCGCCTGGCAATGGAGTAAGACTGTCTCAAAAAAATGTAATAATAATAATAATAATAATAATAATAATAATAATAATGCAGATGAATACCTGATGCCTGGCTAGAAAAGAGATTTTTAAAGTATGAAAGCAATGGAAGAATTCCCAAAGGAAATTATTGAAATATTTGAATTTATAAAAATAAAAAATATCTCTTCACTGCCCCCTTCCTCCATATAAGTCTAAGCCATAAGCCAAGTTAAATGACGAAGGAAATAAGGGAAAATATGTTCAGTAAACTTGATAGCGAGAGATTGAATACCTTTATTATATAAAGAACTCAAAAATATCAATAAAAAATAGAAGGAGCCCAGTAGTTAAATGGGCAAAGGATATAAATACATAATTCACCAAAAAGAAATAGAAGTGACTAATAAATACAAAATGCCAACTTTCACTTTTAATCAAAGGAATGCAGAGCAAAACAATCAAATACTATTTCTGATCAGTAGATGAAAAAAATTCTTTTTCTTTTAAAAAAAATTATAATGAATCTGGCAAAGACAGAAGAGTGAATAAGTATTTTGGTACAAACTTTCTGGAAAGTAATTTGGGAATATTTATCAGAGCTTTAAATATACTAAAATTATTTGAAGAAAGTGTGTCACTTTAATTAATTTATTAATTAAGATCGTTATGTTGCTCAGGGTGGAGTGCCATGGCTATTTACAGGTGTCATCACAGCACATTGCAGCCTCGAACTCCTGGGCTCCAGCCAGCTTTCTACCTCAGCCTTCCAAGCAACTGGGACTACAGGCACAGGCCACCAGCCTTGGCAAAAGTCCCACTTTTAGAAATTTATCCTAAGAAAACAATATGAAATGTGAGTTAAAGCATTCTACACAATGTTATTTATCTGAACAACTACTAGGAAAAATTAAAAATCCAATTGTAAGGGATGATTAAATAAATAGGCTCTTTATATGTCCTTTGAAGTTATGCTAATGGAATTAAAAAATATATAACATGGCAAAATACTTATGGTATAATTTGAAATGTAAAAGTATTTTTAAAATGGACATTTATACATAGTTGTATATATGCACAGAAAAGTTACTGGAAATAAATATATCAATATTTAGCAAGAACTATTTCTAGACAGTGGAATTGCAAGTAATTTCTTCATACTTCTATGTGTTTTTCGAGCTTTTCACAATGATGATGTATTCTCCAAATCTGGGCGGTGGCTCACGCCTGTAATCCCAGCACTTTGGGAGGCCGAGGCGGGTGAATCACCTGAGGTCAGGAGTTCAAGACCAGCCTGGCCAACATGGTGAAACCTCATCTCTACTAAAAATATGAAAAAAATTAGCTGAGCATGGTGGCAGGTGGTTGTAATCCCAGCTACACAGGAGGCTGAGGCACAAGAATCACTTGAACCCAGGAGGGGTTGCAGTGAGCCCAGATCATGCCGTTGCACTCCAGCCTGGGCAACAGAGTGAGACTCGGTCTCAAAAAAAAAAAAAAAAAAAGCATTGCTCCTGATAATATACTACAAATCCAACTTGAAGTTATGTACATATTTTAAAGAATTTACAGTGTGTACATGTACATAACTTAAAGAAACTTGATTGTTAAAAATACCAAGGAATAGGTAACAGGTAGGAGTTTCTTTTTAAGATAAGAGACATTTGAAAGCTGCATGCCTTGGGAAAGAGCGGAAAGGGAGAAGTTGAAGATACAGGCAAGATACAGGCAAGATTGAAGATAGAGGCTCTCATTGAGGGCTGAGGTCCTGGTATAAAGAGTAGGGTGAGACCTGGGTGGGACCCCTCTTCCAATGAGGCCTGAAGGAGGAAGATGCAGACTAGTTAGGCAGTGGGGATGAGAAAGTAGGTTCTAACCTGATGACTGCTATTTTTTTCTGAAGAAAAGAGGTGAGATTCTCTGGTGGGAGTCTGAGCAGATGCTTGAAAAAAGTGTGAAGCTTTGAAATAGCCACTGAGAAGAAAAGAAGGCACTCTTGTGCCATTTTCTCTCCAAAACCTGTTTTATTCCTCTAATCAGTGATTGGCACCAATGATTCAAGATAGAATCTGGAAATCATTCTCACATTCCTATTGATCAGTAAGGTTCTTGTAATTCAGCCCCACTCGGCCTCATCTCTTGAATCAACCTTCTCTCTTGTCTTCTTCATCTTCTTGCCTGTATTGCTGCAATCGTTTCCTAATGGTCTGTCTAGGTTCATTTGTTTCTTCCTACCCTCAATCTTTCTATTATACTGTTGGCAGGCCTGTCTTCCAAAAATCCAATTAGGGATTTTGTTTCGACCCTTTAAAAAAATACTCCAATTGCCTTTAGGATGAAATCCAAATTCCTCTGCAGGATATACAAGGCACTTCTTTTTAAAAATTATTTCATTTTTTATTTACCTGTAGTTAATTTTAAAAATTTGAACTTACAGCTTGGCATGGTGGCTCCTGCGTGTAATCACAGTAACTCAAGAGGCTGAAATGAGAGGATCATATGAGTTCAAAACCAGTTTGAGCAACCTAGTGAGAACCCATGCCTAATAAATACATAAATAAGTAAAATAAAAATTTAAAAAATTGTTTTGAACTTATACAATGTTTAGTAATAAAGCACAGGTTTTAACCTACTGTATATGTTGAAGATCTGTGAAAGATTTTGTTTGAAAAAGGACTACAATGCTTTTTAAATTTTAATTTGGTTGGGTTCAGAGGCTCACACCTGTAATCCCAGCATTTTGGGAGGCTGAGACTGGTGGATCTCTTGAGCCCAGGAGTTCAAGACTAGCCTGGGCAACATGGCAAAATTCCATCTCTATGAAAAATACCAAAAATAGTTGGGCATAGTGGTGCATGCCTGTAGTCCCATCTGTTTGGGAGGCTGAGGTGGGAGGATTGCTTGAGCCTGGGAGGTGGAGGTTGCAGTGAGCCAAGATTGTGTCACCGCACTCCAATACAACACACTTCTTGATTTGTTTCTTATACATTTTCAATTTACTTTTTCTCATCATTTGTCCATTCACCCATTCACTCCATCCATCATCCATCCATTTTTCCTTCCTTCCTTCCATTCATTTACCCTTCCATTTACAAATGCCTTCAATATGCTGGCAACTGCATAGGCTAGGTGCTAGGGAAATAATACAAAGAAGTCTAGACACGGTGTTTGTGCAAGAGAAACTTAAAGGTCTGGTGAGGGAAATAGACATAAATAAGTGTGATAAACATTAGTATCATCAAAATATGTACAGTATGCAGTGAATACAAAAAGGAATGAATGATAGATCTCTAAGGTGCAGGTTGGGCAGAGTGATGGAGTCAAGGAAAGTTTCCTAGAAACTAAAATTACTCAGGTTTCTGATAACTGGGTATGTTAGTTACAGAAAGCTACAGAAGCAACCTTTCTCTTCCCCGCGCCCCCCACCAAACGATAGTAAATTCCCACTCCCCTATTATTTTGGGTTGCACTTGTACTAAAAAAAATGCATTTGAAAACATATCAGAATCTTTCAGCCTCTAAATTTTTTGAATGCACCATTTTCTCTACCAGAAACATCCCGTATTCACTTCTCCAGTTGGCTAATACTTAATATAAAAGCAAATGTGAAAGCATTTATGTATCAGCTATTGTGCTAAATTCTTTACATTCATTATTTCATTGAATCCTCATAATAATCTTGTGAAGGAGGGATCTCTTTGTAGATGAGAACACTGAGGTTCAGAAAGTTTATGTAACTCAAGGTTATCTCAACTTGTAAGCTGATAGAGCTGGATTTTGAACCCAAGCAATGAGACTCAAGAACCCATGTGCTTAATCATGACAACAAAGTGCCTTGTCAAGATTCAGTTCAACTGTCTCATCTTCCAGAAAGTCCTTTCTATTACCCTTTTGTAATGGGTGCATCTCCTTATTCCCACAAAGCACATGCATGCAAATTCATCATGGCACTTGCCATACCCTATTAGAAGCATTTGCTGCTCCTTTTCTGTTCATTAGCTGCTTCCCTTTCTTTTTCATATTATGAGCTCCTTGAGGGCAGGAAGAATTCCATATATCTGATTCCTCAGTCCAGAACACAGTATCCAGTTTTCTATAGGAGCTTGATTAATGTTTGTTGAATAAGTGGAGGCATGAAAAAACATGGCATATTATTGATGGGAAATTAGATGGGGCTCGAAAATAGAGTGTATGGGATAAACCTGCAGAGGTAGAGTGAGGTCAGACAATGAAGACGGTTATAGACTAGTTTAGGAATTTGCAAGCGGCAGTCACAAGATCCTTTAAAAATATTTCCACATCCATGGATATTATACTTTTCAATTCTATAACTCTGTAATGTGGCTCATTAACCATGTGTGTGCTGGTACCTGTTTAACAATCCCCTACTAAAGTCCTGTTTGTAGTCTTTTTGATTTCCATGGTGTACATGTTTCTTTAATCATACCAAATTTCAAGTTGCCAATGTAATGTCATTGAATGTGGAAACAGGAAGGGATGCACAGTTGCATGCCATTGTATTTTCACCCCACAGTTAAAATAGACATAAATGACCTCAGGGATACAGATAATAATGAAATGTAGGGAAATAACTAGGAAATGATGAATTATAAATGTTTATTCCTTTTATT
This sequence comes from Saguinus oedipus, assembly GCA_031835075.1. Lineage (NCBI taxonomy): Eukaryota > Metazoa > Chordata > Mammalia > Primates > Cebidae > Saguinus > Saguinus oedipus. The sequence continues at coordinate 54,933,272 of CM063177.1, forward strand.
TTTAATATGAATCTTTGTTTATATAATTTAATTTTTATAATGTCCATGTTTAACAGCTGTCTTACAAAATTCCTTAAATTTTTTTTTTTTTTGCATTTTAGGTTTTGGGGTACCTATACAAGATAGTTGCATAGGTACACACATGGCAGTGTGATTTGCTGTCTTCCTCCCCTTCACCCACATCTGGCATTTCTCCCCATGCTATCCCTCCCCAGCCCCCCCACGCTGTCCCTCACCTATTCCCCCCAATAGACCCCAGTGTGTAGTGCTCCCCTCCCTGTGTCCATGTGTTCTCATTGTTCATCACCCACCTATGAGTGAGAATATGCAGTATTTCATTTTCTGTTCTTGTGTCAGTTTGCTGAGAATCATGTTCTCCAGATTCATCCATGTCCCCACAAAGAACACGAACTCATCGTTTTTGATGGCTGCATAATATTCCATGGTGTATATGTGCCATATTTTTCCAGTCCAGTCTATCATCGATGGCATTTCGGTTGGTTCCAGGTCTTTGCTATTGTAAACAGTGCTGCAATGAACATTCGTGTGCAAGTGTGCTTATAGTAGCATGATTTATAGTCATTTGGGTATATACCCACTAATGGGATTGCTGGGTCAAATGGAATTTCTATTTCTAGGTCCTTGAGGACTCGCCACACTGTCTTCCACAATGGTTGAACTAATTTACACTCCCTCCAGCAGTGTAAAAGTGTTCCTATTTCTTCACATCCTCTCCAGCATCTGTTGTCTCCAGATTTTTTAATGATTGCCATTCTAACTGGTGTGAGATGGTATCTCAAGGTAGTTTTGATTTGCATATTTCTGATGACCAGTGATGATGAGCATCTTTTCATATGTTTGTTGGCCTCATGTATGTCTTCTTTTGTAAAGTGTCTGTTCATATCCTTTGCCCATTTTTGAATGGGCTTATTTGTTTTTTTCTTGTAAATCTGTTTGAGTTTTTTGTAAATTCTGGATATCAGCCCTTTGTCAGATGGGTAAACTGCAAAAATTTTCTCCCATTCTCTTGGTTGCCGATTCACCCTAATGGCTGTTTCTTTTGCCGTGCAGAAGCTGTGGAGTTTGACTAGGTCCCATTTGTCTAAATTCCTTAAATTTTTATTGACATATAATAATTGTACATATTTAGGGGGTACATGTGATATTTGATACATGCATACCATATGTAAGGATCAAATCAGACTGATGGGATATCCATCACCTCAAATATTAATCATTTCTTTGTGTGATGAACATTTCAGATATTTTCTTCTAGCTATTTAGAAATGTACAAAAAATTATTCATAACAATAATCATCTACTGTGCTATTGAACACTAGAACTTATTCCTTCTGTGTTTTTGTACCCATTAGCCAACCTTTCTTCATCCCCATTTCTTCTTCCTTCCCAGGCTCTGGTAACCGTCATTCTACCCCTACCTTCATGACATCACCTTTTTTAGTTCCCACATATGAGTGAGAACATGAGATATTTGTCCCTCTGTACCTGACTTATTTCACTTAATGTCTTTCAGGCTCATCCTTGTTGTTGTAAATGATACGATTTCCTTATTTTTATGACTAAACAATATGTTACATTTTCTTTATCAATTCATCCATTGAAGGACACTTAGGTTGATTTTATATCTTGGCTATTGTGTATAGTGCTGTGATAAACGTGGGGGTGCAAATATCTCTTTGATATTCTGGTTTTCTTTCCTTTGGGTATATACCTAGCAGTGGGATTGCTGGATCATGTTATTTTTATTTTGAGACCGAGTTTCACTCTGTTGCCCAGGCTGGAGTGCAGTGTTGTGATCTTGGCTCACTGCAACCTCTGCTCCCATGTTCAAGCGATTCTCCTGCCTCAGCCTCCCGAGTAACTGGGATTACAGACACCCGCCACCACACCCGACTAGTTTTTATATTTTTAGTAGAGACGGAGTTTCACCACGTTGGCTGGTTAGCCTCAAACTCCTGACCTCAGGTGATCCATCTGCCTTGGTCTCCCAAAGTGCTAGGATTACAGGCGTGAGCCACCATACCTGGCCCTGTTAGTTCTGTTTTTAATTTTTTTGAGGAAATTCCATGCTATTTTCCATAATGCTATACTTCTTTAAAATTTCTTAAATTTTAATGATTGGCTCTCATGAGCTGGTAATGAGTTGGCTCCAGCACACCACTATCACTACTTCCTGTATATGCAGATTTGTTCCAGCTCAGCTCCTGGGACCAAATTTACTCATAAGCAGGCGACTATAAAAAGCTCTGGATCAGTGGGTTCTCAAGGTAGCACTAGCTCTCTTATTGTCTGCTCTAATCTTTGTGTTCCAGTTCCTCAGTGCTCATGTTTCTGCCTTGTTTTGCAGAATGTTCCCTGGAGATATAACCATTTTTGCAGAGACTAATTTTTATCCTTAATACTAGTTTCCCTCTGACTCATTTTTGAGGCAGAGTTGATCAAGTTATGTAAGTTCTGACCTGCACAGGGGTCGTCATTCATATATGGACTGTTTGCTTGGACAACCACATGTTACATTGCTTATTATTTACCTACCCCAGTACTGCTTGAATACGTGCCCTGGCATTTGGACTTTCTTTGACTCCAGTGCATGGATGGCTCTTCCATCCTGCTTATCCTCTTAATTTTGGATCTACCTTTGGAATCAAGATTCTGTATTCTTTTTGCTTCAGTGACTGACACCTGGCCTTCATCCATGAACTGATTGCAGGGCTACCTGGCTTCCGGGCCTTGGCCTAGCCAACCACAACTCAAATCCAAATGTTAATAAATGGCAACATGAGAAAATAAGCTGATTAAAGCAGATGTTACAATTTTAATGTTATCAATATCTGCCAATAGTTGCAAAGACCATAGTTGTCTTACTTCTAAACAATTCATGGAGATTCAAGACTGCTGAGAGTTTTGAAGAGTGTCTAGATTAAAATAATGAGGCAAATGGATTAAACAAATGGTATTTTTCTCCTGTCATTTCGAAGAGGGCTCACAGAAGATTGAGTGAATACTTGGATCTTTCATGGATTGAGTTTTCTCCTTTCCATAGCCTCATAGCAAGGACACATGGGCTAAATCTATGCTAAGCAATATACGTTTTTGAAATAAAACACACTATTCTTATGTATAGTCTGTTTATTTGCTATTTGAACCTAACAAACTCAAGAAGGAAGACTTGGCATTTCTCTTTATGTTCAATAGTTGTTAAGATTGTGTATTAGTCCATTTTTACGCTGCTATAAATAAATTACTGAGACTGGGTAATTTATAAAAGAAGGAGGTTTAGGCCGGGCATGGTGGCTCACACCTGTAATCCTAGCACTTTGGGAGAATGAGGTGGGCTGATAACGAGGTCAATAGATCGAGACCATCCTGGTCAACATGGTGAAACCCTGTCTCTACTAAAAATACAAAAATTGAATGGGTGTGGTGGCGCACGCCTGTAGTCCCTGATGCTTGGGAGGCTGAGGCAGGAGAATCTCTTGAACCCGGGAGGCAGAGGTTGCAGGGAGCCAAGATCAAACCATTGCACTCCAGCTGGCAACAAGAACGAAACTCCGTCTCAAAAAAAAAAAGAACAGCATGGGAAAAACTGCCTGCATGATCCAGTCACTTGCCTCCCTCGACACATGGGGATCACAGGTCCCTCCCTCCGTACATGGGGATTACAATTTGAGATGAGATTTGGATAGTGACACGGAGCCAAACCATTTCACGTGGGTAACCTAATATTGACACAAACTGATGTTAATAGATTTCAGCCTTGAGCATCCTTGAATGATCTAAGAATCAACTTGAGAAAAACTGTAAGGGAAAACACATTTTAAAATACTCATTTGGTTCCCTCAAAGGGTGTGGAAACCTTGAGTTCCTAGTTCAGGACTCATGCTCTTGGTTGAAGGTAAGAGTTGCCCTTTGCCTCAGGCTTCACTGATATTCTGCCCCTGCTGAAAGGTGGCTGGGGCAACTCCCAGTCCAGGAAAAGATTTCTGTGCTTATTACTGAAAAGAATGAATCCTTTTGAACTAAAAGATTATCTGATTTTTCCACACTCCAGGAGAGCTGTTGTGTTCAAAGACACAGAAAAAAAAAAACAAAAAACTCCCTTAGAACAAGAAGTTGATTTTCCTAAGAACATTCTAATTCTCCGATGCTTTCCAGAGAAAGGGAGTTAATAGATCTTTTCCTGGACAAGGTAGGGTTCAAAACAGATATTCCAAGAAATAAATAAATGACTGAAAAGAGCTTTCTGTTTCCAAAAGTAGAGAAACAATACCAGGTAAGGCTGGCTTCAGGGACATGTGACCTGTGTCATTGCACAGAATTCTGCACTTAGAGGGGTCCACACTGGATTTAAGATGTGACTGTTGTCATCTTGAAATTCTTAATAATTTTTGAACAAGGGAGTCCTGCATTTTTGTTTTTCACTGGGCCCTGTAATTCACGTAGCAGGTCCTGATGGCAAGAGAGCTGGAAAAAGACTTCCAAAGAGGAACGTTCTCTGCAAGAATGCTCCAGGACAATACTGAAAACATATCTTGAAGAAAAGTTCAAATTTTTATTTATGTAGCCAGGCAAGAGTAAACCGAAAATACAGATATCACAAGTGCTGCTTTATAAACATCCAACTGTATCAGTAGCTATCATTTATATCATGCTTACCATGTGCCCAGCTCTGCATGTGTTTAATCATTTAACTTGTTTAACCATCATTATATCCCCCCCATTCACATTTGAGCATATGAGGCACAGAGAGGGTAAGAAAAGCTCCGAAAGTCACACAGGTAAGTAAATGACAGGGCCTAGATTCAAACCAAGGCAGTATGGCTCCAGAAGTTTGTTTTAAATGTAATGTTTCTCCTTACTACTAAATGGAGCAATGACATTGGTTTGCAAAAAGATATTTTGTACTATCTCTGATTAGTCTAACTATTACTTTTGAATTCAGAGAAAACTGATAAGCTAGGACCTTTTAAAGGCTTAAGTCAATGTGTCCTTGAAAGCTAATAGTGAATTGTACCATAGAACAAACACATTCTTTCCTCTGGAACATCAGCTACTGACTATTTTATAAAGGGGAAAAGTACTAACATATTATGCTTTATTGTCTCATGACTGGCATTCAATTTTGACTCAGATTTAAACTATAGTACTCAGCTTATGTGCTAGAGGCAACATGTTTATCTTTGGAAATTTATGCTATCTGTATTTTATTCCTTTCAGGGAATTGGGGATTTGGCTCTTACTTGCTAAATATGTTATATGATCCCGTAAAGCCATTTTTAAACTAAAGAGACTTTCTTTGACTTTATTTTTAAAAATCTTTGTAGGCACCATAGCAATTGGTTGAAAGGATGGGCTCTAGAATCCCACAGCTGGTTTTCTGGCCCTTATATTTGAATCTGTAATAAATATAATAAAAAACAGACACCTCACATGGCTGCTATGAGATTAGGAAGGACCTAGCACTTCCTAGAACATAGTTAACCTCAGGATATATGAATAATGATTTTACTTATGAGCACTGGTCTAGAATAGTGCAGTAGATGGATCTTGGGGAGATAACTTATGAGCCTCAGTTTCTTCAACATAAGTTAGTCACACCTATCTCACAGATGGTTATCTTACAGGGGGTTATAAGGATTAAACAAGATACTGTATAAGAAATGTGTACTTAGCACAGGGCCTGGAATATAGTTAGTCCTTATTAAATTGTAACTACTATTATTCAATTTGAACTTTCTTTAATGCAGGTCTAGGTGATTCCACAGTGAAATTCAGAGCTCAGCATAAAGCCAGTTTCATATTTTTCTTCTTCTAGGCCATACTCTGTTAGAATAATGAGATAAATATTGGTCTTTATTGTACAGTGATACTTTCATGTATTAATTATGCATTTAAAAATAAACTTAAGAAAGACAAATTGGTCTCTTTCCAATGGTCCTTTTATAAAAAGCTATTAAAAATAAGGCATAAAAGAAATCACATCCATTCATTATTAATACCTTGTAGCAGTGATTACATCAGCTCAGTCTGCCCATCAATCTGCCTCAGAGCCCTTGCCTCAACTGGAGCTCAGAGAGCAGACAAAAGCAGAGAGGAGGCAAAGAGCACATCTTCTTGCAGGTCCTTCAGATCTTGCTCCCTCAGTAAGGCCCATCTTCTGCACCTGCAGCTCTCCTCTTCCATTGATTTATTTCCCTTGGCCGACCAATGTGCTTGAGTCTTTTTCTACCTTATGAACAAGAAATAAGACAAACTATACTCCTCTCAAACTTGCTGCTCCCTTGAAGTGCTGTTTTATCTTTCCCTTTTCTTTGACTGCTAAACTTCTGCTAAAAGTGGCCTTCACATCCTTAAAGTCTCCCACTTTTTACCTGCTCCTTTCACCCTTACGGTTTTCCAGAAACTTGTTATTTTGAAAGCATTAAGAACCTCCTAATCATCAAGGCACTTGACTTTTAGACTTCATTCTTCTTGATCTGTCTGAAACATGTGATACTGTTGAAATCTTGACAGTCTTCAGAAACATTGTACTTTTTTAACTTTTGTGCCTTGGTTTGCTCATAGAAAATGTAATGATGTCAGCTTTGCAGGATGTTGTAAGAATAAAACAAGGTGATATCGTTCACATATTTAGCAATCAGCAAAATTAGAGTCACTTCCCCCCAAGAATGTGAGTCTTAGACTTTGCAGATGACTTTTATATCTGTATTTTTGTTTTAGCCTTTCTCTGCATGTTCATTCTTTCTTTTTCACAGACTAACTGTGCACATATTTCTACTTGTAATAATAAAATCATGGATGGTTAGAGCTGGAAGCATTCTTAGAGAGATCACTCTCAATTTGTAGTGAAGGAAATGGTAATGTGGAGAGTAAATTGATTTGAGCCAAGGCTGCTTGGTCAGTAAGGAAGGCTTTGGTTTCAAACAATAGGAATCCTAATGCAATTGGCATAAGTATATGATCTTCCATAACAAGAAGTACAATACTATGGTATGCTAGGGTTGGTTAATGTAGCAGTTCAATGACAACATCAAGGGCTCAGATCGCTTCCCTGGGCTACCACCCTCGTCACATTGGTCTTTCTATAGGCCAGCTCCTGGAGGTTACATGGCCTCAGCATGTAACCTGGTATCTCAGGTAGACCTGACAATGAAAAGAGAGGCCATCTTTTCCTGTGTGGCTCCTTTTAAGAGTGAGTGTACATTACTCTGGAGCACACCGCTGACTTTCCTTCATGCCTCATTGGTCAGACTTGTGACATGCTCTGATTGACTCAGACCAATCAGAATTCACCGTTGGAGTCTGAGTCCCATCTCCTCTGAAGTATATGACACTACCAAGTTAGGTGGATGCAGAAACTAAATCTGGTTTATTAGAAAGGAGGAAAGTACAGTGAGAAATGGTGTTGGGTAGGCTCTGACAGTGTCTGCCACTGTCTCATAGTGACTTTGTGGCAGTGTCACATCTAGTACCCACTATCCAACCTTCTTTCAATAATTCTTATCACCTCTGGACACTTGAACCAGACTCACTATGACCAGCATCTGACTGATTACCCTTCTACCCAGACTTGCTCAATACAATATTTTCCTATGTACTGATCATTTTCTTCTAAAGGTGTGTGATATGGTTTGACTGTGTCCCTACCCAAATCTCATTTTGAATTGTAGCTCCTATAATCCCCACATAACTGGGAGGAACCTGGTGGGAGGTAATTGAATCATGGGGGCAGGTTTTCCCATTCTGTTCTTGTGGTAGTGAATAAGTCTCATGAGATCTGATGGTTTTATAAAGGGCAGTTCCCCTGCACGTGCTCTCTTGCTGGCTGCCATGTAAGATGTACCTTTTCCTCCTTCACCTTCCTCCATGATTGTGAGGCCTCCCCAGCCATGTGGAACTGTGAGTGCATTAAACCCCCCTTTAAAAAAAAATGTACTGCTCGTGTATTTCTTCATAGCAGGATGAAAATGGACTAATATAATGTGCTACAATTTTCTTGACAATTTATTCATCTTTGACTCTTACCTTCTTTGTTATCTATAATAATTCACTCTCCAAATCTTATTTAATCTCTTATTTAAAAATCTTACATATTCATCATTTTCTTTCCATTATTGCTGTTATCTCTAGGCTACATATTTATTATATGAGTTAGATTATTATAATAGTCACATAACTGATTTTCCCGATGTGACTTTCTAACCCTCATTTATCCTTCAAATCACTGGTATATTCATTTTCTTAAAACATTCATTTCATCTTTGTGAAAACTTCGGTTGGGGGTGCCAAGTGAAACTAGGCTGTAATAATTTTTAAAAATTAGGATAAAGTATGAATTCAGTAGCTTTTATTTCTGGTGTTAGAATTTATATATTTATTTATTTATTTGAGATGAATTCTCACTCTGCTGCCCAGGTTGGAGTGCAGCGGCATGATCTCAGCTCACTGCAACCTTCACTTCCAAGGTTCAAGCTGTTCTTCTGCCTCAGCCTCTGGAGTTCCTGGGATTACAGGCGCCTGCCGCTATGTCTGGCTAATATTTTTGTATTTTTAGTAGAGATGGGGTTTCACTATGGTCTTGAGTTCCTGACCTCAGGTGATATGCCCACCTTGGCCTCTCAAAGTGCTGGGATTATGGGCATGAGCCACTGCGCCAGGACTCTAGTGTTGCATTTTACCTATTTCCTTGGAGTAGATGTCCTTTTACTTGAGAAGAATTGCTCAAATGGTCTCTTTCAGGTAGATGTGATGTCCAAAGTTATGATTGTTCGGGGGAAGGTATGTAACAGAACTTTTGTCTTATATTGACAAATACTATGCTGGGAGATGTAAAACAACAACCACAGAGATAAAAACAAGAACAACAATAACCCTCTATGGGTATGTATATTTGCATAAGGTCTGAGGAGCCTTCTGGGAAGTAGTGGGTAAAACACTGACACTTGCCTTTTGAAGTTTAATATTATTACTAAAATATCAATAGATTAAGATGGATGTAATTGAGGTCATTTAACAAAAGATATCAGGTGCTTTAGAGGAGAAACTCATCATGGGAGAAAAGAGAATTTGGAGTGGTAACCTAAGTCATACCCTTAAGGGCATTAGAATGGAACTGAGGAGGCCTCACTTCAGGAAGGGTTTGGCACAGCATCTGCAGATAATGTTATCTGTCCTTAAGAGAAGAGGCTTTGGAAAAATGCTGCGTGTATATAGGTATGTGTAGGTGTGATATGGTTTGGCTGTGTCCCCACCCAAATCTCATCTTGAATTGTAGCTGCCATAATTTTCACGTGTTGTGGGAGGGACCTGGTGGGACATAATTGAATCATGGGGCGGTTTCCCCCATACTGTTCTTGTGGTAGTGAGTAAGTCTCATGCGATCTGATGATTTTATAAGGGGAAAACCCTTTTGCTTGGCTATCATTTTCTCTCTTTGCTGGCCACCATGTAAGACATCCCTCTGCTCCTTCTTCGTCTTCTGTCATGGTTGTGAGGCCTCCCCAGCCATGTGGAACTGTGTGTCAATTAAACCCTTTTCTTTATAAATTATCCAGTCTTGGGTATGTCTTCATTGGCAGCATGAAAACAGACTAATACAGACTGTGTATAGACTAGGGACCAAACTCATTGGAGGGGTAATTTAAGAGCCCAGTACAGAAATTTCTTAGGATTTCCATAGCTGTCTAGTACTGAGGTGGAACCATTTTCACTTGCTTTTGAAGAAGTCTTGCCAACAGTAATGGCAGTGATGATGAATCAGTGACTTTACTCTCTTTGGAAGGACCTCTAGAAGTTTGTGGTTACATTTTTCCTGGAGTAAGGTAAGAAAGATATAACAGCATTCAGCCTGGAAAGGAAGAAGTGCAACTTTCTTTATTCACAGGTAACATGATTATTTAAATAGAAAACATGATGCAATCTCAAAAAAAATTCATAGAACTTAAAGTGACTTATGCAAGGTTGTAGAATACAAGATCATATATAAAAATCAATTGTATTTTTTATCTACTAGCAATAAATAAGAAATTGAAATAACCATTTGTGATAGCATGAAAAATATGAAATACATGGAGGTTAATCTGATAAAAATACTTGAAAGACCTGTACATGGAAAACTACTAAACACTGGTGAGATAAATTAAAGACCAAAATAGAGAAATATACTGTGTTTTCAGATAGGAAGACCGAATAATAGTATTAATTACTCAGTCTTAATATTGTTAAGATAGCAGTTCTCTCTAAATTAACATATAGATTTAATCCAAATAAAAATCTGAGCAGGTTTTTTTTCTTGTAGAAATTGACAAACTAATTCTAAAATTTAGATGGAAATGCAAAGGACTTAGAATAGCCCAAACAATTTGAAATGAAAGAACAAAATTGGTGGACTTAAATTATGTGACTTCAAGGTATATTATAACACTATAGTAATCAAGACAGTGTAGTATTGATATCAAGGTAGACAGATAGATCAATGGAACTGAATAAAGAGTTTAGACTGAATAAAGAGTTTAGAAATAAACCCACACATAGCACATATGGTCAATTGATTTTTGACAAAGGTATTAAGGCGATTCAGCCTCCCAAAGTGCTAAGATTACAAGTGCGAGCCACTATGCTCAGCCTAGGCAAAAATTTCTTAGATGCAACATCACAAGCATGAGCCATTAAAAAATAGATAAATTAGACTTCATTAAAATTAAGAACTTTTTCTTTTTGAAAGACGCTGTTAGGAGAATGAAAAGACAAGCCAACAGTGGGAGAAAACATTTGCAAATCACATAGTTGATAAAGCACTTGTATCTAGAATATATGAAGAACTCTAAAATCTCAATAATAATAATAGTTTAAAATGGGCAAAAGATAAGTGCACTTCAAATGTGATGCTTCATGAAAGAAGCTATAAGAATGGCAAACAAAAACATAAAACTCATCCAACATTATTAGTCATTGGGGAGATACAAATTAAAGCAACAGTAATATATCACTACATACCTATTAGAATGTATAAAATTAAAAAAAAGATGACTATCCCAAGCATTTGCAAGAATGTGGAACAACTGGAATTCTCATAATCTACTGGTAGAAATGTAAAGTGGTAAACCACTTTGGCAAATTGTTTGGAAGATATTTGAAAAGTATAATATTAATTAATATACTATGTGACTCAGCCATTTTGTGGCAAGGTATTTATCTAAGAGAAATGAAGACATATGTCCATGCAGAGACTTGTACATGAATAGTGATAGCAGTTTTTTTAAGAACCAAACCTGGAAACAATGCAAATATCTATCAAAAAGGTGAATGAATAAACAAACCATGGTACATCAACACAATGAAATATTATGCATTAAGAAAAAGGAACAAACTATTGATACACACAACAACATGGATGAATCTCCAAAAATTATGAAGTGTAAGAAGCCAGCCTAAAAAGAGTCTATACTGTATGATTTCATTTATATAAAATTCTATGTGAAGTGAGCTCTAGTAACAGAAAGCGGGTCAGCAGTTGCCTGGAGTTGGGGCAGAAGGGAGAGATTCCAAAGGGCACGAGGAAATTTTGGGAGTTGATGGATATATTCATTATATTGATTGTGGTGATGGTTTCATGGCTGTATAAGTATGTCACAACTTATTAGATTTTACACTTTCTTTGTTTTTTCTCTTTTTGAGATGGAGTCTTGTTCTGTTGCTTAGGCTGGAGTGCAGTGGCTTGATCTTTGTTCACTACAGCCTCTACCTCTCGGTTTCAAGTGATTCTCCCACTTCAGCTTCCCGAGGAGCTGGTACTACAAGCACGTAATACCACATCCAGCTAAGTTTTGTAGTTTTAGTAGAGATGAAGTTTCACCATGTTGTCCAGGCTGGTCTCGAACTCCTGACCTCAAGCAATCCGCCAACCTCAGCCTCCCAAAGTGTTGGATTACAGGTGTGAGCCACCACCACCATGCTCCACCCAGATTTTACATTTTAAACAGTTAATTTTGTGTCAGTTATGTTTCAATAAAGTGGTATAAAAAAGAGATATTGTAAAGACGTAAAAATAGGTAAAGTGTGAAATATTGGTTATACCTACTGAATCTGCATTTCTCCAACTGATAACCTTCAAATCCTTAGACCTGGTCTCGGCCTAATATTCCAGCTATGTCTCTCAGTGACATCTTAAACTCCAGTTAAAGGAGACTGTTTCCTGAACAGTCTTGTGCATTTTTCTTGTGATTTTGTCAGCCTGACATGAGCTGCCCACCATCTTCTGATCCCCTCACCAGATGGGATCTGAACTCCCACAATGCTTTCATCTTTCTTTACAGTACTCATCACTCTGTGTTACAGCTTACAAACATGTTTCTTAGCTCCCCTATAAGCTGAGAGATTCTTGAAGGTAGTGGCCCACATATTTGTTATTTATCCTAGTACCACAATGACATCTTAGAGAATGTCTTGTAAGTAGTGATGATAAATACGTCTAACTGAAGATTTTTTAATACTGTCCCAAAGGATTGAAAATGTTTCACTGTGTTTAAAAATATAAATCTTTCCCAACTGTAGTACATGCAATCTTCATTCATATGACTGGGTGAGTATTTCTCTTACATTTAGGTTTCTTGATGTCTTAAACTGTCATAAATATCTTTTGCTTATGATCTCTAGAGATATTTCTCATTACTAAGTATCAGTAGCTGTTCTTTGTAGTAGATTTGCAATTGCTTGATGATCGCTCTTATAATGCAGCGGTCCCCAGGCTTTTCGGCATCAGGAACCAGTTTTGTGGAAGACAAGTTTTCTGTGAAATGTTGGGGTAGCAAAAGGGTTGTGGGAAACTGTTCCACCTCAAATCATCAGGCATTAGTTAGATTCTTAAGGAGTGCACATTCTAGATCCCTTGTGTATGCAGTTCACAATAAACTTTGTGTTATGATGAGAATCCAATGCCACTGCTGATGTGATAGGAGGCAGAGCCCAGGCTGTAATGCTGGCTCACCCACTGCTCACCTCCTGCTGCGTGGCCTGGTTCCTGACAGGCCACGGACTGGACCCATCTTACAATGTGTACACTCACATTTTGAGCAAAATAGCATAGGTCGTAACGCCTATATAATAGAGAAAAATAACAAAATTCTGTTTCCAAAATATTTCTTTGTATTTTTTGATCCCATGGTGAAATAATGAAACCCAATCCCTGTCTTAAGAAATAGTTTGAGATAAAATCTAAGAATAATTTTGTTGCAGAGTTAAGGTGAACAAGAAACTGGGTTAAAAGGAGAGCTTTATTTCAGCTTCATATATCTGACACAATTGGGAAATTGGATAAAAAGGAATTTAGGAAATCATACTGAATGAAAATATACTGATGTCTTGTATTTGTTCTGATGTAAAAGCATCTATTTCCCTCACACAGAGATGGACACATAATGGTCTCAAATCTAATGGAAGTCATTTCCAAGGGTATTATAGTTCCGAAATCAGTTTGCTGAGGATTCTAGGTCTAATTTCACATGATTAAACTCTTAAATTGCAGAAGCCTTTTCTAAAGTAATACTTGAGCCTCTGAATGGGCTTATGGTGCACCTCGAGCATAGGTTTGTTGTGTACAAAGTTTGAAGGGCTTGTTTGCAATACAAGTCCTTCAATGCAAAACATTCAGATCCTCCTCTCTATAACAACTGATGCCGTATCTTAGCTCTTGCCTTTCTCATGGGCTGGACTTCTTCCTTTGCTTAGTGTAAGAGCTCAGCCTGGGTGATGAAGTGACAGCCACTGAAAGTTTCTAAAGCAGGTATCAGGGTTCGCAGGTAGATCTGGGTTTGATTCCTAATTCTACTATTAGTTCTGTGGCTCGGATCTAGTTATTTAACCTTCTGAGCCTTAATTTCTTCCTCTGCAAAAAGGGTCCCATGCATGTTAAGAGCATAGCATGGTGCCTAGCACAGAAAGCACACATCAATATACTTAAGCTATTAATATTGTTAACAGAAATATCTTAGTCTTACTTCAAGAAAATAGCCTCCTTTGCTTTTTATGCATGACTCGCAAGTTGGGGGTTACTTATTCACATTGTTATTATAAAATACCTTTGCTGTGCTAATTTAAAAAACCTGATAGTGTGGATATGGACAATTTTCTTAGAAACAGCTCTGGAGAATTTGGTGGTTGTGTATCTAGTGTTAAAAAGCCAGCCCAGCTTTGCCACAAAGACACAAATATCAGTGGCTCCAAATAGATACACAGATGGCCTTATGGAGCCCCAGATATTGTCTTACTCAGTTCACTGTGGGCAGGAAGAAGACCTATTTTTAAGGAGAGTGAAGACAACTATAAGTGGTTTAAAATAGGCTGCTTCTCTATCCTCTCTCTGCTACTTTCATCCTCCATGTTTCCGACTATCTCCATTTTCCCTAAATTCCTCTTATCATCTCTGTACATGTTTCCCTCCTCCTTTTCTACTCTAGAAATGGTACATATTATGAAAGAGCAAATACTTGACACCATCCCCAGAAAGTCAATGGTGGGGATAATGCATTTTTAATCCCGAACACCTGGCCTCCTTTTATTTGCACGCCAGAATGAGGTTTCTTGATTATTCAAAAAAGTCCTCTTACCGCTGGTGCTCACAAATGAGTAAAAAGGTTAATAAATTTCAGATCTGCTTGGTAATCCAGGGAGATAGAATTCTGCAAACAGAGATTTTTCTTTTCAGGTTGAATCTGACATTCTGAAAAGCTACCCATCTCTTCTCATACTCAAAGTATTTACCCAGGCTTTAAACACTGGGTAGCAAGAGTGTGGTGAAGGAGCTAACATTAATCGTGCGACCATTTTGCAGAATCTCATGCACATTATCTCATTTAATTTTCATGACAGTCCCTTGAGGAAAGCATCATCGTTCCCATATGTCGTAAGTGAGGACAGGAGGGGGCTTTGACATACCCTGTCACAGAGAGGCCCACACTGGTGCAGTTTCATTCAGCCCTAGTGATCCCTTGTAAAATTTAGTAATCCTCTGCAGCTGACCTCCCACATCCACACAGTGGTATCATGCTGCAAAATTTTGATACAAGTGCCTCTTTGCCACTGTGCAATGCCAGTTATGGCAAGATATTGCCCCCATTTCCAGCCACCTTCTGTGGCCAGCCAATTCATAAGACCATGGCCAAGTGTGGACTCCATCTTCCTAGGAGAGGAGACAGTGGAACTGATAGCCCCTTCCTCAGCAGAACAAATACAACATCTGTCTCCTCAAAGCTATTTCCTCTGCTCTGGTTATATAGAGCTAGGCATACAAATGTCTTTACATTGACTGGGGCAGTGGAGATGGTGGGGGATGATAGCGGGAGGTAAGGAGAATTTTCTGAACTGGTACCTCTCAGTAAACCCTGCATGGCTATGGAAGGGGTACCTGGTGGTTTTGATCTTCAGTTACAATTCTGGGACAACAAGAGCATCATTTACACATGGACTATCAAATTTAGCTCTTATAACAATCCTACGAAGAAGGTTTGTTTGTGTGATACAGTAATTACATACATGGGCTTGGGCTTTAATTACAGCTCTTACATCACTGATGTGAAGTTCAAACATGACCACTTGTCTGTGTGACTTTTAGCTCCCTGTGTCTGTTTCCTCTCTGTATGATGGCAAGAAGGATAGTACCTGCCTTATGCTATTGTCAACAGTAAAAGAGATAACGGACATGTTAGTAAATGCTGTGTAAGTGTTTGCTATTGTTATCTTTGTTTTTCAGATGAGGAAACTAACACTCAGATAGGTCCATAGTGGCTAAAGATCACATAACTAATATGTGCTTCTAAAACCCATGCTCTTGACTGTTCTTTCATGGTGGCATTAGTCTTTTCCACATTCTGGTGCACATAGAAAAAAATGTGTGGTTATAATAATGATATTATTCATACACAGCATTGGGGAGAATGAATAGGATAGCTCAAGCCTTAAGGTAACTGCTCTGGGAGGCCCTGACTGTCGCAGGCCTGATTTACTGACACTCTGATTTACTGACACTCTTGGCTGTACTGGAACAGAGAACAGGACCCGCTTCTCCAGGCCAATAGTGTTAGGTAAGTTTTCCTGGAGTAGACGATATCTTAGGTGTGGCCGAAAGATTAGTAACATTTAGTAGCAAAAGCAGAGGATGAGAATGGGGAAGCGGGGAAGTCATCTTAATTTTCTCCTCTGGAAAATGGAGATCATGGTAATACCTGTTTCACAGGTTAAAAATGAAATAAAGGAACATACATGGAAAAGGCTTTGTAAGATTTGATGTCAAAGTTAGCTGTTACTATTCTTGAGGAAAATGAATAAAATATTTAAAACTGTAAAAGTGAAGAGGGCATAGTGGTTGCAGAGGCAGAACACTTCTACCATTCACTTGGGGAAAGTTTACAGCTTTAATAGGACTCATATCCTTTCATTCATCCATTTATTCATTCATTCTTAACCAAATAAAAGTTAGCTTTCTCCAACACTGATTATGAGGCCTAATCTATTTTCACCAATAACTGAAGCAAGTAGGAATAAGATCAAGAATCTTAGAATCTCAAGCCAGGTGTGTTCTGAAGTCCATAGCAGTTTGGCCATATCTGGGGAAATGGCATGCCAGGCCATTTCTATGTGATGGTCCTAGGGCTTCTTGGGTGAGGACTTGTCCAGAGGGGCAGGGGACCTAGGCAGAAGAAGCTGGATCCCAAAACAAAGCTTCAATTATTGGAGGGAAAAGGTTTGGGTCTGTCACTCAGATTGTCTCTGGCTCAGGGAGTGATATCTGCATCCTGTGGAGGGAGCATGGGAAAGTTGTAAAACTTGTACTGACAGTGTTGTCCTTCCCTGGGGTCCAAGGACATCTGCCTTGGACCTCCTGCCTTAAGCTAGAGTAAACCAAGAAAGAAGAAGGGAAGACAGATCTTCCTTCCAATTATACAATGCAACACAGAGAAGCCTTGCCATTCTGAGGGCTCCATGGCATCAGCTGTGGCAGGAGATATCAGCGCCTGCTGGACATGGTGGCAGCCAAAGGATGGAGGCCACTGAAGAAGAGAGAATAGCAGGTGCCATGTGGGTGAGAATCAGATTTATTTATGGAAGATAATTCATACAGTGATTAAGGGCAAAAAGTAGGAAAGCATGGGTTTATACAGAAAAAGGCAAAAATAGTTAAACCCTGGAACTTTTCCTAAGTCTTCATAGCCAGGTGATTTCTGTGCCCTTCAGCTACATACATGTTGAAATCCAAGATGAGCTCTGTAGACTCATTCATCACAAAATATTATTGATTTTAAGATTTTTTTTTTAAAAAGACAGTTCATTTAAAATTTGTCCAGCTTTGACATTTTCTTTTTTGAGTTTGCTGTATAATTCAAGTTGAGTAATTTACACAAATGCATCAATATTTTAAAAGCTACCAATTTTACACATGCAAAAAACAAGGCTTACAATCCTCAGGAATCTTTAATGTAACACACATTCATTATATATGAGCTCTCAAAGGAGAGACTTACGTTGTTCAGAATCCTAAGTGCTACACAATGGCGGCTTTGGGAAACTTAAATACCACACATTTGCTTTATAAAACCATCATTGAATGACTTTAGCTGATTAACCCTGAAAGTCATCATGACTGTTTTGTCTTTAATAACCTGGACCAAGCAAAAGGAGAGATGTTTCTATGATGCAACATTCTTGTGGTTATAGTTTTAACAAGATAGATTCCTTGAAATTTAACTCTGATGCTGGAATGCTCATCAATTCTTGGAGAAGCTGACTCATGCTTTGTGGCTAAACTCAAATGTTACCTCTTCTGTGAACTAGTCCTCAAAACCTCCAGCAAGATTAATTGCTCCCATGAAGCTTGGTAACATGCCTTTGTCATGGCACCATTATTACATAGTGTCTTAGCTAGTCATGTGTTTTTACCTAATAAACTATTAACTTCTTGGGGTCAGGAATGGTTCTTGGCACAGGAGGCACGTAGTAGCTGTTTGTGGAATTAAAGTATGTATCTATCATCAGTAGATACTACATGTAAAATATGGATAGATTTGTACACTTGTAAAAACCAAGAGAAAAAATATTCCAGGAGCTGTTGCCATCCAGATGTAGGACAGAAAAACAAGTTTTGCAATGTTGTCATCTTAAAATCTTTTTTAACTGGAGAGATTCAAGAGAAGTCAAGAATATTTTGAGGTGAATGAGTTAGTGAGTAAATGAAAATTTTTCTTTATCTAGGGTATACTTGATCTATACCTACATTTAAAGCTATCATTCAGGGGAGGGAAGGGGATGGATTTGATATTTGTTGAATGGCTTCTGCCTACTAGGCTCCATACTAGGAAGTTTCCATTACAGGATTTCACTTTAGGTGCAACCATCCTGCTGGTTGGGTTCTATCAATCCTTTATGTCAAATGGAGAAACAGAAACTGCAAATTATTCAACTTGCATTTTCAGAGAGATTTAGTAATGTGAATAAAGTCATTCAGCTAGTAAGTGGCTGGACCAGAATTCTAACTCAAGTCTGAAAAAAAATCTTAGCATATGCCTATATGTGTTGGGAAAAAAGGGAGAATTCAGCAGTTATGACAAATGAGGGGCAGCCTTCACCTTGTAGTTTACACTTAGCCTCTTAAATACATATCTAAGGAGAAGGGGGAGGTGGGGTGGGGCTTGGATTAGGCAGTACACATGGTGGTTAAGCAAGTGGACTCAGAGTCAGGCAACCTGTGTACAGAGCCTGGTTCTGTCTCCATTTAGTTCTATGACCTTGAGCAAATTATTTAACTTCCTTGAGCTTCAGGTTCTTAACTGAAAAATTGGTGAAGGGGAATAATCATCATTTCTATCTCACTGGATGCTGTTAGAATGAAATGAAAGAATGAACATAAACACTTAGCCGAGTGCATGGCACACACTAATGCTCGAGACCTTATTATCATAATCCAATCCTCCACATTTACTACTTAGAGTCAACAGATAATTGCTTATCTTCCTACTTTCTTAATGTTTAGTAGATGCAATGTTAAAGTGAAGAAAAAGTTCACTCAATGGCCCTACAGCCAGAATATTGGGTTTGAAAGCATTCAGTCAGAGTTTGGTGCCTGATTCAGCTTTTTAATCTTGTCTGGACATGTTGCTTGGTTTTTCTGGACTCAGTTTTCTTTTCTGTAAAGTAGTTATCAAAACTATACCTATCTTACAGAATTCTTGCCAGGCAAGAATTGTTAAGACAAGGCGTATATGAAAGGGCATTTAACCCAGTCTAAGAGAGTCAGGGGGATCTCCTGGAAGGGAATGAAGCCCAAGTGGACACCTAAAAAGAAGAGAACTGTGTCAACTACGATAGATACTTTTGTCAATAATACATTATCATTTTAATAACATAAGTATATATAACTGACATTTAAAGTCATTTCAGACTGTATTTCTCATTTTATTGTTTTTTTTTCTTTCTGATATAACCATTGAATTTCATTAAGTTTTAAGAAGAGAAGTGCTGTGATTTTTTTTGGTAGATTGTAATTATCTCCAAAATTTGTTCCATCATTTTCCTAAAGATGTTTCTAGTGAAACATGGGTCTTCTGCAATGTCTTCAGTCATCAACTGTGTAAACTGAGAACTAAAATAAATATAGATAAACTCTTTCTTGCTTTCATATTGAATGAGATAAAGGCATGAGCTGAGAGAGAGAGGGAGAGAGAGAAAAACAGATGTATACATCTTGGATGTGATCCTGAGTTATTCCCTGGATATAAATAAGACACTTTGAAAGGCACATTAACTTTTTGAGGTCACTAGGATTTTCATTAGAATGCTGGACTATAAATAGTTCCCAGGTGATGTAAAGGAAATGATGCACCATTCCTTCTCACCCCGGAGTTCTTAGCGCTCTGGAGAACAACATTCACTTGCAAGTATTTGGCTCACTGTGTGCTGGTATTGTTTATAAGGTCAAATTTTGGATTAACCTTTTGAGATTAAAAAAGAAAAACAGACAAGGGAATCTTTGTGAACATTTTATTTCTTAGGGAAAATTATTTTACATGGAATTTACCTAGTGTACCACATAAAAATTCTTAACAGAGTATCTAGCACAGTGTAAAAATATATTTCCCTTGAGTTGCTTAAATGTCATCATGTTTGGTACAAAATAGGAAATACTTCATTTTGCAAATTACCTTGCCAGAGTTTCTCTGCTAAGGTCTCATACATAACAGTGACATCTTTATGAAAAAGGATAATTGAGGAATTACCTAGTGAATTCAAACAACAGTGTCATTCATAAGTGACAATTCAGAAAGTATTTTGTTTTATCTTTTATTTTTAAATTATTTTTTATTATTATTTGTTAAGAAACAGAGTCTTACTTTGTTGCTCAGGCTGGAATGCAGTCGTCTGATCATAGGTCACTTGCAGTCTCGAATTCCTGGGCTCAAGTGATCCTCCCACCTTAGCCTCCTAGATAGCTGGGACTATAGGCATGTGCCACTGTGCCTGGTTAATTTTCTTCATCCTTTTTTTTTTCTTTTTCTCCTAGTTAATTTTTAAAAATTTTTGTGGACTTGAGGTGTGGCTGTTGCCCAGCTTGGTTGAAAACTGCTGCTCTCAACTGATCCATCTGCCTTGGCCTCCCAAAGTGTTACAATCATAGTGAGCCACTGTTCCTGGCCTGTTTTGTTATCTTATTAGAGCAAGATTGTCTGTCTAAAGAATTAAAAAATTACCTACACTTGTTTCAGTGTATTTTGTCTGAAGTATTTCTGGGAGATGCATTGAACAGGCCACACTGGAATGGAGTGGATTTGCTAGAATAGTAAGATCTGGCACGTGGTTGGTCATGTCAGGTTTCTCCTGGACTATAACTGCTTGAGGGCACAGACTGTATCTTATTTATCTTTGAATCCCTCTGGTGTCTTGAGTATAGTAGGCATTCTCTAAATAGTTACCAAGTTGATTGAAATTCATTTTGTTATGAAAATAATTTCTGGGCCTCATAGGAATCAGACAGTGTTTGAAAAATATATTCCTCAGTCCTCATTATTACATTTGGTTTAGTTTCTCGTAGGGACCCATGTATGTTATTGAAACATGAAATATATTTATAATAGGAAAATATGGATGTGACAAGAAAAGCAACAGCAAAAATTGGGCAACCTTTGCTAAATACGGGTAAAATCGATGCAGACCTGTCTGACCTAATAGAATTCGTACATATTAAAAGTTTTTGGAAACTTTTTGCACAGTTATTATACATTACACAGTTTGTCTTACTTTTCTGTTTTGACAGTTTTATTATTAAGTAAGCCAGAAAATGAGGTGAGGAGATGCTTGTCTGTCTTTCTCCTTCTCTCTCTCTCTCTCTCTCTCGTTTGTGTGTGTGTGTGTGTGTGTGTGTGTGTGTGTGTGTGTGTAAATAAGAAGTCAATACAATTTCAGTTCAATAAGATGAGCCCTGGTTAGGAAGATAATGACCATTAATTGAGAGACTAATATGTACCAGGCAGTCTTTAAATACATTAACATAGTTAATGCATACAACAACCCTATGAGCTAACTGTTATGTCCATTTTTAAAGTTAATAAGCTAATGTTCAGGAATGTTTAATAATTTTCTCAAGCTCACATCATAAGTCTCAGAGCTGGGATTTGCACTCAAAACTCTTTGACTAACGAATCAGTATTCTTTCCCTGTATTGTGCTTGCTACAGAGAAGGCACCCACGCACACTTATTCTTAGTGGTGTCAAAACGTCTTTTTCTTTTGGGCGCCATTTGTCTGTAATTATTACCTGTAGAACCTTTCTTTGAGCCTTAAAACCAGATTAAGGCTTTGCTTATGTACAGCAGTAAAATAGTCCAATCTTAGCTTTCAGGAAAGTCAATTCCTGGAAAGTCAGTGATTGCACAACAGTGATTCACCTTGAATAAAAGAAAAAAAGTGAAATGATGGTGTTTAAATAAGTAAATAACAAAAAGTGAAATAATATTTTCATGTGTTTTCTTCTACTCAGAATTCAAATTGCTCAGTTAGTTGCATTAGGAAAAGACATATAATAGTATGTGAGAACTTTCAAAGAGACATTGCAGACAAGGAAAATTCAGCAACTCTGAGGGTGAAAACTTGCCTCCAAAAGGCCCCTGGAGTCAGGCTATGGCTAGGAGTTTCGGAGGGACTGTGGGAAGGCAAGATAATTGAAGGAAAAATAAGGGCTCCAGTACAATTTTCAACTAGTTTAAGGTATTGACATCAGCAAGAGATTGCACTACCCCTAACTGGGGTTACGGGTAAAACAGACTACCTGGACATTAAAAACTCTGGCTGGAGTGGGTACTATAGTGGTTTAATGCAAACGACCTTCTATTCATTGGTGGCTTGAGGTAGGTATATCTGAACTCTAGCAGCTGATCGCATCCACTTTCTGTGAAAAGGCTTTCATCATAATTTTTTAAAAGTTATTTAGGTAAAAATGACATCATATGCAATCAATCATTTTACAGTGAACATTTCAGTGGCGTGGAGTGCATTCATAATCTGTGCAGCCATCACCTCTATTTAGTTCCATAACATATTCATTACTCCAAAAGGGAGCCCCATACCTATTAAGTAGTTGTTTCCCATCCCTCTCTCCCTCTGTGCTTCATATCTACACAGTAAACTGTGTTTTTACTTCTGCTGGATGCTTAATATAAATGGCATTATACAATAGGTCACCTTTTGTGTCTTGCTTTTTTCACTTAGCATAATGTTTCTGAGGTTCATCCGTGTTGTAGCATGTATCAGTACTTCATTCCTTTTTATGGCTGAATAATATTCCATTATATGTATACACCAAATCTGGTTTACTTATTCACTCATTGGCAGACAATTGAACTGTATCTCCCTATTAGTTATTGTGAACAGTGCTGCTGTGTACATGGGTATACAGTACATATACCTGTTTGAACACAGGTTTTTAATTCTTTTGATACTATACCTAGGAGGGAAATTGCTAAGTCATATGGTAATTCTATGTTTAATATTTTGAGTAACACCAAACTATTTTCTATAGTGGCCAAATGACTTTACCTTCCCATAGTGTATGAGAGTTTCAGTTTCTCCATATCCTCCCCAGCACTTTGTTGTTTTGTTTTTTTTGATAGCCATCCTTGTGGGTGTGAAGTGGTGCTTCACTGTGGTTTCAATTTACATTTCCTGAGTGACTAATGATGAGCATCTTCCCATGTGCTTATTGGCCATTTGTGCATGTTCTTTGGAAACATATCTATTCAAGCCCTTGGGCCATTAAAAAATCGGGTTGTTTGTGTTTTTTGTGTTGAGTTGTCATAATGATTTGTGAGCCGTGTTATATTTAAAGCCAACACCCAGAGCAGTCTTAGCGATGGGCTTGTTGGGAAGGTGTTGGCAGGGAGAAGAGAAAGCAGAGAACACAGGAGAGGTGGAATGTCATGTGTGGATGAAAGGGGGTAATGTCAAGATTCACCTTCCCTCATAGTTCAGAAGAGGAAATGCTAACTCTGGCATGTCACTTTGACGAATTTGCCTTCCTAAAATTTGTGATCTCAATTTCATTCTCACCATCAATGTCAGGCTCAGTAGTAAAGAACTACTGATTTTGAGTGCACTGCACACAAATTATCCCACTTAAGCTTCATAGTCATGCTGGTTGGTGCTATTATTTTAATTTTACAGATTACAAAAATTGAAGCTTGGGGACGTTATGTAACTGGTTCAAAATCACAAGCAGGGCCGGGCGTGGTGGCTCATGTCTGTAATCCTAGCACTTTGGGAGATTGAGGCAGGCGAATCACTTGAGGTCAGAAGTTCAAGATCAACCTGGCCAACTTGGTGAAACCCTGTCTCTACTAAAATACAAAAAATTAGCCAGGCATGGTTGTGCACACCTGTAGTTCCAGCTACTTGGGAGGCTGAGGCAGGAGAATCACTTGAACATGGGAGGTGGAGGTCACAGTGAGCTGAGATGGGACCACTGCACTGCAGCCTGGGGGACAGAACAAGACTCCTTCTCAAAAAAAAAAAAAAAAAAAATCACAACTATACAGAGGTTGAATGAGTAGGAATTCCTTCCTCCCAGATCCATGCCCCTTCTCAGTTACTCCATGGATGACTTGTCACTTGTTTGTCTCATTACTGCAGCCTCCTAACTTTTCTCCCTTTCTTCAGCACCACCTTCTTCAGTCAGTCCTCTGAGCTGCTGACACTGGCATGTTTTCTTAAATGTGAATCTTACCATGCTACATCTCTGCTTGAAGTCTTCATGGCTCGAGACATGTCATCCTTCAAGATCCACTGTCTTCTCTTTCAAGTTACCATCTTTTGCTTCCCTCATTTGTGTCCTGCTTTACAGTCCTGTCAAACTACTCCCAGTTTCTGGAATCTGTCAAGCTGCTTCATAACCTTGTGCTCAAACATAGTGTTCTCTGCCCAGAATGTATTAAAGGTCCCTCCCCACCCAGCAGTACATTATGAACCTTTCCCCATGCCATAAAATGCACAAATATTGGCAAATGAGGTAGTCCGAGGGAAAGAAACAGAGGAAGCTGTCATTGTTTACATACTTCACCTTGACCGCCTGGAATATCCGAGAGAATTAACTGAAAAACAAAGAAGAAAGTAGTCAGACATAAGATGTTTAAAAATCAGTAGGTCTCCTAATCACCAGCAGTAACCAATTAGAAAACGTAAAGGAAAAGAGATCTTATTTATAACGGCATCAAAAATGATAAACTATCAGAAACAATAAAAATATGTAAATCCACATTTTAAAAAACATTCTAAAACGCTGTGGAAAGAGGGAAAAAGGAACACCCGAGTCCATGAAAATATATTCCCTGTTTCTGCACAGAAAGTTTAACATGGCAGCTATGATCCTAAAACTTGAGTTTGAATGCCATTTCTACTCATTCCTTCCTCGATCATCTCAGGGAAGTGGCTTTACTCCTCTAAGGTCTAGCTTCCTTGTTTGTAAAATGAGAGTAATATTATTAGTTAACTCATGTGTCAAGTATGAGAATTAAAGAAAATGATCTGTTTAGAACACTCAGCCCAGTGCCAGGCACATAGTAAATACTTAATAAGTTATCTATCATAGGAAAGATTCCAATTATCTTTAAGATGATCTGTGCATTTAATGCAATCCCAGTTGAGGATTTGTTTCTGTGGGTGATTATAATTTTATTGGGAGATTAGAGAGTATTGGTTTTTCGTTTCATGTTTTTTGGAGTCATGTGTGTTATGAGTTGCAAATATCTCACAACAGAGGTGTTTTGGTTTTGGTTTTTCCTGGTGTTTTGCTGGTCCATCTCTCTTTCTTTCTTGCCTTTTTTCCCTTCTTTATCTATTACCCTTTAGTTGTACTATAGCATATGTAGGAAAGCCTACAGTAAGTGTACTGCGACCCTAGTCAAGAAATAGCACATCACTTGCACCCTAGAAATTCCACCTTGTGCCTCTTCCTAATAACTACTCCTCCCTCTCCTCAAAGTTAATTTTTTTTAGCACATTCTAACACTTTATTGAAGATTAGTTGTGTACATCAATGAAATCAGATCAAAGTAAAAGCATCGTTTTCACAAAATAATATCCTGATATCTGTGCTATCTTCTTACATAATTAAATAAAACCCAGGATGTTCCTGATTTTGGTATCAAAAAGCTTGAGCGTCCAGAAATAGCTCTATACAAATAATAATCATAGCATCTAAATTAGCCATCATTATCTTGGGTTGATTCCAAAAGTCCTGGGAATATCTCTTAAAATATAAGTACCTTATATTGGCTGCAGTGCTGGTGGGAGGGAATGAAGGGGGTACACATGGAGCTAATTATAACAGGAGCTGGGCAGAGGGAAAAGGCTCCTCTACGGTGGGTCACGTAAGGGGATGGGGGCTGGAGATTCTGAAAGTTGGGCAGGAATCTCAGTCACACTGTATTTTCTGGCACTGCTTGAGTGTCAAAGCTGATAGAGACAGAGACTCCAGTGTGAAAAGATGCCCACCACCCCATCTCCCTTGGCATTGCCCAAAGATGGCAAAGCTCACTTCCAGATTATATAGGTACAGAGATTCCACAGAGAAGGTTCTGGAAAGTTCTCCCTACCCCCACCTTCTCCCTCCTACCTCTCTCCTGCCAGCTATCACCAGCTATACTCAGTTCCCTCCCAACTAAGAAAATGTGAAGGAGTAGCACTTTAAAGAAAATAAATTTGGCCAGACACCGTGGATCACACCTGTAATTCCAGCAATTTGGGAGGCTGAGGCTGGCGGATCACAAGGTCAGGAGATCAAGACCATCCTGGCCAACATGGTGAAACCCTGTCTCTACTAAAAATACAAAAATTAGCTGGGCATGGTGGTGTGTGCCTGTAATCCCAGCTACTCGGGAGGCTGAGGCAGCAGAATCCCTTTAACCCAGGAGGCAGAGGTTGCCATGAGCTGAGATTGTGCCACTGTACTCCAGGCTGGGCGACAGAGCAAGACTCTGTCTCAAAAAGAAAAAAAAAAAAAAGAAAATAACTTTGAGTCAATGTGCTGCTGGCCCCTTGGATTCATGACAGCGTGCCCTTTGCTTGGTTTGACCTGACAGGCACTGGCAAAGTCTGTTCTGCTCTCAGTGTCTCCCTCACCACTTTTAACGCATCATCAGCAATTAGATTCCCTGGTTCTTCAAAGCTTCTCAGCACCCAGCATAACACCTGTATATCTGTGGAAGCTTTACTGCTCACAAACAGCTTTCACTTCCAGGAAGTCATGTGGTTCTCACAACTCTCTGAGGTAGGAAGGGATGAGTTAGGAAGGGTAGGGATCATCTCCATTTGAAAGACAGGGAACCTGGAGTTAGGTTCCTCCACCAAATTCACATAGCTGGCCAGCAGCAGAATCAAAACCAGAACTCAGGTCCACACTCCACAGTCCTTCCCACTGCTTTTCTGAGCACAGGGAAGAGGCTGGGGGAAGGGACTCCTGTCCTCATCCCTCACCTGGCCCTCTTGGGAGGCTGGTGGACAGCCCCACTGAGGACCCGATGGGTCTGCATGAGATAGATGATGACTGCAGTGCCTGGGCATAGCAATGAGGAGGTCATGATGACGATAGCCAGGATGCTGAAGACAGTGACCCAGACATCCAGGGTGTGCTTGAGAAGCACAACTTCCATGGGGCCCTGGCTGGCTGTATCCATGTTGCTTCACTCCTGGATTGCAGATCGTGAAGGGTCCGCAGAAAGTTCTGGGGCAGGGATGGCTCTGCACTTCTCAAGGTTCCCAGGACCCCATGTACTTGTCCAAATCCCCTTAATTGGTTTTGAACACCATTACCTTCTTTTGGACTTCATATAAATCATATATAATTGCAATGTGGGCTGGGCACGGTGGCTCATCCCTGTAATCCCAGCACTTTGGGAGTCTGAGGCTGGCAGATCACAAGGTCAAGAGATTGAGACCATCTGGCCAACCTGGTGAAACCCCATCTCTACTAAAAACACAAAAATTAGCTGGGCACGGTGGTGCACATCTGCAGTCCCAGCTACTCGGGAGGCTGAGGCAGGAGGATAGCTTGAACCTGGTCGGTGGAGATCGCCCACTGCACTCCAGCCTGGTGACAGAGCAAGACTCCGGCTCAAAATAATAAATAAATAAATAAATAAATGCAGTGTTTGTTTGTTTGTTTCTGGCATCTTTTCCTAAACATTATGTTTGTGAGATTAAGTCATGTTATGTATGTGACTGCACTTTTATTTTTACTACTGTATTTATCCTTTCTATTACTGTTGTAAATTTGAGTCATTCTCAATTTTAGGGTATTTTCATCCTGCTAGCTTTGTACATGTCTTTTGATGTATGTGTATATGTATTTCTATTGGATATATGTCTGAGAATAGAACTGCTCATGGAGACAGAGATGAAAGTTCTGGTTGTTCCATATCCTAATATTGACAACACTTGATATTGACAATAGTAGTAATTTAAGCAATCCTATTGGGTGTGTGGTGTTAATTCATTGTGGTTTTACTTTGCATTTCCCTGTTGTCATTGAGCAGCACTTTTTCAAATGCATTTCGGGCATTTGGGTATCCTGTCTTGTGAAATGTCTGTTCAAGTCTTTTGTCTATTTTTAACAAATTGGGTTATCTGTTTTTTTCTTTAATTTATAGGAATCATTTATGTATTCTGGATATGAGTTCTTTGTCTGATACAGGTATTATAAATATCTTCTCCCAGTTTGTGGTTTGCCTTTCTACCATCTTAATAATATCTTTTTTTTTTTTTTGAGATGGAGTCTTACTCTGTTGCCCAGGCTGGAGTGCAGTGGGGTGATCTTGGCTCACTGCAGCCTCCACCTCCCAGGTTCAAGTGATTTTCCTGCCTCAGCTGGTGAGTAGCTGGAATTATAGCCACGCACCGCCTCACCCAGCTAATTTTTGTATTTTTAGTAGAGATGGGGTTTCACCATGTTGGCCAGGCTGGTCCTGAACTCCTGAACTCAAGCAATCTGCTCACCTTAGCCCCCCAAAGAGCTGGGATTACAGGCGTGAGCCACCATGCCCAGCCTCTCAGTGGTATCTTTTGACATACAGAAATTCCAAATTTTAATAAAGTCAAATTTATCAAGTTCCCCCACATACACAATGTTTTTTTTTTTTTAGAGACAGGGCCTATTTCTGTCCCAGACTAGAGTACAACGGCGCAATCATAGCTCACTGCAGCCTTGAACTCTTGGGTTCAAGTGAACCTCCCATCTCAGCCTCCCCAGTAGCTGGGACTACAGGTGCATGTGCTACCTTGCCCAGCTAAGGTAGTGTCATTTTGATCATATATCCACGAGTCTATTTCTGGACTCTCCCTTCTGTTCCATTAGGCAATTTGCTATCCTTCTGCCAATGCCATCCTGTCTTAATGTTAAGTCTTGATATCTGATAGAATAAGTTTTCTCATCTTGTTCTTCAAGAGTGTTTTGGCTATTTCTGGCTTTTTTCTCTTCTACATAATTTTAGATTTTGGCTTGTTAATTTCCATATTTAAAAAAGCTGCTGGGATTCTGAATTGAAATTTCACTGGATATATAGATCAATTTAGGGAGACCTAACAACTTTGCAATATTGAATCTTTCAGTCCTTGAACATGGTACATCCCTCTATTTATTTAGATCTTAATATCTTTCAGTAAAGTTTCTCTGTGAAGGTTTTCATGATAATTTCTTAACTTACAGTTCCCACATAGCTGCATGTGGGGCAAGTTTCAAGTTTCAGCTTCATAAGATGATATATTTTCTTCTGAGAGTGGTCCCAGGTTATGGCAAAATTATTCATAGCTATCCTGGGCTGGTAGCCTGCATGTGTTTGATTCCTTTTTCTTTTCTTTTTTTTTTTTTTCTTTTTCTGTGACAGAGTTTCGCTCTTGTTGCCTAGGCTGGAGTTGCAATGTGTGATCTCAGCTCACTGAAACCTCTACCTCCCGGGTTAAAGAGATTCTCCTGCTTCAGCCTCCCAAGTAGCTGAGATTACAGGCACCCACCACCAAGCCCAGCTAATTTTTTGTATTTTTAGTAGAGATGGGGTTCCACTGTGTTGGCTAGGCTGTTCTCAAACTCCTAACCTCAGGTGATCCACCCGTCTCAGCCTCCCGAAGTCATGGGATTACAGGCATGAGCCACTGCGCCTGGCCCTGATTCCTTTTTCACTGATGGCCATTAGAAGCTCCCAGCTCCCACCTGGTGACAGAGCGAGACGCTGTCTCAAAAAAAAAAAAGCTCCTTGCAGAAGCTGTTCATAGTACTTACCTCTAAAATGAGATTGGTGCAAAGGGTAGTTGGCAAAAGGAGCCCTTTATAGAGTCTTTATAGTATTTTGTATAGTTGGATTTGTTATTTGGTGACAAGTCATACAACTTAAATTATCTGCAAATTTAATAGCCAACCATTTCCTCTCTCCCAGCTTGAACTCCCAAACTTTGGCAACCTTCTCGGTCTTCTCCTTTCTTCACTGTCTCATCACCTGTGCTCCAGCACCTGACTTCCTTTGATTTGTCTTTGTTCCTTGAGAGTGCCATTCTCCTTTTCACCTGAGGGCCTTTGCATTTCTTGTTCTGTAGGTCTGTAATGTTCTTCACATTTTTGCCTCGCTAGCTTTAGCTCATCCTTCTGTGGCTCTCAACTTCTACCACACATTCTCAGAGCAGCCTTCCTTGAATTTCAGATCAGGTCATGCCCTGGGTGTATGCTCTTCTAATATCTTATATTTCTCTCTTGCACCGCTTACCACATTTTAATGAAAGACTTGATTTTGAAAGTAGTTGTATAATTCCAGATGTGAGCTTTGTATTTGGTCAGGCAGTATGGCTGTCTCATTTGCTGATTAATTCCAGGACCTAGCAGGGTAACTCATACATCATAGGCCTTTGAGAAACACTTACTGAAGGAGTCAACAACTAAGGGAATACAGTTTTTTAAAATATACATCATACATTTATTATCAACAAGCCCCTCAACTCCAAAATTGGGCACAGGATTGAAAATAAAAAATTCATTGCACTGCTTAATAAAGCATTACTAGTAACTTTAATTAAAAATGGACAAACTTCGTTAAAAATGCATGAAGCCTTCAGATGATTTGGTTACAGATATTTGTAACATGTACATTTAAAACTATATGTTAACTGATATAATGGAATATGATTTGAGGAAATGACTCAGCAAATGATTCTATAAGACATCCTCTTGAGCTTTCAGAATCTGAAACAAACAGCAAAATGAGGTAACCAAATGTACCAACAGGGGGAAAATAACTTTCTAATGAAGGCCTCAGGATATCTGTGAAAAATATCCTCTGAAGTGGGTTGGGAGTTCTCATTCAAAATTATTGCAAGAGGGTCAAATTTAAGAATCTTCGGAAATCACATTTCAGAGAATATATAAAATCTAATTATGCTTTCACATTTTCCAGGTTTTGCTCAATCAAAATTCAGAACAGAAGGTCCTAATATGAGATCTTGAGTACCCCCATCTGCTCATAATGAATAAGAAGTATGTTAAAGACCAAAATTATTGACATAATAATCAGTTACATACAAATCACATGTAATCTTTCTTTTTCTTTTCCTTTTTTTTTTTTTTTTTTTTTGAGATGGAGTCTTGCTCTGTCATCCAGACTGGAGTGCAGAGGCATGACCTCGGCTCCCTGCAACCTCTGCCTCCCAGGTTCAAATGATTCTTCTGCTTCAGCCTCCTGAGTAGCTGGGATTACAGGTGTGCACCACCAGGTCCAGCTAATTTTTTTTGGTATTTTTAGTAGAGATGGGGTTTCACCATGTTGATCAGGCTGCTCTCGAACTTCTGACCTCCTGATCCACTCAGCCTCCCAAAGTGCTGGGATTACGGCATGAGCCACTGAGCCTGGCCAATCTTTATTTTTCTAATGAAAAAATCATGTGTAAAGATAGCAAAAAAAGTATACATAGGCTCTTTTATATTGCTGTAAAAATTTATATCTGAACAAATCTAACATGATGCTGCTATACTCAGAATTCATTTTATGGGAACATGCAAGTAAAGCACTTTTTCTAATTTATATAATGATACCTAATTAACAAGGCACACTGTATTAATGACTGGGAAAGGTAGCTTTTTCTCTCCACCCTAAGAATTCTTGTCATGATTTCCCTTTTGCAGTAAAATTTTAAAAAGCAGTTGGCAATTTGGGAGGTAGCAGGGTATGTTTTGGAAAAATCTGGAATTATTGAGCTCTTGGGACTGATCTCTCTTTGGAAGTGTCTTTTCTTTGCATGGGGCTTCTGGAGATGTGTGCACGTTTGTTAATTAAGTATTTAGTGTGTATTACAGCACACATGAATGTGTTCTGATCAGCTCAGGCTAGGCACAGTATGCAGCTTTGTGGCTAGCAAAAGAGAAGGGCAGTTGATCTGTACCCAGCTGCTGTCACCTTGGTGATGTACCAGATAGCAGGCAGGCGGACATTGGTTTGTTGCCTTCATCCTCCTTCCTCCTAAAACAGTATTGGCATTCCCATTTGAACACAGCTGTGAGTTTTTTGTGTGCTGTTATTTGTTTCTTGGTGTGAATTGTCATCTTCGATTTTTTTTTAACTGCCACACTCCTTCAAACAAGTCAAAGCCTACAGGTGAATGGGATTTTGGGGAGAATCTTAAGTATAGATTCTGATTCCTCTAAACCTCTTCATGGAACCTTGGGGGTCTTAGGCTCCTGGGTTGGGAAATTCGTTTTCTGTTTCTGTTTCTGTTTTTTGCAGTGCAGGCAATGTGGTTCTGTAGTCCCTTATACTTGGAGTGAGTCCTGAGGATACCATCTGTAAAACGTCTCCTCTAGAATCCCCCCTGCCTGAAGTCTGTGAAGGCCCTCTGCCCATGAACAAAGGTGGAACTTAATAGCTCACTGAGGATTTTGGTAGGAAAAGGTAATTATTTCCCGAGCTGAGTGCTGCCTGGAGGCTCTTCTGCTATTCCCAGGAGTCCCTTCCTCTATGCTCATTTCTAGGCTCCCATCATCTGACATCTTCAACTTCAGATGCAAGCTGGTCTCTTACTGCCTCCCTGGGGTTTTGTTGTTGGACAATTTCCTGTCCATGGATCCTCATGAGATTATGCTGAAATTTCGTTCCCAATGTCATCAGGAGTGAAACTAACAAAAATTGAACTCTAGAGAATGTGCTTTAATACATAAGAACACAGCTAAGTAATTGGTGTGTTGATCAGAGGAGAAATCATTCACTATAAACTCACATTGTTGGACAGACAACTCATTTTCAAGCAAGTTCATAATGGGAATCACCTAAACAGAATTAAACTTTTATGGATTTTTTAAAAAGAACCTATTTATTCATCAGAGCTAAGAGAAACATTTCATTTCACTTAACTAAAAGGACAGAAATTTTTGATGTCTCAATTACACAGGAAATGTGTTATGCACATGTTCATCAGAGTTTAATGGATGATTTCAGTTGTAAAAAAAGTTCGGCCATGTTGAGACTCTTGCTCAATGATCCCTGGTGAAATCCCCTTCTTGTTACTCACTCTGTAATCAGATGTTATATCTATTGATCCACTTCTTTTGAATGCTTTCTAAAAAGGAGAGGCCATTAGTTCAAATGTGCCATTTTCGCCTGTCAAAAGGCAATTTGCAAATGAACATTACACTATAGGAAGCAGAGTTCTTCCATTCTCAGAAAAAGTGATGATAATTGGAATTTGCATATGTTTCCTTTTTGAGAGACAGACCACAGAATTTGTTCATGACTATCTTTAGCTCGAATGGGAGGCTCATGATGAAATGGAGGGGAAAAGAGTTAAAATGTTATAAAACTCATGGGAAATATATTCCAAATGATCCAGTGGCTTTTAAAAGTCCATTTAAAAAACATGAGAATGGTGCAGCATGGGGTTGTTTTTTCGGTAGCAGGAAAGGGCATCACTTTGCCAACTGCATTTTCTCACCCTGGGATCAGCTGCTCATTACTTGTCTGAAGAATAACTGGGTGGGATCAAGGTTGAAGTCTTTAGCAGTGGAAAAAATGATTCTTTGAGAAAAACTTAACTAGTCTGTAGAAAGGTCGGGCCGGGCTCGGTGGCTCAAGCCTGTAATCCCAGCACTTTGGGAGGGAGAGGCGGGTGGATCACGAGGTCAAGAGATTGAGACCATCCTGGTCAAAATGGTGAAACCCCATCTCTACTAGAGATACAAAAAATTAGCTGGGCATGGTGGTGCGTGCCTGTAATCCCAGCTACTCAGGAGGCTGAGGCAGAAGAAT
The DNA here is from genome assembly GCA_031835075.1 of Saguinus oedipus. Classification (NCBI taxonomy): domain Eukaryota; kingdom Metazoa; phylum Chordata; class Mammalia; order Primates; family Cebidae; genus Saguinus; species Saguinus oedipus. The sequence goes on from CM063177.1 coordinate 54,967,092, forward strand.
TGCCTGAACCCAGGAGGCGGAGGTTGCGGTGAGCCGAGATCGCGCCGTTGCACTCCAGCCTGGGTAACAAAAGCAAAACTCCGTCTCAAAAAAAAAAAGAAAGAAAGAAAGAAAGAAAGGTCAAACCAGGAATCTGACTATTTAACAGCTTAACCCTAACCTCCACACTAACTTGGTTTTTAAACAAGGTAGATTTTCTGGATTTTGTTTTTGAGACAGAGTCCCCTACTGTTGCCCAGGCTGGAGTGCAGTGGCGTAATCTCGGCTTACTGCAACCCCTGCCTCCCAGGTTCAAAGGATTCTCCTTCCTCAGCCTCCTGAGTAGCTGGAATTACAGGGCACCCACCACTGTGCCCAGCTAATTTTTGTATTTTTAGTAAAGATGAGGTTTCACCACGTTGGTCTCAAACTCCTGGCCTCAAACAATCCATCTGCCTTAGCCTCCCAAAGTGCTAGGATTACAGGCATGAGCCATCTCAACCAGCCTAAACAAGGTAGTTTTTATATGAATAATCTTAGATGACAGGTCAGTGTTCAAGAATGTGTTTTCAAACATTCACATCACCCCTTAAGGGGGTGCCAAACAGTTTTCACTCTTACTTCCTCTAAGTCTCACATGTGCACTTTAAGTTATCCCCATCAGTCAGAATAGGCCAAGTTACGCTGCTGCAACAAAAAAGCCTACAACCATGTGGTGTTGGTTTAGGGATTGCTGGTGGATGAAGAGGAAATCATTACCTGAGGCAGAAAGAATGATTCTCTTTCACTCTGCCCTTGGGACAGACAATGTTTGAGATAGTGGCTGCTCTGTCTGTTCAGCTCCTAGAGTGAGATGAGCAGCACACCCCAGCTGAACTGTAATGCCAATAAACTTATTTTTATAGCCAGTAAGATTCAGCAGCATAATCTGACTTATCCTGACTAATACAATATTTAGCATAGTTTTACAAATAAACAGACAAATTCTCATAGAGGTTAAATAACTATCCCACGACTGTAGGCAAAGGCAGGGAAACCACGTAAAAGTTCTCTCTAACACATCAGGCTGATTCCTCCTTTGTGTCTGGTAGAGCCGTGAAAGATCGGTTTTTCCATCAACTACTGAATTCTCATTCTAATGAAGTCATTCTGATTCCACGTGCCTCTGGGAATGAACTTGAGCTTTTTGTAGACAGAAACATAACTATTTTTTTCTTTGGTTTGGCTTTGCAGATAGGATGACCAACTATCCTGGTTTGCTGAGATATTTCTCAGGCTTGGGAGCATCAGTGGTAAAATAAGGCAAGTCCCAGGCAAATTGGGATGAGCTGGTCATCCTAATTGCTGGAGTGATTTCTCCTAGCAACACTTAGGAATTATACTGCCTGGATTCCCACTGCACCTTGTAATTCTTTCCATCATAATATTATCACGTTGTGTTTTAGATGACTCAAGACTGTTCAGTGTCTATCTGTACACAAAGCCCTGAACTCCTGAGACCAAGGACTATTTCTTTTCCATTTTTTATTTCTAATACCTTGTATGGTGCCTGCCACTTCAAAACACAATAAATATTTATTGAATCAATGAATGAATGAATGCTATTTCTCTGTTGTTTTTCATTTCAAAAACTGGTGTGATGTAATTAGCTTTCTCCTTTGAGGATTAATTCTACCTAGATAATAATTTAACTGCAAAGAAAGGTAGGAATCTTTCTTGGCTGCAGCTACAAGCTTGCATAAAGCTTTCAGTGTGACCCATAGTGTAAAATTATATAAACTCAGCACTGGGTTTCAGCATAAACTGATTCCTTTTAGACTGACTGAATAATTGAATCTCCTTGTTTGGCATTTGTTTAAAGAGAGAAGGTCATGGGACAAATGGTGGATATTTGAGGCTATGGAAACATATGTTATAAATTTGGTTTAGCTGTTTCTGGTCACTGGCATTACTGTGACTGAAGACCCAGGCTTCCCCAGTCTGCCCTCCACCCTCGGGAATGCATAACTAGATGCTTTTCAAAACCAGAGGCAGAAAGAAAATCACCATGGGCATGCCTCACTGATGGACTGCATTCATGCCCAGTTAAGGAAAGCAAGCAGCGGACTGAGAGACTGACTCCAGAGAGTCAGACCCAGGGATCAATCATCCAGTTGAATCTTTTCATAACAGGTTTAAGAGGTGTGTTGAGAAAGAGCTTGGTGGTTCTTGACTCTACTTACACACTAACTCCTCAGATATCTTTGTTAATACCCCACAGAGGCTCTCTCCTAAGTGACTAAGCTTTTCAGAGAAATGACTTGAATTCTATGAAGAGGCCCTCTGGACTGATGGGAAGATCATGGAACTTGTTTTAAGCGGACTTTAAAAAATCCTCATCCTCAGTTTCCTCATTGTAAAATGGGTTTCATTATACTTACCTTTCTTATCTCACAAGATAGTTTGTGAAGGTCAAAGGAGATGAAGTCAGCGAAAATAGTTTGAAGATTGTAAAATGCAGAAATATAAGATAATATATATTTTCTACCTCTATTAATTCACCTGATTCTTTACCCATCCTATAACAAAACCTTCCTAAGCTTGCCTTCTGCTTGAGAACTTCCTTTTATTTATCCCAATATTTTTCTCATCACAAGAAGAGAAAAAACATTTGCTGTATGCTTTGTATGTGCACTGTCTTCATAACAGATTGTGATGTGGGTACGATTATTGTAATTTTACATATAGGTATCAGTTTATGGTGGTTTGGTAGCTTGCCCAAGGTCATGCATGCAGCCAGATCTTGGGTTGAGACTCAATTGTGCCTATCTCATAGGCCATGCATTTTCCATCCTCCACACAGCCTTTCAAGTTTTAAAGCATTCTCCTCCATTTTTTATTTTTTGATCCTGGATTTGGTGTACAACTTCACCTTGGACTTGATCACAGCATTTTGATTTTCTAGAGTTTGATCATATTCTTCATTTTCTGTCACACCAAAGTGAAATGTCCTGCTCTTTATTCTGGCAGGCCTCTCCATTTTCTGGAATTTTATACTTGCTTTTATTTGGACCTTTCTTGAGACATAAGAGCTAAAGCGGCATGTATTAGTCCAGGTGAGGCACCCCGGGGTGGGGTGCCAGGGTAGGATACTGTTTCCAGATGCATTTTCAATTCTAATCCTGATGCCCAGACATCATTAGTTCTTTTGGCTGAAGTAAGGCAATTCCAGCGGAATGTCCTCTGGTGATAGCCAGCAACCATGTGGCCAGCCCATGGGGAACACAATGTTTTGAGGTCTCTTAAATCCATTCATTTGTTTATTCAACAAATACTTTATAATACTTGTGCCAATCTCTATTCTAGTTGCTGTGGATAGGGTACAATAAAACACATCAAGTCCCTGTTTTCTTAGGGTGTATTGAGAAGTATGGAAAGACAGTTGATGAATACAAAAATATGTATGTCAGGTGGCAAGGGATATGCAGAAAAATGAAACTGGGGAAAGGGAATAAAGGAAGAAGACTGGGCAGTGGACTTGCTTTTTTCAAATACAATGGTTAGGGATATTCCTGAGAAGGTGACCTTTGGGCAGAAGCTTGAATGAAGCACAGGTCATCTCAGGGAAGAACAGCCCAAGCAGAGAACAGCAAGAGCAAAGATCTTGGAGAAGCTACTTGCCATGTTTGAGGTTATGCCAGTGTACTTGGATCAAAGTGAGAATAGAAGGAATTGGGGAGATGAGGTAAGAGATAAGGCAAGAACATCAAAATCAAAGAGAGACAGATGAATTGTGGTCTTATAAATTACAGCCAGGACTTTGGGTTTTATTCTGTGTGAAACAGGAAGCCATTATAGTATAATGAACAAAGAACTGGCCTGATGACTTAACATTTTAAAAACTTACTCAGACTGTTTTGAGGTGACTAGATTGTAGAAGAGGCATGGTGGAGGCAGGGAGGCCATTTAGACAGCTGTTGTAATAATCCAGGTGACAGATGATGGTGGCCTGGATCAGGGTGATGGTGGAGGTAAGGGCAAAACGTGGTTGGATCCTGGATATAGGCTGGCTTTGAGAAAGAGAAGAGCCAATGATAACTCCACGGTTTTCAGCCTGAGAAATCGGACACACTGGATGAACAGAGTTACCTTTTATTTAGATGAGGTATACTGTCGAGGCACTTTTTTTTTTTTTTTTTTGTGTGTGTGTGTGTGTGTGTGTTTGTATGTGAAGGTAGGGAATCAGAAGTTCTATTTTATATATTTTAAGTTTAAGATTATGTCCAAATAAGGATATCAAATAGGCAGCTAGTTGTGAGTATGAAGTGTTCAGGAAAGAGGTGAGAGTTGGAGTTATACATCTGAGATCTTTCAAGTCTTGGGGCAAAATGAGATCACCTAGATAAATAGAGAAATAGATAAAAAAGAGATCAGAAGACTAAATCCTGGAGCCCTGTAACCTACCATTTAGAACTTGGGGAAATAGGTGGAACCAGTAAAGAAGTGTAGTTTCTTAGAAAGCTGTTTTGGTGGTTGCGTGGCAGCGGCTACCGTATATTGGAGGTCTGCTTCCAAAATGGTACAGGATCATTGTGAAAAAACACACATAAAAAAGACACTTTTTTCTTATCACTAAAAAATCTGGGCCAGGTGCAGTGGCTCAGGCCTGTAATCCCAGCACTTTGGAAGGCTGGAGCAAGAGGATTGCTTGTGCCCGGGAGTTCAAGACCAGTCTGGGCAACATAGTGAGACCTCATCTCTATTATTAAAAAAAAAAGAAAAGAAAAAACATCTGTAGAAGATAGGCCAGTTACTCCCAGAAGAGAAAATGAGGGTGAATTAGTTCAGGTTAGGGAAATTTGCTTAATTCCCTAGAAAGCAAAGGGATTATATATTCCTGGAAATATAAGCAAGTGATAGAAACAAAGTTCCAAAACTCTTTATACCACAGATATGCAAGTCATAAGCACATGCATTTATAAATTCACAAATCAGACTTGTATCAGGATCCATATTAAAAGAATCACCTACACAATGCATATAAGTACAGTTTGGCTTTTGGAACACTTTTTCCCCCAGTGGCAATTGGTGTTTAATTTCCTAATTCACACAAAGAAAGATTATTTAACCTGGTGGGGCTCGGTGGCTCATACCTATAATCCCAGCACTTTGGGAGGGTAAGGAGGGTGGATCGCTTGAGGCAAGGAGTTCGAGACCAGCCTGGTCAACATGGTAAACCTCTGTCTCTACAAAGTATACAACAAAGAAAATTAGCCAGGTGTGGTGGTGTGCACTCATAGTCCCAGTAACTTGAGAGGCTGAAGCATGAGAATCACTTGAACCCGGGAGGTGAAGATTGCAGTAAGTGGAGATAGTGTCACTGCACTATAGCCTGGGCTACAGACAGAGACTCTGTCTCAAAAAAAACAAAACAAAACAAAACAAAAAACACAGAAAAGAAAGATTATTTAACTCATGAGGAATCTCAAATGTGGGCCTAATTTTTCAATTTTTAATTTTAAAAAAATGCATTGTAAGCTGTTTTAGTGTATGGGAGTGTTTGACAGAGCAACAGTTTCACAAGGAATCCTTGAGAACATATTGCACGAGTGACAATCTTTTGGCTTCCCTGCCGCAACGGAGGAAAAAGAATCGTCTTGGGCCACATATAAAATACACAAACACTGCTGATAGCTGATGAGCTAAAAAAGAATAAAAAATCGTACAAAAACATCTCATAATGTTTTAAGAAAGTGTACAAATTTGCATTGGGCTGCATTCAAAGCTGTCCTGGACTGCATGCTGCACCTGTGCGTTGGACAAGTTTGTATCAGAGCATGTTTCTTTCTTCATTGGTACCTATTGTACAAGATGAGATATCCAGCAACAAAAGGCAAATGTAAGCATGCTTTCTTTAAGATGCATCATAAGCTGTTTTCTTTTCTTTCTTTCTTTTTTATTTTTTTTATAGATAGAGTCTTGCTCTGTTGCCGGGCTGGAGTGCAGTGGTGTGATCTCAGCTCACTGCAACCTCCGTCTCCCAGGTTCAAGCAATTCCCCTGCTTCAGCCTCCTGAGTAGCTGGGACTACAGGCACACACCACCACTCCTGGCTAATTTTTGTATTTTAGCAGAGCCAAGGTTTCACCATGTTGGCCAGGATGGTCTTGATCACCTGACTTCATGATCCACCCACCTTGGCCTCCCAAAGTGCTGGGATTACAGGAGTGAGCCAGCACGCCTGGCCATAAGCTGTTTTCTTTCAGGAACGGAAGTATTTGACAGAGAAACATCTTTGTAAGCAACCTTGAGAACACGTTATTAGAACATTTTTCTTTCTCCATTGGTTCATATTACATGACTTTACCTATGGAGCTATAAAAGCCAAATGTAAGCATGCTTCCTTTTCTTTTTGAAGAACTAAATCAAACAGATTTTATTCAATTTTTAGATGAGGAAAACAAATGTACAAAATAAGTCATAAGAAATGCTCTCTTTTACTATTATCTCAAACCACTTTCAATGTTTTACAAAATGCTCACACAGCAAATATGAAAAGCTTCAACACACTCTTCCTTTGTAACTTGCTGCAATAAATGCAACATTAACAAACATACAAATTTCTTCTGTATCAATCTTAAAAGTTGTATTACTAATTTTTATGATGTTACTCATGCATGTTTTTATTCATATACTTTTAATGACATCATTGCCAATACATCCATTATTTTCTTTAACTCTATTTTTACATTAAGCCAACATCTGTCATGCAGCCATCAAAAATCTTAGAGTAAATTACACAGGTTTGCAGTCCAACTTAGTCTCTAGTTTCTTAGAATCAGCCACTTTCCTGACTGCTTTCATGAAGTTTTCCTGTACTACAAAAGCATGATCAGTGCAAATTGTGAACATACCTGCCTCAGTACAAACACTTCTCAGGTCTGCTCCATTAAAGCTATCTGAAAGCTTCACGATTGCTTCATAATCGATTTCACCATGCTTTGTAATGGGACCTGCATGGATCTTCAGTAGGTCTGATCTTGCTTGCTCATCTGGCAAATCAATATGTATTTTTCTATCTAATATTCCTGGATCAGAAAGCAGGATCTAGTGTATTTGCTCTGTTTGTAGCCACGACCATTTTAACTCTATGCAGAGTACCAAATCCATCCATTTGATTCAGTAACTCCATTAAAGTTCTGTGACACTCTCTGTCAGCTGAAGTACCCTCAGAAAACCAATGACCACCAATAGCATCCATTTCATCTATGAAAATGATTCATGGTCGACGGTCCCTGGCATAATTAAACATTTCTCTGATCAAACGAGCACTTTCACCAATGTACTTGTCTACAATAAAACTAGATACAGCCTTTAAGAAATTGCAGTCCAGCTGGCTAGCAATGGCTTGTGCCAAGAGTGTTTTTACCTGGTGGTCTGTAAACAAACAGCCTTTTGGAGGTATTATTCCTATATGCTGAAATAACTCTGGGTTTGTAAGAGGTAATTTACCTCTCTTAATTCCCGGATCTGTTTCGCTAGCCCTCCAATCTCAGAATAAGAAACATTCCCAGGGTCCTCATGAGACATATCATAAATCAGTGGATCCACCTCTCTTGGCAAATATCTCATGAGAGTTAGTATTGTCATAGCCAAAGCAACTCTTATTCCTGGCTTCAGCTTACTATTGTCAAGCTGTTGACGACAACCCACAACATTTCTTGGTCCATTTGTAGCTTTAACAATGAATTTATCTCCAGTTTACTGTTTAAGCACTTCACCCACAGTCTGCCCAACACTTGGTAGGACTTTCAGATCATTTTCAGACTTTTCATACTGCTTGTAAGTTCTTTTAATTGTTTCCTTAACTCCTTAAGACGGCTGTCGATCTCCCTGTGCTCAAGCAGCTTCTTGCAGTAGTCCTGAAGCGCCTTATCTCTAGGGTCTACCATGAGGAGAAGGTGCTTCCTTCTTTCAATGATAGATTTAGTGGGCATAAGTGCAGCTTTTTGACATGGATATATTGTGTTGTAGTGAAGTCTCGGTTTTTAGTGTAGCCATCACCTGAATAGTATAAATTGTATCCATTAAGTAATTTCTCATCCCTCACCCCCATCCCACCCCAATTTTCAGTTTTCAGTCATGTTCTTAAGAAATTTTTCAATTGCAATTCTGGTCTGTGCAACTATCTCATCTGATAGATAGATAATCAAAGCAGTATGTAAGAAGGGTGAAATATTAACAGATTCTTAAAAAGCATAGTCTCCTTTTATCCTGTGGACCCTTGCATACCCTCCCTTCCCCTAGTGTTGCATCCCAAATTTAGCCAGCTAAAGGTAGGTCTCCAGTTCCCAAGGGGAAGTCAGAGAACAAAGATATCATTCCCATTCAAGTTTGAAATGTCTTGATCTTCACAGAAGACAGATTTAAAAATAGGTCACACACGGTGGTTCAGGCCTGTAATCCCAGCACTTTGGAAGACGGAGGCAGGCGGATCACCTGAGGTCAGGAGTTGAAGACCAGACTGGCCAACATGGAGAAACTCTGTCTCTACTAAAAATACAAAAAATTAGCCAAGTGCAGTTAATTTTTTAATTAATTATTGTGCTGAGGCACAAGAATTGCTTGAACCTAGGAGGCGGAGATTGCAGTAAACCAAGATTGCACCACTGCACCAGCCTGGTTGACAGAGTGAGACTCTTGTCTAAAAAAATAATAATAAAAATAGCAGGGAGATAGAACTGTGGGCTGGGTCACTGGGGGAGAACTGGAGAGGTTGAGACACTGATGGGGTGCTAGAAGGGACCCTCCTGTGCAACCCTACTTTATTTTTTGAAGATGTGAATGGAGTGAATGTCATTTCTCCAAACATTACATACACTCAAGCTGCATCCTCTAAGCTCTAGAAAAAACTCATTGTCTTCTCTGGCTTAATTTCAGAGAAGCTCTATGATAAGTTTGTCACCAGCAGAACAACCAGGATGTCCAGTTGCCCATTGAGCTGGGGGAAGATTGGGGCCTTGGTGGAAGAAACAGTGGTTTGGAGCCCTGTCTGTGGATTGCTGTCTTTAGGAGGAAGATTCTTCTTGCTCGCCTTCCATGCATCTGTTAGTAGGATGGGCTGAGGCTGCCCCTGCTTGGGAGAGGCTGCTGACCTTGGCAGACCAAGAAAAGATTAGCCGAGCCTTCTTTTGGATGTCTTCATCTTTTCCTACTTTTTTGAAGAGTGTCTTCTTTGTGCCCACAAACATAGATTTAGCACCCACTTCTTTGTGCTCCAATATTGTCTCCATTATGGGACTTACTGCACCATCCATTTGTCTCTCTCCCCTACTAGACTTGTGAGCCCTTTGAGAACAAAGACCAAGTTGGATTTGTCTTTGTATGCCACCCCAGGATGGTGCCTAGGTCATGGTAGGCAAGCTATAATTATATGCTGCGTTATAAAGAAAAACAAATGCATTCACTCTTCATGTGGTTGACTGCTCTGTTACCCAGTGGGAGTGACTGCAGTAAGCAGAGGAGAGTGACAGGCCTATGCAATACAATGCATTCTGTTCAACAGATGTTAAGTAACTGTAACTGCAACCACCTACCGTGTGTCTTCTCATCTTTCTTTTCCTTCAAATAACAGATTGCAACCTATTTCCCCAGAAAGATGGATAATTGCAAGATTATCCATTTTACAATCTGTTAGCCAGTCCCCTTCTTCCTAAGACATTTCCTGTCATTACTGTGACTGTAGCCTCAAGTACATTTTATAGTCAGTTCTCTCTTTTGGCCACATTGTGTTCTTTGAAATCACATCTTTGTAAAATGGAACGTTTTCTCCTGTAGTGACAAGGTTGTAACTAAAACTAAAGGCTGACCAAAGACTCCGCATCAAATAAAATACAGCAATCATCTATAATGTGTCAAAAAGACAAACCTCCAATTACAGTCCTCTAAAACAATTTAAAATAGTAAAATCCCACCCCAAGTCCTATATAAAGGTCATAAGCACACATTGTTTATACAAAGATATGTGGAATTATGTAAATGTATGTAAAAACATAAAATTACATCCTACTCGATCATAAATTTTTCCTAAAACTAATACACATTAAGATGAATATTTTTAACACATTAATGAATAACAACTTGTTCTGCTTTTAAATTATAAACAGAGTATTGGAAGATGATTTAGATAGTTCAAGTCTCTTTAAAAAAAAATCAAGTCTAAGCAAGTTTGAAGTTATGTTCCTTTTGCCCTCTGTAGGTTGTCCTCTTCAAAGTAGAGGACTTATAAGTGACTCAGTTGATCCCACAGTTGCACCCAAATTAGTAGGCTCTAGACTTGTTTCCTGTTGTTTATGACAATGATTGTGTTTCTTTCCTCTTCTGAAAAGTTCACCAAATATTTCTAATCTTCTTTCTTTCCTTCTCTTTTTCTTTATTTAAAGCTAAGGCATAGCTGCTTAGTAGAAGACCAAACTAGAGTTAGGAAAGGACACGAAATGGCCTTAAATCCCTCAGGCTCTGCTTCCTTCTGTAAGTGATTCTTCCTTGATTTAATTTTTATTGTAGAAGCAATAAAACAATTGCTGATTGTGAGCAAAGTCCAGAGAAAGAACTTCGCAACATCTGTGACAAGATTTCTAAGAGGTCTGGCTGACCCCGTATAAAATTCAATAAAACAATTAAATCAACATTTATTGAAGGCCTACTGTGTTCCGGGCCTGAGGTGGGGCTCACGAGATGCTGAGGCAAAGGGAACATAACTTGGCCTTCAAGGAGCTCCTGTGAAGTGTGGGGGTGTTAGGAAAACAGCACCTAAGTCTAGTCGTGAGAACTTCCTATAGGACTGTAGCAGACTTGGGTCATCTTCTCTGGGGTCTTCTTGTCATGTGACTACCAGGTTTGTGATTGATACTGATCCACAATCATGTCTGGTAAGAAGGACATTTAGAAACTGTTATTCAATAAACCTCTGTGTTTTCTTTATTTTTGAGTCAATCACTGTCACCCAGGCCAGAGTGCAGTGGCACAATCTCGGCTCACTGCAACCTCCACCTCCTGGGTTCAAGCGATTCTCCTGCTTCAGCCTCCCAAGTAGCTGTGATTACAGGTACCCACTACCACATCCAGCTAAATTTTGTATTTTTAGTAGAGATGGGATTTTGCTATGTTGGCCAGGCTTGTCTTGAACTCCTGACTTCAAGAGATCTGCCTGCGTTGGTCTCCCAAATGCTGGGATTACAGGCGTGAGCCACTGCACCCAGCCAGTCTGTATTTTCTAGTGAGATTTGAGGACTGGAATTTGTTTCATGCTTTATTAAGAAAAATATCATAATCTCATTGAAAACATAAATAAGATGATTATAATGTTGGGTAACGGCTGATAATATAGCCGTATAGGATCCAGATAAGGAAAAACAGGGTGAAACAGTAATGAGGAAATAAGCCCATTGGTCTTGAATCGTGGAACATATTGAGTAACTGTTTAAAGAGGAACCAGATTGGCCAGGCGTGGTGGTTCATGCCTGTAATCCCAGCATTTTGAAAGACTCAGGCAGGTGGGTCACCTGAGGCCAGGAGTTCAAGGCCAGCCTGGCCAACATGGTAAAAGTCTGTCTCTACTAAAAATACAAAAATTAGCCAGGCATGGTGGCAAGTGCCTGTAATCCCAGTTACTTGGAAGGCTGAGGCAGGGAGGCAGAGGTTGCAGGGAGCCAAGATCGCTCCACTGCACTCCTGCCTGGGTGACAAGAGCAAAACTCAAAAAAAAAAAAAAAGAAGAAGAACCAGATTGGATAGCCTAGGCTGGATTTACATAGTTTAACCAATATTTTCTCTCAGGGTTTTAAAGGATTTTTTCAGGAGACCGTGAGTTGCATAATTCAACGAAAAAATATATGTCTGTATGCCTGGTAATTTTCTGGGAAAAACAACTAGCATCAGGTATAAGGTTATATTCAAATAATATATCAAAAAACAAGACATGAAAGCAAAGAATGAGTGAGTGCAATTCACATGTTAATGCTTACATGGAATTCTGTTTGTCTGGAAAGTTGTTGCTGTGTGGCAGATTTACCTGCTTTTTTTGCCTTATAAAATAATCCTCAAGTGACTTTTTGATAAGTGTGAATACAATCAGAAACAAGACCCCAAAGGTTTTCTTTTTCTATGGAGCTACATAGTCCTGCATTTGAAACTTTTACTCTGGTCTTGTTACATATATATTTTTTGCATAGAATACATTTCTAAAAATAGGATATGACCTCAGCAGAAAATTAAGCAAAAACATGCACTTGTCTTCATAAGCATAATGCTCTAGAAGTAAAAATATATGCAAATAAACCAGAAGGAGGCCTGAGAGCTACCTTCGCCCCCATGTCTCCATTGCAGTCTCTTCCTACCTGTTCCGCTGTCCTGTCTCTGCTCCCTGCAGTTCAGCTTGCACATGGCCTCCCAGGTCATCTTAACAGGACAGACCTCTCCTGTACCAGCCCCTTCAGTGGCTCCCTTTTGTGCTCAATAAAGGCCAAACTCTTTAGCATGGCATGTGGGATCTCTGTAATCTGGCCTTTGAGGCTCATCTCCCCCCATTATCCAGCACACACATCCCCTATATTCTCATCATACTGCACCCTTCATGTGGCGTGCCACGTAAATATCTTTACGCTTTTGCATAGAATATACCTTCTATCTAGAAAGAAGTTCATATGTTACTTCTTCTGAGAAATCCTTTCTAATTCTTTCAGGAAAGGAATGAGGTCCCTCTCTGTGTAAGGGATATCTATATTATCACTTGTCAAAATGCTTTGTCAAAGTGGAATCTTCTTTTTATGACTCTGTTGCTACTAAGACCCCAACGTTTGAGACTGAAAATGTAGGTTCTATGTACTACCATATTCCAACACGAAATGCTAGATCACAAGTTCTGGAATTCCAAAAAGGTGCTCAAAGATCTGTTTTATGAGATAAGTTTCTATTTCTGGGACATAAATGAATTGAAGAGTTACAAGGAGAAGGATGATTTCTTCTGAGAGCATTGACAATAGGTAATATTTGTTTCTCTCCTTCTACCCACAATGAGGAACTGGAGGGAGACACTTTCCTCTCTTCTTGAGTCAAGCAAGAGGGCTTCAGCAGAACAATTCAAAAGAAAAACAGAAGTCCCATGGGGTTTGAGGGGTTCGGTTCTGTGCCTGAGAATATTGAGGAAAAAAGGCTGGGACTGGAGCCACCTGCCTGCTGGCAGAGCAGAGAGAGACAGGCCTTCACTGGGAATAAGCTTCACTTTCATTCATAACAGCTGGCAAGACTGCATGAGTGTTTCTCATTGACCAGACATGGATTCACCAACACAAAACAGTCTGCAGCTGTTTTTGAACCCTGCCCAAGAGGACAGCCAGAAGAGAGGGAGCTGTGACTTCAGTAGAGGAGGTATGAATGTGGATGGCTAGGGGCACAGAGAGGAATGAGAAGCCAGAAGAGAGGCATTCCCACATCGAGGAGCTTTTTAGAAGACCCCATTGGGCATACCTCTGTGGATACCACAAAAGCACCCATGGTGTGAAGGGTCAGCTCCAACATCCTCCAAGGCCAGAGAGCACCAATGCTTACAGGAGTACTTGACAGGAAGAAACCTCTTGCTGTTTATCTCTGTCTTTCCCAGCTCCAGCCCTGGAAGAGCTAGAGGAGTGGAAATGCACAGGGGAGGGAGATAGAAGAGAAACTGACCATGCCCCTTCTTTCCCATTGCCTTCTCTCCAGGCTGACGCAGCCCAAGTCAGGGAGCTGAAAAACTTTAACTTTGAGTGACAATTAAATTATTAAACTCAACTAAAAGCTTACTGTCCTTGTGACTAACGGGTACAAGGACTTTGCACTAACAGTATTCAAGAGATTTTATGGAAGCTGCCCAAGATTTCTTCCACTTTCCATGTAGGGAAGTTCACAGAATAGGATTAGATAACTAGCAGAGAGAAAGACTAGGGTTTCTACCAGCCAAACCCCAACCCTAGTTTAGAGATCTACTTGTTCAATGTACCAGTGACATTTGTTTATTAATTTGTTGCCTCTTCATCATGAGTTTCTTGGTTATAGAAACCCATATATTATATTCATCTTTATAAACCTTAATGAAGCAGTATCTGCCAAGTAGAAAATGTTTGTTGAGTGAATTAATGAACAAATTAATTGATAAATGGGAGTGATACAGTGTAGCGATTCAGGGTCCAAAGCCAGGCTTTGCTACTGATTAGTTGTGGGTTCTTTGGCCAATTTCTTAAGCATGAAAGACTTGCTTTACTTACCTTTTAAAGTGGCAACAAAATAGTACTTACCTCATCAGATTTATTTGAGAATTAATTGTGATATACAGTATTGAAAATGCTTAGCACAGTGGCTAGTACAAATAAATGTTCAATAAGTGGCAGCTGAATGTTGTTAGACTGGGAGTTGCACGAATTAGTATGTAATGACCGCTCCCCAAACCAGCTGAGCCTGATGTCCTTGATCTTGGTAGTATGCCCTTGATCCCAAATAGGCCTGGTGATCTTGATGCCTGGATCTCCCTGTTTCGCTTCTTCACGAAGTAAATTTCATTTTCTGCTGGGCTGAGGAAGGGCAGTTACTTCACTCCATTGGGTAGCAAAGAGTTCTGACTGGCGGACAAACTGCTCTTACATGGAAATAAACTGCTCTTACACTCAAATAAACCTCTGCTTTCCAGAGATATCTGGAACCTCTCATTCCTGAGTCTTTCTGGAGTTCTATAGCATAGGCCAGCCGCCTTCTAAGCTCCTCCCAACGCTGTTTCAGCTTCCTCGGCTTTGCTAAATCAGTTATCACTGACATTTCAGCTTTTGATATTTGCTTGTTTTTGCTTCTTCTTTGTCCTTGTGTACCTATACCTTAAACAAAGTCTTTTACCATAATTTGGGGAGAGGGTAGGGAGACTGGGAAAAAGCTACAATAAATTTGAGTGTTCAGTCTGCCATGTATAGCCTGCAGTATGTGTAACTTTAGTAGTACGAAAAAGTAATGGTAGTGGTAAAAAAGAATTTATTTAGAGATATAAAGTGTACTTGTCCATATTTTTATACATTTAAAGTTAGTAATACAAAGAAATGTGTGCTCTTTTGCAAAATAAACCACGTAGAAATTAAACGCATTGGTGTTTTGGTGAAGTAGGAATCACAAAGGGGCTGAGGTTATTAGGGAAGGTTTTGTGGCAGAGGTAACAATTTTCCTGGGCTCTGAATAATTGGTAGAATTGGGTTTTATTAAGGGTAGGAAATGGGTCTATAATTCATTTATACATTAACAATCATGTGTAATTCAGGGTTTTATCTACCATAGGAGAATTGCCTTGAGCTTCTCAACATGTCTTTTCTTTGTTATCCTTCCTTTTGATAAGAGACAAATCCTCATTCTTGGAGAACAAAGCCAGCTCAACAGAGGGAAGCAGAGCTTGAAGACAGAACAAACAACAAGACCAGAGCCCAAACCCAGAATGCTCTTTGGCTTCCACTGTACAAAAGCCAGTAACATACCCTCCTCCCCTCCCTCACCCTCTTTTTTTTTTCCACTTAAGATTTTTCAGTTGGATTGCAGTCATTTGCATCAGAAAGAGCCCCAACTACATATGACAGGGTAATAAGACTATATGTAACTTGAAATTTTATTATTTATTTATTTATTGAGTTGAAGTCTCACTCTGTTGCCCACACTGGAGTGCAGTGGCATGATCTTGGCTCACTGCAGACTCTGCCGCCTGGGTTCAAGTGATTCTCCCAGCTCAGCCCCGCAAGAAGCTGGGACTACTGGTAAGCACCACCATGCTCAGCTAATTTTTGTATTTTTAGTAGAGACAAGGTTTCATTATGTTGGCCAGGCTAATCTCAAACTCCTGACCTCAAGTGATCCGCCTGCCTCAGCCTCCCAAAGTGCTGGGATTACAGGCATGAGCCACACCGCACATGGCCTAACTTGGATTTTAGAAGAACTCAGTGGGCAGAGCTAGAATCAATTTATAGTCCAACTTAAAATTACAACTTGCTGATTGTTTCTCATTACACTTATTGGTGGTAGATAATTCTTATCCTTTGACTCAAGGCAGAATGGGAGCAGACTTGTGTCTGCATTTTTCCCTTTGGAGCTTGTTATTTTTCTCATAACAGATGAATTATTTGTAAGCAAAAATTAAAGATAAAAATCAATTCCCATCATCTTAAAAAAATGTGGTGAGCATGTCCCTAGAGTTATGAGAGTTGCAGAGTAATTCATCTATAGAGTGCTGCTGGAAAGCAGAGCCCACCAGTTCCCCACAGTTCAGGCTTAAGGGAACTAATCCTTTAATGCTTATAAATCAGAAGTTTTTGCCACAGCCACCAGGGAAAACATAGCAAATCTTTAGGTGACATGGCAAATAACTTAATTATAGATAATTAGTAAATAACTACACAGTATGGGTTGTCTACTGTTTTCGTTGCTTTCTATGTATTACTAAAAACCCAAGGATGATGTACTGTTATCGTCATCATCCCCATTTGCCACATGAGAAAATTGAAGCACAGAGTTGTTAAGCCAGGATAGGCTCTCTGGCAGTCTGATGCTAGCATGACATGCTCTTGATCATTGCACTATACTGCTCTAGGTTTTAGTCAACTTACAGAATTTTAAATGTATAAAAATGTGGACACATACATTTTATATCTCCTTTGTTGTATAGCAAGTCTCATATCTATACTGACAAACGAAGAGATTGGGGTTAAGGCAAAAGACAATGTTACTCAGATAATCAGGAAAAGGGGGAAAATAAATTTCTGCCTGAAATGCATTCCTTTATTTCTTTTGGTGGTAGCCACTTGAATTTTCTTGTTAGATTTTAAATATTGTTACTAAAAGAAAAAAGCAAGGCCAGGCATGGTGGCTCACACCTGTAATCCCAGCACTTTGGGAGGCCGAGGCGGGTGGATCACCTGAGATCAGTAGTTTGAGACCAGCCTAGCCAACATGGTGAAACTCTGTCTCTACTAAAAATACGAAAATTAGCTGGGTGTGGTGGCACGTGCCTGTAGTCTACTACAGGCTCCCAGCTACTCGGGAGGCTGAGGCAGTAGAATCGCTTGAACCTGGGGGCAGAGGTTGCAATGAGCTGGGATTGTTAATAATTTGTTACGTCATTGTAGTATAATAAGAAAGATATTTGGTGAGCTCCAAAAACCTTTGGAATTTCCTATGTGAGAAGGGTGATAAGAGCATCTTTTGTTCTAACGAGGTGACTTTGGGAGGCCCATAGTTTCCGAATGGGAGCTGGTCACCAGAAAGACCAAGCCTTGTTTAGAAGCTTGGAACTGTCTCAACCTTACCTCCAACCTCTGAAGAGAGGAGAGAGGCTGGAGACTGAGTTAATCACCAATGGCTACAATCACACCTATGTAATAAGATATCCAGAGAAACCTCTAAATAATGGGCTTGGTGAGCACGTTGAGGCCCTGGGAGGATAGCGTACCCAGAGAGGGCATGGAATCTCTGTGTCCTTTCCTTCCCCTATACCTTGCCCTATGCATGTCTTCCATCTGGCTGTTCCTGAGTTGTACCTTTTATAATAAACTGGTAACAATAAGTAAAGCATTTTCCTGGATACTGAGAGTCATTTTACCAAATTATTGAATCTGAGTTGGGGGGTTCAAGGGAACCCCTGAATTGATAGTCTAGCAGAAATGTGGGCAGCCTGGGCATTCCATTTAGAGCTGGCATTTGAAATGAGGACAGTCTTACAGGACTGAGCCTTTAACTTGTGGGGTCTGGTGCTAACTCCAGGAGTCAGCATCAGAATTGAATTTAATTGTTGGAAAAGACACCAAATATTTGGTTTCTGGTGGAAAGAAACTCTACTCATTTGGTGTCAGAAATCATGGGATTTATTAGAACACCCTTACTAATATTTGGTTGAAAAGAGAGGATGAAAGGGTGGGGACGAGGAGACTTTGATCCCTAGATGAGTACTTAGTCACCCGTGTATGAAACTGCGGTTTTGTCATCAGTTACTAAAGGTAAAAGTTACTGGTGGAATTTTGAAATGGTGGTAGACTTAAATTCCAAGGAGTTGGCACACTGGATATGTAAGACAATGCAAAATAATAACAAGCATCCTAAATCTACCATCTCTTGGTTATTGTTATCTGTAATAACTAAAACGAAAGTAAAAGTGAGTGCTGGGTTGGGCTTTGATAGTGGACTAGGTTCCGATTTCAAACAGTCTGAGCTTCAGTCACTAGCTCAAAACCACCCCTAAAGGTAAAATTTATGCTGAGAAAGTAACTCTAAATCCTCTGGTCACCAAGAAGGTAGACCACATGGGGGAAGACAAAACCAAAAAACGACTTAAACCAACAGTATAGCGTGAAGGAGAGGTCTAATTTTGTGGGTCAGTTGTCATCAGCTCCCAAAAAAACTTTTACTAAAATGGATTGTGAGAGTGACAAATTTAGGGGCAGTGTCTTTGGTTTTAAATGTTGCATAGTGCAAGAGCCAGTTTGGGTTAATATAGGACCTGGAGCTGACTATGGAACAATCACAGATGGCTAGACATCATCCAGACACACAGGAGGTTATTCCTGAGAAATCAGGCAGCCTGATGGTCTGGATAAAAGCCACTGTAAGGCGTATTTACCCAAAGATGGGGGGCTGTTCCACTCTCTCTATAAATGCCAGGTAGAACACCCAAGATGAAGCAGCTGATGTTTTGTATGCAACCTATGTCAGATTGACTTTATGATGACCAAGATATTCATCTGGGAATATGCCTGTTACCCATGTCATGGTAGATACTGTGAGTAAGGGGGCCCTTCTTACATGGGCACCCCATGTAATCCCACTGCTGCAAAACAGAACAACAGTTTGAGTAGAATAAGTGTCTGGCACCTAATGTGTGCTCTCAAATTGGTTTGAATCTTAGATACTTGTTCCAGATCCTAGTAGCAATGAACAAAACAGACAATTTATAGTCCCCGTGGAGCTAATATTTTCATGTTCTGTTATAGAACTGAACATGGGATGGAGACATCTGACATATTCAAAGACCTAAAGGCTCCTCCATTGCCAAAGGAATCTTGAGAATTTACAATCGTAATTCCATATTGTAATTATGCTTCAAATTGGGTGGAGGTCAGTAGGACTGTTGGAATCCTGAGTTGGTTCCCTGAGTTTGTCTTTGAGCTATTAGAACATCTATGCCACACTTTAGAAAAACTGATGATAATTTTTTTTTTTTAAATTTTTATTGCATTATAGGTTTGGGGGTACATGTGCAGAACGTGCAAGATAGTTGCATAGGTACACATATGGCAGTGTGCTTTGCTGCCTTCCTCCCCTTCACCCACACTTGGTAGTCATCCCCAGGTCATCCCCCCCAACTGATGATAATTTATTTATATTTTAAAATTTATCTTACAAGTATTTCATCTGCTATAGGAGAAAAGCACATTACAGAGGGAAAAATGCACACATTCCTGAACTCCATGTCTGAGAAAGCAAAGTGAATACTTATCTGCTGCCAATATGCTTAATTAGGGTAGACAAGGGAGACAGTACAATTTAAAATTGTTTTTGTAAAGTCACTTAAGGAAATGGACATAATATTGAGTGGTCAAAAATCTATGTTCTAGGAATTTAAAAAAACGCACTGGATCTGTTTTATAAGAAGAGGAATTAAAAGAAACATGAGTGGGAGTTAAGTATTATTATAAAATGTTCTGTAGATTTAATAATGTGGTTCTTTAAAATTTGTCATTCCTGCACAGCAGGGAGATAAAACAATTATTTCTGGCTCCGTATGAGTATTGTTTAAATTATTCAGTATTCTCTTTTTATAGCTAAATTGCTGAAGTAAAACTATATCAGAAAATTAATGTACTTTTATTTATATAATAACAATACCTTATAACTATAAGTATAAGCTGATCACACTTACCTGCTCTTCCATCAAATGCTCCCAACCCTTTGAAATAGAAATTATAATTGATATTACATCAGGCATTTGGTTCAAGATGGTTCAAGAAAATTATGGTTCAAGAAGGTTTTCTGATTTTCTCAAGACACAATTGGTGTTGTTGGGACTAGAACTTGGGAATTCTGACTATAGATTTTCAGCTGGGTAGATGTTGTGATCAAGAGAATGGGCACTAGTGTCAGTTGGACCTAGGGTTGTTCCCCAGCTGTATCCTTACTAATTACTTAGCATCTCAATCCTTACTTTTCTCTTCTGAAAATGGGGATAAGACCTACCTCATATCCTGGTAGTGAGGATTATGACATTATTACTAAATGTGAAGTGCTTACTTGGCACATAGTATATATATATATGTTCAATTAAGTATTATAGATATTATTGATAAAGAATAAAGGGGAAAATAAAAATAATGACTTAATACTGTCTTCTTATTTGGAAGAAAAGGATAGATTAAAACAGTAGAGGCCAGGCATGGTGGCTCATACCTGTAATCCCAGCACTTTGGGAGGCCAAGGCAGGAGGATCATTTGAGCCCAGGAGTTTGAGACCAGCCTGGGCAACATAGTTGAAACCATGTCTCTACCAAAAAAAAAAAAAAAAAAAATTAAAAATTGGCCAGGTGTGGTGGTGTGTACCTGTAGTCCCAGCTACCCAGCTATTGGAGGTGGGGGAGGCCCAAGATGGGAGGACAGCTTGAGCTCAGGAGTTTGAGGCCACAGTGAGCCATGATGAAGCCACTGTACTCCAGCCTGGATGACAAGAATGAGATCTTGCTTTAAAAAAAAGAAAAAAGCCTAAAAAGCAAAAGAACAGTGATTCTCAACTGGAGTCGATTTAGTCCCCCACCCCCGATAGGACATTTTGTAATGTCTGTAAATATTTTTGCTTGTCACAAATGGAAAGGTGCTACTGGTATCTAGTTGGTAGAGGACAAGACTGTCACAAAACATCCTTCAATGCACAGGGCGGGCCCCACAGCAAAGTATTATCTGGTCTAATGTCAGCAGTGCTGAGGTTGAGAAGCCCTGCATTAAAACAACAAGAATTCATTGAGTATACTTAAAAAATTGTATTTGTTTTTGTTTTTTGATAAAGATGCGGGCCTCGGTATGTTGCTCAGGCTGGTTTTGAACTCCTGGTCTTAAGCAATCCTCCTGCTTTGGCCTCTTAAAGTGCTGGGATTATAGGCATGGGCTGCCACACCCAGCCCTTATTGAGTATACTTTTAACGAGCCATGTAAACATCATCATTCTCCAAGCATAGAAGAATTTGAACATAAGAGATAATATATTATTTTTGCAAGTGTAGAACACAAAAATTAGTGTAAGGAAATTACATAGTTTATGTTGGACAGAATATGAATAGAATGACAGAGTTTTTAATAAGAAAGAAAAGTTATCAGTTAAGCTCTTTGTGGCTTAGAGGTAACAGTTTTCAAAACTGATAATTTATGGTTTATTTCTTAAAAAATAAATTTTCATGTGATAGGATGGCTTAAATTCATCAGCAAATGGCCTCCTTCACTGGCTTTCCATCATTCATTGATTAGTTTTCAATAGCTAGGACTTTAGTAACACCAGTAAGATATGATTTAATGAAAATAAATTAAAGAAATTTAAGTGAGGGCTGGATGCAGTAGCTCATACCTATAATCCCAGCATGTTGGGAGGCCTAGGCGGGTGAATCATTTGAGGTCAGGAGTTTGAGACCAGCTTTGCCAACATGGTGAAACTCCATCTCTACTAAAAATATAAAAATTAGCCCGGTGTGGTGGCACATGCCTGTAATCCCAACTGTCCAGGAGGCTGAGGCAAGAGAATCACTTGAACCTGGGAGGTGGAGGTTGCAGTGAACCAAGACTGCACCACTGCACTCCAGCCTGAGAAACAGCAAGACTTTGTCTCAAAAAACAAACAAACAAAAAAAGAAATTTGTAACTAAGTGGGAAAATAATGTAATTTAGCTGTATTAATATTAAGACCAAAACGCAGTATTCTCCTGCTTAGAAATCAGGAGACTCAGTACTTTTCACAGTAATCTTAGTTTCCCTTAATTTGAATATTTCAAAACTAATTATATTATGAAAATGGAATCTCACACACCAATTCACTAAGGGATATTGATCATGATGAACTAATTTCTCTAGATTTATAATCTGAATAATTTACTATTTCGCAACTTACCCCACATTAATGGCTTCTGCAAAGTAAAAGCAAAAAGTAATCTTTCACAAACTTCTACTCACGTTTGAAGAACTTCCTATACATATGTCAAAATCAGTTACCACAGAACCCAGAGATAGCAGGTTGTATAATGTGCTTATGTAGAGAGCAGATATAAAGGGGTATTTTAAAATGTTTAATAATTGTGCATACGTAGTAGGTATATGTATTTATAGGGCATGAGATGTTGTGATAGAGGGAGGCAATGTACAATGATCATGTCATGGAAAATGGGGTATCTGTCCCCTCAAGTGTTTATCCTTTGTGTTACAAACAGTCCAGTTATACTCTTTTAGTTATTTTAAAATGTGCAATTACATTATTATTATTATATACTATAGTCACCTTATTGTGCTATCACATAGTAGGTCTTATTCATTCTTTTTTTGTACCCCTTAACCATTCCCGACCACCCTTCCCAGTCTCTGGTGACCATCCTTCTACTTTCTAACTCTATGAGTTCAACTGTTTTTATTTTAGATCCTACACATGAGATCGTGTGATATTTCTCTTTCTGTGCCTGGCTTATTTCACTTATCATAATGATTTCCAGTTTTGTCCATGTTGTTGCAAATGACAGAATCTCATTTTTGTTAATGGCTGAGTAGTATTCCATTGTGTATAAGTACTACCTTTTCTTTATCCATTCGTGTGTTTATGGACACTTAGGTTGGTTCCAAGTCTTAGCTATTGTGAACAGTGCTGCAATAAACATGGGAGTGCAGATATCTCTTTGGTATATTGACTTCCTTTCTTTTGGGGTATATGCCCAGCAGTGGGATTGCTGGATCATATAATAGCTTTATTTTCAGTTTTTTTGAGGAATCTCCAAACTGTTCTCCATAGTATTTGTACTAATTTACATCCCCACCAAAAGTGTACAAGGGTTCCCTTTTCTCCAAATCCTTGACAGCATTTGTTACTGCCTGTCATTTGGATAAAAGCCATATTAACTGGAGTGAAATGATATCTCATTCCAGACTTAAAAAATTTTTTTTTGTCACCTAGGTGGGAATACAGTGACGCAATCTCTGCTCACTGCAATCTCTGTCTCCCAGGTTCAAGTGATTCTCCTGTCTCGGCCTCCCAAGTAACTGGGACTATAGGCATGCACCACCATGCTGGGCTAATTTTTGTATTTTTAGTGGAGACCTGGTTTCACCATGTTGGCTAGCCTGGTTTCGAACTCATGACCTCAAGTGATCCGCCCACCGTGGCCTTCCAAAGCTCTGGGATTACAGGTGTGAGCCACTGCGCCTGGCCTGAGTTTTGATTTGCATTTCCCTGATGATCAATGATTTTGAGCACTGTTGTTATGCCTATTTGTCATTTATACATCTTCTTTTGAGAAAGGTCTATTCAAATCTTTGGCCTATTTTAAAATCAGAGTATTAGATATTTTTCTGTTGAGTTGTTTACATTTTTTCATATTCTGGTTATTAATCCCTTGTCAGATGGGGAGTTTGCAGATATTTTCTCCCATTTTGTGGGTTGTCTCTTCACTTTGTTGATTGTTTCCTTTACTGAGTGGAAGCTTTTTAACTATGTGATCCCATTTGTCCATATTTGCTTTGGTCGCCTGTACTTGTGGGTATTACTCAAGAAACTGTTGCCCAGACAAATGTCCTGGAGAGTTTCCCAGATGTTTTCTTGTAGTCGTTTCATAGTTCGAGGTCTTAGATTTAAGTTTTTAATCCATTTGGTTTTGATTTTTGTATATGGTGATATAGGGGTCTAGTTTCATTTTTCTGCATATGGATATCCAGTTTCCCAGCACCATTTATTGAAGAAATTTTTCTATAAATGGGCTTTTAAAAAAATGAAGAATATTGAAGAAAGATATGTTGTTTCAGCTAAAGCCAGGCTTAGCACCATGACTGTCCCCCGAACACTGTTTCAGGAAGGACCTCAAAGGTGTCCACGTGCTCAAAAAGGGGCACGGCATATGTGTCTCTGGTCCTACCGGGGCCAGCCTGCTGCCATGGTTGGAGGTGAGGACCAGATGTGGTGCTGAAAGGAGAAGACGGGGTGGGAGAAGGGTGGTGGTATCATTCATTCAGTATGTATGTATGTGTGTGTTTATTATTTATCCAGCTTTTAAATAGTGTTAGAATACACATAATTCAATATATATTTATTGATCAACTGATATGTCCAGGCCTGTGTTTGTGCTGGCAACAGAACAATAATGAAGGCAGAAGAGAAGCAAAGGGAGACAGCTTGACAAGGAAACACCTGGCTCCTCCAACCCCTCATTTACATGTGTATAGGTTGGTGGGGGAAAAACTGACCTAGACTGAAAATTAGACAAGCTATTTATTACACATAGTACATTAACAAAATACATAAATACGACAACAAAAAGTAAAGGGGATTATGAGTACGAGAGTATAGGAACTAATCTAACCTAGGGGGTCAGAGGAGGTAGCCAGTAAGTATAGTCTTGCTTAGTGTAAAACAGACAAACAACCTCCCCCTGCTCAAAAAAAAAAAAAAAAACACCAAAAACATGGCTTTGGTTTGATAAGCGGCACAGTTCAGATATCAAATATTCCTAGTTAAGTGTGTGGTCCTAGGCCTTTAAAAGACATAGAATCTGGCCAGGCACTATGGCTCACGCCTGTAATCCCAGGTCGTAGGGAGACAGAGGTGGGAGGATAGCTTGAGCCCAGGAGTTTGAGACCTGCCTGGGCAATATAGTGAGACCCCATTCTCTGCAAAAAGGAAAAAAACAAAAAGACAAAAAAAAAAAAAAAAAAAAAAAAGACAATTCTACAGCAGATGGTGGTTATTTTCATGATGAAGTAGAATAGTAGAACAAACCAAGGTTGACAGGATATCAAAAATCCTGATGGGCTTTAGTTACCGAGTGACTTCTGGGAAAAATGTGGTTTTAAGAAAAGGTGAGATTGGTGTGTAGGTAAAGAACTGGGAGAGAACTCCAGATCTAGGAGATAGTTTGGAAGGAGTAAAAAGCAAACAGGAGGTAAACAGAATGATGTGATGGGCGGAAAACTACAGGAGCCCATCGGAAACGCTGGGCCTTACGGGCACAGACAATGAAACCAGCTAGAAGGGCAGGAAGTGCACCCTGGGGTGGCCCTCCCCACACAGGAACCTGACCTGGACAGGAAGTGAAGGGCATCATCTGAGGAGCAGGAAGGGGAGATATAAGGGAAGTAAGTGTCCGTTGCATAAACCTTGCTAGAGCTTTTATCCGGTGGTGGGGTTGTAGGCAGCTTGGAGCTTCTCTAACAAAATAATCTGGCCTGCTGGGGGGTACTTGTGAGGTACAAGAAGGGAGACAAGTAAAGTTGGAGTGTGGGCAACTACTGTGGGGCTCTGTCTTGTCTCAGCTCCTTTTTGGGTGACATAAGATACAGGAAGAAAATGAGTCTCATTTCCTCCCCTCTCCCAACCCCCTGCCTCCCATGATGAAATTATCTATATGGGACTCTTGGTTGACATAAATCTTTGTTTTAATAAAAACCGAAGGATCTGGAGTAGGAAGTGGTTAAGAAGTTGTTTGCTGGAGATTATATCGATAATTCTTCCTGTTTAGACTGAAGAAGGACAATGATAAAGAATTTAGAACAAAAACCAAACAAACAAACCCACTATGGTAAATGGGGCAGCGGAAATTGAGAAGTCAAGATGAAGACAGAATTGGACATATATGAATATAAACTTGTTTTTTAGCTAGCTGTAAACAGTGTGGTATGAGGAAAGATGGGAAGAGATATAAAAATAAACAGCATTAAGTTAAAGGGGATAATTATAGGAGCCAAAATGAGAGGTGAGTGTTGCAAAGGATCCAGCTAACTTTAGAGACTTGAGAAGTTTCTTTAAACATTTCCTTTCAGGACACTGTGGGGCTTTAATCTTTCAGGATTTAACAAGCCCCTGAATGTATATGCCTTAAATACATACAAACACACGTTTTTGCTTTTTCCTGTTGGGGGAGAAGAGATAGTAGGAGATGTGTTCTTTGTTGTCATTTGGAAAACAGCTTCCAGTACGTTTTATTTGCTTTTAAAATCTCTAGAGGATAGTCAGCAAATAGAAATGGGGTTGCAGAAATAACATGGCTTCCTGGAACTTAGGGGGAAGGAAATGGGTGGTTTCTTTAATTACTATAGTATTTGTTTAGTATAGTGTGTGCTATAACTAAAGATAGAATTCTGGCTAATGTCCAGGAGGGAAGGTGAATAATGAATATTATTTGGATATTAATGAATTTAGAAGCTACATACAGTTGTGTTGAATTTACCAGGTTAAGTAAAGCAATATGCTGTTTGTTTTCACTATCCTGGCCAGATCAGAGTGGACCAAAGTTTGTTTTCAGATATCTAATCAGTTTAAATTCAAGGGCGTTATTATTTACATATGAAGAGCTAATGACTTTAAGCAAGTAAACTTATTTACAACAAAGATGTGACTGGTGACAAAAGGAGTGTCGATACTGCCTTAATTAATTGATTTGCTAATTATTCTTTTCTGCTGGGTGTGATAGTACTTTTCCTAATGAGCAGCAGAAGAAAGAATACTGCAGCAAGCAACTTTAACACAGTAGTAGTAGCAATAGCTTCTTGGCCATTTTAAGTCCATTTGTGCTGAAGTTGTTGACTTCATACAGTTTTGCGGACTTTATAAAATTGAGGAACTAAGCATATTCCTATATGTTTATCCTATTTATTTATCAGCTATGTGACTTAGCTTAAGTCTGAAATGCTTAAAAGGCATTTAATGAAAGTGAAAATAAATTAGATGACCATGTTTGAATTTAAATAACAATTAAAAATATGTCCCACAGCAGTACCATGCATTTATTTCTTCAGGCTTCTTAAAGACCTTGATTGGTAATAGATGCATCCATGCTCATTGGTGTGGGAAGCCCTGGGGAATGGCTAGAAGGCTCATTCATTTTTTTTTTCTGTAGGCTTGCATTTCTTCTGTATTTGAAAGTCATGATACTGAAGAAATTCAAAAATCCCCAGGAGATTCCATGTCCACATAACAAATGCAAGCTTATCTTTTCCGTAATATGTTCACTTCTCATAACTCCTTGATTGGAACTCTTCACTTCAGGCTGACAGTTCTGTAAGTTTCTGCCACGGGCATGTTCATTCCTGACACCATGCTTTTGCTTGGCTGTGCCTCCTGCCCAGAATGCTGTCTATCCTCTTATGCACGTCCTCTTTATTCTATTATTGTCCTATTTCTTCCTGATTCAGGGGGGTGGTGATTGGTGGAGATGGCTAACATTTACTAAGTATATCTCATGCTTTAGGTACTGTGGTGGCAATTTATGTGCATTGTTTAATAATACCCCCGTTTTACAGATAGGGAAAGGAGGCTTAGAGAATGTCACTGGACTCACACTAGTAAGTGGCACAAGGCCAGAATATAAATCTAGGTCTTTTTGGTCATTTCTGGATTTAATTTTAAAGTGCCTTGAATAGTTTCTTAACTATTGCATCTACTAAGTCCTTATTTCTCTAAATAGACTGTCAGTGGCTAGAGGCAAGGAGATTATCTTTTAGTTTGCATAGAGCAGGCCCTCAATAGTGATAGCCTTCTATTGAACTGAAAAATAACATGTAAAACATTAAAGGATTTTTATTATTTGGTTAAACACTGGAAGAAAGAAACAAATCCCAGGGAACTAATTTCTCAAAATTACTGCATGAAGACACGACACTGTGGTTCTCAGTGTGGTCAGTGCCACTCCCATGAGTGTCTGGAAATGTGGGGGCAGTTCTTAGGTTGTCAGGATACTGGAGGTATCTCGCACTTAGTGGGGGGTAGACAGGGATGTCAAACACCTTGCAGAAAGTGGCAGTTCTGCACCCCACAGGGGCCAGTAAGGGAAGCAGCACCTGGAAAACATGGATCCAGATGCCAGATTGAGTTCCAACCTACCTCCACCTTTTACTAATTGAGTAAATCTTTCTCACGTTAACTATGTGCCCTCTCCACTCCTGGCACACAGTTAGTGCCCAGTAGCGTCAGCTCATAATCACCATCCTCTAGAAAAGTGTACCCCAGGGCAAGACGTGATCTTTGCAGAGCGGCAGAACTTACTAGACTAATAGTAACGGTGTAAAAAATCAAGGTGTAATGAACATACAGAGTGGAATAATAGACACTGGAGACTCCAAAAGACAGGAGGGTGGGGCGGAAGTGGGGATGGTGAGGCATGAGAAATTACCTATTGGGTACATTGTACAGTATTCGGGTGATGGGTATACAAAGAGCCCAGGCTTCACCACTATACAATATATCTATGTAACAAAACTGCACTT
This sequence comes from Saguinus oedipus, assembly GCA_031835075.1. Taxonomy (NCBI): domain Eukaryota; kingdom Metazoa; phylum Chordata; class Mammalia; order Primates; family Cebidae; genus Saguinus; species Saguinus oedipus. The sequence continues at coordinate 54,995,582 of CM063177.1, forward strand.
GTATTTTCCAAGTCTTAAAAAAGAAACCAAAACTAAAGAAAAAAAAAAAAAATCAAGGTGTGTTCCAAAACAGTGCTTCTCAAACCTAAATGTGCTCACAAATCTCCTAGAAATCCTGTTACAATGCAGATTCTGATTCAAGGGATCTAAGGTGGGACCAGAGTGTCTGCATTTCTGATAAGCTTATGATCCCAGAGCTGCTGTTGCGTATTGAAGTTCTAAAGTACCTTGAGGGAGAAGCCAACTTCATGAAGGGAATAATGAAGCATTTATTGCATATCTCCTATATAACTTAAATGATAAAAATAGAGTAATGGAGGTTGGATATAAGGAGTATAGAATTTGATTTCTTCACAGAAGGAGCTTCCATCTGCTTTGCCACTTTTATCTGAGAGGCAGAGAGAAAGAGAAAGAGAGAGCATGCACATTTTCCCTGGATAACTATATTTTTCAGGGGAAAAAGGCAGAGAGGTATTTCTTATGTGTATTTCCTCACACAAAAAGGCCATTTTGGGTCCCCAAATAATTTTAGAGGAGGTATTATAACTAAATAAGGGGAAAACCTGGCAGTTATTCTTGGATGCAGGGTGTAAGCCTTGCATATCTCAGAACTAGTAAGAATGGTGTGCATTTGGGTGTTTCTGTGTGTGTGTGCCGTTTTATATGTCTGTGTGTGAGCTGGAAAGTATATTGGGCCATTGCTTGGGAATTGATTTCTTAAACATCACTAGAGAAGAGGGATATTTTGCCTCATAAAGATTAAAGCCTCAAGTTAAGGGGCAGGAGTTCCTAAGGCAGTCTTGACTAGGAACTTTGCATATTACAGGCAGTCAATGTTATTTGAACGTAGTCATTGAGAGAAGAGACTACTCATTATCCACTTAAAATACTTCCCGGCCTCAGTATGGTGTTCTACCGAAGCCAAAGCAATTGGCTTTGCATTTGGCCAGCTGATTTAGCAAGAAATTTCGCAAATGATGCAGTCTTTACAGATGGTGCTGTTGGGTTTTTTTAAGAGTGTTTTAAAACACTGATGGATTTGACTATGAACTGAATTTCCAGTCTCTTAGATTCACCTCCAGCCAACCCTTGATGATCTCTAGGGCAGCTGGAGACAAGGAACAGATCTTTTTTGCAATTTTATGATAAATGATTTCCTTTAAAAACCACTCGCATAATAAAAATAATTTGGTGCAAACTTGGCCAAGGGGAACTCTTGTAACTTTCAGTATCTTCGCCTAACTCTGAGTTGCTTGAGTCACATTTTTGCCTAGTTCTTGATTGACTTTCTGGTGCTCTGCCTGCAGGTCAAGAAGGAGCCAGTATCTCCAGGAGGAGTATGAGAATGCTCTGCCAGTGTAAAGTGTAAATCCTTGAGAGGCTGTGGCAAGGGTCTATGCCTGAATGTGTACAGCAAGAACAGCTGGAGGCTGTGGCTTTCTCCAGGAAGAGGTTTCTAAATTTGCCTTTTAGAAGATATCAGAAAGTTCAGGGTACTTCTGTACCATCTTCACAGGCCGAATTCTCGTTCACATCTTTGCAACGAGGACTGGTCCTGATCTTTGCTGTTGACTGCTTGCTTGTTTTCTTGGTTTCTGTTTGAATCATCACCTTTTAATCATCTTCCTCGGTGCCCTTTTGGTTGTGCTTATTTCAGCTTTATGTAAGCAGCATCTCTGGATGCATAAATGAGGCAGATAAAATTCCCCAGGGTGAATGATCTGCCCTTCATCTATTTTTAGCACTGCAAAGAATTTACCATAGCCCACAGCATAACTCAATCACTGTAAGCCAGTGAGCAAATTCTGAGTTTTTTTTTTTTTTTTCAAATAACCTTTCCTGGAGGCATTTGGTATAGGCTAAGCTTAAAGGCACATGATTCAATCATTGATTATTCAAGATACGTCATACTTAGGCTTTTATAATCACTATATTGTCACTGTCAACTAGATATTCAGTCTGGTTCCTAATTTTACACTGGAAGCTGCATGAAGTCTACTGCGTTCTGTGTGTGGCTCTGGCAGTGCAGAAATGGCAATAAGGAAATATCCAGCACCCACTAAAAGACTGATGAACACCAATTGCTTTCTCTCAGTCGAGCCATCTTTCTTAAGAGAACCCTTGGCCTGTAGCTTGAACTGTTTGATCCTTGTATATCTTCCATTCCTTCAATCCTTAGGGAGCCTCCATAAAGTGAGGACAATGTGTCTTATTTACCACCTGCTATGGTCTGTGAATGTTAGTGTCCCCCTGAAATTCATATGTTGGAACCTAATACCCAATGTGATAGAATGAAGAGTTGAGCCCCTTTAGGAAGCGATGAAGTCATGGATTAGTGCCTGCATTAGTCAGGGTTCTCTAGAGGAACAGAACTAATAGGATATATATATACATATATATGTATATATATATATATATATATATGTATATATATATATATGTGTATATATATATATATATATATATATATACACACACACATATATATGTATATATATATGGGAGTTTATTAAGTAGTATTAACTCATACAATCACAAGGTCCCATAATAGGCTGTCTGCAAGCTGAGGAACAAGGAAGCCAGTCTGAGTACCAAAGCTGAAGAACTTGGAGTCTGATGTTCGAAGGCAGGAAGCACCCAGCATAGGAGAAAGATGTAGGCTAGGAGGCTAAGCCAGTCTAGCCTTTTCACGTTTTTCTGCCTGCTTTATAACCTGTCAGCTGGCAGCTGATTAGATGGTGCCCACCCAGATAAAGGATGGGTCTGCCTTTCCCAGCCCACTGACTCAAATGTTCATCTCCCTTGGCATCACCCTCACCGACACACCCAGGATTAATTCCTCTGCATTCTTCAATCCAATCAATCACTCAGTATTAACCATCACAGTGCCCTCTTAAAAGAGGTTGGAAGGGAGCTGCCTTGCCCCTCTTGCCATTTGGTAATATACCAAGAAGGCACCAGTTTTGAAGCAGAGAGCCAGTGCATACCAGACACCAAATCTGCTTTCACCTTGATCTGAGACTTTAAGCCTCCAGAACTGTAAGCAATACATTTCTGTTACTTATAAATTACCCATTTAAGGTATTTTGTTATAGTAGCCTGAACAAACTAAGATACCACCATACCTCTATAGTTTAGCACAGGGATTAAGCTTAAGGAGGCATTCATTCATTTGTCCACTGATTTATCAGTTCATTTACCAAATGCTTATTCGTAAATACCAACATTCCAGCTTGTCTTGAAACGAAGTTTCCCCATCTTTGATAGGAATATATGCTTATCATTACCATTTTGGCTGTAAGAGCTTCCCTGTAACTCCTCTGCTTCTTGGAAGCATGCTCCTCTAAGGTTGTTAGCTCTGCCCTCCTATCCAGATTTGCTCTTTTCCTTTGCATCTGCAGAAGCAGCACTATTTCTATAACAAAGCGATTCCTCCTACTTCTGAATATCACTGTTTTCTGTTATTAATTTCTTTCATTCGAGATCAAAGAGGTAGTTCTCTGATGTGACCTGTAATGGTTTCATGGTGTGTCTGCTTGGGCTTGGATAAACCACATCCCCCAGAACTCCCTTTCTAGGATGTTTCTGACTAGGGTGGTCTACAAGGGAGAGTCTCTTGCAAAAATTGGAAGATGAAAGGGAGGCAGGAGCTCCCTTCCATTTTGTGGCACACACATACCTTCTAATTATTGAAACACTAATCTAGGTGCTGCTGTGAAACGATTTTGCAGCTGTAAAGTCCCTAATCAGTTGACTTTAAGTTAGTCAAAAGAGATATTATTCTAGGTGACTTAATCAGTTAACAGCTTTTTAAAAGAGGGTCTAGACCAGGGATGTCCAAGGAGAGAGTACAGTCACGGGTTCTGAGTTTCTGTTTGGTTGGGCCAGTAAAGCCCCTTCCTCATTCCTCTGTTCTGCTTATCACTAGAGACAGAAACGAAAAACTATGGCTTCAGGCTGCTAAAAACCTAAAACAAGACAAAACAGAACAGCAACAACAAAATAACGTGGGTTGGATGAGCTTGATCTATATCCCAGAGATCAGAGATTCCAAGTAGTAGAGCAGAAGGACAGATGTAGAACTTTTCTACATTTTGAGACAAAAATACTAATGATGTTGCTGATCTGCTGATGTGCCTTGGTGTGAAGCAGTGGCGAGGTCTATAATTGTTTACTTTCCAGCTGTATCGACTTCCAGTTTCACTGACTGTTGGGATAAGTGCGTGTGCACAGCTCCATGACCAAGAGCCCTGGCTTCTGCATGACATGCTCATCACAGAGCTCGTGCTTGTGGTAGTCTAGCCTGCTTATGACTTTCCCTTTCTGATTACCAGCCTTGCGGATGTCAGGCCTGCTTAGCCAGCTCCTACAGTTGTGTAAGATAATTCTTTGTAAAAAAAAAAAAAAATGGCTAGATTAAAAAAAAAAAATGAAAAAACTTCTGTTGGTTCTGTTCTTCATGTCAACCCCTGACTGATACATAAACTGAAGAAGCAATTGTTGCCTTATGTATCATGCATTAGGGCAGTTTGGATTCCAGATGTCCACCAGCATTCATTCAATGAGTCATAACTGTACCGTAGCTGACAATATAGCAACAAACCAAGCAGATATGGACCCTGCATTTGGAGAGTAGATCCTAGCAGGAAACAGATGTTATCTAATATTTATAAGGATACTGCATTAGCATGGAGTGATCAGAAGATGTAACTAGGAGACCCTACCTAAACGTGGTGTCAGAGAAGGGAAGTAAGGGCCTGGAAGAAAGAGTGAGGGTATGACAACAGAAGAAAGTAATTCAGGAGGTTCTGCAAAGTTGTTCTTTGTGGCAATAGAAGGGATGGGGCTTGGGAGATAAACCACAGGGGGCTATGCAAGCCAAGATAGCAATGTCTGACTTTACCCCAAGGGACAAATATTTTTATTTAAAAACCTTCATGTTCTAGAATCCTATATAGCTATTTTATAATGTCACAACGTGGTTATACTTTGAGCCTTTGAAGATCCATGGTGTTAGTGTGTTCCATCCAGCCATTCCCGCCACTGTCCTCTTATTTTTTTGCACTGTTTTTTTTTTTTTTTACAATTCTCTTGTGTAACCTATGATGCCCTTTCTATTGTGCAAGCATCAGTTGGCTACTGTCATGCTATTTTTAACTCATTCTCCTGCCTTATGCTTTGAATTCTCACCCATTGAAAGAAAAATAAAACAAAACCTGCACTCTCCACATTAATTTACCTGACAGTTTCCTTTTGTCAGTGTTTACTTTCTGTTCTATTTAGATGTACAGAAAAGCTTCCGGAGGGTGGGCAGTTCCCCAGCCTCATTATTCCTGGCCCTCTGTCACCACCTGCGGTGTGGGAGCTCAGCCCTTCCTGAGGCTGTTAACCCTTTCTGACTGCTGAGCTCCTTGATGCTCTAAGGATTTTCTTAATGAAGTAACTGATTTACTTAATGAAAGTAAATGCCATCCTTGAAAGCTCGGGCAGTACATATCATCGATTCTACGGACGAGAGAGAGGAAACACTGAAATGATGCTAGAAAGTGCATGGCAAAACCAGTCACAAATCTGAACGAGGTTGAACTTTGTGAGCCTAAGGTCAGTTTTTGCCTTTTTTTTTTTTTTTGAGACAGGTTCTTGCTGGGCTGGAGTGCAGTGTAGCAATCTTAGCTCATTGCGTGCAGCCTTTAAGTCCCGGGCTGAAGTACTCCTCCTGCACAGCTGGAATTACAGGCAAGGGCCACTGGACCTGGCCAGTTTTTGCCTTTTTTCTTTTCTCTTTCATTATTTTCAGGCTTCCCTGTATTCCCTATTCAGGTTTCCCTGTAGCTGTCTTTGGGAAAACAGTGAAATATAGAGGTTAGGCCAAATTGTAAATTGTAAAGCCAAACTCATTTGGGTTGGCAGTCAGGTTCTACTATAGCTTATTTCTATATTTGTAACATGGGAGTAATATTACATACAAGTAATAGATTAAAAAAAGGTGACATGTGCAAAGTAACTAGCTTAGTGCTAGGCACATAGACAGCTGAGTAAATTCGGCATATTAAGCATTATGATCTTTATTTTTCATCTCCAAATATTTATTCTGGAAACTGGAACATGCAGATAAGGTGAGCATGTGATATTGGAAATGCAAAATAAAAATTTACATTATCTAAGCCAAAAAGGGCTACATTCACACAGCACTGGGGGAGGTGGGCAGGAAGCGGATAACCTATTCCCAACCAAAGGAGGCTTCTGACAGCCTTTCCTAGCAGCAGACTCATGTGTGAGGATCCCAGCACCTGAGCACTCACCAGTCCTAAAAGCCTGGAGTCTTAGTCTCTCAAATCTTAGAATCATCTCTTAATAAAATTTTATTTTTGAATTGACACATAATTGCACATATTTATATGGTACATAGTGATGTTTTCATACATAGAATGTAGAGTGATCAGATCAGGGTAATTAGCAGATCCATCATCTCAAACATTTTATCATTTCTTTGTGCTGGGAACAGTCAATATCCTCTGTTTGAAAAAATATAACATTGTTAACCATAGTCATCCTGCAGTGCCACAGAACACTTGAATTTACTTCTCCCGTCTAGCTGTAATTTTGTATCTTTTAACGAATCTTTCTCTATTCCCCCTGTTCCGCCTACACTTCCCAATCTTTTGTAACCTCTGTTCCACTTTTTACTTCTCTGAGATCAACATTTTTTAGCTTCCACACATGAGTAAGAACACGTGGTGTTTATCTTTCTGTTCCTGGCTTATTTTACTTAACAGAATGTCTGCCAATTCCATCCCTGTTGCCATGAATGACAGGATTTCATTCTTTTTAATGGGATAGTAGTTCATCTTGTATATATACTGTATTTTTAAAAATCCATTCATCTGTTGTTAAACATTTTGGTTGATTCCTTATCTTGGCTATTGTAAATAGTGGTGCAATAAACATGGGAGTGCGAATATCTCTGTAATATACTAATTTCTTTTCCTTTGGATAAATGCCCTGTAATGGGATTACTGGATCATATAGTAGTTCTATTTGTAGTTTTCTGAGGAAATTCCATACTGTTCTCCATAGTGGCTGTCCTAGTTTACATTCCCATCAACAGTGTATAAGAGTTCCTTTACAAAAATTAGCCAGAAGTGGCGGTGCGTGCCTGTAATCCCAGCTACTTGGGAGGCTGAGACAGGAGAATTGTTTGTACCCGGGAGGTGGAGGTTGCAGTGAGCCAAGATTACACCACTGTACTCCAGCCTGGGTGACAGAGCAAGGCTCTGTGTAAAAAAAAAAAAAAAAAAAATTCCTTTTCTCTACATCCTTACCTGCATTTGTTATTTTTTGTCTTTTTGATAACAGACGTACTAACTGGAATGAGATAGACGACATCTCATCGTAGTTTTGATTTGCATTTCCCTGATGATTAGTGATGCTGAGCATATTTTTCATATATTTGTTGGCCAACTCTACATCTATTCTGTTTGGATCATTTGCCCATTATTTAATTGGATTTTTTTTCTTGCTGTTCAGATGTTTGAGTTTCTTTCTTTTTTTTTTTTTTGAGACGGAGTTTCACTCTTGTTACCCAGGCTGGAGTGCAATGGCACGATCTTGGCTCACAGCAACCTCCGCCTCCTGGGTTCAGGCAATTCTCCTGCCTCAGCCTCCTGAGTAGCTGGGATTACAGGCACGTGCCACCGTGCCCAACTAATTTTTTGTATTTTTAGTAGAGATGGGGTTTCACCATGTTGACTAGGATGGTCTCGATCTCTTGACCTCGTGATCCACCCGCCTCGGACTCCCAAAGTGTTGGGATTACAGGCGTGAGCCACCGCGCCCAGCCGATGTTTGAGTTTCTTGTACATTCTGGATATTAATCCTGTGTCAGATAAATAGTTTGTAAATATTTTTTACCATTTTATAGGTTATCTTTTCATTGTTGATTGTTTTTCTTTTTGCTACACAGAAGCTTTTTAGTTTGATAGAATTCTATTTATTTTCACTTTTGTATCTTGTATTTTTGAGGTCTCATTCATAATGTCTTTTCCCAGTACTAATGTTCTGAAGGATTTCCTCTTATTTTCTTCTAGTAGTTTTACAGTTTTGGGTCTTACATTTAGATCTTTAATTCATTTAGGGTTGATTTCCATATAGGATGAGAGGTGGGAGTCTAATGAGAGGTGGGAGTCTCATTCTTCTGCGTATGGATATCAAGTTTTCCTAGCACCATTTACTGTAGACTGTCTTTTCTCCAATAAATGTTCTTGGTGCCTTTGTCAAAATCAGTTGGCTGTAGTTACATGGATTCATTTCTGGATTCTCAGTAAACAATTCTGTTCCATTGTTCTATGTGTCTGTTTTTATGCCAGTACCTTGCCATTTTGGTTACTATAGCTTTGTAGTATATTCTGAAGTCCAGGTTTATTCTTTTGCTCAGGATTATTTTGGCTATTCAGGGTCTTTTATATCTCATATAAATTCTAGTATTATGTTTTTCTATTTCATGGAGGAATGTTATTGTTGTTCTAATAGGGATTATACTGAATCTGCATATTGCTTTAGTAGTACAGTCATTTTAACAATATTAATTTTCCCAGTCCCTGAACATGAGATGTCTTTTCATGTTTTTTTTGTGTCCTCTTCATTTTCTTTCATCATTTTTTATAGTTTTCCTTGTAGATGTCTTTCATCTCCTAGGTTAAATGTATTCCTAGAGAGAGAGAGAGAGAGAGAGAGAGAGAGAGAGAGAGAGAGAGAATGTGTGTGTGTACTTATTGTAAATGAGGTTGCTTTCTTGATAGCTTTTTCAGCTAGTTTGTTGTTTGTATATAGAGATGCTACAGATTTTTGAATGTTAATTTTTGATATGGTTTGCCTGTGTCCCCATTCAAATCTCAATGGCATTGTATCAGAATTCCCATGTGTTCTGAGAGTGACATAGGGGGAGGTAATGGAATCATGGGGAGTGATCTTTCCTGTGCTATTCTCGTGATAGTGACTAAGTCTTGTGAGATCTGATGGGTTTATCAGGGGTTTCCACTTTTGCTTCTTTCTCATTTTCTCTTACCTCTGCCATGTAAGAAGTACCTTTTGCCTCCCACCATGATTCTGAGGCCTCCCAAGCCATGTGGAACTGTAAGTCCAATTAAACCTCTTTTTCTTCCCAGTCTGGGGTATGTCTTTATCAGCAGCATGAAAATGGACTAATACAGTAAATTGGTACCAAGAGTGGGGAGTTACTGAAAAGAAACCCAAAAATGTGGAAACGACTTTGGAACCGGATAACAGGCAGAGGTTGGAACAGTTTGGAGAGCTCAGAAGAAGACAAGAAAATGTGAGGAAGTTTGGAACCTCCTAGAAACTTGTTGAGTGACTTTGACAAAAATGTTGATAGTGATATAAACAACAAGTTTCAGACTGAGGTGGTCTCAGATGGAGATAAATGACTTTTTGGGAACTGGAGCAAAGGTGACTCTTGTTATGTTTTAACAAAGAGACTGGCAGCATTTCATCCCTTCCCTAGATATTTATGGAACTTGAAACTTGAGAGAGATGATTTGGGGTAACTGGTGGAAGAAATTTCTAAGCAGCAAAGCATTCAAAATGTGACTTGGGTGCTGTTAAGATAATTCCATTTTAAAAGGGAAACAGATCATAAAAATTCAGAAAATTTGCAGCCTAACAATGGAGTAGAAAAGAAAAACCTATTTTCTGGGGAGAAATTCAAGCCAGCTGCAGAAATTTGCATAAGTAGCAAGGAGCCTAATGTTAATTACCCAAGAACGTGGAGAAAATGTCTCCAGGCCATGTCAGATACCTTCATGGCAGTCCTTCCCATCACAGGCCTGAAGGCCCAGGAGGAAAAAGTGGTTTTATGGGCTGGGCCTAGGGTCTCCGTGCTGTGGGAAGCCTAGGGACTTGGTGCCCTGTGTTACAGCTGCTCCAGCCATGGCTGAAAGGGGCCAACATACAGCTTGGGCTATGGCTTCAGAGGGTGGAAGCCGTAAGCCTTGGAAGCTTCCAAATGGTGTTGAGCCTGCTGGTGAATAGAAGTCAAGAATTGAGGTTTGGGAACCTCCGCCTAGATTTCAGAAGATGTGTGGAAATGTTGGGACACCCAGGCAAAAGTTTGCTGCAGGGGCGGACCCTCATGGAGAACCTCTGCTAGGGCAGTGCAGAAGGGAAATGTGGGGTCAGAGCCCCCACACAGAGCCCCTACTGGGACACTGTCTAATAGAGCTGTGCAAAGAGGGCCCCCATTCTCCAGACCCCAGAATATTAAATCCACTGACAGCTTGCACTATGCCCTAGAAAAGCTTCAGATGCTCAACAGCCAGTGAAAGCAGCCAGGAGGGAAGCTGTACCTTGCAAAGTCACAGGGGCAGAGCTGCCCAAGACCATGGGAACCCATCTCTTGCATCAGTGTGACCTGGATGTGAGACCTGGAGTCAAGGGAGGTCATTTTGGAGTTTTAAAATTTGATTGCCCTGCTGGATTTTGGACTTGCATGAGACCTGTAACCCCTTTGTTTTGGCCATTCTCTCCCATTTGGAATAGCTGTATTTACCCAATATCCTTATCCCCATTGTATCTAGGAAGTAACCAGCTTGTTTCTGATTTTACATGCTTATAGGTGGAAGGGACTTTCCTTATCTCAGATGGGGCTTTGAACTGTGGGCTTTTGGGTTAATTCTGAAATGAGATAAGACTTTGGGGAACTGTTGGGAGGGCATGATTGGTTTTGAAATGTAAGGACATGAGGTCTGGAGGGGCCAGGGGTGGAATGATACAGTTTAGCTGCATCCCCATTCAAATCTCAATTGAATTGTTTCCTCCAGAATTTAATTGTGGGAAGCACCTAGGGGGAGGTAATTGAATCATGGGGGCCAGTCTTTCCTGTACTATTCTTGTGATGGTGAATAAGTCTCACGAGACTAAAGGGTTTATGGGGGGTTTCTTCTTTGGCTTCTTCCTCAATTTCTCTTGCTGCTGCCGTGTAAGAAGTATCTTTCACCTCATGCCATGATTCTGAGGCCTTCCCAGCCATGTGGAGCTGTAAGTCCAATTAGACCTTTTTTCTTTCCAGTCTTGGGTGTGTCTTTATCAGCAGCGTGAAAATTGACTAATATAGTTTTGTATCCTGCAACTTTACTGAATTCATTTATCAGTTCCAAAAGTTTTCTGGTAGAATCTTTAGATTATTCTATACATACAATCATATAGTCTACAAACATGAACAATTTTATTTTCTCCTTTCCAATTTGGATGCCTTTTATTTCTTTCTCCTGCCCAATTGCTCTGGCAAGGCCTTTTAGTACTATACTGAATAAGAGTGGTAAGAGTGGGCCTCCTTGTTCCAGTTCTTTGGGGAGAAGCTTTCAGCTTTTCCCAGCTTGGTTTAATGTTAGCTGTGGGTTTGTCAAATATGGGTTTTATTGTGTTGAGGAATTTTTCTTTCATACCTAATTTATTGAAAGTTTTTATCATGAAATGAAGTTCAATTTTATGAAATGCTTATCTTCATCTATTCATATGATCATGTGATTTTTGTACTTCATCTGTTGATGTGAGGTAATACTTTTATGTATATGTTGAACCAGGTTTGCATCCCTGGGATGAATCTCACTTGATCATGGCATATAATCCTTTAGATGTGCTGTTGAATTCAGTTTGCTAGATGTTGTTGAGGATTTTTGCGTCTGTGTTCGTAAAGGATATTGGTCTGTGGTTTCCTTTTATTGTTGTGTCCTTTACCTGTTTTAGGTTTCAGGGTTATTAAGCATTATGATCTTGAACAAGGTGACTTCTCCAGATGCAAAAGGAAAGGATTTAATGGCCATTTACTTGGCAGTTTATTCAGTAGTTTATCTTTTCCCTTTTTACTCATTTTCATACAACGGGAGTGAGAAGTCTTGTTTGCTTTAAGAGCAGTACCTGATTTCTCAAGTTCCCATGAGGAATCATGACAGCAGGCCAGGTTCATGAGTTGTGAGGATCCTCATGGAACTTGTCCAGATTCTTTCAAAAGTGCATTGGGCCAGGCGTGGTGGCTCATGCCTGTAATCTCAGCACTTTGGGGCTGAGGCTGGCAGGTCACTTGAGGTCAGGAGTTTGAGACCAGTATGGCCAACATGGTGAACTCCTTGTCTGTACTAAAAATACAAAAATTAGCCAGGTGTGGTGGCACAACCCTGTAATCCCAGATACTTGGGAGGCTCAGGCAGGAGAATTGCTTGAACCTGGGAGGCAGAGGTTACAGTGAGCTGGGATTGTGCCACTGCACTCCAGCCTGGGTGTCAGAGTGAGACTTCATCTCTAAAAAACAAAAAATGCATTGAAATGAAACATTTTGATTTTGCCACGGAAGAAGAGAAGATGGCACTGTAGGAGCAACTCAGGATTGCAGCTCCCATTGAAAGCGCAGAGGGTGAGTGGACACCACATTTCCAGATGGATCTTTATTGCCCACAGACCAGGAGATTCCCAGGTGTAGGAGCCCCATGGGTTGCTGGTGTGGCTGTTTCAGCCAGCGTGGCTGTTTTGGCCAGCGCCACAGTGCAGCGGCACTCCGTACAAAATACACTGGTCTGGTTGCCCTGTTAAACTAGCAATTGAAGATCTGGGAAGGCAGATTAGCACATTCATCTGATTAAATGGGACTTAAACATAAAGCCAGGCCAGGAGATTCCCGGGCAGCAATGTTGTTTCAGCCAGTGCAGTGGGTCACCACATGGGACATCACACAGATCCCGGCACCCTTTCAGCAGGTGACTGGAACACCTGGGAGAGAGTCAACCGTTCAACTTAAAAAAAAACGGGCTCTGAGGCAGGGAGCCAGATGATCAGGCTCAGCAGGTCCCACCCCCACAAAAACAAACAAACAAAACCTGCAATTGGAAACGCTCAGGTTTGAGAGTTTCACGACAAGCACAGCTGAACCCAGGACGGTGCAGCTCAGTGGGGGAGGGGAATCTGCCATTACCGACGCACTCCACCCCTACAGAGATACTCTGCCATTGTGGACGCAGCCTGCCATTGCTGAGGCAACCCGCCATAACAGAGAGAGTCCGCCATTACAGAGGCAGGCCACCATCACCACGGCAGTTCTAACCATACCCATATAAACAGGACTGAAGGGAATTACACACGGCAGCAGGGCGGAGCCCACGGCAGCAGTGCGGATCACAGAGCAGCTCAGTATAGCCTCTGCAGGCAGGCAGAGACTAGACTGCCTCCTTGCTGGGCAGGACAGTGCAACAGATACTCATAAATAAAGCCTTAACTCCCCGGGACAGAGCACCTGAGGAACAAAAGGTGTTTTATGAGTTCTGCTACAGCAGACTTAAACATACCTGCCTAGCAGCTCTGAATGAACAATGGAGCTCACAGCTCAGCACTGGAGCTCCTATAAAGTACAGACTGTCTCCTCAAGCAGCTCCCTGACCCCCATATATCCAAAGAGTCACCTCACAAAGGACTGATCAGACTGACATTTGGTGGGCATCATTCTGGGACAAAGATAGCAGAAGAAGAAACTGGTAGCAACCCTTACTGTTCCGCAGCTGCTACAGGTGTACCCCAGGCAAGCAGGGCCTGGAGTGGACCTCAGCAGTCCTACAGCAGAGGGGCCAGACTGTTAGAAGGAAAACTAAGAAACAGAAATACTTCATCATCAACAATCCGGATGTCCACTCAGAGACCCAATTGAAAAATCAGCAACTACTCAGACGACAGGTGGATAAATCCAGAAAGATGGGAAGAAACCAGTGCAAAAAGGAGGAAAACGCCCAAAACCAGAACACCTTGCCTCCTACAAGGGACCACAACCCCTCACCAGCAAGGGAACGAAGGCAGACGGAGAATGAGTGTGATGAAATGACAGAATCAGACTTCAGAAGGTGGGTAATTACTTCCGTGAGCTAAAAGAACATGTTCTAACTCAATGCAAAGAAACTAAGAACCTTGAAAAAAGATTTGAGGAAATGATAACAAGAATGGACAACTTAGAGAGGAATATGAGTGAATTGATGGAGCTGAAAAACACAACATGAGAACTTCGTGAAGCATGCACAAGTTTCAACAGCTGAATTGACCAAGCAGAAGAAAGGATATCAGAGGTCGAAGATCAACTCAATGAAATAAAATAAGAAACCAAGACTAGAGAAAAAAGCGCAAAAAGGAATGAACAAAGTCTCCAAGAAATGTGGGACTATGTGAAGAGACCTAATCTACGTTTGATAGGTGTACCTGAATGTGATGAAGAGAATGAATCCAAGCTGGAAAATACTCTTCAGGATATTATCCAGGAAAATTTCCCCAACCTAGCAAGGCCGGCCAATATTCAAGTCCAGGAAATACAGTGAACACCACAAAGATATTCCGCAAGAAGAGCAACCCCAAGGCACATAATCGTCAGACTCACCAGGGTTGAAATGAAGGAGAAAATGCTAAGGGCAGCCAGAGAGAAATGTCGGGTCACCCACAAAGAGAAGCCCATCAGACTCACAGCAGATCTCTTGGCAGAAACCCTACAAGCCAGAAGAGAGTGGGGGCCAATATTCAACATCCTTAAAGAGAAGAACTTTCAACCCAGAATTTCATATCCAGCCAAACTGAGCTTCATAAGTGAAGGAAGAATAAAATCCTTCATGAACAAGCAAGTAGTCAGAGATTTTGCCACCACCAGGCCTGCTTTACAAGAGCTCCTGAAAGAGGCACTACACATAGAAAGGAACAACCAGTACCAGCCATTCCAAAAACATACCAAATGCTAAAGAGTATCAATAAAATAAAGAATCTGCATCAACTAATGGGCAAAACAGCCAGCTAGCATCAAAATGGCAGTATCAAATTCACACATAACAATATTAACCCTAAATGTAAATGGGCTGAATGCACCAATCAAAAGACACAGACTGGCAAATTGGATAAAAAGCCAAAACCCATTGTTGTGCTATATCCAGGAAACCCATCTCACATGCAAGGATACACAAAGGCTCAAAATAACGGGATGGAGGAAGATTTACCAAGCAAATGGAGAGCAAAAAAAGCAGGAGTTGCAATTCTTATCTCTGATAAAATGGACTTTAAAACAACAAAGATCAAAAGAGACAGAGAAGGACATTACATAATGGTGAAAGCATCAATACAACAAGAAGAGCTAACGATCCTAAATATATATGGACCCAATACAGGAGCACCTAGATATATAAGGCAAGTTCTTAACAACTTACAAAGAGACTTAGACTCCCACACAATAAGAGTGGGACACTTTAACACTCCACTGTCAATATTAGACAGATCAATCAGAGAGAAAATTAACAAGGATATCCAGGACTTGAACTCAGACCTGGAACAAGGAAACCTGATAGACATTTACAGAACTCTCCACCCAAAATCCACAGAATATACAATCTTCTCAGCACCACGTCACTCTAAAACTGATCACATAATTGGAAGTAAATCACTCCTCAGCAAATGCAAAACAACTGAAATCATAGCAAACAGTCTCTCAGACCATAGTGCAATCAAGTTAGAACTCAGAATTCAGAAACTAACTTCATGGAAACTTCACAGCTTCATGGAAACTGAACAACTGGCTCTTGAATGTTGACTGGATAAACAATAAAATGAAGGCAGAAATAAAGAAGTTTTTCGAAACCATCGAGAACGAAGACACAACATACCAGAATCTCTGGGACACATTTAAAGCAGTCTCTAGAGGAAAATATATAGTAATAAGTGCCCACATGAGAAGAGTGGAGACATCCAAAATTGACACCCTATCATCAAAATTGAAAGAGCTAGAGGGGCAATATCAAAAAAAACTCAAAACCTAGCAAAAGACAAGAAATAACTAAGATCAGAGCAGAACTGAAGGAGATAGAGACACGAAAAACTCTTCAAAAAATCAATAAATCCAAGAGCAGGTTTTTTGAAAAGAGCAACAAAATAGACAGACCACTAGCCAGATTAATAAAAAAGAAAAGAGAGAATAACCAGATAGATGCAATAAAAAACAATAAAGGGGAAATCACCACAGATTCCACAGAAATTCAAACCATCATCAGAGAATATTACAAACAACTCTATGCACATAAACTAGTAAACCTGGAAGAAATGGATAAATTCCTAAACACTTGTGTCCTCCCAAGCCTAAACCAGGAGGAAGTCGGAATTATGAATAGACCAATAACAAGGTCTGAAGTTGAGCCAGCAATTAAAAGCCTACCTCACAAAAATAGCCCAGGTCCAGATGGGTTCACAGCTGAAGTCTACCAGATACACAAAGAGGAACTGGTACCATTCCTTCTGAAACTATTCCAAATAATCCAAAAAGAGGGAATCCTTCCCAAATCATTTTATGAGACCAACATCATCCTGATACCAAAACCCGGCAGAGACTCAACAAGAAAAGAAAACTTCAGGCCAATATCCATGATGAACATAGATGCAAATATCTTGAATAAAATACTGGCAAGCCGATTGCAACAGCACATCAAAAAGCTTATCCACCATGATCAAGTAGGATTCATCCTGGGGATGCAAGGCTGGTTCAACATATGCAAGTCTATAAACGTAATTCACCACATAAACAGAACCAAAAACAAAAACCACATGATTATCTCAATTGACGCAGAGAAGGCATTTGACAAAATTCAACAGCCCTTTATGCTAAAAACCCTCAATAAACTCAGTATTGATGGAACGTATCTCAAAACAATAAAAGCTATTTATGACAAACCAATAGCCAATATCATACTGAATGGGCAAAAACTGGAAGCATTCCCTTTGAAATCCAGCACTAGACAAGGATGCCCTCTTTCACCACTCCTATTCAATATAGTACTGGAATTTCTAGCCGGAGCAATCAGGCAAGAAAAAGAAATAAAGGGTATTCAAATAGGAAAGGAGGAAGCCAAATTGTCTCTATTTGCAGACCACATGATAGTATATCTAGAAGACCCCATCATCTCAGCCCAAAACCTCCTGAAACTGATAAGCAACTTCAGCAAAGTCTCAGGATACAAAATCAATGTGCAAAAATCACAAGCATTCCTATACACCAATAACAGACTTAAAGAGAGCCAAATCAAGAATGAATTGCCATTCACAATTGCTACAAGAGAATAAAATCCCTAGGAATACAACTAACAAGGAACGTAAAGGACCTCTTCAAGGAGAACTACAAACCACTGCTCAATGAAATAAGAGAGGACACAAACAGATGGAGAAACATTCCATGTTCATGGTTAGGAAGAATCAATATCATGAAAATGACCATACTGCCCAAAGTAATATACAGATTCAATGCTATCCCCATCAAGCTACCAATGACCTTCTTCACAGAACTGGAAAAAACTACCTTAAACTTCATATGGAACCAAAAGAGAGCCCGCATAGCCAAGTCAATTCTAAGCAAAAAGAACACAGCAGGAAGCATCACACTACCGGACTTCAAACTATACTACAAGGCTACAGTAATCAAAACAGTATGGTACTGGTACCAAAACAGAGATACAGACCAATGGAACAGAACAGAGGCATCGGAGGCCCACAACATATCTACAACCATACAATCTTTGATAAACCTGACAAAAACAAGCAATGGGGAAAGAATTCCCTGTTTAATAAATGATGTTGGAAAAACTGGCTAGAGGAAAGCAGAAACTGGACCCCTTCCTGACACCTTACACTAAAATTAACTTCAGATGGATTAAAGACTTAAACATAAGACCTGGCACCATAAGAATCCTAGAAGAAAATCTAGGCAAAACCATTCAGGACATAGGAGTAGGCAAGGACCTCATGACCAAAACACCAAAAGCATTGGCAACAAAAGCCAAATAGACAAATGGGACCTAATCAAACTCCACAGCTTCTGCACGGCAAAAGAAACAGTCATTAGAGTGAATTGGCAACCAACATAATGGGAAAAAATTTTTGCAGTTTACCCATCTGACAAAGGGCTGATATCCAGAATTTACAAAGAACTAAAACAGATTTACAAGAAAAAAACAAACAAGCCCATTCAAAAGTGGGCAAAGGATATGAACAGACACTTTACAAAAGAAGACATACATGAGGCCAACAAACATATGAAAAAATGCTCATCATCACTGGTCATCAGAGAAATGCAAATCAAAACTACACTGAGATACCATCTCACGCCAGTTAGAATGGCGATCATTAAAAAATCTGGAGGCAGCAGATGCTGGAGAGGATGTGGAGAAATAGGAACACTTTTACACTGCTGGTGGGAGTGTAAATTAGTTCAACCATTGTGGAAGACAGTGTGATGAGTCCTCAAGGACCTAGAAATAGAAATTCCATTTGACCCAGCAATCCCATTACTGGGTATATATCCAAAGGACTATAAATCGTTCTACTATAAGGACACATGCACACGAATGTTCATTGCAGTGCTGTTTACAATAGCAAAGACCTGCAACCAACCCAAATGCCCATCGATGATAGACTGGACTGGGAAAATGTGGCACATATACACCATGGAATATTATGCAGCAATCAAAAACGATGAGTTCGTGTCCTTTGTGGGGACATGGATGAATCTGGAGAACATCATTGTCAGCGAACTGACACAAGAACAGAAAGTAAAATACTGCATATTCTCACTCATAGGTGGGTGATGAACAATGAGAACATATGGACACAGGGAGAGGAGCACTACACACTGGGGTCTATTGGGGGGAATAGGGGAGGGACAGTGCGGGGGAGGAGCTGGGGAGGGATAGCATGGGGAGAAATGCCAGATGTGGGTGAAGGGGAGGAAGGCAATAAATCACACTGCCATGTGTGTACCTATGCAACTATCTTGCATGTTCTGCACATGTACCCCAAAACCTAAAATGCAATTAAAAAAGAAAAAAAGAATTTCACCAATAAAAGAAGCAGTCTAGCAAAAAAAAAAAAAAAAAAGGAAAAAAGAAAGAAGAAATGAAACATATTTAGAAATAGGTAGTGGTAATAACTACAATATCGTGAATGTAATTAATGCCACTGAACTGTACACTTAAAAATTGTTAAAATGGTAAGTTTTATATCATCTATATTTTACCACGATAAAAAAAAAAATATTAAAAAAAGAAACCCCCAAAATTTAAAAAAACAAACCAAAGAACCCCAAATTGGAGACAGGCCTGCTGGCCGTCTGAATAATCCCCTCCTCCCACTCCCAAATGTAGGTTAGCTCAGTAATAATGTGACCCACTTAAGAACTGTATGGGGACTGTTGTTGCTGACAGATTCCAGAAGGTGAGTTAGAAGAGCCCATATCTAACCTCCTCACCTTACAGAGGAGAGATCGGAGAGCCTGAAAATGTGACTTGCTAAAGACTACCTAGCACCCGAATATTCTGGGCACGAGGTCACCCGTGCTGCACGACACCATGCTGAGTCACTGAGGACACGGGAGCATTCCAGGCCTTCCGAGCACTGAAATGAGGTCTCTTCTTCCACTCTTACTCCGGGTGTCTAATCCTTGTCACTAAGAATCCGGTTGCTCAGAGTTCTAAAATTGTACAAAGCAGAACCAAAGTATTAGGTTTCACTCACGGCCAAGCAAGTGTGGACAGTGAGTAATGTCTGAAGATTTCCATAGCTTGATCACAGCCACTTTTGTCCTGCTGTCTGAACTTCATTGTCAATCCTCAAACAGGCCACACTCTCATAGGGACTTTTCGTATGCTGTTCCTTCTACCTTGAATTCCCTTCTCTACTCTGATAATTCCTATTCTTCAGGTTTCACGTGAAACATTGGTTTGTTTAGAAAGCTTTCCTATCCTCCCAGCCTGTGTTAGCTCAGTCTATTGTATAATTTCTTAGTAGCCTATACTTCTTTGTAACCTTCATCATACTGGTAATTATTGTATTATGTCTGAGTTCCATGCATGAGGGCAGGATCTTGGTCTGTCCTGTCCACCACTGTTTCCCAAGAACCTAGCAGAGGGTCTGTCTGGTACATTTGTGTTCATTAAAGAAAAAAAAAAATTGGCCGGGTGCGGTGGCTCAAGCCTGTAATCCCAGCACTTTGGGAGGCTGAGGCGGGTGGATCACAAGGTCAAGAGATCGAGACCATCCTGATCAACATGGTGAAACCCTGTCTCTACTAAAAAAATACAAAAAATTAGCTGGGCATGGTGGCGTGTGCCTGTAATCCCAGCTACTCAGGAGGCTGAGGCAGGAGAATTGCCTGAATCCAGGAGGCGGAGGTTGCGGTGAGCCTAGATCGCGCCATTGCACTCCAGCCTGGGTAACAAGAGCAAAACTCTGTCTCAAAAAAAAAAAGAAAAGAAAAAAGAAAAATTGAATTAATTAACCCTGTCTTCTCATGGAAGAACAAAGATAATGATATATCCTTACTTGTATTAACAGGCATGTGTGGCTGAAGGAAGTAGGGCAGACACTGCCTTTAATCTGTAAAGACTGATCTAGGTACTAGTTGATATTCCAAAGAAATGTACAAATGAGCAGGGTGGAGGAGCTGAGTGTGACTGCCCACGTTTGCATTGTATGCATGTGAGAATAAACAGTAAATCAACAGCAGAGGGGATACAGGTTTGATACAAGGGAACGTTTTCTGGTATGACATTAAAGATTGTTAAAAATGGGTCGGATAACAGGAAGGTTGTGGAAACGCCTTCCCTAGGGGCTTCAGAAAACAGGCCAGAGTTCCATTTTAGCCGGTTATTTTAGGCCTACTCCAGGCAGCAGGGTAGACTAGACATCCTCTCAGGGTCCAATTGTTCTCTTCCTCTGACCCATAATAAATAAAGCTATAGATACCATTGCTGCCAATAGAGATACACAAATGCAAAATGCTTCTACACAGTCTTGTGGCTCTAAATGTTGCTAGTTCATTTTCTACTTAGCGTTCTGAATTCACCTTTTGTTTAGAAAATTACCTCAGTCTTTAAGCATGGCAATCTCTTTCTCGAAAGGATTTATTCTATATTTCAAAGTGAGAACTGCAATGCATACCAATTTAACTTTTGTATTGATGCTTACCTAAACAAGTGGAGAATACAAGCTAGGAGAAAGCATTTAAAAAATAACCTGCTAGCCTAAGTTCCAGCATACAAACGGAATGATCTGGACGTGTGTGTCATAATCCCGGTGAGGAAGCCGGGACAAATTTTCTTTCTGCCTTTAAAGTGAAGGAAGGGAATGGTCTTGAATATGCAAATGAATCTAATTTAATTAACTTTTACGACCACAGCTCCTTTGAGATAACCATGGGAGCCAATTCGATTCCATTAAAATTCAGCCATTTCCCTAAAGCCTCAATGAGACACCCTTGTCTTTTCCAAAACAAAAACAAAAACAAAATGTGAAAAGATCTAATCAGAAACAACGACAAAAAATAAGTTCTCTGCTGTGGCTCTGCTATTTGGTCTCACACAGACATTTACTCCCATTTGTCACTCCTGAGTCTGGCGCTGCCAGTAGAAGAGTGAAATCATTCCAGGTCACTCATGTAACTGCTGACCCACAGTTTATCCTAAACTGGGGCTATGAAAGGTAAAGGTAATGACATTTCATGCTTCTGAGCAAAAACTCGAGTCTTGTGAGGCTGAGGGAAGAATTGCCTTGACCTCGGGCCAGAGATGAAGACGAATTTATGCCGCTTCTTCTTTCACCACCCAGTTTTGTAATATTCTTTCCTTGTCCTCCCTCTGATTACAAATGTAACACATATTTATTGGCCAGGTGCAGTGGCTCATGCCTGTTATCCCAGCACTTTGGGAGGCCAAGGCAGGCAGATTGCCTGAGGCCAGGAGTTTGAGACCAGCCTAGCAAACATGGTGAAATCCTAGGTCTACTAAAAATACAAAAATTGGCTGGATGTGATGGCGCACCTGTAATCCCAACTACTGCAGAGGCTGAGGCAGGAGAATCACTTGTACCCAGTAGGTAGAGGCTGCAGTGAGCCAAGATCATGCCACTGTACTCCAGCCTGGGCGACACAGAGAGATTCTGTCTAACAAACAAAAAACAAAATAAAACCCCATATTTATTGTGAAAAATAAAAAAAAATACAGAATGACTAAACGAAGTTGCTCATATTTAGGATGAGTTAGGAAAGCTCTTTCCCAATTTTATTCCCTTCTTTTCACCTTAATAAGCAGACTTTTAGAGGACTTTCTGAGTAGTGGAGGGTGGGTGCTAAGCTTGTGAAGTGAGGATATTACATTCCAGTTCTTTCTCTTCCTTTTTTATTCTTAATTGTTTTTTTTAATTCTGGTAAAAGACTCATAACATTACCACTGTAATCATTTTCAAGTGTGCAGTTCTGTGGCATTAACTACATTTGCATTGCTGTTATCCACTACTGTTGTCCCCTCCAGAATATTTTCATTTTTCCCATTTGGAACTCTGTGCTCATTAATAGTAACTGTCCATCTCTGAGCTACCACCATTCTACTTTCTGTCTCAATGAACTTGACCATTCCAGGTACCTCATATCAGGGGAATCAGCCATCTCGTGAATTTGCTTCTAAAGCAAAGGACAGTCATTACCAAAAATCTTCATCAAAATTGGATGGAAACTACAAAAATGAGAGTGATAGCTTTTCAGACAGCCGATCATCAGACAGAGAGACAAAACACAAAAGGAGAAAAAGGAAGACCCGGAGCCTAAGTGTAGAGATAGTTTATGAAGGAAAAGCTACTGATACAACTAAACACCATAAAAAGAAAAAGAAGAAACATAAGAAGAAGCATAAGAAACACCATGGAGATAATTCTTCACGTTCTCCAGTTGTAATTACCATTGACAGTGACAGTGATAAGGATTCTGAAGTAAAGGAGGATACAGAACGTGACAATAGTGGTCCTCAAGACCCTCTACAAAATGAGTTTTTGTCTCTTTCCTTGGAACCATTGGAAACTAAAGATGTAGTTACAATAGAAGATGAATTTGGTGTGCTGGATAAGGAGTGTGATACTGCCACACTCACTAACAACTTGAATAATGCCAACAAAACCGTAGATAATATTCCACCTCTGGCAGATTCAGTTGAACAAACTCTTGATGTAAGAGAAGAGAGCACCTTTGTTTCTGATTTGGAGAACCAGCACAGTAACATTGTGTCTATTCAAACTGAGCCATCAAGGCAGTTGCCATCTCCACGGACATCATTAATGTCAGTATGTCTTGGTAGAGACTGTGATATGTCTTAAAACTGCCAAAGCATCTCATTGAGAATTCTGATGATAAGAAAAAAGAAAATGTCATTTAATGCAGTGTATTTAAAGATGACATTTGGTGAAAACTCTCTTCCTCCTTACAATATTTTAAGTGATTTTTTTTTTTTTGGTGTAATTTGTAAAAATCATTATTTGTTCAAAAAGTATGTATGTCCCACCCTCAAAGATATGCACTTTTAAGTGAAGAAAATGATATTGCTAGCAGTTTATTTAAAACTTGGGGTCCTTTTTAAATAAAATTATATAAATTTAAAAAAAAAAAAAAAAAAAAAAAAAAAAAAAAAAAAAAAAAAAAAAATTGGCAGGACAGTGTCCTGTCCTGTCTCGTTCCTAGTACCCTAGGGGCAGCGATGTCAAGTAACAAGCCAGAGGCAGCCATACTTCATCTATTTTCCTCAAATCAAGACAGAGAAGTCAGGTAGCATTGGTGTTGCAGATAGTCCTGAGAACTGGGAGAAAGTCTGGGACAACTGGAGGCTGCTGACAATGGCTGGCATCTTTGACTGCTGGGAGCCCCCAGAGGGAGGAGATGTCTTGTATTCCTATACCATCATCACAGTGGATTCCTGCAAAAGCTTAAGTGACATCCACCCCAGGATGCCTGCCATATTAGATGGGGAGGAGGCAGTTTCTAAATGGCTTGACTTTGGTGAAGTCTCAACTCAGGAAGCTCTGAAATTAATCCACCCAACAGAGAACATCACCTTCCATCCGGTCTCTTCTGTAGTGAATAACTCGCGAAACAACTCTCCTGAGTGTCTGGCTCCTGTTAACTTGGTGGTCAAAAAGGAGCTCAAGGCAAGTGGCAGTAGCCAGAGGATGTTGCAGTGGCTGGCCACAAAGTCACCCAAAAAGGAAGACTCAAAAACACCCCAAAAGGAAGAGTCAGATGTTCCCCAGTGGTCCAGCCAGTTCCTGCAGAAGAGTTCACTCCCCACCAAGAGAGGCACTGCAGGACTCCTAGAGCAATGGCTGAAGCGAGAGAAGGAGGAGGAACCTGTGGCCAAGCGTCCTTACAGCCAGTAACACAGGACTTTCAGAGACCAAGACCAGGGTCTGCTGCACTGCTGTTCTGATAATAGGTTCTTAAATTGTATGTGTGTGTGTTTGCTTTGGGAGGAGGTGGCTTAGTGTTAGTTGACAGTTGTGGGCTCGTGGAGAAGTCGGCTTCCTTGCCATGAGTAGGAGCCCCTAGTGGGACTGGTGGACAGCTTTGGAAGAGGTGTTATGCTTCTGTCACCAGCCATGTGGGTCCCATAGGGGCACTGTGCCTGCTGTTCTTTCCTGGCAGGGCTGGTGGAGTCTTCCCCTAAACCATGCCTTACCCTGCTGGGAAGTCTCTGCCCTGACCTGGTATTCCTCATAGTAAGCTGTTTTCTGCTCAGCCACTGGGCTCTTTCTGTCTTGAGTAAGTTCTTAAAATGTGTTTTTTTTTCCCTGAATAAATTATATTCGATGAAAAAAAAAAAAAATTGGCTTATTTCCGTTAGCTTAATGTGCTCCAGTTTTATCCATGTTGTAGCATGTATCATGTCAAAATCTCCTTTCTTTTTAAGGCTGAGTAATAGTTCATTGTACTTATATATCATATTTGTTTATCCATTCATTTGTCAATTGACATTTGGGTTGCTTCCACTCTTTTGCGACTGTGAATAATGCTGCTATGAACATGGGCATACAAATATCTCTTTGAGACCCTGCTTTCAATTATTTTGAGAATACAATCAGAACCTTCTTTTTCTTTTAAACCTATATCCCACACCATTCACTGCTCTTGTTCTTAACACCATGCAATTACACAGCTGCTCATGGTTTCTAAATCCTGGCCCCTGAATCACTCCTCATGGTTGAAAAGTATGTGGTGGGTCCACCCATTATCCAATCTACCTGAAAGTGCCTTGAGACACATTCAGCAATGTGCAATTGGGCTTCTGGGAGCTGTGCTGCCTGCAAGTTCTAGAAACACTTAATGTCACATGACTTCAATATTGCAATTAATTTTAGCATGACCATAGGCAATATTGCTACTTCTTCACATAGGTGAGTTATGTCTAAAACAAGTATCTTCTGAAGAGTAGGTCACAGTGCTCTGCATTATGTAATTATATAATTGTGCTGGCTACTAACTGGAATGTAGAGTTAAAGTTACTGTAGGAGGTTTTTTAACTGAGTAGATTAAGGAACTCAAAGTTTATATTTCCTTTAGTTAGATTTTTAAAATAATAAAGTACTTTAATTCTAACAAAAGATACATGATTATAAAATAATTAGAAAAAATATGATAATGTGATAGAGCACTTCTGTGGCTATAAGACAAAGAAGAAAGAAAGGTAATAAAAAACAGTTAAAACCAAAATTATTTTCTCGCCAATAATTTTATCTGTCTTTCTTTTCAAGCCCTTTAGTCTCAAAATTATTCCCTCTTCCATGTCCTAGTCCAGGATGGATATTTTGTGCCTAAATTATTGCAACTGTAACAGCTAACATCTATTGAACACTTAATTCCATGCCAAACACTGTTAGCCTAAAGCATGTATCAGCTTACTTTAACCCCTATATCAATATTCTGAAGTCGATTGTATCACTCAGGGCATTGAATACCTAATATTTATTCTCTTCTTTTCTTGCTTACCGACAGAACCCAATTTTGCTTGGGGTATCAATATGTTCAACTAAATACTCATGATCCCAGTCTCCATTACTGCTAATAAGGCTCTGTGATCTAATTCTAGCCAATGAGATGTAAGCAGAAGTCTACTGGGGGCTTCTGGGAAGCTTTTTTCTTTCCTGATAAAATCAGACACACATAACTAGAATAAAGTTCTAGACCTGCCCCTGCTTCTTTCTGTCTTAAGTCTTTGACCTAAGACAGAAATGTGATGGCTGGAGCTACAGCAGCCACCTTAGCCACAAGGCAATGAGCCAACCTGCTAAGAAAGGCAGAATTGAAAGGTAGAGAGAACCTGGAATCCTGGTGGCATTGTTGAACAGTTGAATCATTCCCAGCATACATACACTGAGCATTTAGTCTCTACACCATGGGCAATAGTAGTCATTCTTACTATCAAGACAGAAGCTCATTCTCAGTGAAAACAGGTTCCATTCACCTGAAGTGAAAAAGAGAAGAAAGTATGTCTTTACTTTTGGTTCTAGGGGAAAAATAAACTATTTATTTAAGCTATGATTAGATGGACGTTTAGTTACTTGCAGCTGTAAGCATTCCTAATCCCATGTTTCAGATAAGAAAATAAAAGACTAAGTAATTTACTAAGTTTATATGATCCTTCAGTAGTAATATGGGGATTTGAACTTATTATATAGTCTGACCTAGAGTCTAAGCTTACTCTTTTAGACATGGTTCTATATCACATCCCCCTTGCGCTACACTGCAAGGTCTATTTATGAATTTTTCAGGAAATAAACTTGATCTTCAGCCTACCTCTTACTTCTTCTCACAGATGCCAGTTGATACATCTAAAGCCAGATCTGACCTTCTCACTTTCTTACTTAAAACCATTAACAATATTTCTTTCTATAAAGCCAGGATGTAACTGCAACTGTCTTCACAGCCAGGTAGGTAAATTAATTGATAGAGGAAAGTAGATCATAAGAAAATCAATTTTGTTGGTGTATTAGTTATCTACTGCTGTGTGACAAATTGCCTCAAAACTTAGCAGCTTAAAACAACAAATGCTCATTTCTTACATGGTTTCTGAGGGTCAGGAACCTGGGAGCAGCTTAAGTGAGTGGTCCTGGCTCAGGTCTTCCATGAGTTTGCAGTCAAGATGTTGATAGGGGCTTCAATCATCTGAATACTAGAATAGAGCTGGAAGTTCTGCTTCAAAAAGACTCAGTCCCATGGCTATTGCTGGAAGCTTCAGTTTCTCACCATGTGGGTCTTTCCTCACAACATGTCAGCTGTTTTCCTCCAGAGCAAGTAATCTAAAGAAGGCAGAATGACTGCTAGCCTGGGAAGTGGAATAACATCACTACTGTTGTATTCCATTAGCCAAACATACTAAACCTGATACAGCATGAGAGGAAGTGAGGATCAGTGGAGACCATCTTGGAGGCTGATAACAACAGGTAGATATTGGACAAAAGGGTAATATTTGCTATTTAGCTTCAGCCAATTGTTCCACTATGGTAAAATACAGGTCTTGTGTTATTGGATTTTCCCATTTCTCAAATAGAATCAGAAATATAATTTCTGAGTTAAACCTCATGATAGTAAACGCTGGCTCAGAATTGCAAAAAACTCTGTGCAGGTCAAATAAAATACAAATGCAGTTCAGATGTAGCCTGTGTGTTGCCATTTTGCAACCTCTCTGGCCCATAGCTTGGAAAACATATGTAGGTCCAATTCTAATCTGTGATACTGCCTGAAGTGATATTTTCAGTAGGATTTTGAAGACAAGTCCAGGCCTAGCCAGGAATGTATTATGGCAATTTAATAATGTCTTCCATGGATAAAGGAAGGGAGAGTGATGACATATGTGACTCAGATTGACACAGATGGCTATATAATTTATTACCCAAACTAGGATAGTTTTGAGAGTAAAAGGAGGTGCTATATTAATTATGCTGACATAGTGACCATAAATTAGGACTGACTCAGGCAAACCAGGATGTATGATCACCACCCATACCACCCTTTGTGAAACCTTCCCACTTCTGAACCCCACTATCCACACCCCTGCTGTTTTCCCCTCCTCCTATCTTCTGTTCCCCATTCATCTGTTTCCTCCTGGACTTCAACTTCTTCAAGTTCCAATGGAAATATCACTTTTTTTCCTCTTGTGTTCACCTCTTCCCGTCCTTTTCGGGTGAATTACTCTTTTACCAGGAATTTGTAGTATTTTATGCATATCTTTAATGTTGCATTTCTGATAGCAATTCAAGCACAGGGGCCAGTGATCACTCATTTAGGGCTCCCAGTACCTATCTCAGCATCTGGCATAAAGTAGGCCCTTGATGATAATTTATTATTATTTTGAATCTCACCTCCCCTCTTTTTCTCTAACACCCTCTGCAGAAGGTGATGGTGAATAGTGGAAAATGCTCAGCAGACAGTAAGAGGGAGGAACAGAGAAAATCCACAAACTGAATAATTGGTTCTTGAGTAACTAGTCATCAGTTTAAATCGTAGTTGCAGAAATTTCAAAATCTTCTCTTCCTTTCACTTCAGGTGAATGGAACCTGTTTTCACCGAGAATGAGCTTCTGTATCGATAGTAAGGATGACTACCGTCGCCCATAGTGTAGAGACTAAATTCTCAGTGTGTGTATGTGTTTTATAAAAGCTTGGAAGTTCATAACTAAGCAGTGAAAATCCATCTCAGCCATCCACAGGTCATGTAGGAAGATTTATTCTCTCATGTATGCATCTAATACTTAGTAATACTCATGTGCATTGTCTATAAATGTCAGGGGGGAAATAGAAACTGCTGGATAGCAATGCTCTCTACAAATGCCCATGAGCGAAATTAAACTGAAAGATGTTAAAGGTAAACCTCCATGGGACTGAGGTGTGTTTTTGCTGGAGATGGGTAGAATGAATGGTAGGACACCATTAAATCCAACAAATTATTATGAATTTTAATCCTAATGTCAGAGGGGTGGGGTGGAGCAACGGATAGCCATGTGCTACCTTTTCTTTGGCAGGCTTTCATTTGGTCTCTTTTTGAATCAGAAGACCCAGAAAACTTGGATCCACTTCTGGCTCTGATCCTTCTTGGCAGCATGATTTGGAGTAAGCCATAACTTTTCTCTGTGCCATCTTCCTGTTTAGGAAGGGGCTACTAATAGCACCAACTTCACAAGGTTATCTGAATAAGGTATGTGAAAAGACTTTGTAGATTGGGGTGAAGTCTACAGATGGTAGTTAGGACTATTCTCAGGCTGATGCTCAAGCAGGATGTTGGAGAGAGAGTGGGAGGGAGGAATGGAATGAAGAACCATACTTAAGCCGCCCCCAGGCCGCCTCTGACTGAAACCCTGGTTTATCCCATGAAAGCAAGGTTAATAATACTACCCAATAAAGCAGGAACACTTAGAAATTAGTCTGGAACAAGGTTGAATTTGCCAAGGAGGGTTGGTCCTGACATCACATGCTTTAAACCTGTGGTTGGCAGTCAGTTGGTTGCTCTATTATTACCTGCTCTGGAGAGGGCGAGTCTAAATTGGAATGCTCTTTCCTTGGTTCAGGCTGTTTCTGCTGAGTCCCGTAGTGTTGATTATAGTTCCTAAACTCTGTAACTCTGTTTCATTCTTGACTCACCTCCAGACTCATAAATATCCCACAAAAAACACAGAAGCTTTAAAAGTTGCCTATCTTTTAACCTTGTGCCCTAATGTATTCTATAGAATTGCCAGGACATACGGTATTTTTCCTGCCTTTCCAATACCTTTTCAGGAGCAGAAACCTCGATAAACTCCCTTCACATCTTTTGTAAAAGAGGTAGACAAATGCCGGAGAGTTTCTCTGCAATTATGTGACCTCAGGTGGTTTCTTCAACTACAGAAAGAGAGGGAATAATAACTAATGTGGAGGCTGTTGTGAGCATGAGGAATAATTTAAGGAAGAGCACCTGATACATGGCAAATGTCCCATAAACATAATTGCTGTTGTTATTAATAATAACGTGAAAAACATTCAGGATAAAACATTTGAAATGAGTCCTGGAAAGATTAATTTATACTTAAGAGACTATCTCTCAATATTTTCTATGTGCTGATTTAAAAGAAAGTCCCTGCCCTAGATGGAGAGACAAACGTCACACACAGAAATTTAAATAATGCAATAGATGGAGGATATTTCAGTATATTGAAAAACTATTAAAGAAGATAACCCTTGGCCAGATGTGATGGCTCATGCCTGTAATCCCAACACTTTGGGAGGCCAAGGCGGGCAGATCACAAGGTCAGTAGTTCAAGACCAGCCTGACCAACATGGTGAAAACCCATCTCTACTAAAAATACAAAAATTAGCCAGGCGTGGTGGTGCACACCTTTCATCCCAGCTACTTGGGAGGCTGAGGCAGGAGAACTGCTTGAACCGGGGAGGCAGAGGTTGCAGTGAGCTGAGATCACACCATTGTACTCCAGCCTAGTCAACAGAGTGAGACTTTGTCTCAAAAAACAAGTAACAAAAAAAAAAAAAAGAAGAAGAAGAAGATAATCCAAGATGGATTGAGTGTATCTACAGTGATTTTGTTGTTGTTTTTTAGTTGAGCAGATGTTCTAGGTGCTACTCCATCATGTATCGGAAACAGCATTACTTTGTAGTAAATCATGACCATGGTGTTATAGCAATGAAGTTGCATCTGAAGCAGCCAGCACCCTATGTGCTAGCTGGCTTTGGACAGGAGACTGCAAATCTGTAGTCAGGATCTGCTTAGGGCTCGCTAATATACACTACTCACTATCACTCACTGGAGCTGCAGGCCCTAGTCTTAAGAGTTTCACTTCTTAAAGACCTTCATCCTTATTAAATAGTAATACCCTTGCTGTCATCAATCACTGACACATTGGTCTGAGTGAGTTTGAGTCTGATTTGAAGACTAGATTTATTGGAGGAGGCTCACAGGGAAACTGGGAGAGAACCTACAGCTAGTCTGCGGAGGAGAGAGGGAGGTATGGAGGCAAGGGGAGGTGGAGGGTGGTCATACTAAGACTCTCCTGGCCGGAGAAGAAGATTGAGCCATTTTGCATTCTTATTTATTTATTTATTTATTTACTGAGACAGAGTTTCACTCTGTCGACCAGGCTGAAGTGCAGTGGCACAATCTTGGCTCACTGAAACCTCCATCTCTCAGGTGTAAGTGATTCTTGTGCCTCAGCCTCCTGAGTAGCTCAGTTCACTGCAACCTCCACCTCCCAGGTTCAAGCGATTCTCCTGCTTCAGCCTCCCAAGTAGATGGGATTACAGGTGCCTGCCACCATGCCTGGCTAATTTTTATATTTTTAGTAGAGACGAGGTCTCACCATGTTGCTCAGGCTGGTCTTGAACTCCTGGCCTCACGTGATCCACCCACTTCAGCCTCCTAAAGTGCTGGGATTACAGGTGTGAGCCACTGAGCCTGGCTATGTTGCATTCTTAAAGTAGCTTTATCGTCCATGTCCCTTCTCCTGTATGCTAGCACTGGTTATACTTACAGAGATGGAGCATGATTTTCTTCCTTAGTCTTCTGTTTGCTCTAGTAACCAGAAAGAACATGTGTTTATCTTATTAGGAAGGAAAGGGAGCCTCAGCAATAGCAGAAACTGAACTTACTTGTAAGGCCTTGCACTTTGAGGTAAATTGTTTCCAGGGCTTTAAAAATATTCAATAAAACACACAAAAGAGTAATAAAATTGTTTTAATAGGCTGAGGTGAATAGATTAGTTCTTCTGGTGGGAAAATTATGTAATGTTAAATCGTTCTTCTTCATGAAGATATATGTATTTATATACGAAACTGAAGTTTCATAGGTTGTTGTGAATGGTTCAAAGAACTATGGATAGGTCAGGTGCGGTGGCTCACACCTGTAATCCCGGCACTTTGGGAGGCTAAGGTGGGCTGATCACCTGAGGTCAGGAGTTTGTGACCAGCCTGGCCAATGTGGCAAAACTCCGTCTCTACTAAAAATACAAAAATTAGCTTGGCATGGTGATGCACATCTGTAATCCCAGCTACTAAGGAAGCTGAGGCAGGAGAATCGCTTGAACCAGGGTGGGAGAGGTCGCAGTGAGCCGAGATCATTCTAGTGCACGCCAGCCTATGCCGCAGAGTGAGGCCTCATCTCAAACAAAACAAAACAAAACAAAACAGAGCTATGCATAAAGTGATGGGAAAACTGAAAGCAGATTTACTGTTAATTTTTGTTAATCATCATCTATAATTATTTTACCTATTTGTGTACTTATTTATTGTCAGTTTTGTCCACTAGAATGGAAACTCAGTGAGGGCAAGGACCATTTCTGTCCAAAGACACGGTTCTCCACCACGTCTCCCGCCACCTAGCACAGCAGCTGGCATACATTTGAGGAATGACAAATTTGTGATCCAGTTTTATCCACTGGCTCAAAATTGCCATTTTCCTAAATTTACTTTAATATAAGCACTAAAATGAGATATCCGAAGATTGTTTAAAATATAAAAACTCAATCCCGACATGAAATTATATATGATAATCATGAATGTATTCTCTGCTAGACCCAGATTAGTATGACTCTATATTTTCAACATCTGTCATTTTCAAATAAATTATTCAACATTATTAGATTACTTATAAATGACATCAATCAATTAGCACTGCAAGGCTGAGTCTTGAGGGATTTTTTTTTTAGCAGCTAGATTGGTAAATCTCTTAACTCTTCATATTCCCCAGAAAGGATTAAAGCAATCCCGCTCTCAGTAGCCTCCCTCCCTCCCATCCCTATTGAAGATTTAATTAATGTGCGCATTATTTTGGGCTGCCCATTCCAACACTGCTGGACATAGGTAGAGGTAAGAGTTGGAACCAGGAGAGTGGGACTGAAGGCCCTGCTCCCCACCTTTGGGAGAGTTAAAACTGGCACTTGTTAAGTGGCAGTGAATCAAAGACTCCTGTGCTGACTGCTAAAGACTCACTTTTATATAGAAGTCCCTGCTGGGCCTTTACATATTGAAATGAGTATGTAAAGTCGCCTGTCAGTTTTGCTCTTCATTTGCTTGATGTATTTCATCTACATTTGGAGGTATTAAGAATCACTGTTTGATCTATTGTATTTATTGTCACACATTTATACTTTGGTTTTCCTGCAAACCTGTAGAAAATATGCTGCTTAAAGATATTAAAGAGCCATTAGCCACCTGCATCATGAAGGCATTTAGTTCTAAGACACCCTTAAAGTTTAATAAGACAAAAGATTTACTTTTTCTTAAATCTCTAGATTAGGGTGACCAGCTTGCCCTGGTTTGGCAGGTACTTTCCTGGTTTTAAAGCTGAAAGTCCCACATGCCTTGTACTTTTCCAGGCCTGGATAAATGAGGTTAGTCACCCTATCCCTAATTATGTTGTTGAGAGACCTTATCAGGATTTCTTGAAACCAGAGCATACAATTGATCTGAGTCCAGCTTTACAAGTTAAAGGATAATAAATCTCCACTATGGCAAAGAAACTAAAGCCAATAAGTAGTAAAAGTATACTAAGGAATTGCCCAGTGCAGAGTTCTTTGAAGTACTACTCTTTGGAACCATTCTGTGATTCAGACATTTGTGCCTTGATGCTTTTTGGTCCAAGGAATGCAGAGTCAAGTTATCAGAAGTATTTGAAGTTGTTTAGAGAATTGTGAAGAATTTCACTAGACTAAACAAATCATACGTCTCAGGATTGATTGCGAAGGGCTAAGGATGATAGTATCTGCATCAAAGATAGCAGTGATGCCTTTGATAGAATGAATCAGTGCTGCTAAACCATCTTAAATAAGAACCAGCTTTTCTCTCCAAACCAGTTGGATTGATCTGTGCATTGAAAAATGTTCCTGTCCCTTTTGCTGTGTTACAGACAAGAGTGCTGACACGAAGTGCCAGAAGCCATGCTTGCTGGGATCGAGAATATCGTATTTATGGTTTGAGCGCATGATGGTGTGACCACTCCTCTATTGCACATGCTAATTCCTTGAACAGATTCCTTACTAAAGGACCCTCTGAACTTGTCAGTCTGCTTTTCCAATCCGTTTTTTGGTTATTGTATTCGGTGTACTTTTATGTGATGGTCAGTGGAGTGTGGCCACAAAGCAGAGGCTCAGGAAAAAAAAAGTTCATTATCCCCAGAGGGTCTGGAAAAGGAGGCATCTTTACTGGGGTTTCCATGGGAAAGGCAGGGCAGAGTAAACTGGTTAGAATTGGCTAGTTTGAATAATTCCTGTAAGCTTTGGGCTATAGGAGTGGTCTTTGGTTGCCTGGTATGTGGCCCTGGGATGATTAAGGCCTCGGAATATTTCCTCCTGGTAGAGGAGGTATGGCTCGGGACTGGTTAGTTTGCATATCAAAGGCATTCTCCATAAGCCTGCTGCTATTTCTAAGAACTGGCTAACCCGAAAGGGGCAGTCTCTCCTCAGCTAGATTTTTAAGATGTTGAAACATAACAGGTTGGACCTGGTGGCTCATGCGTGTAATCCCAGCACTTTGGGAGGCCAAGGCGGGCGGGTGCCATGAAGTCAGGAGTTCCAGCCCAGACTGGCTAGCACTGTGAAACGCCATCTCTATTAAAAATACAAAAATTAGCGGGGTATGGTGGCAAGTGCCTGTAATCCCAGCTACATGGGAGGCTGAGGCAGGAAATTTGCTTGAACCCAGGAGGCAGAGGTTGCAGTGAGCCAAGTTTGTGCCACTGTACCCTAGCCTGGGTGGTAGAGCAAGACTCTGTCTCAAATAAATCTGTAACTCAATAAATCATCGTAACAAATGGAAGAAAACTAAAAAATACAGTTTGACACTTCATTGATTCTCAGAGAGTGAAGGCAGCGTGGCAAAGCAGAAAGAGCAAGGTCTGAAGTAAAACAGTATGGGCTGAATTTGTGGCTTTGCCCAATATGAACTGTAAAGTGTGGGCAAGTCTGTTGACTTCTTTGCGTCTCAGTTTATCACCTACAAAATGGCTTAGTTCTTTTCATGACTGCTGCGAGGACTAGATAGGATGATATATGTGAAAGTTCTTAGTAGGTTCAGAAATTATACTAAAAAAGACAAACAAATCCACATCCTACGATGCAGTGTGAACTATCTTCAGTCACCTACACGTCAAAGGTGGTCTTAAAATGCTGCTGGTTTGGTAAATGTTGGAGTAAACTAGGAGTCAGAGAGTATGGGATTCACCCTGATCTGCTCTCAGGCTTTGGTTTACAATGAGCTGAAGTGTGGGGATTGTGTCAAATGATTCCTGGAATTCCTTACATTTCTAAAATTCTATGACTTTGTGAAGTTTGAAAAACGTGAATCTGAGGTGTATGTACTGTAGAGCAACTATTGGACCATTTACTACATTATGTGTGTGTGTGTATATATATATATATATATATATATATATATATATAATTTTTTTTATTTTTTAATTTTTTGAGATAGAGTCTTGCTCTGTTGCTTAGGCTGGAGTCCAGTGGCGCAATCTCAGCTCACTGCAACCTCTGCCTCCTGGCTTCAAGCCATTCTCCTGCCTCAGCCTCCCAAGTAGCTGAGATTACAGGTACATGCCTCCAATCCTTGCTAATTTTTGTATTTTTAGTAGAGACGGGGTTTCACCATGTTGGTCAGGCTGGTCTTGAACTCCTGACCTCAAGCAATCCACCCACCTCGGCCTCCCAAAGTGCTAGGATTACAGGCGTCAGTCACTGCGACCAGCCCTATCACATTATGTTTTACAAAAGCCATCATCCCACACCTTTGAGTCCAGCCCCAGAAAGAGCGGTCCCTTGTGTACCATTCAACATGACCTTGGCCATCCTTTCCCCACTCCCCAACATAGCTGTTTGGGCTAAGGTTGGAAACCTGTCCACGGTAGTCCCCTTGAAGTCTCCTGCTGGACACTCGGGATTAGAATGGAGAGAGTCAAGTTAACAGACAGTAATGCTGGACCTGAATGGTCGCCAGCACTTGTTGGAAGCTGAGAGTACCATCCAGTGTAAGCCAGGGTGGATGGTGTAATAGGAGAGCAAAGGAAGGCAATCTGGGAATGGGTTGGATGGGGAGGGAGAAAAGTTGGGGGAAAGTGAGAAATACAAAATGAGGGAAGCAGAGGAAGAGATAACGTGGCAATGAAGAAGGTAACATCTTTGGTCATTTTCTGTTCCAGTCACCCACAGCCCTACTGTTCTTTCTGCAGCTGAGTTCTGTGACGTTTCCTTCTGTTCTCTTTCACCTAAGTAGATTTTAGTGACTTTTCTAGTCTTCATCTCCAACCATGCCCTAAGACATATGGTAACACAGACTGAGGATTCTCTGATAGCAGGGCTTTTGTCTCATTTCTTTTTGCAACAAGCACAAAGTAGATGCTCAATGAATTTATATTGAAATGACATGAAATTCAGTTTGCGTATGCAGTGTCACTGACAGCATTTATATGAAAAAGGTTAATTAAAATAGATAATTATGATGTTTCAACAGGCATTTCCCTGGATCTTCTCATTTGGTCTACAAGTATTTTTTCTTTTCTTCTTGTTTTTTTAGAGATAGGGTCTTGCTCTGTCATATGGACTGGAATGCAGTGGTGTGATCACAGCTCACTGCTGCCTCAACCTTCTGGGCTCAAGTGATTCTCCCACTTCAGCCTCTCTAGTAGCTGGAACTACGGGCATGTGCCGCTATGCCCAGCTAATTTTTCAAAACTTTTTTTTTAGAGGTAGGGGTCTCTCTATGTTGCCCAGGCTGGTCTTAAACTCCTGGTCTCAACGGATTCTCCCACCTCAGCCTCCCAAAGTGCTGGGTTTATGGGTGCGAGCCACCACATCCAGTCCACAGGTATTTTTGAGTCCTGTCTTCACTGTGTTTTGGAACCCACACAGGAGCTAGCTCATAGTAGGCTTTATTTTAAAATGTCGGTTGAACGGAATGGCTCAGGATTCCTTTACATATTGTAGAGATATAAAAAGAAACATAATTTATGGTTACTTCACATAAGAAGCATCCAGTATAGTTGGGAAGATACATGAAAAAAAATCAAACATAGTGATTTGCAGTGGATTTCAAACAGCTAGAAGAACAGAGATTCAAGTTTTGTGGAAAATGAGGAAGTTGAGTTACACCTTGAATGCTGGATGGGATTTGGCATGGTAGAGATAGGAAGAAGACAAAATGCTTAGCAAAAGCTTGGCGGAGGCTGGGCACAGTGGCTCACACCTATCATCCCAGCGCTTTGGGAAGCCGAGATGAGTGGATCACCTGAGGTTGGGAGTTCGAGACCAGCCTGACAAACATGGAAAAACTCCATCTCTGCTAAAAAATACAAATCACTAGCCAGGCACAGTAGCCCATGCCTGTGATCCTAGCTACTAGGGAGGCTGAGGCAGAAGAATCGCTTGAACTGGGGAGGCAGAGGTTGCGGTGAGCCAAGATCGCGCCATTGCACTCCAGCCTGGGCAACAAGAGTGAAACTCCATCTGGAAAAAAAAAAACAGCTTGGGGGACAGTAATGAGAGTTTTGTTGTAAACACAACTTACAAGTTAATGATTCACATGGAGAAATGGGGTCCAAGAACGGGAGGCAGTGGAGTGCCACGGCTAAGAAAAAATGCTATCTATGGGGGTAGAGACTTTCTAGATTCAAATCCCAGCTCCTCCCCACTCCCCTGGCTTTGTGATGTTGGGCAATTTACTTAATCTTTCTCTGTCTCAGTTTCCTTATCTGTAAAGTTTGGGATAATAGTAATACCCACTTCATAGGGATGTTGTACAATTGGAGTGGACACTGTTAAGAGTCTGGCACTTAGTAAGCATTTAATCAATGTTAATTGTTATTATTTGTTTTTGTAATGGAACTCTGATGCTATGACCCAATTAAAAGAACTATCCAGTTAATTTTGGATTGGGTATAGAATAGCAGATCTCTTGGTCATTAAGTAAGCTGGTTACCGTCTGAATTGCTGCCAGAGTGCTGGTAGGAACTGGTTTATGGTCAGAAGAACATGAAGTGTGTAGAACTCAGTGGAAGGCTTTGAGAGCCAGGGAGAGGAAGTTGGACTTGGATGACGGGCTGTGCACAGTCATATTTTCTGAGCAGGGGAGTAATGTGATGAAGGTGAGAGGAGAAGAGCTGGGGCAGCAGGCAGTCCAGTGAGCACCAGTGAGGGAGTGAGGGGGCTAGTGTAACAATTCAGGGGTAAGGTGATGAAGGCCAAGGACAGGACCAGGGCTGTGAGAGGGAAACACGGTAGGAAATTGGAGAGACTTCAAAGGGAAGGTGTCTTCTTCTTACCTCCTCTACTGCTGCCACCCTGGTCCAGGTGACTGTCACTTCTTATGTGGATTACTGCAACGTTCCCCTAACCTCTCTGCCTCTGGCCTTGCTCTGAGGTCTAATCTCTTCACATGTACTCCTTTGTATTCTGGCAGTTCTCCTCCTGCACTCTGTGGGCAAGCTGAACGCCTTGCCGGGATCTGCGAGGCCTGCGTGTGAATCCTACTTCCTCTGGCTTCATCTCCTACTAGGTACCTGCCCCACTCCATGAAGCTGCTATCCCTGACTTCCTCCAACACATCAGGACTTCCTCAGGAAACTTGCCTATGCCTGTTCTTCCTAATATCTGCCTAGGCTGAGTGTGGTGGCTCATGCCTGTAATTCCAGCACTTTGGGACGCTGAGGTGGGTGAATTATGAGGTCAGGAGATTGAGAGTATCCTGGCCAACATGGTGAAACCCTGTCTTTACTAAAATACAAAAAAAAAAAAAAAAAAAAAAATTATCCAGGTGTGGTGGCACACACCTATAATCACAGCTACTCTGGAGGCTGAAGCAGGGGAATTGCTTGAACTCAGGAGGTGGAGGTTGCAGCAAGCCGAGATCATGTGCCACTGCACTCTAGCCCAGAGACAGAGCAAGTCTCCGTCTCAAAAAAGGAATACAAAAATTAAACAGGTGTGGTAGTGCATGCCTATAGTCCCAGTTACTCAGGCAGCTGAGGCATGAGAATTGTTCGAACCTGGGAGGCAGAGGTTGCAATGAGCTGAGATTGTGCTACAGCACTCCAGCCTGGGTGAACAGAGTAAGACTCTGTCTCAAAATAAACAAATAAATATCTGCCAAGATAACTCCCTTACCCTTTTTCTCCTTTAGGTGTTTGCTTCAATGTCATCTTATTAGTGACAACTTCCTCAGCCACCCTTTTAAAATAGCAGCCCTTCTCTACCTCACCACTCCCAGACAAGTCCAGCTTTCTCTTCTCGGCCCTATCACTACCTGACACAGGAGCTCTTTATTTGTTTATTGCCAGATTTCTGCACTGGGATGTGAGCTCTGTGAGGACAGATATTTTTGATCTTGCTTATGGATGTATCCCCAGGACCTAGAACAGTGCCTGGCATACAGTAGATGCTCAATAAATGTGTTGAATGAATGCATGAATAAGAAGCAGTCTGATTTGTTGTGTTAGACACTGTGTCCAGTGACCCTTCAGAAGCTGCCTCATTTATGCTTCCAGTGACACTGTTCTAGGAGTGTATTGTTCTCATTGTTTTACAAATGACAGCACTCAGGCAGAGACCGGAGGTGAACAGGGGCACAGAGCTGGTAAGTGATGCAGTCAGGAGTTGTGTCCAGTTCCTTTGACCTTGGTGTCGCCATTCTGCGTGGTTGAGATGGGGAGGGAGGAGTCAACAGGATGCTGGCTGGGGCTTCCAGCCTCTGGAAGATGGAAGAGCGTCAGAAGCACTGACCGAAATGCTGGGCAGAAGGCCAGAGCTTCAGAAAAAGAAGTAGCTGAGGGAGGAAATGTTGGATCAAGTAAATATTCAGGGGAAAAATCCTGCTCTTTAGAAGAATGACTAAATAATATATTGTCCAAGACCTTTGTGAGAGTGAAAGTGGGCACTATTTTTTTTTTTTGAGACAAGGTCTTGCTTTGTTGCCCATGCTGGAGTGCAGTGGTGCAATCTTGGCTCACTGCAACCTCTGTCTCCCAGGTTCAAGCAATCCTCTTGCCTCAGCCTCCTGAGTACATGGGATCACAGGCATGCACCATCACGCCTGACTACTTTTTGTATTTTTAGTAGAGACTGAGTTTCACCATGTTGGCCAGGCTGGTCTCAAACTCCTGAACTCATGTGAGCCTCCCACCTCGGCCTCCCAAAGTGCTGGGATTACAGGTGTGAGCCACAGTGCCCACTGCACTATTAATAATAAGCTGCAGCAAGAAGCATATGTGGAGGTTGTCCCAGCAAAGGGGGACCAGCGGTCCCTTTGGTCTCAGATGATTGTAACATCCACAAGATTCATGGCTAGAGATTTGGGTATCTCCCTTCCGGAGATACACAGGGAAGCCACAAGGTGGGGGTTCTCATCAGCAGGGAGAAGGAGGAAGAGAACATGAAGACCAGCTTTGAGACCCTCCCAGAGATAAGTGGGAGGAGAAGAAGCCAATGGAAGACAGAACTGGAAGGGAGAAGAGTCACAGAGGTCAGGAGGAAAGAGGACAGGAGGGAAGGGGAGCTGGGGAGGCCGCATTTTTAGCGCAATTTGAAAGTAGGTCAGTGGGAAGCTGGTAACAAAAACAAGATTAGAGAATTGCTTTTTTTTTTTTTTTTTTTTTGTAACAAAATCTTCATCTGTTTCAACACAATGCTAAAAGGCATTGAATTAAAGCAGCTCCAAGTTCATTTTGACTTGAGAACTTTTTTCTGCTGCTCCCTTATAAACCTTGAGACTCTTTCGGGTGGTTCCTTTTCTTTTTTCTTTTCCTTTTCTTTCTCTTCTCTTTTCTTTTCCTTTTCGAGACAGAGTCTTGCTCTGTCACCTAGCCTGGAGTGCAGTGGCGCGATCTTGGCTCACTGCAACGTCTGCTTTCCGGGTTCAAGCGATTCTCTTGCCTTACCCTCCCAAGTAGCTGGGACTACAGATGTGCACCACCATGCCTGCTAATTTTTGTATTTTTAATAGAGATGGGGTTTTGCTACATTGACCACACTGGTCTAGAACTCCTGGCCTCAAGTAATCCACCCACCTTGGCCTCCCAAAGTACTTGGATTAGAGGTGTGAGCCACTGAGCCTGACCTGGGGTGCTTTCAAAGTCTGGATCAGGAATCTGATTTTGGTGTCCCAGGCTGAAGTTTAAAAAAAAAATTTTTTTTATTTTAAGAAATATTCACCCCTATAATCCCAGCACTTTGGGAGGCTGAGGTGGGTGGATCATGAGGTCAAGAGATCAAGATCATCCTGGCTAACATGGTGAAACCCTGTCTCTACTAAAAATAAAAAAAAAACAAACAAAAAATTAGCTGGATGTGGTGGCATGTGCCTGTAGTCCTAGCTACTAAGGAGGCTGAGTGAGAATTGCTTGAACCCAGGAGGCGGAGGTTGCAGTGAGCTGAGATTGTGCCACTGCACTCCAGCCTGGGGACAGAGTGAGACTTCGTCCCCCCCCCCAAAAAATGAAAGAAATATTTGTTTTTGGTCACTTTTTTTTTTTTAAGTTCTATGATACATGTGCTGAATGTGCAGATTTGTTACATAGGTATACATGTGCCGTGGTGGTTTGCTGCACCTATCAACCCATCATCTAGGTTTTAAGCCCCTCATGTATTAGGCATTTGTCCTAATGTTCTCCCTTCCCTTGCCCCCACCCGACAACAGGCCCCGGTGTGTGATGTTCCCCTCCCTGTGTCCGTGCATTCTCATTGTTCAACTCGCACTTACGAGTGAGAACATGCCATGTTTGGTTTTCTGTTCCTGTGTTGGTTTGCTGAGAGCGATCAGCCTGAAGTTTCTTCCTGTGCCTTCTCGGGCCCAAAGCACAAGAAGGTCTTGCATTTAGAGTGTCATTGACACACGGGTGGAAGATACAGAAGCAAGGGGGATACTTCTGTGATTTCTTTGGGGTCAGAAAGGTTAAAAATTGAGTTTCTGAGCCAGCATAAGTAATAGTGTCTAAAATCTGGCTTTCCATGGTAAAGTAGAAATTTTAACATTTCATGAACAATTCAAGCAGGTATTTTCCTACCTTGGCTTCTTTCTTTATTGGAGAGGGAGATGGGATGGGGAAGCAAGCAAGCCAACAAAACCCTAGTTCAAAACATAATTGAAATGATAGCATCAGCAACAATGCTGGTGTCTAGCAGTAACGTGGTTGGTCCGTCTCGTAATTGGGAAGAAGAGAGAGCTGGGTTGCTGAGCATAACATTTTTGTCTCTCCAGACATGGTGAGTCCATTTGGCTCTAGTCAGAAGGTGCCTTTTCCAGGTAGTGATGATGCACACTTCGTGCATGGCTTCGTGTTCTTGGCTTATTAGACACTGAAGCCTCAGGACAGAGGCCTTGGAAACAGAATCACTCTCTCGCATTCTCTGAATGCGAGTATGAGTAATTGTGTGGGGTAGCAGCATCCGGCAGAGGACAAGCAGCAGGCCTTCTCCGGAGTTTCTTTTCATCACAGCAGAAGTGTTACTGGCAGAAATCACTGTGGCACACAACCCCTGGGCACCAAAAGGAATAAAATCTCACAGGAATTCAAAGGGAACAAAGTCATTAACACTGAGCCAAAGCCTGCTGGCGGACATCACAGAAATCCAATGGCTAGAGAGGGCTCCTGACAGGAGGAAATGCATGACTCTAGGCTACCCCGCACAGATGGTAATATCAGATCCTAAATACCGGTTTTCATGGAAGCAGTCTGTAGCTGGTGTTCATGTCACATGGGATGAGCGTGTGTCAAGGCTGACCTTGAGCAGAATGAGGAAGCAGGACTACACCCCTCTGCCCTTCTCAGATCCACCCTAAAGACTGAGCCCTCTTCAAGAGTCCCATGCAAGGTTTTGTATTCAAAATAAGAATTTATTGGAGGCATATGGTACCTCACCGACTATGCTCAATGCGCTCCTCCTTTCTCCATCACCTCCCTCCCTCCCTCCTCTTCTCCTCTTGTCCCATCTGTTTTATTTCCGTTTCTTTTCTTTTTCCTTTTCCCTTCTTTTTGACCAGTCTTTTTTACTTTTCCAGAAATATGAAACTGGGAGAGAGAAAGGTCGGAAGCGGGTGGGTAGGGTGGGGCTGGGAGAGACAGAGAGACGAGTCAGGGAGGGAGGTTATCTGCTATCTGCAGATTTTAAACCTGTAGTGTTTGTTGGGGTTCCTTTGTATTGTTGGTGTTTGCTTTCACCTCACAGGGTTGTTAGGAGCATTAAATGTGGAGTGTTTAGCTCAGTGCCTGGCATGCAGTAAGGTCTCAATAAACACTAGTTACTAGTATTGAAAAGTTTACCCTTGGAATGAACATCTTCAGATCTAGGGTATTCTATTTGGGAAGTGGGGGATTTCTTCTCTCTTCTTAAAAAGTAACCTTTTCTTAAGTTCTTGTTTTATTTTTGTCTATTATTATTATTATTTTTAGAATCAGGGTCTAACTCTGTTGCCTAGGCTAGAATGGGTGGCGTGATCAAAGCTCACCACACCCTCAAACTCCTGGGCTCAAGCAGCCCTCCTGTC
This sequence comes from Saguinus oedipus, assembly GCA_031835075.1. Taxonomy (NCBI): domain Eukaryota; kingdom Metazoa; phylum Chordata; class Mammalia; order Primates; family Cebidae; genus Saguinus; species Saguinus oedipus. The sequence goes on from CM063177.1 coordinate 55,038,956, forward strand.
TCAGCCTCTCTAGTAGCTGGGACTGTGGATGCATGCAACTGTACCTGGCTAATAAAAAAATTGTTTTAGCTGGGTGCGGTGGCTCACACCTATAATCCAGCACTTCGGGAGTCTGAGGCTGGTGGATCATGAGGTCAGGGGTTTGAGACCAGCCTGACTAACATGGTGAAACCCTGTCTCTACTCAAAAATACAAAAGTTAGCTGGGCATGATGGTGTGCACCTGTAATCCCAGCTACTTGGGAGGCCGAGGCAGGAGAATTGCTTGAACCCGGGAGGCGGAGGTTGTGGCGAGCCAAGAGCATGCCATTGCACTCCAGCCTGGGCTCCAGAGTGAGGCTCGTCTCAAAAAAAAGTTTTTTTTTTTTTTTTTGTAGAAATAATCTCTTCCTTTGTTGGCCAAGCTGGTCTTGAATTTCTAACCTCAAGCAGTCCTCCAGCCTCGGCCTCCCAAAGTGCTAGGATTAGAGGTGTTAGCCACACCACCTGGCTCCTTTTTCTGAAATTCTTTCAGGATAATTACATGTATACATGCACTTAGTCATATGCACATGAATGTATACATACACACACACGTGCACGTGCGCACACACACACAGACACACACCATTTTCTTTCTCTGTTTTACAGAGGGGGCTAAATGCAGAAAATAAAGCCAAGCTTTCAACTTTGGTCTAGTAAAGTAGCTTTCAAAAAATTTTAACCTCCACAACTGCCATCTATACATACCTCTGTATAAAACAACACACAGGGCTGGGCACGGTGGCTCATGCCTGTAATCCCAGCACTTGGGAGGCTGAGGCAGGCAGATCACGAGGTCAAGAGATCGAGACCATTCTGGCCAACATAGTGAAACCCTGTCTTTACTAAAATACAAAAAAATTAGCTGGGCCTGGTGGCACACACCTGTAGTTCCAGCTACTCAGGAGGCTGAGGCAGAAGAATTGCTTGAAGCCGGGAGGCGGAGGTTGCAGTGAGCCGAGATCACGTCACTGAACTCCAGCCTGGTGCCTGGTGAAAGAGTGAAACTCTGTCTCAGAAAAGAAAACCATAGATTTTCAATAAACAATACTTATCTTCACTGCTGGCACTATTGTGTTCCACTCTGTTCCATCCTCTTTCATTAAAAAAAAATACTGACCAGGCGCAGGGGCTCACACCTGTAATCCCATCACTTTGGGAGGCTGAGGCGGGTGGATCATGAGGTCAGGAGCTTGAGACCAGCCTGTCCAACGTGGTGAAACTCCATCTCTACTAAAAATACAAAAATTAGCCAGGTGTGGTGGCAGGCACCTGTAATCCCAGCTACTCAGGGGGCTGAGGCAGGAGAATTGCTTGAACCTGGGAGGCAGAGATTGCAATGAGCCGAGGTCACACCACTGCAATCCAGTCTGGGTAACAGAGTGAGACTCCATTAAAAAAAAAAAAAAAAGCCGATTGTCACATACTAAATTAATTGCATGACCCAGAATGGGTTTGTCATCTGCAGTTAGAAAAGTCACGATCTAGTAGTTCCGTAGGACTTTGCTGGATGCCGCCAACAATGTCCTAACCCTGGGCCTACAGTTCCACCTTGACCCTTCTCCTGATTTGTCATATTCCCAATTTTTTCAGTTTCTCCCTTTTTTGTCTTCTAAGTTAAGAAAAGGCAAATTAGAAATGCCTCATCTCTCTTCTTCCCCTTCCAAACCTTCTTTTTTTCTTTCCGTCCCACGCTTCCTCCACTCCCTATCAAGAAATGATCATTTTAACTGCCACTTCCTGAATAATAGTAAAGTGACTATGCTAACAGCAGTCATAATAGCAATGGCAGCTAACAATCATCTCACGCCTGCTTTGTGCCAAGCACCTATCCAAAGTGCTTTATAAATTTTAACTCGCTTAGTACCCATAACCACTCTAACCACTCTCTGTAGTAGACTATACTATAATTACTCGGCAGGGATGAATTGCCTGTTCTTTTTTTCCAACATCTAGCCAGAATCCAGAAGACTTACATATTATGGAATCTGGGCTAAATACTTAAAGTAGAAATGAGACTAATATTATGGAACAAGCAATTGCTTTAATAAATCCCGATAGCAAACAATAGCTAAAGAGAGTGACCACAAACCTTGAATCAGCAAACCTGAGGTTTTTTCTTCAAACCTAATTGCTGTAGTTAGGCTAAAATTACTTGTGATGTACTGTAAACTTTTGTTGTAAAACATAACACAAAAATTTAGTCACATGTAAACATTCACCCAGAGAAAATTTCTGTAACATTTGTTGTTTTATCCTGATCTCAATGCAGGATAAAACAAGGGGCCAGGGGACCCTGCCTACGCATCGCCGTTTGTCACCACCATCACACCACCCACAGAAAGAACAGCCTGGTGTCTGAAATGATGGGTAAAGAATTGCTTGTAAACTAAAAAAGAGAGAAAACTCAAATGTCTACCTGTTTAGTTAATGCAGTTTTAAATATTTGACAACCTTCATTTTTCTCTCATTATCCAAGTAATATGGTGTTCACTGTTAAGATTCTGAAACATGCAGTGAAATGGAAAAATGAAAATATAAGTGACCCCAAGTGTCACCACCCACAGACAGCAGCTTTTCACATTGCGGTGTAGGGTGTGTTTAGGCCTTCAGACATGTTTCGTTTGGCTTACCCAGTGTTTTAAAATATTTTTCATTATAAAAACCTGGATTTCCAGTGTCTCTTGAAAACAGACCAAGATCTGACAACACTGGGCCCACATTTTTGCACCACAGCAGCGTCTGAGAGCTAAGTCACCGCTGCCCGTCTTGGGCAGGGCAGGGCATGTGTATTTCCTCCACCCCAGTCCCCACCATTCCCATTTTTCTTATGCTTGGTCGGCTTCATTTACTTGATATTCTCATATTCTGGTGGGCATTTGAGTTTTCTCTCTTTTAGTTTACAGGCAATTCCTTACCCAACTTGTCAGGGATCAGGCTGTTCTTTTTGTGGGTGGTGGCGGTGGTGGTAGTGGTGACAAAGGGTGGTGGATAGGTGGGGTCCCCTGGTCCCTTGTTGCAGAGGGTGGGGGAGCAGAAGTCTTTCATCTGTGGATTCTGCTCGTATTTAACATTTGAAAAAAAGCTCTATATCTAGAGATTTAGTTTCTTTTCTTTTTTCTTTCTTTTTTTTTTCGAGACAGGCTGGAAGGCAGTGGTGTGAATCTCGGCTCACTGCAGCCTCCTCCCAGGCTTAAGAGATCCTCCCACTTCAGCCCGAGAGTGGGTGGGGCCACAGGCATGCGCCATCACAAACACCTGGCAGATTTTTGCCTTTTATTGTAAAGATGCAGTTTCACCTTGTTGCCCGTGCTGGTCTCAAACTTCTGGACTGGAGCAGTCCTCCCACCTTGGCCTCCCAAGGCATGATCCACTGCACCCAGCCCATCCACTAAATCTTTAAATGAAAAGCTGCCCCTGGCCTCTGTTCCATACCTGGAATTTTTTCTAGGCCACTGGCTTTAACTATTTTTTAAAAATCATCATTCACCGTGAGAAGTAAGTTTTACAAAATTGACTCAACATATATATGTTTGCAACAGAAAAGAAATGTTTCGCAGAACAATCACTTGCCCTTTCTCTATGTGATACAGTCTGGTAAGTTCATTCTCTTCTAATATAATTTAAAAATACATGGGTCATGTCCCATTATCGATGTAATAACTCTCCTACAGGTCATTACTCTCGGTTCAAAATGCATCATTCTGCGACAATTTCTGGTTTACAACTTGACTTCTTAGGATTTCGGCTTTTCTCTTTCCCCCACCCATTTAAGTCCAGTGTGCCATTCTTCAACAATCCCTTTAAGCCAATGACTTGTTTTGGATCTGCTTAACTGGATTTGACCATCCCCACCCTCTACAGCATGACTTCTAGACTGCAACTCAGTCATGGGCACCAATCAGTTCCTATTGTGCCACATCTGTCTTGCGTGGGGTTTGTCTTGGATTGGCATTATCTCTCTCTATGCATTGTTCCTGCTTGACAGGGATGGGAAATGTGTTAGAGGATGAAAGTTCTTATCATGCTGAGTAGAGTGTTGTGTACCATCAGAGAAAGGCTGTGCCTAGGGTGTTCTTATCCCAGATATTCACATGTCGACTCCCTCATTTCCTTCAGCTTCTGTTCTACTGTCCCTTCCCCAGAGAGGCCTTTCCTGACTGTGGCATCTCAGCTAGAGCCCTGGTCCCATCTGTCCCCTTGCTTTGCTTTTTAGCTCTCATGGAGGGTCTGGCTGTACGTTGTTTGGAGTCATAGAATGCAAAAGCAGGGAGAGATTTAGAGACCAGATATGGTTCAAGCCTCTAATTTTATAGAGAGAAAATGCAAGTCCAGAGAGATAAGTAGAATCTATGGCAGCCTAGATTATTTGTGGCAAAGCTGAACTAGAAACCAGATCCCTGGGTACTTCTCAGTTTCTCACTGGTTTATGATGAGGTTTTTCTTTTTTGTAACTCTGTCTTATAATAATCTCTAGGACGCATGATATTAGACTGTATTACACTCATTAGACTCAGTAGTAAATAGTGGTATGAAAATGTTCTGCTTACATGTTTCATTTTACTCTGACACACACGCACACACGCGCACACACACTCTGAAGCATAATGAGGTGAGTAACATAGATACCACCTCAACTGAATGAACTACAGTATCAAAGGGAAAATGTTAGGCGCAAAGATTCAGAAGACTAACTGCATTGGTAGCCAGAAATTTCATACAGGCAAAGACTTGAGTTTAAGGCTCCAGAGAGGCACAGGGTTTTTGATGATGAATGGGTGATGAGGAGATGGAGGCTTATGTCACAGGATTTAATAAAGGAGAGAGAGGGGCTACACAGCTGCACAACTAGGGTACAACTGTTTGTTTTGAGAAGAACCTTCCAGACTGGGGGGAAGGTAGTTCAATCCACAGCTGGTAACTTTTGCACCTGCAGGAGCTGGGTGTTTTGGGGAGTTCTAGAAGCTCCTCTATATAGTACTTTCCAGTCCCAAATACTTCATAGATTCCCACAATACAAAAGTGTTGGGGATTAGTGGAAATTTATATTTTGTAATTTTGGCAATCCTGTTTCTAGTTACTATCTTTTGGCAATAACATTAATATTCTTTTCAGGAATTGCTTCTCTCCCATTGGTTGCGAATGGTGGGACTGTTTTGCCCTGACTTCCCCCAGCCACATGGAAACGGTAAGACCCAAGCTAATCTAAAAGGGACCTGAATCTCCATCAGTGGGAAAGAGACCGAAAATAGTTAAATCTCACTTATTCTAGTAACACTAGATGAAGCAACACTCTGCCTAGACTACTGAAATATTCTTACCATGCAAACCCTGACATGTCTTTACTTTTTGTCATCTGCTGGCCTGGTTCTCTAGCCTTCCCTTTCATGTGAACTCTCCCATATCCTCCTAGTAAATTTCCTTTTGTTTAAGCTAGCCATGGTAATTTCTGATGCTGACAAAAAACAAACAAACAAACAAAAAACCCTTGATTACAATGGACAATCTGACCTGGGATATCCAACCACCACTTTCCACCAAATCTATAGTAAGGGGCATCTCAATAAACATTTATTCATTATCTACAATTTGCCACGTGGTATGCCAGGGGCAATCTTTTAGGTTATCTAATTTAAACTTATAACAATATCACAATATCAGAAATATTTAATTTTAGATGGAAATACCAAGTGTCTTGGTCCATTTAGGCTGCTATAACCAAATACCATAGACAAGGTGGCTTAAAATAAACAGAAATTTATTTTTCACAGTTTTAGAGTCTGAGAAGTCCAAAATCAAGGCCCCAGCTGAGTTGGTGTCTGATGAGGGCTTACTTCTCCGTTCATAGACAGGCCTCTTCTCTGTGGTCTCACATAGTGGAAGGGGAAAGGATGTTCTCTCAAGTCCTTTTCATAAGGGCACTAATCCCATTCACGGGGACTCCACCCTTATGATCTAATTACCTCCCAAAGACCCCATTGTCAAATACTATCACATTGGAGATTAGGTTTTGGCATATGAATTTTTAAGGACACAAACATTCAGTCTGTTACATCAAGGGCAAGTAAATTGCCAAATGTCATATAGTTTGTAAGTAACAGAGTTGGAATTCAAACCTGTGTTTAATGTTCTTTCAATATGTCTGTTTTTCCTTTTTCCTTTCCCCTACTATAGTACCTGTGTTAAGAATCTAAAGGTATTCAATAAAGCTAAATTTATTCTTTAGAAAATCTATCAGCTATGAGGAAGATTTAGGAGCCAAAAAATTATTCTAATCAATATCATAGAAAGCATGTATCTCAGCAATAATAGACCCCCAAAAGATTTATGGGGTGTGTCATAACTATAGTGCTTCATGACTATAGAGATCAATTAATTCAACTTTCTCACCTTGTAGATAAGAAAATAGAGGCCAACCGATTTCTGTATTGTCAAGTACTATTGAAATTACTATTACATTTGCCAATAATGAGGTTTTGCTCCAAGCCAATTTAATTTAGTCATAAGACAGGTGGGACTGTGTAAATTTATATAGCTCAATGAAAATTTGAGAGCTGAAAGAGACTTCTAGGTCTCTTACAATAATGTATCCATCTGCCTCTATCATGGTGAGTTTAAAAAATATCACCAGATTGTCTTTTTCTTTATAGCCTATAAAGGAGGCAATTCAGTCACCTCTCTTGTAAAGCATTAGAATGTTGTTTACACCTCAACCTAATGACATTAAAAAAACTAATATACTCCATTTAAAGGTGTTTAAAATTGTTATTTGAAAATAAGAAGCAGCCTTAAAGTAGAAATATTACTAGGCAACTCTAATAATTAGAAATAACATAAGCGCAAGGTTTCAGGGTGAAAGATGGAGCGGCGTGGGGAAAGTTTCCTTTAGTCTAGGAGAATAGTTGTGAGGGTCTGCACTATATAGTGCAAACCCGTTAGATTCATTTTGGGACCCTGCACAGTTGAATTTCTTGTAGCAAATGTTTACTGAAAGCTTCTTATATATAAGTTACTGAGCTAAGAGCTTTTAGAATACAAAGACAACTAGATGCAGTTCCTGACTGTAAGTAGCTGGGAACTAGTTAGGGAGATAAGGCAGGTCCACACATACCTCTAAAAGGTATCAAGTGAAAAGTGGTGTCAGATCCCTGGAAACGCACTGCAGGTAGCGCAAGGCTACACCGCGCTGGGGGAGTTGGAGAAAGCTCTTGAGAATGGATATGATTTTGACAGTAGGAGACAGTGAAAAGGTTATGCACCCAGGAAGTATGGGGTAAAGAGAAGCCTAAAGATGAGAAATGTTCATATATAAACTTTTCATTTCAGGTCCTAAATTCTACATTGGGATCAGACTTTCCTGTTTGGAAGCTCCTCTCTTCAGCTCTCTAACCACCAAGGACTTACATAAAAAGATTGAGTGGATGTGTTAAAAGGGTGAGGTTGTTGATAAATTTATTCTCTCTTTTCTTAGTTTTGTGTTTCTTTGTAAGTAGGATTATAGTATAGAAAATAATTTTTTTTTTTTTTGAGATGGAGTCTTGCTTTTTTGCCAGGCTGGAGTGCAGTGGCACAATCTCGGCTCACTGCAACCTCCTTTTCCCGGATTCAAGAGATTCTCCTGCCTCAGCCTCCTGAGAAGCTGGGACTACAGGCATGCACAACCACACCGGCGAATTTTTCGTGTTTTAGTAGAGATGGGGTTTCACCATGGCCAGGATGGTCTCGATCTCCTGACCTCATGATCCGTCCTCCTCAGCCTCCCAAAGTGCTGGGATTACAGGTGTGAGCCACCGTGCCTGGCTGAAAATAATTATTTTTAAAAAAGATATTGTATCTACCTCTCACGGCCAACTGAAATCCTTGATCCTCATCATAAATTCCTAACTATCTCATAACATTAAATTTGAATTGGAAGTGTTAATGCGAACTCCTGATTTTAAAGGGGGTGTGTGTACACGTGTGTGTGCACGCAGGCGCGTGCATAGGCTCTGTTCACTGTAAGAGCCTAGAAGCAATAGTGGCTCAGTGGCAAAGAGAACACCTATCGGTTTCTAAATAGCATTTTCTTTTCTTCTTTTCTTAAAGACAGGGTCTCACTTCATGGCTCAGGCTCAAGTGCAGTGGCTTGGTCACTGCAGCCTTGACTTCCTGGGCTCAGATGATCCTCCCACCTCAGCCTCCAAAGTAGCTGGGACTACAGGTATACACCACCCCCCCAGCTAATATTTTTGTATTTTTTGGAGAGATGGGGTTTCGCCATATTGTTCAGGCTGGTCTCAAACTCCTGGGCTTAGGAGATCCTCTCACTTTGGCCCCTGAAAGTGCTGGGATAATAGGTGTGAGCCACCATGCCCAGCCTCTAAATATCATTTTCTACTAAAATTAGCCAAGGTTCTTTGGAGGTCTGGGGCGGGGAAATATAACTTAACCCAGGTAAGCCTAGACATACCATAGTTGCAGAAGGAAATTCCTCCAAGATTTACAGGACCCGATCAAGGGGTTAGCTTGAAGGAGTTCTCACTGACTAAATTTGGACAATTCGGGCATTAAGAAGAAGAAGTGAAGAGAGAGAGAAAGAAGAAAAGGGAGGAGGTGGAAGACGACAAGAAAAAGGAGGAGGAAGAGAAGAAAAGCAGCAGTTTAATACTCATTTGACTCTCACTTTGACAACTGGTATAGAAAGGAAAAGAAGTAAACTTTAACTCCCTCTTTTTTAGGAGGAACTGTATGTTCTCCCCGTTTGAGGAAAGATTTCCTCCCCAAACAGTGCTAGGTAATAAATATTTTCATTTGACTCTTATGAAATGGTTTAAATTCAACTATTTTTAATATATAAAATTTCACGATTTTCATTCCATATCCAAATCTGGGATGAAAAAGAAATCAGAAAAATCAACATTTTACAACTCCCATTGAAATGACTGATCAGGCAAGAATCATTCATGGATACTGAAACAATGATGCAAAAAGTTATTGGGGCAAAAGCACGAATCGCCCTGGTGCCAAGGGTCTCCCGCTGGATCACTTGCTGATTGCAAAGTGAAAACACATCTTTGCATCTCAGTGGGGAGATGTGGCTAGCTTTGCTTTAGCGGAGGGGTCAAATCAAACTTAGTTAATGGGTGAGACAACCTAACATTTCGTTTTCCCTGATGTGATGCAATTTGAAGTTCACACAGCATGACCTATAAAGCATTCTAGCCAAAAACGTCAAAGCTCTGTGCTCATCATTCTCCATTTGCTCTTATAAATCCATTCCGAACCTTTCACCATCCTGCCCTGCACCACTGGAGACTCTCCTCTGCAGATTCTATTGCCCAGGTTCCTTTGCTTTTTGGCTTTGGTTAGATTTGGTCAATGTAGGGGCTACAGCAGCCATTTTGAAGGTAGAGGAGAGAGATGTTGTGGTATTTGTTCCCCACCACCCCACTCCCTGCCCGGGTGCAGTTTTGGCGGTGATGGTGTTGCTGCAATATCCATGGCTCCTGGTAGGGACCCCTCTCCCAAAGCTCCAGCTCCTGCAGTGCTTCAGTAACTGCACTCAGCTCAGGCTGCTGCAGACCTAGGGGCAGCAGTCCCAGAGTGCCTCACCATCCCGTGTTCCCTGTGCCTGCTCACACATTCATAAATAGTCCCTTCATGTCACATCCTTCAGTTAGACCCTTTGATTATGTTATCTGCTTCCAGTCAGGACAATGATTGATTCTGTCTGAATCGAATCTGTCCTTTATTTGAACAGGACATCAAGTCTAGAAAAACAAGTTAACACCTTGAGATAACAATCAGACAAATCCAGAATTTGGGACCACTTACTAGTCTGGTACTTTCAAAGATCAATGTTATTAAAAAAAAAAATTGAAGAACTCTTCCAGATTAGATTAAAGAGATGTAACTATCAAATGCAATATATAAATCTGGGTTGCAAAATCATATCATATTATACTATATCCTATACTATGTTTTTGGAACAACTAGGAAAATTTTAATATTGACTATATTTTTGATGATATTAAAGAAATATTACCTTAGATATGATAAAGGTATTATGGATTTTAAGCAAATGTCGTTTTTAAAGAGTTGCATACTGACGTGTTTTCTTTTCTTTTTTCAGACAGAGTCTTGCTCTGTCACCCAGGTTGGAGTGCAGTGGCACGATCTTGGCTCACTGCAACCTCCGCCTCCTGGGTTCAAGCTATTCTCCTGCCTCAGCCTCCCGAGTAGCTAAAATTGCAGGCATTAGCCACCACTCCTGGCTAATTTTTGTATTCTTTTTTAGTAGAGGCAGGGTTTTGTCATGTTGGCCAGACTGCTCTCAAACTCCTGACCTCAGGTGATCCACCTGCCTCGGCCTCCCAAAATGCTGGAATTACAGGCGTGAGTCACTGCACCCAGCCCATACTAAAACATTAAGGCTGACTACCTTATCCTTTTACAATGACTGCAACTGCCTTTAAAATGGGTAGCAAAATATTTAGATAGGTTATATAGCAGAATATGAACAGGTATTAAATCTAACTGATGGGGACATGGTGGTCATTGTACCTCCTTCCAACTTTAGTGTTTGAACATTTTGAAAATAGAATAAAATAGTGGAAAACATTAATTAAAAAACCAAAATTGCTAATCTACCCAGGAATGATTTATCCTTTTCCCAAACAGCTATAGTTTTTTTTTTTTTTTTTTTCAACTTATACTGTTCATTTGCTTAGTTCTTGAAAGTGAAGGACTGGGCTTTGTAGTTCTTTTTGTACCCTACAGAGGCTTGTGCAAAAGTGTTACTATAACTACTATTTTTAGAGACAGGGTCTCACTCTGTCACCCAGGCTGGAGTACAGTGGTACAATTATAGCTCATTGCAGCATGGAACTCCTTGGCTCAAGCGAGTCTCCTGCCTTAGCCCCCCCCGAATAGCTGGGACTACAGATGTGTGCCACTTTGCCTGGCTAATTTCTTTTTAGACAGAATCTCGTTCTGTTGCCCAGGCTGTAGTGCAGTGGGGTTATCTCGGCCCACTGCAAACTCTGCCTCCTGAGTTCAAGTGATTCTCCTGCGTCAGCCTCCTGAGTAGCTGGATTACAGGTGGCCACCACCACACTCGGCTAATTTTTGTATTTTTAGTAGACCAGGCTGGTCTCGAAATTCTAACCTCAAGTGATCCACCCACCTTGGCCTCCCAAAGTGCTGGGATTACAGGTGTGCTAGTTAATTTTTTTGTAGAGATGGGTCTCGCTATATTGTTCAGGCTGGTCTCAGACTCCTGGACTTAAGAATTCTCCCACCTTGACCTCCCAAAGTGTTGGGATTACAAGTGTGAGCCACTGTGCTTGGCTGTTCTAAAATCGATTTTAAGCCGATCTCATTGTGCACAAACACAGGCATATGTGGTCAGGCTTCTATTTATTTTTTCATTAAAGAAAGGAAAAAGGCTCAAAAAGCTGAATGGGATGCAGAGAAGTGCAATTTAGACACTTTCTTGGAATTATTCAAGAGCAGTTTTGGGGTCCCTTCTTGGGAGCCAGTGAAGACAGATGGCATAGAGTCTGATACTTCACAATCCCCTTGAAAGTTTTGCAACTTCAGACAAGCCGTTGAAGAAGCTCGCAAAAAAGATTCAGGTGCGTTCCAACTTTACAGTCTACTCAAGCCAGAGAGAAAATCAGGATTAGATTAAGCCCGAATGGAGAAAATTTTGAGTAAACTGCCTAATGAGATCTAGTCTTGTGTTTATTTAACTTAATTAAAATAGCGTGTCAACACATAAAAATTAGTGACTGGGCATGGTGCCATGTGCCTTAGTCCCAGCTATTCAGGAGGCTGCAACAGAAGGACTGAGTCCAGTAGTTCAAGTCTAGCCTGTGTAACCTTGTGAGACTCCATCTCTAAAAGCAAACAAACAGAATTAACGTAATTCTCTTCCTGGCTAACATGTAATCTTTTCTGCCCTGTAAACCTGCCGAAACCCTTTAAAATGGGTAGCAAAATATTTAGATAGGTTATATGGCAGAATATGAACAGGTATTAAATCTAACTGTGGTTAGATTTAATACTAACAGGTATTAAACCTCCACGGTGGTCTGGGGCAGAGAGAGAAGCTCTGAATCGTCTGGCAGAATGTGTGTATGTGCATGAGACAAATCCTGCTGATTCCTCACACAAACACTACCTCCTATCCTATTTCCAGCTAAGAAAACCCTGATTTTCAGGTATCAGGTGCCCATACTTTAGGAAAATTGTCATCATCCTGTTCATTTGCCAATCTTTGGTTAAAACATGGGCATGTGACACAATCAGGACAAGAAGAGTCATAAAATTAACCAACCCTGGAATCTTTCTATCTCTGGACTTCTTATTACATAAGATAATAAATGTACTTATTGGAGCTGGTGTGTGTGTGGGGGCGGAATCTGGGCTTGATGTAGCCGGTGCAGATATCCATGGGTTCCCTCCTAGTGGAGGGAGGGGAATACAGCAGGGTCAAAGCTGAACGTTGGATAATGAAATGTTCAGTTGGTGGTCAGGAAGAGCCGGGCAACAGAGGATGGGGGGTGGGGAGGACCATCCGGGTTGAAACAGGACTCTGGCTGGTTGCTGAGAGGAACAGGAGGGTGTCTAGTGGCCAGCTGAGCTGTCAGTGCCCTTGCCAAGAAGGCTGAAGTTTAGGGCAATGTTCCAACGAGAGCAGGCGGCTGAGTGAGAGTCAGGAAGCCAGGCAGAAGCCCAGACTTGGGAAGGGCAGGACTGCCCTGCCGGGTGCTGCAGAATACAGTGCTGTGGGATAGAGGGAAAGGGATGCATGAGAGAAGAGGAAATGCAGAGAGTGGCAGCAGTATAATTCCAGAGGTCTAGACTACTCACTTGCCATAGGGTGGGGAAAGGGCTTTCGGTGTCCAGCAAGGCAGAGCCAGAATTTGCTCAGATGCTGAGCAGCTGAGGCTGAAGGTTGTGGGGGCTTTTGGTAACTGCCATGGATCAGGCTGAGAAATGCGGAAGAAACCAGCATCTTCTCCAAAGCTGCCTTAGCGAATTTTCTTGGTGATGTTATAGAATTGCTGCCTACCTGTCTTCCTAGACCTTCAAAAAGGGGCATCACTTCTCTCTCCTATTGTCACAATCCCTGGGGTCCTGAAATTCACTGCCAAGACCAATGTTTGGCCTCCTGAAACACACTCCCGGTTTCCTTGTGTGAAGAAATTTGTTTGCCTGCTTGTGGCAGAAGCAATTTCATTCCTGTTATGAAATGCCCCTTACTTACAGTGTGATTTCTCCTGTTATTCATTTACTGTTTTTCTTTATTTTCTCTTCCCATCCATTTAGTAACCCACCCACAGGTCTATTTTAATTCATTTAGCCCAGTCCCATTCATTGAATGACTACCTAGGAAGGACTTTTATAGTTGAATTGTATGGAGGAAGTAGATGCAGGAAGAATGAAAGCTGATGTGTCAACAGTATTCTCTGGGGATTTTCAGAGCATTATTTTCCTCTGACTTAGCTGGGAAGCCAAAGGGCAGGAAGCTTGGCTTCCTTTGCACTCTGTTACTGCTGCATGTCACAGTTAGTGATTTTAATGTATTCGGTGGGCTGAGTTTTGTGACAATATCATTTTCCCCAGCCAAACTTCCTGCTGCCTTCTGCCATCTAGGAAAGTTTGGCTTATTCGATGAGCATCTCCCAACTTAGTGAGATAAACTAATAAAAGGAATGCTTTTCTGCAATGCAAAATCCATCATAAAAAGTCACTAGATAATTATAAAAAGGGGAAATATTTGGAACTCAATTGACAAAGGTTAATTTTCTTTATAAGGGAAGAACTCCTAAAAATCAAAAGAAAAAGACCAAAAACCCAATAAAAATATGCAAAAAAGTCCATAGAAAATGGAACACAAATGTTGTTTAAATGTAAATAGACATCTATTTTTCATGTATTAGATTGGCAATGATAAAAAAATTAACAACATGCTGTGTTGGCAAGAATGTGAGAAGACAGGTGCTCTCATATATGACTGGTGGGAACATAAATTGGTACAACCTTATGGAGGGTTATTTGGAAATAGCCTTCAAAATGATACCTATTTGCTTTGACTTATTAAAGCCAGTGCCAGGAATTTATTCTATAGGTTTAGTCGCATACATAGAGAATGAGATGTTCACATGATTGCACCTTGCAGCCTTGTTTGTAATAATGGAAGATTGTAAACACTCTAGATATCTCAATAAATGATTATTTAAATAAATTATGCATATTCATATAATGGAATATGATATAGCCATAAAAAATGAGGGTATTCTTCAACAAATGAGGACACTATCTTTATGTATACACATTGAAAGATCTCCAAGATTATTTTAAGTGAAAAAAATTAAGGTGTAGAAAATTGGTCAATAAAAGAGGGGAGAAAATAGTTATACTAAACATGCCTGTATTTGTTTCTCTATACATAAAACGTGTCCAGGAGGTTATCCAAGAAATTGATAACATTTTGTACCTTGGTGAGAGGAAATGGGTGCCTGGGGCATAGGGTTGGAGAAAGAGTTTTTCTTTGTTAACTTTTGTTCTTTTTGGAAACGTACTGCTAATTCAAATTAGTAAATAAAAACTGTTTAAGAGAAATGTTGGACACATCACATCTGAAATGACCTAAATTCACACAATCTGTGCTATGTCGTTAATTTTCCATTTCAGCATCTTTTTTTATTGATGTTAGTGGCTTTCCATCTTCATCTTTATGTTTTCTTTGTTCCTCCAGGTGCCACCCATTTTCTCTCTGCTTCTGTCCTCGGTTTGCCACTGGATTTCCCCTGCAGTTGTCAAGTAACAGCCTGTTTAGCTGGATGTTACTACATAGACCTCTTTCTGTGTGCCGGACCGGGGTAATCATCTCAATCCTTGCTTCAACACCTCCTCCCTAGAGAGTAGCAAATAAAGTCATGGTTGGGAGTTAAGCCGGAAGCTGGCTATCCTTGCAGGGCACCAGGCAACTGCCAGAGCAGTTAGTGACTTATCCCATATATGTTGCTAATGGTGGATGAGGTCATTTTAAGAGCTGGAATTGGGAAGAAGGATAAATACATACATGGAGGAGCAATAGAAGTCTACCTTAGGGAGCGTGTGGTAGTGAGAATTGAAGTTGAGGTTCAAATCCTTGGTCTGACACTTACTGGTTATGTAAGGAAGTTTTCTTAGCTTAACTTCTCTCCTCTGTAAAATGGGCTCTATAATGGTTAATGTGGCTAAGATTGCTAGGCTGGCAGTTAACCCCAATTCATTCCTGTTTTCTTTTGTGGTAACAGATACATAGTGAGCACATGGCTGCTAACATATTTCCACGTCTCCCTTGCTGTTAGACATGGTCAAGGAACTAATTCCCTGCCAGTGGAATGTGAACAAAGTGTGTGTCATATTCAGCTCTGGGACATAAGAGTCCCCCAAGTTCTTTCCTCTTCCTACGAGGTGGAACCCAGAGCAGCCCAACCTTGAACTGTGGAGACAAGGGCAGGCTCATAGGGGTTGCAGAGTAATGATCTGGGAGGAACCTGTTTCTCTAAAAGAATACATGAAGCAGAGCTCTCTGTCCACCTGGAACACCTGCCCACTATTACATGAGAGAGAAATGAGCTTAGATTTTTAAACCATTCTATCATTGTTGGGTTTCCTTCTTATGGCAGAATAGCTTTATCCTAATTGATAGAATTAAGCCGTTTTATGTTGCATGTAATAGAATACTCAACTCAGACTGGGTAAATTAATAAATGGTTTTACTTGGCTGCCATATAAGAGAAAATTTAAAAAGGAGGAAACATTTTAGTGTTTTTGATTTGGTATTCAGTGATATCACCAAAAATTGATTTTCTCCTATCCCTTTGCTCTTTTGTGACGTCAGCTTCACTGTGACTCTGGTTGCCCTTGTGGACAAAAGTTCTCTGAAAAGGAATTTGGAGGAAAGACTTCATTCCTGTGAACAGTTTGCAAACTGAGGAGATCACAGCTGTCTGTTCGCGTTCCAGTGAATGAAGAGAGCGTTCAGGTTTTATAGCAACATTTCCTTTCCGTTCCCAGTCAGGTCTGTTTATGCAAATAAAGGATCAAACTTTCATGGGTCTGATTAGTCAACACTGCTGAGTTCTGATTGGGTGAGGCAGGTGAGCTTTGATTGGTTGGTTTAGGTCAGAGCTGAAAGTCCCCAAGTTAAATTCAGAGGACTTGTGTAACCTTTAGTCAGCAAATAGCCACTTGGCTCTATTTTAAATTTAGACCCAATTAGCCACTCAGGATTCATCTGAAAGACTGGCTCTTTCAGGTTCACATTTGTTCACATCCTGAAGGTGGAAAAAGGGCTGTTGCAATTCCAGGCTTCATGTCAGTTCCTTCCAGAAGGAGAGAGAGAGTTAGAGACAGGGAGAGAGAGAGAGAGAGAGGAAAGGTTTGCACAAGTGAGCTTCTTTCCTACACCCCAGAAAACTTCTTATTGGCTCAAATTTGGTGACATCTCTTCCCTGAACTGTGACCAGGGAATGAGCTTATACTGACTGATTAGCTTAAGCCCTAGGGCACTTGTGCTACCCCTAGCAGCAGGAGTAGACCAGCTTTTCTAGAACATACGGACTATGTGGAGGAGGTGCTTGTAAAAATTGGAATGTATGGTAGGGAAATATCGCATATCCACTACAGGAATGAATTTGTTGTTTTAAGGATTAAATGGAGTGAGATAACATGTATAAAGGGCCGAGCACAGGGCCTGGCACAGGGGAGTGGGGAATGATCGTTAAGTTACTCTTCCTTCCTCCATCTAGTGAGCTGTGCAGTGAAGTGGTATGGGGTTAAGAAGATTCCCTCTTTAGGTTTCTCAAGGCTGTGTATTTGCAGGACCAGTGAAACAGGATTGTGATGTGCACAGAGAAATCTCCTTTCGGTTTCAAGATTCCTGACACCCATAGCAATTATTGGCAGGAATCACCCATGGAGAGCACTACCACCTCACACTCAGTTCCTAGAAGAATGAATAAAAGGCTTAGCTCCACCCTTCCAGGGGCTCCTTTCCACAGTGCTAGATGATTGCTGGGGCATCAACTTTGTTTTGTTTGTTTGCTTGTCTTTGAGACTGAGTCTCACTCTGTCACCCAGGCTGTAGTACAGTGGTGCGATCTCAGCTCACTGCAGCCCCCTGCCTCCTAGGTTCAAGAAATTCTTGTGCCTCAGCCTACTGAATAGCTGGGATTACAGGCACCCGCCACCACAGCCGGCTAATTTTTGTATTTTTAGTAGAGATGGAGTTTCACCATGTTGCCTGGACTTGAACTCCTGACCTCAGGTGACCTGCCTGCCTCAGCCTCCCGAAGTGCTGGAATTACAGGTGTGAGCCACCATGCCCAGCCAACTTTGAAAGACACAGGTTTAAGATTCCAGAAAGGGTTGCCTACCCAGCATCTTGTGTTACCAGTGCTTCTTCAGGTGGGATGGTGATTGAGAGACGTGCCTGGACCAGGTTAAGGGCGTCTCCTCCAATCACTTGTTAGAAGCTGTATAACTTAATGAAAAGGTTCTGGACGTGAGTCTGAAACCTCATTTTACCATCACTATCTGTGTGATTTTGTGTAAGTTAATTCTTTTTGCTTTAGGTTCCTCATCTGTAAAATAGGGCCTTGACTCCTGCTCTACCAGCCGTTTAGGGTTGTTGTGAGGCTCAAAGAAATGCTGTATTTGAGAGCACTTTGTAAATAGAAAATAAATTTTAAATAAAAAGAGTTGGCTAACATAATAATGGAAGTACTCTTCTAGGACCTAAGTTTCTCCATACTAAGGGTCAACCTGGGGGTTGTGAACAAAGCTAGTTGAGAGAGAACAGGCCAAATGGAATATTTTTGTTCACAGTGACAGCAGATCGGGCTTAATGAACAACTGTGTGTTGATTACCTAGGTGTGTTTGTTTGTTACTGGTGTTTTACATGTTAGCTGCTAATTTAGTCCTATTACTAATTCTATAAATATTACACCAGTTTTATAGATGAGGAAACTGAGCCTGAGAGTGGTTAAGTGCCTGTGCTAATATCACACATTTAGGAAGTAGCCGGCCCAGGTTTTAAAATCAAGTCTGTTTAGCCATGAAGGCAAATGAGGCCATCAACTGATTCAGGCAGGAAAAAAGTGACCACCCATGATGCTGTACCCAGGTGGACTAGCTTATAAGACAAGGAGACATTCATCCAGGGGCTTATAATAACTCTTTCACTTGCCTATTCATCCATGTAATTCACGAACACTGACTGAGCATCTCTCATGAAACAGGAACCGTGCTAGGTCTGTAATAAAACAATGAAGAAAATAGAGTTCCCAAGGGTTCAAGAAACATCGGTGCAGCAGAGCAGCTTGTCAGGCATTCCATTTATCCTTAGTTCAATCCTGTTAGGAAACTTGCTTCTATTGCTTGGCCAATATTAAAGTTTTAAGCATTATTGTTCTGTAGAAATGATCTGCTTACACTGCTTTCTGCCAAAGAATGGCATAAGTCCATAATAACTGAAGATCATACGCCCAATGATTTCTTTTCAGAGGCAACTGCACAATGGTTTTGAAATGGTAATAATTGCCTGTTGCTCTCTGGATTATCTTATTGTCTGGCAATGGTTATGAAGACAGTGGAGTTTTAAGAGGCTATTCAGTAAGAGTGACAGAAGGAAATATTTTTTTTTTATTTTTCTCTGAATGACTCTCGAGTTCAGAGCCCATAAAGTTTGAAAGACCCTCTGTGATAAATTCAAAGTTTTTAGAGCTGAAGGGAGATTGAGTTATAAAATAATATAAAAAGCTACAGGTGTGGCTCATATATAAGTGGAGTGTTGTTTGAAATATCCTGAGTGAAATGGAGATGGACTGGGTGAGCCTCAAGATTAAAATAGCTGCTGAAATGATGTTTTGCATCTTAATTTAAAGGTGCTATGCTCCTCTCCTTTGTCAAGTGTTGTGCAAATAAGCATCCCAGTCTGAAAAAAATTCAACAATTTTATATGTCCATACCAATGCTACTTGATGACAATTTCTTTTGAAGACAAAAAGCATACTTTGTTAAGCACCTGCTAAGGACTAGACAGGTGAAGTGTTTTGCTCACTTAACACTCACCACAACCTAGTGAGCTAAGTTGTGTTTTCACCATTTTACAAAGCTCCTTCCCCTATTCAGATTTGTTGATTCATTCAACAAATATTTTTGAAGAGCCTTCTATGTGTCAGGCATGCTTTATGTGCTGGGATATAGAGCAGTGAGCAAAGCTAAACATATCCCTGCCTCCCTGAGCTGTTGTTTTAGTGGGTAGAGACTGAAGTAAACAAACAAACAAACAAACAAACAAACAAACAAACAAACAAACATATAGTATTCAAGGCTTTGTTTGTTTGTTCACAGTTTCTGTGGGTCAGAAACCCAAGTATAGTTTAGCTTTCGTCTCTACTTCAAGGTCTCTCAAGAGGATGCATTCAATTTTTCAGCTGGAACAGTTGGCAGGATCCAGTTCATCACAGCTTGTTGGACTGAAAGAGCTCAGTTCCTTGTTGGCTACTGGCTGGAGTCCTCCCTCAGTCCCTTATCATGTGGGCCTCTCTATATGGCAGTTCACAATATGGCAGTTGGTCTCCCTCAGAGTGAGCAAGCAAGTGAGAGAATAAAAGAGTGTGTCCCAGATGGAAGCCACAGTCTTTTTTATAACTGAATCTCAGAAGTGACACTCCATTATGGCTGCTTGATTCTATTTGTTAGAAGCAAGTTGCTAAATCTAGTGCATACTCAAGAGGTGGAGATTATACAGTGGGTGAGTACCAGGAGGCAGGAGTCATTGGGGGCCGTCTTGGAAGCTGGATGACCATAGTCAGTCAGACTTCTCTAAGGAGAGGACATTTGAACAGAATTCTAATTCTGTGAGAAGTGAGAGAGCAGGTGCTCCCTCTCTGACCTCATCTTGTCCTGGTCTTTCCTCAGCCTTTGCACTGGTGGTTTCCTCTGCCTTTCAGCTAGTGCAAAGGCTGAGGGGAGACTACTGCAAGATGAGATCAGAGAGGTAGCCCTAGATTAGATGAGATAGAGTTTTATGTGGGTTATAGTGTAGAAGGTGGATTTTACTTTCAGTGAGATGGAAAGGCTTTGAAAGGTTTTCAGCAGAGGAATGACATGACTTGTGTTTTAAGAAAATCACTGTGGTTGCTGTGTGAATAGTTTGGGGGAGTGGGCATTAGCAGAAGCAATGAAAGAAGTTAGCAGGCTATTGTAGTAATACAGTTAAATCATGATTATGACTTAGACCATAGATAGTAGTGGAGGTATGGGAGACATGGTTGGATTTTGCATATATTTTCTAGTAGAGCTGACAGGATTTGCTGATGGGTTAGATGTGGAGTGTAAAGAAAGTGAGGAGTTAGTGAGGACTCCAAGGTTTTTGGACTTAGCAACTGGAAGAATAGGGTTGCCCTTGATTAAGCTGGAAAATACTGATGGAGGAGCAGATTTTGAGAGAGGAAGGATAAATTAGGAGTTTTGTACATGTTGGTGTATGCTTATTAGACATCCAACTAAAGATGTTGAGTTGGCAATTGGCTATTTCAGTGTGGGACTTGTGAGAGTGGAGTGGACTATAAATATTAATTTGGGAATTTCCAGTATTAAAAGGATATTTAAAACCAATGGGATAGCTGAAGATACAGCAGAAGTAAGTGTAGATTGAGAGGTGGGAAAGCCTGTGGATTGAAATCCAGGGGCAGTTCAAGCTGCGGAACTTAGGAAAAGAAAGTCAACAAAGAAAACTGAGAAGTCACTAGAAAGAGAGAGAGAGAACCAGGAGAGATGAGTGCCTTGGAAGCCAAGCAGAGAGTGTTTCATGAGGGAGAGAGTGATCAACATTGTCAAATACTGCCAATAAGTCCGACAAGGTGAGGATTGAGAATTGACCATAGATTTGGGAACGTGGAGGCCATTGGTGGCTTTGATGAGCGCTGTTTCAGTGGAGTGGGAGCATGAAAGAGGAGCAAGTGGAGAAGGAGAGAACTGAGGTTTCATGAGAAATTGATGCCTTTTCAAAAATGGGTTTACTGAACCACATGCATTGTAACAAGCTCCCCTGTAGTGTTTATTAGAAATATTGATTTGGGAGGCTCCACTTCAGGATCTCTGGAGATGGCAACCTGTAATCCTCATTTTTAGCAAGTCTCACAGGTGATTTTCAGGCACATCAAAACTGGAGAACCAATCTCCTGCCCCGGGCACTTCATCTTACATCTATGAAGATACTGTGAGGATGTTCCATCTGTGTGACCCAAGTGAGCATTTGGGGGATCACAGTTTGTTCTGGAAGCATTTCCATATTGCCCTTTAGTCTTTTTTTTTTTTAAATACAGAGTCTAACTCTGTCGCCCAGGCTGGAGTGCAGTGGCACAGTCTTGGCTCACTGCAACCTCTGCCTCTAGGTTCAAGTGATTTTCCTGCCTCAGCCTCCCTAGTAGCTGGTTCAAGTGATTCTCTTGCCCCAGTCTCCCACTAAGTTACAGGGCTGCACCACCACACCCAGCTACCTTTATTCTTTTTATTCCCTGAAGTTTTTAAGAAAGCCAGACAAAGATATTCTACAACCCCAAAGCGTAGCAGTAGGTAAACAAATCTCCCTTCCATAATGGCTCCTAGGAACCTCTCGAATTTTGGAAATTTCAGAGTCAGCATGTTAGCTTCCTGAGGATGCTGGAAATAGAAAGACAAAATTCATGCAGATTCAGGAGGAATTCAATATTTTCTTGGTCACTGAAGTGCTTAATTTACTTAGCTTGTCCACCTGGAAAGACAGAGGAATTATTCTAGTCAGGTCTATTGGGAAGGTTGGGGGCACCTGGGCCTTCTTCATCAGAGCAAGGGTTTTGTCATTCAGCAGTATTTGGGGATTTTTTTTTTTTCTGGCCAGAGATTTTTGCCCTAGGAACAGGTATGTTTCCAAGAGAACAAGTGTGGGAGGAATAGAGGTGGTAAAAGTTTTCCATTGTGTATTCCCCGGAAGAAAGGCCTCATAGGATTTAGGAAATGTTGTTCCTTCTCTCCTCAATCCTCTTTTCTTTTTTATGGCCCCCTTCCAAGGCCTAGAGACTCGTATTTTAACCCCATTAGTCCTTTCTCAGGCCTTGCAAACTTTAGGACCTGGATGCCAGTGGAGGTTCCCTGCTTAGGCATTTTGGTCCCAGAAGGGAGTGGGAGGACCTAATCTCATTAAATAAAAGCTCTGTTTTCAATCCTCCCTTTAGCTGCTACTGATTTCCTCCCTAGTTTACTTAAGAGGCAAGAGACCACTGACAATGTTTTTCTTAGAGGTAGACCAACGTGGCTAACAAAGGTGTATAGAAATTGTATTTCAGGGCCGGGCACAGTGGCTCATGCCTGTAATCCCAGCACTTTGGAAGGCCAAGGCGGGTGGATCATGAGGTCAGGAGTTTGAGACCAGCCTGATCAACATGGTGAAACGCTGTTTCTACTAAAAACACAAAAATTAGCTGGGTGTGGTGGCACACACCTGTAATCCCAGCTACTCAGGAGGCTGAGGCAGGAGAATCACTTGAACTCGGGAGGCAGAGGTTTCAGTGAGCCAGGATCATGCCATTGCACTCCAGGCTGGGTGACAGAGCGAGACTCCATTAAAGAAAGAAAGAAAGAAAGAAAGAAAGAATTTCAGTTACGCTTGTATGTATTTATGTTATCCATTGTGGCCAAAGCAATTGAGAATACAAACAAGACTAATGAAAACCATGACAATGGTGCATGTAAATTTAGTTGTGGGGCCTGGCGTGATAGCTCACACCTGTAATCCCAGAAGTTTGGGAGGCTGACAACAGGCAGATAACTTGAGGTCCGGAGTTTGAGACCAGCCTGGGTAACATGGTAAAACTCTGTGTCTACAAAAATACAAAAATTAGCCAGGTGTGGTGGTGTGCGCCTATAGTCCTAGCTACTTGGGAGGCTGAGGTGGGGTTTGAGGCTGCAGTGAGCCATGATTGTCCCACTGCACTCCAGCCTGTGTGACAGAGTGACACGCTGTTAGAAAGGAAGAAAGAAAGAAGGAAAAGAACAGAACAGAACTAGACTTCCCTAAGAAAAGCTCCATGAGAAAAGAAAGTTATCTGCTGAGCAGAATCCCTACCTTCATTACCTTCTATATGAGACCGGTGGCCCTGGCACGCAGGCAATGAATGGTAACATCTGGATTGGGAGTCACATATGAACACATGGGCATCCTTCATTATTCCCTTTGGGAAAATCTCCATGAAGACCTGTGATCTTTGAGAGTGATCTTTTTGGTTTATGACATCACAGCTGATGGTGGTTGTAGATAGTTTGCAATGTTAACTGTATTTTTTTCTTTACATATTCGAACCAAGTGCCTCTTTAACTCACAGTGCAAATCTGTGCGAAACAGTGCACAAGTTAGCATCCTTGGGGTGCTTAAAAATAACAGACAGGACTGGAACTAGCTAATAAAAAAGCTTTAAAGTCTGGAGTAATTTTTTGCCTGATAATTATTCAGTATGTTTATAGCAAACGGGGTCAAATTTCTTTTAAGAATATATGTGGTTTAAAAAATACAAAGTCTAACATTTTCTTTTCTTTAGTGAATAGATTTGTCAAACATTTCCAAGTGTACTTTTTTCTCTTAAGAGATGCAGCAGTAACACTGAACAGACAGTAATTCTTGCATAATTAATATGTAGCAGGACCTAGCAAATTCATTTGGAAGAACCATTCCTTAACTGTCTTGCCTTGTCATACTCCTACCACATCTCCTGTCATTCCCGAAAACCTCTCCTGACCCTTGTAAATAGCACAATGGACACAATTTAATTTGCCTTTGAGGGCAGCTCTTAAATTTACTGCAAAAGTAAAGACAAGCACTCTCAGCTAAATATATGTGTGTGCACACGTGCAAACACACATACTCATTTTCCTCAAGCCTCATTCTCAAAGCTCTTTATTACCTCTTTAGTTCAATACACCTTCCCTAACATTCTGCATCCCCATCTAACACCTGCTTGTTAATTTCATTCAATTTTCAGCTAGTCTTTTAGCCAGCGAAGGCAACCCACTCAAATGATATAAAAGGACTTTTCCTTTTTTCTTCTTCTTCTCAGATCCTTTTACTAACACTAATCACATGCCTTCCATATGCTTTCCAAGATACTGGTTTCCATCCTTTTGTTAACTTCTCTTGTGTATCACCCAAGGTCGAGTTTCCTTTGTTGAGTGCAGACAATACCACAGGGTAGGGGTGGGACGATACAAAATGAGTATCTGAAAGTGCAGCTTCCTGCTTCCCGGGAAGTGTTGCTTCACTTGTGCATAGGGGATGGTGTGAGCGAGGCCGGAGTGTCAGAGGTCCCCCTGCTCTTTTCAGATGACTGCCTTTCCCACTAGGGTTGTCTTAATTTAACTTCTTCTTTTATTTATTTTATTTTTTGACAGGGTTTCACTCTGTTGCCTAGGCTTGAGTGCAGTGGCATGATCTTGGCTCACTGCAGCCTTGACCTCCTGGCTCAATAGATCCTCTCACTTCAGCCTCTCGGCTAGCTGGGACTACAGGTAATGCCACCATGCCTGGCTAATTTTTTTAGACTTTTTGTAGAGACAGGGTTTCACCGTGTTGTCCAGATACCGTGTTGTCTTGTGTTCCTGGGCTCAAGTGATCCACCTGCCTCAGCTTCCCAAAGTGTTAGGATTACAGGCGTGAGCCATTGTACTCTGCCTAATTTTACTTCTTAAGCCTTTTTCTATCTCATTCCCACAGCTTTTAAATTTTTAAGTTACTGATAAAAGATAGGTTTTACTTGCCAGTAACTACTATAAAGCTTTGGACAACTTACATAACTGCTGTAACCCTCAATTTTCTCATCTGTTGAAAAAGAGAATTAGATTAAATGAATTCTAATGTTCCTTTCAGCATGATGTTCTCTTAGTCAAGGGCAAAACAGCTCAGGAGAAAGCTCTGTGCTGCCGCAGAGCCTGTCTGTGTTCAGCAGTACAGTAAGAGGAGCGCCTCCTTAACAGGACTACTGCTTATTGAACACCTACTATATGCTGGACACTCTATCAGATATTTATTCACATGGTTTTTCATTGAATTCCCATAGCAAACCCAGGAGTTATACTTTATTGTTACGATAACTAATCTGTTTTACAGATGAAGGTGCTAAGACTTAGAAAGATTAAGTAGCTCCTTCAAGATGATGCGGTAATTGACATAGCTGGACTCTGGCGACTAAGCACATATTCTTAACCATTCTGCTATCCTACTTCCCAATTTACTTTCTGTTTGACATTGCCTGCCATTTTACAATTGCCTGTTCATAGCTGCCATCTTGAAATCAGATGGTCTGGGATCTGGTCTTGGCTCTGTTGCTTACTGGTTCTTTGGCCAAATTGTGTAATGTCTTCAAACTTCAGTTTTCTCATTGGAAAAGAAGAAGACAATACCTACCTGCTATGGTCTGAATACTTATGTCCTTCCAAAATTCCTGTATTGAAATCCTCACTTCCAAGGTGATCATACTGGGACTGAGGCCTTTAGGAGATGATTAGGTCATGAATGTGGAGGTCTCATGAATGGGGATAGTGCCTTTGTGAAAAAGGCCTGAGCGAGACCCCTCACTCTTTCTGCCACTTGAGGTTCGAGTGAGAAGATACAGGCCCATAGGCCTCATATGGCCACTGTCTATGAGGAAGTGGGCCTCTGCCAGTGCCTTGATCTCAGACTCCCAGCCTGCAGAACTATGAGAAATAAGTTTCTGGTTTTTTTTTTTGAGATGGAGTTTCGCTCTTGTTACCCAGGCTGGAGTGCAATGGCATGATCTCGGCTCACCGCAACCTCCGCCTCCTGGGTTCAGGCAATTCTCCTGCCTCAGCCTCCCAAGTAGCTGGGACTACAGGCACGCACCACTGTGCCCAGCTAATTTTTTGTATTTTTAGTAGAGACGGGGTCTCACCATGTTTACCAGGATGGTCTCGATCTCTTGACCTCGTGATCCACCCGCCTCGGCCTCCCAAAGTGCTGGGATTACAGGCTTGAGCCACCACGCCCGGCCAAGTTTCTGTTATTTATAAGTCACCTGGTCTGTGAAATTTTATTGCAGCCTGAACAGACTAAGATACTACCTTATCGTACTGTGGTAAAATGAAAATATGTAAGGGGCGTGGCAGTAGTTGCCTGGTTTCATATTCTGTTTCTGTGAGGCCATGATTTAAGTACCACCTGCAGGCTCAGCCCCAGCTTAGGCTCCAGGACCTGTCCTTCTTCTATGGGAGAAGCTTTAAAGACCTCTTGTTTAATGCTGAGGGGGATTCAGCATCAACCATGGTTTCTTCTGGTCCTGATGGCTCAGATGTAGTAAGTGAGCCCCTGCTCTAAATGCAGCATGGTAGAGTTAAGATGGACCATACTGCCTGTGTTTTAATCTTAGCTCTGTGTTACTAATGACTTGGGCAAGCTACTTCACCTTTCTGTGACTCAAATTTCTCCTCTGTAAAATAGAGAAGAATGAGTAGCTATTTCAGAGGGTTGTTGTGTAGATATAATACTTTAAAAAAATATAAATACATACGACAGCATCTGGCAAATGTTTGTTATTTTTATTTTTATAGAACTTACATGATGTATACATTATATTATTATACATAAGTGACATAACACATGCTTATATCATTAACACTTTTTGGGCCCCTGCGTGGTTGCCTTGCGTCCTTCTTGCATCACTTGCCCAGTCTCTGAGGCTGCAGCCCTCATTCCAATCATGCACTTGGGCAGGGCTCCTGCCACTGAACTCCTCTCCTGAGACGGAGCCTTGCAGTCTGCCGAGAACCTCCCTGATGCTGGCTCTCTTCCTGTATCTCTGAATATTGCTTCTCCAAAATGATACTCTGGAGTTGTCTGTGGTTCTTTGGTGGTGCAGACCACTTGTTACCCACCAGCCATGTTCCCTGGAGCCTGTGTCTGCCCCCTCCTGCACCCTTCCCCACTGCTTGTGCTTCGGCCCTGCTTGCTAGGTCCTGAGCTGGTACGGTGTTTGGAAGTTACCACCTCAGCTTGACACAACCTTATCAAATAACTTTGTGAAACATTTTTACACATAAAATGATTATGAATCTCAGTACACCTCAGGTGGACAAGAGACATCACATTTCTCTACTTTTTTGGGGGCAGTAGCTTTATTGAGATATAATTCATATATAATACAATTTACCTATTTATAAAATTTCTTTTTTTGGTATATTCAGAGTTTTGCAGTCAACATCATGATCAATTTTGGAATGTTTTTACCTGTCCCTGCAAATCCTCTCTTGTTTAGTTGTCACCCTTCATTTCCCCTAGCCCTAGGCAACCACTAGTCTATTTTCTGTCTATAGATTTGCCTATTCTGGATGTTTCCTTTAAATGGAAACACATACTATGTGGTCTTTTGTGACTGACTTCTTTCATTTAGCATAATTTTTTTTTGTTTGTTTACTTGTTTGTTTGTTTTGAGATGGAGTTTCACTCTTCTTGCCCAGGCTGGAGTGCAGTGGCACGATCTCGGCTCGCTGCAATTTCTGCCTCCCAGGTTCAAGCGATTCTCCTGCCTCAGCTTCCCGAGTAGCTGGGATTACAGGCATGCACCACCACACCTGGCTAATTTTGCATTTTTAGTAGAGATGGGGTTTCTCCATGTTGGTCAGGCTGGTTTCAAACTCCCAGTCTCAGGTGATTTGCCCACCTTGGCCTTCCAAAGTGCTAGGATTACAGGCATGAGCCACGGAGCCTGGCCTAGCATAATGTCTTTAAGGTTCATCCATGTCGTGGCATGACTTAAGTACTTCCTTCCTTTTTCTTGCTGAATAGTATTTATTCTTCTCTACTTTTGACTCAATAATTAATTATTACTTTCTGCCATTGTTCCATAGGCCTGGTGAGAAATTCAACTTCAGTCATTCTTGTGCTTCTCATCTGGGGCTGTGTCAAGATTGTAAGCTCCCAAGCAGAGCAGAGATCTCAGAGTCGGGAGGGCATCAAACATATGACCACACAGGTTACTGCTGAGATGCTACTGTCTCTCCCTGTGTGGTCTTTAAGAGGCCCCTCTCTCCTGCCTTTGTGCCATCCTCTGGAGTATGAGAACTGTTGTGGTTGGGAAAGCCTGGGCTAATGTTCCACCTCTTGTTGCACCAATAGCCAGTCTCTCTGAGGTCCTACTGTGTCCTTGGGTCCCTGTCAGGGAGTAAGGCAAAATATAGGGGACCTTAAACTCTGACTCTTCCTCTATGCCAGAGAGACTTTTATTTTAGACAGAAGATATTCTTTTCCCAGAACTATTTAAATTCTCTTCCATGCCCTCAGGTTTTTGAACACAAAAGTCAAACATTCCAACCTTGAACTTCCCTCCAGGCAAAAGCAGCACAGATGTCAAAGGGGAAAAACAGATGGGGAAAATAGAAGTAGATCTGAAGAAGTTATCCTGTGTCAGAGATCTTTTCTGGTTGTTGAGATCTCTGTACCCGCATAGGCCCATGATGTATTTGAGCATTTCATCCTGCTACATCTTTTCTTATTTCTAATCAAGTCACTGTGGCTCTTTCCTGTATCACCAGCCCACCTGCCACTGTTCCCTGACAGCTTTTTAATTCCTGCAAGCCACTAGTTCCTGTGATGACAACACCACAACCTGGATGCTGTTGCTTGAATTTTTACTTTAATTGCATAATGGAACTCTCTGTCTCTTTTGTGGTGGAATGAAAATATTAAACATCTATGCTGTTAGAAATGTAAGATTTGCATTTCTGTTATATATTTCTATCATATTTTAAAAATTTTCTATTGCATATTTCTATTATAACTATCTATTGTAGCAGGTTTTGGTCTCAAGAGTCCTTTTTTTTTTTGAGATGGAGTCTCACTCTGTCTCCCAGGATGAAGTGCAGTGGTGCAATCCCAGCTCACTGCAACCTCCACCTCCTGGGTTCAAGTGATTCTCCTGCCTCAGCTTCCTGAGTATCTGGGATTACAGGCGCATGCCACCACGCCCAGCTAATGTTTGTATTTTTAGTAGAGATGGGGTTTCACCATGTTATTCAGGCTGGTCTCAAACTCCTGACTTCATGATTCACCTGCCTCGGCCTCCCAAAGAGCTGCAATTACAGGCATGAGCCACCGCACTCGGTGATTCCTTTATGCTCTTAAAAATAATTCAGGATCTCAAAAAGCTTTTGTTTATTTGGGTTATATCTGTGGATATTAACCATGCTATAAACATTTTAAAAATAATTATTTATTCATTAATTTAAAAATATCAATAATAAACCCATTGCATGTAACATAACTTATTTTTATAAAGAATGTATTTATTTTTCCAAACAAGAGAAACTTAGTGAGTAGCATAGCATTGTTTCATGTTTTGTTTTTTGCCTTTTAATGTCTGATAATAGAAGACAGCTGGATTCTTATATTGGCTTCTGCATTCGATGTGGTATGATATGTTGTTTTCATTGAAGAATATGTAGAAAATCTGGCATTACAGAGTGATGTAGTTGGAACACAGGAGTATTTTAATAGCCTTTTTTGGATAATTGTGTCTATTATCCTAACCCTCAGCTAGAGGTAATTTCTTAAAGATTATTGAGCAATTAATATTGCCATATATTTTCTTTAGAGTGACAGGCTCACCTTGTACGTTTTCAAGAAAATGTTTGGCAAATACCTAAATCTGAATATGTTGTTCCTTTCAAGTGAAATGGTGTTTATTGAGGAGAGTGGTTAGTTCAACTTGCAACTCAAGCAGTATTTTATGGTAGAGACAACCATGCTACTTCAGTACGCAGCAGGAGTGCTTTCTGTGCACCTCATAGTTTGCCACACAGAATATCACAAAGACATGTACTCAAATACTGAAATTCAATGAGGCTAACAATTTTTAATGCTTCATCAAGGACATTCTTAAGTAAAACTGGCTTCTTTTTTTGTTTGTTTGTTCCCCACTTCCACCTCTTTTATTGTGAGTGTGTGGTGTGAATAATACAATGACTGCTAGGTACTGTTCGGTGCCCCTGCTTTGACTTGTACTAAGATGCTGGCAGTTTGACCCAGGATTGCTTTTGCACTGTCAATGTGAATGTTGACATAGTGAAAAAGGCAAATCTTTGTCTCAAGATTCTTTTATGCTCTTTGCAGTATTTGTACATTGCAGGATTATTATGAATATAGTTCGTAGTATTTGATAGTATTATTATCTAGTATTATGTAGCATTATTATGAAAATAGTTTTGATCTCACAGTTGCCCTGAGGGTCTCCAGGACTTTGCAGACCACGCTTTGGGAAGGTGAAAAGCAGGTGTAATGAAAGGCTCCAAGGGACGAAATGTTCCTTTTATTCTGACTTGTTGCTGCCTAGGACCTTATGTTCTATATGTGCCCAGGCCTATCCCAGCTCTGGCATCACAAGGTCCTAGGCTTGTAGTGGGATGGCCACGATGCAACATGACCATGTCTTCGGGGGCCCTAGGCACTGAGACTTTCCACTTGCTCTGCTCGGCCAGTGTAGTAGCACTGGCGAGGTGGTGGCATGAGATGATGTCTTTTCCCCCTTTCCTTCCAACTCTAAGAATTTAGTAATGAAAATACTGGCACGACTCCATAAAATCTTCAGATTGCTGAATAAACCATCTAGAAATAGAACTGACTACAAATGTATACCCTTCTTCTTGTGGTTTGAAAGCATTTGTCCCTTAAAGGGGCTGATTGATTACCTTCAACACTTTTCCTACACAGTTTAATTTCACTGAATTGTAACTGAAGAGTTTGGGGAAAGTCCTTGGCCTTCTATGTTGTACAGAGGAATAGCCCGAAAGACAGCCTTTCTTAGCACAGCCACATGCAGATGGATCTGAAAGCTTTGAACTGTGTCTGTTGGGCTCCCTTCCAAACTCCCGACCGTTTGTTTTATATAAAAACATGATACAAGTTACTTGGCAACTTGTATCAAGGGTCTAATCCCTTATTATGCTACCATAAGAGTGTATGTGGTAAGCAAAAAGACTTACCTGTGATAGAAGATAAGCAACAGGATTAAGTACATTTGGTGATTTCGGAATTAAATATGCTAGAATAAGCTTTTATTTAAATCCAAAATTCTGTTTTGTTCTTGGAGATTTTAGACAAGAAAATTATATGTTTCCAGAACCGTACATGTTGGCAGATTTCTAAGCATCCAAGACTGTGTGGTTTTTTTTTCTTTTTAAGAAAAATTCATCTATTTATTAAGAACAATATTTATCAAGGGCCTAATTTGTGCCAATATTGTTCTAGATGTGGAAATGGAGTGGTGAATAAGATAGACACAGTCCCTGCACGTCATGAAGCTTTTAATCTAGAAGAAGGAGACAAAAAATTACAAGGAAATAAGCAAGATTATTTTAGACAGACAGACAGACATATGAAGGAAATAACATAGGGTGCTGAGATCATGAGACACAGGTGAGATGGGGTGGTCAGAGAAGGTCTCTCTGAAGAGGTGACATTGGAGCTGAAACCTGACTGATGAGGAGGAGCCAACAGTGGGAAGAGCCAGGTGGAAAAGGAATTGAAGCAGAGTGAACAGCAAATACAGAGACCCTGAGATGGGACAACATTCAATGGTTTTGAGGAATGAAGTGAAAGTAGTGTGGCTTGAGTGCAGTGGGCAAAAGAGAAAATGGTGCCGGGCGTGGTGGCTCATGCCTGTAATTCCAGCACTTTGGGAGACTGAAGCGGGTGGATCACAAGATCAAGAGATCGAGACCATCCTGGCCAACATGGTGAAACCCTGTCTCTACTAAATACAAAAAATTAGCCGGGCATGGTAGCACATGCCTGTAATCCCAGCTACTTGGGAGGCTGAGACAGGAGAATTGTTTGAACCCAGAAGGCGGAGGTTGTGGTGAGCCGAAAATGCACCATTGCACTCCAGCCTGGGCAACAAGAGCGAAACTCTGTCTTAAAAAAAAAAAAAAAAAGAGAGAGAGAGAAAATGGTGCAAGATGCGATCAGACCACATAGATAGAACTTTGTAAGCCACAGTTCGTGTGTTAGTCTTTTGGGGCTGCTATATCAAAAATAACATAGACCAGGTGGTTTAAACAAAAATTTATTTTAAAAATTTCTATTATTATTACTTTTGAGACAGTCTGATTCTTTCACCCAGGCTAGAGTGCAGTGCTGTGAACACAGTTCACTGCAGCCTCTACTTTTTATACTCAAGCAATCCTCCTGCCTTAGCCTCCTGTATAGCTGGGACCACAGGCTCATGCCACTATGTCTGGCTAAGTTTTTGATTTTTTTATAGTCAGAATCTCACTTTATTGCCCAGGCTTATCTTGAACTCCTGGGCCCAAGTGATCCTCCTGCCTTGGCCTCCCAAAGTATTGGGATTACAGGCATGAGTCACTTCACCCAGCAAAAAATTTATTTCTCATAGTTCTGGAGCCTGGAAGTCCAAGAGCCAGGTGGCAGCTGATTTAGTTCCTGGTGAGGACTTTCTTTGTGGTTTGCAGATGGATGACTTCTTTTTCCTATACCTTCCCACGGTGCAAAGAGAGAAAGAGAGAGGAAGCAAGCACTCTTGTGCCTCTTCTTATAAGGGCATTAATCCCATCATTAAGGCTCGACTCTCATGGTACCCTCATGACCTATTTACCTCCCAAAGTTCCCAATTTCTCAGGCCATCACAATGGAGTTTTGACACATGATTTTGGGGAGACACATTCAGCCCATTGCAGCCAAGCTCTTGGATTTTATTATGAGTAAAATAGGAAGCAATTGAAAGGTTTTAAAATTGAGAGTGACATGACCAAATACGTGTTTTCTAATGACTGCTCTGAATGCTGTGTGGAGGATGATTGCAGGGGTCAAGACTGCAGCAGAGTGGGTGGCTGAGAGGCTATAATGATGGGTTGGATGGCTGGATGGTGGAAGTAGAGAGAAGGTGGGTTTGAAGATATAGTTTAGAGGTAACGCCAGAAAGGAGCCATTAAGGATGTACCCAAATTTTTATTTTCTTGAGCTACTGAATGGATGGTGCAGGTAGAAACTGACATGTTTATGATTGGGAAGGAAACAGGCCTGTGAGATGGTTGGGGAGGTAGTCATCAGGTACTCTTTGAAGATGAAAATCAAAATGTTTGTTTTGTATGTTATATCATGTGTGGTTGTGTTCAGCTGCAGAGGAACCAAAATCCTGACAAACCATATCTTAAACAAACAAGCTCTTTGATTAATCGATTAATATGTTGTCCACACAAAAAGTGTATCAAAGATAGGCAGACCCAGCTGGTATGGTAGTTCACAAATGCCACTGAGATTGCAGGCACATTCTCTCTTCTCCTTGCCCATCCTTATGTCTTTCACTCTCACCTATGTAAGAGAGGGACTGAGCTTTAGGCATAGGGTCTGCATGGAAGACAGGAGAAGGGGAAAGCTGAAAGAAGTAGATGTAGTGCTTGTGTCAGGAAAGCAAAAGCTTTTTCAGAAAGCCACCCCCAGATCTCCACTTTATGAACCAATATATCCATGTGCCCAATTCTAGCTGCAAGGGAGGCTGAGCCTTTTAGCTGGACACAGTGGCTCACTGAACAAAATTGGGGACATTTTTATAAGAAGTAAGGGGTGAAAGGATACTGTGAAGATAGGGAATCAGTAGTGCCACCAGGGACACATTAAGTTTAAGGTCTCTGGTGAGTATTCACATGGAAAAGCCAAGTAAGGTTGAAATTATAAGCCTCAAGTTGAAACTTCAACTTTCAAAGTTGAAAGGGAGAGCAGAGCTGATAACAGTTTGGAAATCATTAGCATGTAGATCATATTTAAAGCCAAGAGGGTGGATAAGATCGAATAGTGACAGAGTAGAGTTGAAAACTTAATTTTGTGTTTATTACTGTGACTTCCTTTAACTAATTTTATTAATTCAACAAAATTTTAATGTACACTTTCCATGTGTCTGAAACTGTTTTGAACCCTCAGGGCCCAACAATGAAGATGTATCTATTGCTTTTAAGAAGCTTAGAGATAGAACAAAAATATAAAAATTAGTTTTGTTAAATGATTCGCTACTATATATTAGAAATCAACCTATTTAAGTACATTTGTGACACTGGATAATGGTAGTAGTTCTATTGCACATTCATTTTTTAAGTGAGAATTTAAGTAATCTATCTCGAGTAATGCAAGATTCACCTGTCTACATATGTATATTTGCATATATATATATTTGAGACTGAGTCTCACTCTATCACCAGGCTGGAGTGCAGTGCTGTGATCCCGACTCACTGCAATTTCCATTTTCCAGTTTCAAGCAATTTTCCTGCCTCAGCCTCCTGAGTAGCTAGGACTACAGGCACGGACCACCACGCCTGGCTAATTTTTTTGTATTTTTAGTAGAGACGGGGTTTCACCATTTTGGCCAGGATGGTCTTCATTTCTTGACCTCGTGATCCACCCACCTTGGCCTCCCAAAGTGCTGGGATTACAGGCGTGAGCCACTGCGCCCGGCCTACATTTGCATATTTTAATTTGGGAATGCATTAAGAAAAGCCTGAGTATTTGAATGATTAATTAATAATCTTATTAGTAAATTTTCTGCTAAAATGAACATGATACATTATGGAATTTTAACCTCAAAATTTTGACTCCTAAGGAAGAGAAAGGTATTACTTGTCAGATGACCTGGTTTAGATGAGGACTGAAGAATGGTTTAGTGACTTGTTGCTACCTACAATTTCACTTGGAAGACTCACGGGTGTCTCAAACTAATCATGTTTCAAATTATGTTTTCTACCTTCCCCATCCTTCATTCCTTCCCCAACATCATGTTTTCCTGTATTACTTTTGAAGTAAGTGGCATTACTATCCTTTTGACTCAAGCCAGAACTCCAAGTATTATTCTAGACAGTTCTGTCTCCCTCACTCCATTGTTACCAGTAAAACTTATATATTTTACCTCCTGAATACTTTTTGACTCTGTTCTGTTTTCTGTGTCCTGGCTTACCATCATTTCACACCTTCTTTCCAACTGTGATCCTTTGAACTCCATCTCTGTAGTTAACAGCAATTTTATGAGGCTAACCTGCCCAATTCATTACTCTTGTCAAAATCTGGCAAAATATCTTTCAGCAATCTGTAAAAATGGTGTCCTGCAATATGATCTATTTAAAAAATATTGAGCTAAATTGAGACAAAGAGGCTGCTTTATTGTAAGACTTCTCAGAGCCTTCAATATGCTAACACATGCACTGTGAATTACTAACGGGGTGAAATTTAGGATGTTTCTAAACAGAAGTCACAGTGAAGCTATTATGTTGAAGAATATTAAGGAACTTTTCATGAAATACCTCTAGGAACACTAGAAATTTCTATAAACTGTCTTAGGAAATGTGGTCTATAAGAAAATTTAGTCACCTTAACATGACCTATGAGACCTCTTGTGACCTAGTCCTTATCTCCCTCATGAGCCTCATCTTCTATCCCTCCCTCTCTTGAGTTTCTTGTCTCATAATAGCAAACCACATCCAGTTTCTGTACACAACATGCTCCTAATGATTTTGCTCAAGCTCTTTCCCCTGAAATACGTTTTTTTTTTTTGAGATGGAGTCTTGCTCTGTTGCCCAGGCTGGAGTGCAATGGTGTGATCTCGTCTCACTACAACCTCTGCCTCCCAGATTCAAGCAATTCTCCTGCCCCAGTCTTGTGAGTAGCTGGGATTACAGGTACCCACCACCACACCTGGCTAATTTTTGTATTTTTAGTAGAGATGGGGTTTCACCATGTTGGCCAGATTGGTCTTGAATTCCTGACCTTGAGTGATCTGCCTGCTTCAGCCTCCCAAACTGCTGGGATTACAGGCATGAGTCACCATGCCTGGCTGAAATACCTCTCTATCTGGCTAACTCTACTCACCTTAGCTCAAAGACTTACCCCAGCTCAAAGACCTTCCTTGAATTCCAGGTTGAGCTAAGTGCCTCTTTTCTGAAGTCCACTAACCATTGAACAAAAAATGGGCATAATGTCAATGTGTCTTTTCACCCTGGGGATAAAGACTGTGAGACCATATTGCCGGGATGCTGGTGGTGAATATAGCTAAGTTTATTGCACATACTAGATGCCAGGCAACTGTATATATATACTAATTATCTTATTTGAAAGTCACAGGGGTATACTACACACTGGGGTCTATTGGGGGGAATGGGGGAGGGACAGCGGGGGGGGCTAGGGAGGGATAGCCTGGGGATGAATGCCAAGTGTGGGTGAAGGGGAGGAAGGCAGCAAAACACACTGTCATGTGTGTACCTATGCAACTATCTTGCACGTTCTGCACATGTACCCCAAAACCTATAATGCAATAAAAATTAAAAAAAAAAAAAAAAAAAAGAAAGTCACAAACTCCCGTGAAGTAGGTATTAGTATCCTCATTTTGCAGATGAAACAGCTAGAGCTTGGAAAGGCAGAGGAACTTGCCTGAGGCCATCCAGCTACTGAGAGATAAACTGGGGTGTGAATTTAGAGAGCTTGACTCCTGAGGCTGCACCTGTGCCTGTAATTCCAGCATAGCACCTGGTAATGGGCACTTGGTAGATGCTTGTTGATCTAAATTGTGTGTGTATGTGTGTTTATGTGTGTGTGTGTGTATGTGTGACTCACATCCAAAACTACTACCACTGAGGATGTTGGGCATGATGTAGGAAAGAGAAACCTTTGCTGTTAAATCTCATTTTCAGCATAACCGTCAGTGGAAAGGGTGGCATGGAAGGGACAACCAGCTCATGTACCAAATTACTCTCAGCTTGCTTGCTGTCTTAGACATATGTTCTGGGGGTGGCCAGCCCCTATTTTACATCTGTGTTAATCTTTGCAGAATAAAAAGCAAATTAGTATTTAATGGAGACTATTAATCTTGTCACCTAATTGAGTAGATCTAATAAATCTTTTCATTCAAAACCCAATGGGAATTTCTAGTTGGAAATGAGGGGGGGATTATCCAATCTCAAAAATATTTTCGGACACAAAGATTATATATAAGTTTGTGAAAGAAGTTGAGTATTCAATGAAATTTAATGAGTATGAATTGAACACTTATTCTGGGCCTAGAACTGTTGACAGTTGCTTTTGAGAGTTACAGAATACATTTATGATGATTACGGCATTTACGAATTTTGCTATGTGGCTTGGGAGTATCTGAAGTATCTTATAGTAGGTCTCCAAACAGGTAATAATAAAAAGTTCAAATATATTATTTCGTTACACTCCATGAAGATCAAACTTCATCATAACATGATTATAATTTGAAATATGAGTAAGAAATCTGTGGGGTCATGATCTCTATAAGCCCATTCTTTGCTTCTTAATTAAATTTTGCAGCTGATAGAAACATTGAAAGCAGAGCATTAGCTTATAAATGATTCACAAAAGGATTGGTAACTCTCATAGTATACATTTTATGAGTTTTGTTTAAGCAGAGTCTATTTTGTGTTAGATAAAGTTAGCCATTGTTTAGGCTATAGACCTGCATTACTTTCTATTCTAAATTAAACTGTAAATGGGAGTGCTTGTAAATGCCTTGGTGCTTTTCATTCTGTTTGGATCAATTATTTAATTTCCTTATGACAGAGTGCTTTAAATTTAAAGGAAAATATTTCCTTTCCTTATTCCATCTTCTCTGAGGATTAATCAGACACTGGAAGTTGTAGCCTGGGATTGCACTGGAGTTCTCACTGTGGTTGCATTCTTTCTTCACATTCAGCACCCTCCCTTAAGCGCACATTTTCATGACACCTGTTAAATTACCTGGAAGAGAGTTCTAGACACTATCAGTCAATAAATCCGATGGTCTCATTTTTCAGTTTTAGCTATTGTTGGGGTAATATGCCAAGACTTGTATGAATGAAGCGTCTAGAAAAATATCTGCTGTAGTGTGATTTTTTAAAATTTTTGTGTGAGAGGGTAGCATGAGGTAGACTGGCCAATTGGCGGGGTGGGTAGAGTGTTGTGCTTACATGGGGGAAAGAAAGGAGTTTTGATCTTCTTTAGCTGAATGTTGTAAAACTTTAAAGATCAAATTTGAATAATTGTTGCAGATGGGTTAGATAAAATCCATCAACTCAAAATGTTTTTCCTGTTTCCATTCACTAGTAACAGAAGCTTAAAAGAAGGAATGTTCTAGAAAGTAAGATATAGAATTTGGGTTAGGTTTACAAGTTGAGAGTTCCTCTTTGCCTTGCCCCTAAATTATTTTTAGGCCCCAGGCCTCTGAAGCCAAGGTAATCTTCAGGGCAGCTTTAACATTTTATCACAAGTCAGTGGTCTCTCCCCTTCCTTGTCCCTCCTATCTTGTCAGCAAATGGCTCTGTGGGAAACCAATTCAGCTTCCTGTTTAAACTGTAGAAACAATTCACTAGATTCAATATCTAGCTTTTGATTCTATTTGCAAAAATAGAGTAGTAAAAAGTTCCATTCACTGGCCAAGACTTTTTTTTTGGTCTGTTAAGCATATTTGGGTCATTTTATAGTTAACCGTGGCTGAGGGAGTGAAGTTCTTGGATGCTCTTACTTACTTGTGATTTTTTGGGTCTGATGTGGAGGCTTTGCAGGGCAGAAGCATGTCTTGACTGACCCAATGCCCATTTCTGGCTCTCTTTACCCTCTCTGCCCTCTATAATAGAGAAAGAAGAAGCTGAATAGTCACTGCTCTAACCTCCCCTGAAGCAAGGGGTGGGTGGCCTTGTAACAGTTTTGGCCAATGTGGCCTAAGCAGAATTCTGCCGAGTTGAGTTTTGGGAGCGGCTTTTGATTTCCTAATATAAGTGGCCAAAACTGCAGGCACTATTCCTTCCACCCCTCTTGGTCTGGAACATGGCTACAATGTCTGGATCTATAGCAGTCAGCTTGCAACTTTAAGACAATACACCAATCTAAAAATGGTAGAGCAGATTTATAGATGAACTCTTGGTTTTTATTAGATTATGGAGCCCCATATTATACAGGACTGCTTCCCTTTAGACATCATACATGAAAAATAACTCCCTCTGTGGTAGGTTTAATACAAGGCCACAAATTCTTTCTCGGCTCACTGCAACCTCCACCTTCCAGGTTCAAGTGATTCTCTTGCCTCAGCCTCCTGAGTAGCTGGGATTACTTACAGGTGCATGCCACCATGCCCAGCTAATTTTTGTATTTTTAGTATTGGTCAGGCTGGTCTCAAACTCCTGATCTTGTGATCTGCGTGCCTCAGCCTCCCAAAGTGCTGGGATTAAAGGCATGAGCCACCACGTCCAGCCTACAAGGCCACAAATTCTTTGACACTCCTCCCAGCAAAGTCTAATTCACCCTCCCTTGAATATAGGTTAGTCTTACCAACTTGATTCCAACCAATAGAATTCAGTAGATGTGACACTAAGTGACTCTCCATGCTAGGTCACACAAGGTGATCCAATTTCTTTTTCTTCTTCTCTCTGACATGTGCCTCGGGAATGTTGAGCTGACATGTTAGAAGTCAGTCTACACTGAAGCTGCCATGCTGAAGAACTCATGTGGGACAACACATAGAGATCGAGATGCCTGAGGAGCTCCAGCTGTCCCAGCCCTCAGCTCTCTAAGGCTTCCCAGCAAGAACTGTCAAACATGGGAGTGAAGCCACCAGCTCTCTGAGCCTTCCCAGCAAGAACGGTCAAACACAGGAGTGAAGCAGCCTTCAGGTGACTCTGGCCCCAGTCTTCAAGTGCCCTAGCTGGTGCCAAGTGGAGCAGACAAGCTGCCACTCACCAAGCCCTTCCCAAATTGCAGACTAGGAGCAGAATAAATGTTACTTTAAACTACTAAATTTTGGTTTTTTAAATATTACAGTAACAGAAAACCAGAACCTCCCCCCTTTTTTAAATGCCACTGTTAGTTGGATATTCTGTTACTTGCAGCCAAAAACATCCTTATCTGAAATACTTAGTAGTAGAGAAGATGAAAAGGAATCACTAAAACAATCCTTTTGAGTTGCTGTATGTGCTGATTATCCAATCTATTCCTCACTTATTCTGTTTGTGGCAATCAGTTTCACTGTAGTACTGTTACCATAACTTCCCATTGAAGTCAATGTTGCTTTAGTTATATAAAGATTTTATTTACAAAAGGGCTGGGCTAGTTGAAACATAGAAAAAGAAGGACTTCCATTCAGGGCACCATACTGCTGTTTCCTCCTCTTTGGGCATTTTGATTATAATAAAGAAAATATTAGAAGCTTCTTCACCATCAGGTAAAGCTTGAGAGTTCCTAACTTTATAAAACTCTCATCAATTTTTGAAGCTGCTTTCTTAATGAAATGCTCCTAGCATTTGACAGCTTTATTTTTTCATTGACATTTGGAGTTTTTAAAATAGATAAAAATTTAATGTCATGTTTAATAGGTCAGATTCTCTGAAGAAAATTTTCATTAGTTAGTTTCTATTTTTTTTAAAGAATTGATGGTCACTCAGTATTGTTGGAATTTTTAAAAAAAGGTTTTAATCAGACATTTATTTTTAAGTCTGGCATATGGAAACTAGCAAGGTTGTTCTAGATTAATATTCATATCCTTACATGGGAGCTGCACTATAAATTGAAAATCTTTTATCCCAAAGTAACATAATACTATTTCTAGTGATGGGAATTCCTAAGCAGCTTTGCAATATTGTTTGGGCAGTCTTCTCATTCTATTGCACTGAAAATTTAAACCTGAAAGAACAGAACTGCAACTCTTGAAAGCTAGTTGCACAAAAGCCAACTTCAGTTTTGTATCTTTGTTTACTCAATGTCTACATCCTTAAACTGTTGGCAAATTCACAGCTGGGTGGAGCAGCAAAAATGTCATTGTGCTGATGATGGGGAGCGATGGGTGTGGAGGCTAGATTGGGGCACCAGAGGGGTCCTTGCAAAGAAAAGTTACATAAGTGATATCATATGCAGAAGCAGCTTCTGGGTTGAAAAAATAACTGCACAGGGAGTGTCAGCCTTTGTTGGATTTCACTCCGATTTATTATCCTTACGGGTCAGACCTATATTCCTGGGTGGGCTGGAGCCTCTAAGTGCAGTGAATTCCTAATAGCAACCCTGCACAATAGCTTTAAAAGCCTGGCAATGTTTTTTTGTTTTTGTTTTTTAAAAATTTTGTTTCAAGAACAGCAAGGTGCTGTATGCAAAAGCTGAATGAACATCTCAATAAGAAGCCAAAACAGAACAGATGTTTCATGCTGCATCTCAAATTTGGTTGCTTCCAGCATGATTTCCTTAAACAAGCAGGAAACACAGAAAAACGGGGAAGACAACTGGTTTTCCACAGTAGCTCCAAAGCAGATTAAAACAAGCACTGATTTCCCATCCTGTCCTCCTTCTGCCTATCTATCTTTTCTAGGGAACTTAATTATTAATTCATGAATACAGACAATGTCTGTATTCATGCCACCTGATATTTTTATTTTTCTAATCTGTGAAAAATAAGTTGTCACTGTGCATCTACCCTGTGTTAGAGATTCCTTGGGAGCCCATATCATAATATAATTGGGACTGTGCCACCATCTAGCATGTGAGAGAAATATATATATATAGGCAGTCATATAGACTGTGGGTATGGTGGGAGTAGGGATAAAATGTAACGAAATCGAGAAAACTGAAAATACATATGAGATCTGCCACCTGCCTAGGGTGACCCTGAACTCTGAGCACCCTAATCTGTTAAGTATCGCTTGAGATCCTCACATTATGAGGGAGAGGCAAGCATTTCTGTTCTTTGGCCGTTGTGTGCTCCACATCTTACTTGGTAGGATTCTCTGGATTAGGACCCTCAGCGTCAGTCCTGAGCTCCTCCGACACCCTCTCTTAGCTAATGCCTTTCTATGGGTTTCTCAGATGCCTGCAGTGTTCTACTTGCCCCACCTCATTAGCAGATAGAGCCTAGAAATTCCTCTCTAATGCCACTCCCACTTGCTGAAGTCCTACATAGCTCCAGAAAACAGAAAACCTTCCCCCATATAAATGACTGCTTTTAGAAGCATGACCTATTCAAGCTGCAGCTAACTCCTTCCCAAGGCTTAAGTTCCCTCATTCACAGAGGCAGTATTTCTCAAAGCATCAGAATTATCTAGCATGCTTGTGAAAATACAAATTCCCACTGAATCAGACAGTCTCAGGGTGGGATTGGGAGTTGGCATATGTAACAAGCTCCTTATGCAGGCAGCTACTGCTTCCAATTCAGGATAGAGAGCTAGTTAATTTCATCCTTGTACACATCAAGTTTAGCATTTCTTAGGGATGAGGATACCTTTTTACCCTCACAGCTTGGAGATCTTGGGAAAATTCTGTCAGTTTCTCAATTTCAACTCCTTGGATATCACCCAATCCTTCAACTTGCAGCAGCCTTAAGAAAATTAAGGCTTTGTCGGAGAAAATTGAGGCTGAAAACTGCACTGATCTTTCATCCTTGGCCTTGGCTGGACTTCCACACTCACCTTTGAGGAGCTGCCCCCAAAGTCATCGGTACTCTCATGTTTTCATTGTTTTGCGTCCTCACCCCTGCCTTACCACATCTCATGATAACCCCATTTCCTCTAGCCTCTGGACTTTCACTCCATGGTAGATTCCCTCGGCCCCAGGCCTCAGTTGAAATCTGGGTCTCGCTGGGAAGGTCTTTCCCCATTAGACTTCCCACATGATGGCAGACCTTTTCCCCACTTGCATTATGAACCACAGGGTTGTGGGTGACAGGTGAGGGATAGAGTTAGGAAGGGGTCGGCCAAATTTTTTTATAAAGGACCAGATGTAAATATCTTTGTGGACCACATAGTCCACCGTACCTACTCAAGTCTGCTGTTGCAGCACAAAGAAAAATTATAGACAGTAGTTCAATAAATGAACTTGTTTCAATAAAACTTCATTTATGGACATTGAAATGTGAATTTCTTTTTTTTTTTTTTTGAGATGGAGTCTCGCTCTGTCACCAAGCTGGAGTCCCCTGGCATGATCCTGGCTCACTGCAACCTCCGACTCCTGGGTTCAAGTGATTCTCCTGTCTCAGCTTCCCGAGTAGCTGGGTCTACAGGTGCGTGCCACCACACCCAGCTAATTTTTGTATTTTTCAGTAGAGACGGGGTTTCACCATGTTGGCCAGGATGGTCTTGATCTCTTGACCTTGTGATCTGCCTGTCTCGGCCCCCCAAAGTGCTGGGATTACAGGCGTGAGCCACCACGCCCGGCCTGAAATGTGAATTTCATATAATTTCCACATGTTACAAAATAGTATTCCTTTTCTGAAAAATTATCAACCATTGAAAAATGTAAAAACCATTCTTAGCTTCAGGGCTATACAGAAACAGGGGGTGGCCTGGAGTGGACCGTGGGCTGTCTTCTGCTGATTCCTGATCGAAACCAGTGCTTCTCAGACCTCAATGTACTTACATGTCACTAAGGATCTTGCTAAAATGCAGACTCAGATTAAGTACCTTTGGGTTGGAACCTGAGATCCTGCATTTCTAACAAGCTCCCAAGTGGTGTGAGTGCTCCTGGTGAGCGCACTGCACTTTGACTAATAAGGCACTACGGTCAGTCCTCTGTAGAAGCTTCTCCTTTATATAATAAAGGCATTAAAAATAGCTTAATGCCATAGGAAAATGTCCTGACTGTAATGTGTGTTATATGGAAAGTGAGACAGTTGAGAGCGCAGGCTTTCAAGCCAAACAGACTCCCACTTACCAACTATATGAATCTGGACACATTTCTTAACCTTTCTCGGTTTCTGTTAATTCAACTGTAAAGCAAAGTAAAAAT
The DNA here is from genome assembly GCA_031835075.1 of Saguinus oedipus. Classification (NCBI taxonomy): domain Eukaryota; kingdom Metazoa; phylum Chordata; class Mammalia; order Primates; family Cebidae; genus Saguinus; species Saguinus oedipus. Next base: position 55,082,808 of record CM063177.1, read on the forward strand.
CATCTCTGCCTCAGATGGTGGTTTGGAATCTAACAAGATAATGCTTGTGAAACACTCAGCACCTAGCAAGGCCTCAATCTTAGGCCTTATTATTTTTAAATTTGAAAAGCAAGACAAAAATCTGTATATAACAAACTAATAGGAATGTTAATTTTGTGTGTCTCAGGGGATTTCCTTGCCATCTTTTTTAGAAAGCATTTGCAAGAGTCATGCTCATTCATTCATTCATTCATTCAAGAAACATTTGTTGAGTTCCTACTTCTGCCAGGCAATGTGTTTTGCTGGATCTGCCAAGACAAGTGAAACGTAAGCTCACATAAGTTGGGGGGCTGGGAACATAAAACAATCTCAGCATAGAAGAAGTGCTGTATGGGAGTCTGCAGGGTGCTAGGTAACAGAGAGGAAAGAGTGTTCACTCTGCTGGGAGGAGAGGCCAGAGGGATTCCACACAGGAGGCCACTGTTAAGCTGGGCTTCAAAGGATGCATATGGGCTGCCTGATGGGGGAAGAGGGAAGAGAGTATGCAAAGGCAGTGGGGAGCCCAGAGAATCTAGACCATAGGAGTGTGTGGGAGTGACCCAGGAGAAGGGCCTGGCTAATCAGAACAGGTGTAGGCCTTTATGCTGCAGAGATTTGAACTGGCTGGGTGTCAGTTCTGGGTAGGCCATTATCCCTTTTGGAAAACATCCTGACAATTACCATAATATGTGCCAGCAGGGACTTCGAAAAAGAGAATGCCAGAAAATCTTTCACCACTTCTGCAGGAGTCATGTTAATAAGTAGTTCTCTGGGACCGTACTTGACTCGATAATTGCCTACTGAGTGTCTGTTACAGGAGGGAAGCTTTGCATGGGGCTGCAGGGATTGCTGCAATGAGGGCTGGCATCTGCCACAGGAGAGGTTGATCACTACACTACAGGGTGAAGGGACCTAAAATCAACTTCCCCTAGAGCTTTATAAGAAGGAGAAAAAGATGAAGGAGTATGGATCTGGGAGTGAGAGCTCCAGATGGGCTTCATGGAGCAGGCAGCATTTGAGTTGGGCTTGGAGACGGCCAAGTCTGTCTCTGGGTGTTCTCTCCAGCATCTCCAGCTTGTTGGGGGTGGGGATGGGGATTTCAGTCTATTTCTGTAAATCACTAACTTCAGTCAAGGGCATGGGAACTAATATTAGGTTCCTGAACTGACCTTCTAGTGCTGAGAAAGGGACAGAAGGTGGCATCTGAAAGGACCCTTAATCTCTCTAGGGGAAAACTTGCAATCAAAGAAAATTTGAATTCTAACTTACAGATTTAAAATTTAGAAATGGTTCCTGGCAATTTCTCTTCTGTCTTCTATTCCTGGTTCTCAGAGGCCTTCTGTCCTCTATAGCAGTTCTAAGACAGAGTGTTGTCTGTGAGATAGAGTGGACCTAGCAGCGTGGGGAGGAGGTACCTATTTGGGTTGGTCCATTTGCATTTTGATTCACCCTGTCCTGAGTGGCTTATACTGATTCCAGCCTCCTTTCTTCTCTGTAAATTCCTCCTTTTTCAGTGCTATGGGATGGGTTTTTCCTCATACTCTCCTAAACCTTGCCTGATCTTTTTAAAACTAATTTTTCTCCATCTTACTTGCCCTTAATTGAGATTTAGCCATGCGAGGCCTGTTGGTTGACCTGAGGGCCCAAGCTGAGTTGCTCTGCCCCAGGGGAGTTTTGTGCTTGGGGGTTGGAGCTGAGAAGGTGGAGAAGCCACCGTGAGGCTGCTCCCCAGACCAGCCTGTGGACTAGGTTTGTGCTCAGTAGAGAGGAGTCTGCAGGCGGAGGCTGAAGGTGCTGATTTTTGCAAGGAACTCTCTGAGACAGAGAGTCACAAGCAATGTTGCTCGGGTGAATCCAGGCGTTGTTAGTTGCTTCTAGAGCTAGTGCTTACGGAGTCCTAACACTTGACCTGAACTGGCTCAGCTCGGTCTTTCCACAGTGTTAGGGGAAAGGGGTACTTTTTCCATGGAAGAGAGTTTTTTATGTCCCCAGAGCTATAGTTTGGAGGATTTCTTAAACTGCTTCCTGCATAAGAAAACAGAATCCCTACGAAGGGCTGGGGCAAGAAGCTGCTCCAAATAGCTGTTTCTATAGCCAGGATGCCAGAAAATAAATAAGAAGCCTGTTTGTGAATATATGAGATACCTTGGATACTCCCAAATATAAGCATGGGAGAACAGATTGCAAAGGTCTCCATTTATATGGTTGGGAGAACATATTACTAAAATGTGTGCTGTTATTTTAGTGTAAGCTCATTTGTCCTCGCTGGCTGCAGATATGGTGAAGTTTGAGTTACATTTGTAAGTATACATAGGTACCCATGAAATCGATACTGAAAACCCTGTTCTAGAAACAGCGTTACCAAACCCAGGCAACTCAGTCACAAATACAACGGCATGCATAGGTCTCTGTTTACAGCTGCCACATTTAGTATGGCTATGAATCATCAAACCTGTAATTACTTCTCAGAGTTTCCTAAACCACTCTTGTCAGTAAATAGCAGTATGGCATGTAGCTCTACCTCTTCAAATGAGGGAAGGAGTACAGTAAGTTGAATTTATATTCATAGATGGTCTAACTTATTTCCTAGAATGTGTAACTAGGACTTTGTCATTTTGTTTACTTCTGTATCTGCAGCGCCTAGCACAGTGTCTGGTACACAGCAGGTGCTTAATATTTGTGAATAGATAAAGGAATGCATGAATGCTTGGATTTTAAGTATTAGTTGCAAGCCATCTCTCTTCTCTCTTCCTGCTCAGTTGCTGTTATATCTGCCAACTCTTGCTTTTACTTAAGTCTTTGGCCTATGGAAAATTACATCCTCTCAGTATAGACTGTGGGCAGAACCTGGAACATTACGGGTTAGCACGTGGGTGTAAATTCTTGAACAGACACAGAGGCCCCTAGCTTAGCAGATAGTCCCAAAGGCTCTGAGGGACTTTCAGGCAGAACACTTGTAAGGCTCATCTTCCTAAAACCATGTTATTTTTCCCCATTATGAAAATAACACATGCTCATTAAACAAAGTTTGGAAATGCAAGAAAATATGAAGGTGGAAAAATTACTCCCTTTACTCAAATACAAATCCACCCTTCTCTTTCTCCCGGATTATGAGATAGCTTTGAAACCTGCACCATTCCCTCCAGTCTTGCATCCAATTTAGTGCCAGGAAGAGATCTTTCTAAAACACAGATCTGAAAACACTTCAAGGGCTTCCTGTTGTCTTTAGTGTCCAAACTGCTCCACAGGATTGGCTCTGCTTGTGTCTTCAGCTTCCCTAGTCCTCCGAGTCCCTATCATATTATGCTTGGGGCAAATGGAATTTCCTTCAATTCTTCAAACAAGCTGCACCTTCTCAAGTTCACTCTGCTTGGAACCCTCGCCACCTTTCTTGGCCCTATCCTTTCTTTTACTCTTCTTTTTTGTGTCTATCTGTCTTTTCATACATTTTCTCTTTGATTCAGCATTTAGATACTATTTCCCCTAAAAAAAAAAACTTTCCTCACTGTCTTGCCCCTTTTCCCTACCACATCTGAGTTTGGAGGTCCTCTTGTGTGCTTCAAAAACCCATACATTTCTCCCATCAAGTAGTTCATCAGGCTGTATTTTAGTGCTTCTCTGTGAGGGCATCTTTCTAGCCTCGGTGCTTAGCCCAGTGCCTGGCTCATGGCACACAGTTCAATAAAGAGTGGTCAAAGAGAATTTAGATTGACCATTATTTATATTTAAAAATATTTTCTTTATCAAAATTTGTTTTGCATTGACAAAAACGGTATATTTTTATGGCATTCTAGAAACATTTCCTCTTAACCTTTGCTTTAATCACATTGTGTTTTCTTTCTTTTCTTTTTTTTTTTTTGAGTCTGAGTCTTACTCTGTCACCCAGGCTGGAGTGCAGTGGTGTGATCCCAGCTCACTGTAACCTCCACCTCTGGGGAAAGTGATTCTCTTGCCTCAGCCTTCCAAGTAGCTGGAATTACAGGTACCTGGCTAATTTTTGTATTTTTAGTAGAGATGTAGTTTCACCATGCTGGCCAGCTGGTCTTGGAGCTCCTGACCAAGGTGATCCACTCACCTTGGCCTCCCAAAGTGCTGGGATTACAGGTGTGAACCACTATGCCTGGTCTATACTGTGTTTTATTTTACATAGATATAATAATTGTGCAAGTTTCATGTTATAAATCATATCACGTAAAAATGTTCATCTTAATTCTTTTTTTTTTTCTTGAGACGTAGTTTCGCTCTTGTTACCCAGGCTGGAGTGCTATGGAGCGATCTCGGCTCACCACAACCTCCGCCTCCTGGGTTCAGGCAATTCTCCTGCCTCAGCCTCCTGAGTAGCTGGGATTACAGGCACGCGCCACCATGCCCAACTAATTTTTTGTATTTTTAGTAGAGACGGGGTTTCTAGCTTACCTAGCATTATAGACTTCAAATCCAAACCAAAAGTGTTATTTATCAATTACTATTGGCACCAGCAATATATGCAAGTGCTCAATTCACGTACCCTCCCCAAAGTCACTTCCTTCTCAACCACTAAAAACTCTCAAGAACCTGGACCCCCCAGAGGCAGAAGCACCGAGTACCCAGGCCAACACTTGCCCCTGTTCTCACTCCCTTCCAAGGGCAGTTTGTGGAGGGCAAACTTTCCTGGTTCTCACCCCCTCAGGCTGTGCAACCTTGGATAGCATATTTAATCACTCTAAGTTTGTGTTTTATCCTTTCAGGGGAGTGAGACAACTCTTCAGTTGCTGTTTATTCTATTTCAAACTCTTTAAATGGACCTAGGGCAACCTCCACTTGCATTTTCTACCCTTCCATCAACACACATGTGCACACGCACACATACACACATGCGTGCACCTGCACACACACACACGTGCATGTGCCTGCACACACCCCCCTCTGAGGGCAATGCCCACTGAGAACATCTTCTCACTCACTTTGTCTTTTTCTTGGCCTCTGATTTCTTTGCTTTTCCCTGTAGTTCTCAACCTCTCCCTTCCAGTCTCCCTTTTTCCCTCTCTCAGTTCCTTTCTGCCTTCCTTCCTCCATTCATCCTACATATTTATCAAAGACTTCCTAGTCCAGGCATAGGTGCTGGGAAACATGGAAAATAAGGCAGCAGTGGTTCCTACCCACATGGACATTACATACTAGTGAGGATGACAGATTAAAAACAACAACCAACAAACCCATACATTAGAGAGTTACACATTGTGATGGGCATTAGGAAGGAAATAAACAAAGGCTAAGAGAGAGAACCTCGGGAAAGATCTTTTGATAATAGTACTCCCTTCCCTCGCCCTTGCTTACCCCCTTCGCTCTTTACTGTGCTTTCATCTCCATAGAATATTATACTCTTTTTTGGTTTGTTTGTTGCCAGTCTCCTCCAGCTCGAATGTAAGCTCCATGAAGGCAGGGCTTTGCTGTTCACTGCTGGGCCTGGCCACTGTGGGCCTCTATAGCATTGGCTGGGTGACTGAAGGAGCGGAAGGTCCTGGGACATGTATGTGGAACTGGGGCTGTTTGTGAAGAGAGGTGGTGTCAGAGGCACAGCCGGAGGAAATGTTGTGTACAGAGGCTCTGAGAAAGGGAAAAGGGGCGGAAAGGAGCTCAGAGGGGCTGAGTCAGGTGAGCAAGGGGGCAGCAGCATCAAGAGAGGTTTGCCAGGCCTTGCAGGCCCTGATCATGGGTTTGGATTTCACTCAAAGGGCAGTAGGAGGCCCTTGTCTTGTTTTGCTTCAATGGGACACTGGGATATGCTTCCCTGCCCTGCCTGAGTATGACTGAAATATTTGTGAGTGAGAGTGGAGCTGGGAGTGGGGAATACACATGGTGAGTTCTCGTGCATGGTTTTGTCTTCACCCTATGACCAAATACTTTCTGCTGGGTGTGAGGGACTAGACTCTTTCCAAGACTGTTGTCTTGGGACCCGGTGGTTATCAGGCAGCAAACATGACTATACTCCCTGAGTTATCTTGTTTCCTTGTGTTTTGACATCCAGCCTAGTGGCTGACCCAGATGTGAAACCTTGCTCCTAAAACATGCAGGCTCTAGAGCTGCCATTTTTAGGATAACAGTAGATCTGAAGAACATCTGGTGATTTAGGAGAATATGTTGTCACTGATCATTTCAAGTGCAAACAACTTCCTTCTCACCTACCTGCTTGCTGCCTGCTTCCGCTTCTTTGCCTTCACTTCCCATCGGGGAACACCAGCCATTTGATCAGCTCAGTTAAGCCACATCATTGTCTGCCCAGAGGGCCCTATTTCCCTTTGCCAAGTCCAGGCCCTTGAGTAAACCTGGGAATTCATGGGATCCGTGGAGCTGGGAGCTTTGTGAGTAGCCCAGAGTAACATAGAAAAGTGCAAATGGGAGCTGGACAACTCAGGACACTGTAGTATGAAGTAGGTTAGAGATACTATTCCCCACTCTCAGCCTTAGCACCATTTTCTTGGAAACCTCTACACCATGAGAGCCAAGTGGAGGAAGAAGCGAATGGGCAGGCTGAAGCGCAAAAGAAGAAAGATGAGGCAGAGGTCCAAGTAAACTGCTAGCTTGTTGCACCGTGGAGGCCACAGGAGCAGAAACATGGAATGCCAGATGCTGGGGATTCTGACACAAGTTCTGGGACTGCATGCTACTGTCTAGAGCTTGGATCTAGAACTTCATCGCCATCTGATCGCCGATCACCTCTAAGACCCACCTTGTTCATAACCAAAACTGCCCATGTTGGTCCTTTGCCCTGGACCTGTGACATTGTGGACTATTTCTGTGTTTACCTGTGGCTGAGTATAACAACCATACAATAAATCACCTCTTCCGCTGTCTTAGCTGAATAATTAAAAATAAAAAAAGAGATACCATTTCCCTTCATCCTGGAAGGGGGATAAAGGGTGTTCTTTTTTTTTGTTTGTTTTGATTGTGAGCAAATGGCCCAGCATAGATCCAGTTGTTAAAATTGAGTTAAATTTACAACAAACTTAGTGTGGCACATTTTGAATAGAGCTCTTAATTGTTATTGGGTTCCATGGCAATAAGGCACACCCTATAAATGATTTATTGATACAGTATAGCTTTCATTCAGCTAAACCACACTTTGTTTCTCTCATCTCCCCTTACCTCTCTAGCATCTATAATTGGCATTCATGGTATTCCCTGATAGTGCTATGTTAATGTCATATAGGCACACAGCACTTGGTAGCAATTATTATCCTGAAGAAGAAATTAGAGTCCACTCATATCATTAACAAGAGGGAGGGCCAGCACGGTGTTCTAGTCCTGGGATTCTGACTTCAGCTTATGATTCATTCAGCAGTGACATGCGCTATGGCGTAATCACTGTCACCCAGCATATCTGAAGGTCTTAGGCTGCCCTTTGCCAACAGTAGGGGTGAGGGGAGTGGCTGGGGGCAGGATAAACACATTCTTGCAGCAAAGTGAAACAGTTCTGTGGATCCTGGGGGCTGTGGTCTTAAGGCAGATCGGGGTGGAATAAGGTTAAAGGAGGTGGGGCTGGCAGCACGATCCAGGCACTCTGCATTTCCCTCCACCCCTGCATCAAAAATATGTAGAGTGAGTTTCGATCAGGATTAGTCTTATAATATCAGAAAAATTCATTGGCCAAAGAATGGCTCTCTCACTGTCTCTTGCTGTCTCACCAAAGAGACAGAGTATTTTATTACAAAAAAGGCATGAAGGTGAGAAAATGATATAAAGGATCCAACCTTTGGGTGTCCGAAGAGGGGAGGCAGAGACTGCCTTAGGAGGGTGGGGAGCAGGTGGAGCAATCAATGGGAGGGTGAGGTGTATGTGTGAGGGGAAGGAAGTCAAAGCCTGGACTGAAGCAAAGACAAACTTCTCCCATTGCTGATGTCGCCATGTGGTCCTACAGGTTACAGAAAGAGAGGCATCTTCATGACAGTCTTTTCTACTTGAGAGCACCACACCCATTCCTTTGGGAATATGAGTTTTCTCCACTTATTTCCTGCCCCAGGAGTTTCATGAATTGGCTTGACAAGGACAGAGGTCAAAGTATCTCTGACAGCAATTAGAATTGTCTAGTGGCCTATGGAGTAGGTGGCTTACTTCAGACAGATGGGACAGCAGTGGAAATTTGAACTCTGCTTTCTGTTGGTCATGTGGCCACTTCATTTTTCTTGGGCATTGAACCTGTGTACAACCGCAGAGAAGGGAACAGCAAAGTGTGAAAAGATGCTGAAGCCAATTGAGCAATCTGTTCTTTGCAGGCTTGGGAGTCCTTTAAAAAAGCTACTTCAGAATAGGTCAAATGGACGCATGGCGGGCAGTTCATGGTTGCTATGGTGACCAACAAACATGTTTGGCTTATAGAGGCCCTGCCCCTGAAGAGAATGATGGCTTTTATTACGAAACTTGTGAACATCCCTTCATCTGTTTCTTCACTATTTATTTTCAAAGTTGTCAATAGTAACAGACTATGCATCACTTGTGGCCCATCTCTGTCCAGGTTTGGTGCTATCCTTGGCCCCTACATTTATCTCTGCTGTGTTGTGAGGTTCTGACCTCTCTCAGAGCCTGCAGAGGTTTATGGGAACCATAGAAAAGCACAGGGGAATGTGGCAATGAAGAGACCAGGGCTCTACTGTGTGACTGTAACTGATGTGGCCCTCAGTTCTATTAAGGTGGGGGCAAAAATATCTGCTCTTATTAGGAAAAATAGCTAATGCATTCTGGGCATAATACCTAGGTGATAGGGCTGCGTGCAGTGGCTCATGCCCGCAATCCCAGCACTTTGGGAGGCTGAGGTGGATGGATCATGAGGTCAGGAGATCAAGACCATCCTGGCTAACACGGTGAAACCCAATCTCTACTAAAAAAAAACAAAAAGTAGCCGGGCGTGGTAGCATGCACCTGTAGTCCCAGCTACTACTTGGGAGGCTGAGGCAGGAGAATCACTTAAACCTGGGAAGTGGAGGTTGCAGTGAGCTGAGATTGTGCCACTGCATTCCAACCTGGGTGATGGAGCAAGACTCCGCCTCAAAAAAATAAACCTAGGTGATGGGTTGATGGGTGCAGTAAACCCCCATGGCACACATTTACCTGTGTAACAAACCTGCACATCCTGCACATGTACCCCAGATCTTAAAATTAAAAATTAAAAAAAATCTTGTCTTCCTACCTTTCAAAGTTTGCAAAGGTATATGAGATTTTAGATGTAAAAGTAATTTGAAAATATTTGGTGCATCATATTCATTTATAAAGAGCATAAAATTTAACCCCACAATCCTGGGATAAAATGCTTACTACACATGGTAAATATGTTTACTTTTAAGTGTCATATATTGAATACATGCATATAAGCACATATATTGAATGATGGTAGCTGCCTCTGCATTGAGAAGGATGTAAGGCTGCATCCAGGCTCAGCTGGCAATGGTGCCTGTCCTTTAGTGATGTCTGTTATGTGGTATAGGAGGCAGAAGCGGCATCACAAGTGCGCTGTATTTGCTAACTTGGTTTAGGACATCCCTCCTTGCTTCTTGCTGCTGCCTTTGGAGATTGAGAACTTGTGACTGCTCGGTAGCTTGCTTGGTATTGGTTTGCCAGGGCTGATTCATGGGAGCTAAACTCCTACCCTTTCAGCCTGAAACCTGTAATTTTGTTTTTCTCAAAACAACAGTTTGATTTCTTATTGGTAAAAGTGAAATGTGTTTATTGTTAGAAATTTGACAAATAGTAGAGAAGCAGACAGAATAAAATAAGAACAGCTCATAATCTCATCATTCCTGGATAACTTTTAACATTTTGTTTATAGGTTTCATACCTTCTGATGTGATTTATTTTATAAAAGGATCATTAGTTGCTTTACAGAGAACAGATTGTAGGCGGGTAGTGTGGATTCAGGGAGACTAACGGGAGGCTCTTGTAGAAGTCTAGGGGTGAGATGCTGATGGCAGAGGAGTGGGCAGTGCTGATGAGAAGAGGGGCTGGATTTGGTGCGTATTTTGAACATAGAGACAACAGGACTTGCTACTAATGGGTTGGATGCAAGGTATGAGAGAAGGAAGGTATCAAGCGTATGATGCCCTGGTTTCTAGTCCCATCTCAGGTGAAATGAAGATCTATTTATTGAGATGGGAAACAATGAGATGGAAGCAGGTGTGTGTGTGAGGTGAGGGGGAGGTGGGGAGGAGACAATAATGGAAATCAAGAGTTCCATTTTGGATATAAGAAGGCCAAACAAGAATTTCACAACTGAGTGAGGTTTTCTAGTCAGGAGCTTAGGGGAAGTGGATGGGCAGGGAGATTTTATCTGGAGGATCATCAGCATAGAGAGGATGTAGAAGAGATGGTCTCAGGAGTGACATGTGGACAGCCAGGAGGTCTGAGGATGGAAATGGAGCCCTCCAATATGGATTGGTTGGGAAGAGGAGAAGGATGCATGCAACATGGGAGGCCAAGGGAGCAGCCAGGAACAAAGCTAGGAAAAAACGCAGTGATTGGAAGCCAAGGGCAGAGGGTACTTCAAGAGAAAGGAAGTGCTCCTTCTCTCTTTGTACACAGAAGCACTCACGTGCATATATGCATATGCACACACATATTTTTACATGAGAATACGTCCATTTTTATATAAATGTAGGGCTTTTCATTTATTATGGTGACTTTTTTATGCCTTTAAACACCTTCTAAAACATTATTTTGAATGGCTTTAAATTAGTGTATACTTGTAGATGTAACCTTAGAAGGAACAAACTTGCATACATATTTTCCATTTCTTAAGATTGAATTCTTAAAGTGGAATTACTGGTGGATATGAAAACCTTTAAGGCTTTTGATACCTGTTGTCAAGTTGCCTTTCAGAGAGGTTACACCAAGATTGCACACTCCACCAGTAGTCAACCGAAAGCAAGCATTTGGCAAGCACTATTAGCATTAAAATTTTATACACACACACACACACACACACACACACACACACAATATATATAATTTTAATTTATAATTAAATGTATAATAGAAATTAAATGTATATATGTGTATATATATTATTTTTAAATATATACATATATACACACCCATATAATTTAAAAATATACGTATGAAGAGAAAACTAGAGAGACTTGTACACACACATACACACTTGTGTATGGATATATGTGTGTCTGTATGCCTGTGTATGCATATGTGTGTGTGCAATGCTATCTACTTTTTTCCACTTGTATGATTTGGTTAATGGAGGCTGAACAAGTTTCAACATAAGGCTTCTAGTGTGCGGTCTGAGTGATAAGCAAGTTGATCTGGCACCCACACCCCCTTAAGTATGAAAAAAATGAGTGTAAACATTCCCCAAGTCAGCCATTGAGGGCAGGAGGGCTGCGGAGGAGGAGGAAAGCTGGTTCTGAGCTAGTTTCTCGGTGGGGGTGGAGGAGATCTTTGTCAGCAGTGAAGAAGTCCGTGTGGTTCCCACAGCTCACAGTGCCTCCTCCCTTCCCGGCCTGACTTCCTGTGGGCCCAGCCTGGGAAAGGGCGGGGTCACCGAGATGCAGAAGCAGCCCTCTTCAGCCGCACCAGCCCCGAAGTGATAGCTAGGTGGTGAAGTCTCTGTTGCCCTGTGAACCGCAGCCCACATTGCCCAACTCGGCAACAAACACGAGCCATGGGGCCCAGGCCGACTTCCCCACATACAGTGTCCTTTCCTGCCTGGGTGGAGCCGTTTTGGTCTGAGAGGCCCGGCCTTTGCAGAGAGACCTTCGGAATCCTCCCTATGGCCTGGCTAGGCCTCTGTCCAGCTGAAGCGGAAATCCCCTGTGTGCTGTGACGACTGCAGCAGGGCAGCATCGTTCTGTGGGTCTCTGGCATCGCAAAGGGCAATTGCACCACGCTGCTAGGCTGTGGATGTGGAAATCTACAATACGGAGGCGACAGAAATCTTAAAAGAATGTGTGGGACATAAAGATAGGCCAAAAATGGGGATTGTGACAATCTTGTGTGCAATATTTCTCATTTCATAACTGCGCCAATTGCAACGTAACTCAAAGGAAACAAGAAAGCACCATAACCCTTTGCTTTCTGGGTAGCACAGATACCTGTATTATTTTCTGTGGTCGTCAAGAACGAATTCCTGAGAAGTGCAGTTAGCACAGGCCCAGAAGCCTCAAGTCCAAAGGAAAGGATTCTGTGAGAAGTTAAAACTGAAGAGGAAAAATTTTCAGTAGAAATGGCACTGATAATGAGTTTCTTCAGATGTTTTTCTTTTTGTATTGATAAAATATTTCCATTGTAAAGCATTCAATTAATGAAGAACGGTGTAAAGTAAAAGCTAGTCTTTTCTCACTCCCTCGAACCTCACTCCCACTGGCTAACAGTTTGGCATGTATTTTCCAGGGCTTTTATTATGCAATATGAACATTTATAGTACATAGCCCATATCATATAGTCTGTTTATCAGGCTGCTAGCATATAGTTAGTGTTCAATAATATACACCCACACATATAATTTAAAAAATAAAAATGAGATTATACTATACTAATTTTGTCACTTGTTTTAAGTTTTATTTAAATGCAATTTCTCTTTGTCTTTCTGGCAGGTAATTTAGTTTCATCTTTGCTTTATAAAGACAAAAAAAGTCCAAAACTTTTTCCAGCCAAGGATTACCAGACAGATGAATTCATTCAACGATTATTTGTTGCATGCCAACTATGCATCAGGCATTGCTCAAGAAGCTGAGAATGAATGAAATAACAATCCTCACCCTCATGGAACTGACATTTTGGTGGAGGGAGGCAGGCAATAATTAATTGTGAGATCCATGTTTAATAGTGGATTGTGAGAGAGATGTTGATAGCACAGCATGCTGGGGATGGTTAGGGAAGGTCTCCCTGAAAATGTGACCCTTGAGCTAAGGTCTGGAGACCGAAAGGGTAATGCCACATGAATATCTGAGGAAGGGTGTGTCAGGGAAAATGAACAGAATGTACAAGAGCCCTGAGGAAGGAGGTGCCTTGCTCAGAAACAGTAAACGGGCAATGTAGCTGCATAATGGTGAGAGAAGGGAGGACAGACGGGGTGGTTGGAAAGGATCAGTGGGGCCTTGCAGGCAATTTGGAGGTCCTGGACTTTTACTCTGAGGGGGATAGGCTGTTACTGGGGGGCATGGAGTAGAGCAACTTCATGAAGTGATGCATGTTATCGCATGAGCACCCCAGCTGATGTGGAGAGTAGACTCTCACAGGCAAGGGCAGACATGGGGATGCCAACTGGGAGGCCACAGTGGCAGTGAAGCAGGGGAGTGATGATGAACATTGGGCTGGGGTGTTGGCAGTACAGGTGGGGAGGCCGTTAGATTCTGGGTACACTTACAAGGTAGAGACAACAGGATTTGCTGATGGATCAGATGTGGGGTATGAGACAAAGTGCAAAGTCCAACATGACTATCAGGACCTAGCAACGCATGGAGTGTTCCTAATGAGAGCTGTATTCATTAGTCAATGCAAGAAATAAACAACACGAGAGTATGCATAACAAGAGACATCAGAACATGGAGATCTGGAGGACCATGAGAGACCCCCTTTTCCTCTGTTTTTGCCTCCACAATTTCATGTGCTATGTGACATGTGTGTCTCCTCCATACCAGCACCTCTCAATCCTCATACTGAGAAACCTCCAATGGCAGAGGAGAACAAACTATGAATTCCAGCTATCTGGGCCAGAGCTCATGGGGCCCATTACAAGCAAGGCATTACATTAATGCCTTGTACTAAAAAAAGCCATATTAATGCTGGATTCTACTCATATATATATATATATATATATATATATATATATATACACACACACACACACACACACACATATATATATATGTTCATTTTAATATATTCATTCCCTATAATCAAGTAAAATTGTTGGTCTTTTATGATGGGCCCCTGACATACATCAAGATTCCCTGAGGAGATATAGGCTTGGAGATGTTTGGCCCAGGGCTTTCCTGTTGTATGTGCAGGGATACTGTCTCCCAGAAGAGCTCACTTATTCATGGGTTGGGTGGTCCCTAAAGCACCTCCTTACTTCCAGGACCATGCTGTAAACCTGTGCTGAGTAGGTAACTGGATCAGGCACAACACCAAATGGTCTTACCAGCATGGGCTCTTCCATCTCTACACTGCAGTACAGGACCTTCCTTACAAATGGAAATAGACTTTTCTTCCTTCCTTTTACCTTATATTATTATTGTTACTTTGAGATGGAGTTTTGCTCTTGTTGCCCAGGCTGGAGTGCAGTGGTGCAATCTTGGCTCACAGTCACCTCTGCCTCCCAGGTTCAAGTGATTCTCCTGCCTCAGCCTCCGGAGTAGCTGGGATTACAGGCATGCACCACCATACCTGGCTGATTTTGTATTTTTAATAGAGATGGGTTTTCTCCATGTTGGTCAGGCTGATCTTGAACTCTCGACCTCAGGGATCCGCCTGCCTTGGCCTCCCAAAGTGCTGGGATTATAGGCGTGAGCCACTGTGTCCAACCACCTTATAACATTCTACTCATCCTCGGCTTTTTAAACCCTTTCGAGCTTTCCCCAAATTTCACATCATATTCATGATGACTTTTGTTACCACTCAAAGTGATAACTTGTTCCAGTTAATCGTTAGAGCACTTATTTTCTATGGGGAGCATGGTATATATTGGGAAGACAAAGCTTGAATCAGAAGAGCAGGGCCTTGGAATCAGACTTAAGTTAGTTTTAATTGCAGGCTCTGCCATGATCATCTGTGTGATTTTAGGCAACTTTCTTCACCTCCAAGTCTATAAAGTGGAGTTCAGAGTGGAACTGGAAAGGTGATTAAGTGAAATGGACATATGAAGCTCCCGAGTAGTAAAATGTACAATGCACAACCATTTGAAAAATATTATTGCTTCTTCCCCCTTAACCTCTTAGTTTGCTACCTTTAGTATTCTACTTGTATGATTCCATGTTTTGAATTTTTATGTGTTCTAGTTCTCCAAGTAGACAATAAACTCTTACAATTTAGAAATCCCATTTTATATTTCTTGACATCCCTGAAACATTCATCATAGTACCTTGAATGTGGGAGATGATTCATAAATGTTTGCTAATTTATTTATGGATTTTTTTTGACAAGTTTAAAGCTGAGGGACATACTGCTCTCTGGAGTTGAGAACATAGCAGTGAGCGTCAAAGAAGAAAATGTTCACGGAGGAAGGTCATTGCTTAGTGCCTTGGGGAGACATGCATCTGACGGATGAGGAGGATGCTGGATGGCTATGCTGAGTTGGCTGCAGACTCTGCTCACCAGCTTCGGAAATGGTTACCCAGCCAGATGAAGGGACCCTGATAACTCCTCCTCCACCAAATTCTTTAGCAAAGCATTTCAACAGGCCAGCACTGTGGCATGTGGATTGACGGGTTGCACAGCTGTTATTATGTGCTTACAAGGGAAATTAGGAGTAAATAATCAATAACAGTATGATATTGAAGTGAATGACTTAATTTTCTTCCTAAATGAGGAGTTAAGCACAAACATTTCTCATCATTAAAATAGATGAATCAGCATCACAGGTTTGAAGAAACTACATTTTTTGCTTTATATAAAAGTTTAAATTTTTAACTTTTGTTTACTTTTTGAAAAGGTAATACATGCAAAGGTAACTTGAACACTTCAAAGTAGGATTAAATGGTTGCTCCTCAGAGGCAACCACTATTGCTAGTGGCCAGAGGGGTGTCCTATGTATCTGTGTGTGCGTGTGTGTGCGTGTGTGTGTGTGTGTGTGTGTGTGTGTGTGTGTGTGTGTATGTCCCTTAGCTGGAAGTAATTTTGACAATCCAAGAACTACCTGTTGCTCTGCTGTATCTGTTTGGTTCATTCATATATCTCTGGTTGTTACCCCAGAGGCCAGCCCATACAGCCAAAAATTTATGGTCAATAATCATTTATTGATTGAGTAGATCTATTTTAGTCAGTGACAGATTTAATCTATTTTAGCAGTTTTTAGAAAATGATTGGCATTTGCTTGATACATCTTTATTGTGAATTAACAAGACATATAATTTGACATGTCTAGATAATAGAGCATCTTAATGAATTCTAATGTATTGGTACAATAATTTAAAACCACTGGTGCAGAAGCTGCCTCTCTGAATATTCTTCACTGACTGGAGGGAGCTTTTTGGAAAATATGTGCCACCTGAGTTTAAATAAGAATAGGTTAAGAAACAAAAAAGATTAAAAGAATATGTCAGAATACACATGCAAATTGGTGCAGTATTGAATGTTGCTAGTTGGGAGGCTATATATTTTCAAAATTGCTTCTGAGTTTATAAGCTACATATTACTGTAGCTGCACTGCTGTTGCCACTACTAACATTATTACTATTTATTTGGCATGAGTCCCTGTACCATGTAAGTATTTTATATGTGTTATGCCATTTAATCTAGCAGCAACATTATCAGGTAGGTATTATTATCATCTTCATTTTATAGATGAGAGAACTGAGGCACAGAATGATTTCATAACTTGCTTATGTTCACAGAGCTAATAAAATAGTGGAACAGGGACTATTGCCTAGAGTGATATCAGAGCACAAACTTCCAAGTCATGCTTCATTTTTGACCAAAAATGGAACATTCTTATTGATCAACCTTTCTATTTGCCAAATTTAGCTCCAAATGACTTTTTAAATTTTTTTTATTTTTTATTGAGATGGGATCTCAGAATGTTGCCCTGGCTGGGCTTGAATTTCTGACTTCAAGCAATCCTCCCACTTCAGCCTCCCAAAATGCTGGATGACAGGTGTGAGCCCCTGCACCAGGCCACCAAATGACCTTTTTTTAAAAAAAATTTTGTGGAGATAGGGTCTTGCTATGTTGCCAAGGCTGATCTTGAACACTGATCTTTCTACCTCTGCCTTCCATAGTGTTGGGATTATAGGTGTGAGCCACTACACCTGGTCAACTTTTGACTCTTTCAACAAATGAAATCCACTTTCAAAAAGAATCCTGTTTTGTTAGCACTGGCTTTTCAAAAGCTTTGTGTCATTTGCTAAAATCAATTTAGAAAGAGGAGTTCCCAAAATGGTTTGCATTATTGAAATAGGTGAATACTTTGAAAGGGATAATAACCCGTTTGTGTGTCTATACATGTGTGTTTGCTTAAAAAAGGCTGCCCTTGTATTTATTGTTACATCTCATATATTTAATTTATTTAAATATAGGAGAATTCAGGGAATTTCCTGTTAGAGTTACATAGTTGGAAAATACCAAATTGCCTATATTTCTTCACATTTCATCACTAGGCATCCAGATAGTCCTAGGCAAATCTATGTATTATGCAAAATGTGTCTTGCCACATTTCTTTCTTTCAGCACTTCTCTTTAATTATTTATCCACCTACACTCTCCTCATTCAAAAATGCCAAGAGCGTGGTGACCCTCTGCAGCCATATGCAGATTCCTCAAGTTCGAGGCCCTACCCTGTCCTATCCTTTCTGGATACTCCTTTCATGTGTTCTAAAATCATTCCTCTCTTTAGCTATTCAACCAAACTTTGTTCTTATGGAATAGCCAATAACATGTAACATTCAGGAGAAAAGACAGCAGAGAAAACTAATTCATATTAAGGTGTAAATGACTAATAGCTCTAGCTTAATATAGAGATCCTGACAGTAGCACTGATATTTAGAAAGGGAAGATTATTAGGTCAAAAGGAGTATATTCTTCCTGGCCTGGGTACCATTCTTGTCTTTTCTTGACCATAATAGATCCTGTGTGGGGAATTTCTTGTTCTACTTCAACTCATGTTAATCTTGTATCTATGGTTGGACATTATTCTTTGATGACATCAGAGACCTACTTCTGCTTTTGGAAGATTATAGGGGGCACTTGTTTATTTTGGTTGGGAAAGAAGGAGATTATTATAGGCATGGATGGGGGGATGGGGCCATGTTTCCCAAGGGGACTCCAGGATGTGTCCATGAGAAACACATTTAATATATTACTTGGGAAAGGAGTGTTTGTTATTGTTACAGTGGTTTTGTTTGATGATTTTTGTTTTTAACAGTAAGAAACTGAAAATCTTCCATGATCATCTCATTGCCTCTGACAGTGCTTATGACTTCATAGGGTGTGTGTGATTCCCTGAGATACCAACTTTTCTGCCAGTTTCAAAGTTTAATAGTATTTGGGGCATGCCACCTAGTGGCGATAGTTTTTGGTTTATTGCTCATTGTAAGAGAATAAATCAAACCCTAGTAAATCAGTCTCCTAGACTTGAAAGCCACATGGGAGGCCATCTAGGTCATCCGTTAGCTTTTGCGTAAGCAGGCAAGTAAATCACCTTTCTGCGGATCTGAGACAGAAAAATCAGGGCATCTAAAGCCTCCTGGGCTTAGAACTCCTCCGGCTCCCAGTTCCCCAGTGAACTTTAAATGTTTGCAGCCTGCACGGCTGAGACAAGGCCCTGTATCTCCATAGGCTTTTTGACAATCTCAGCAACAAATGCTTGGAAGACAAGTCTCCTCTGACTCTGTCGATCCCTGACTTACTCCATCCTCGCTCTGACCTCTTTTCTCCCTCCCTTCCCCCACTCTTGGCTTCTCCTTACTCTCTCCACATTTGCTGCTGCTTTTACTACCTTTCTTCAATTGTCACGCTTTATGGACCCAAGAACCATCATACAATACTTTTGGGTTTTATTTGCCGTAACTCCTTTAAAAATTTCTATTTTAATTTTCTGTCCCCAAATAGAAAAGCATTCATGCTTAGCACAGAAAACAGAGAAACACACACATATCCCTCTCATAGGACCATCATCTAGAGAAAATTATTGTTGACGTTTGGCAAAAATCCTTTTTGTGTGTATGTGTTTGAGTGTTTTTTAAAAAATGAAAATAATATAAAATACTATTTAGTTAGTAATAGATCATGAGCATTTTCCCTGTTAATATTCTACTGTATGATTTTAGTAACTGCATCACAGGATATACCAACATTTACTTAATTACTGTTAAATTCTAGGAAAGTGAGAATGATAGGAAATATTTGTAATTCACAGTCACATTCACTTCAAACTTTATTGAACATCTGTTGTGTGCTATGCTCCTGTATAAGCCATTTTTACATTCATAATCACTTTTAACTTCCATAAGATCTCTATGAAGTAGGCATTTTACAGAAAAAAATTGAGGATCTAAGAAGCAGCTTACCCAAGATCACATGGTTTAGAAGGAGGAAATACAATAAAATTCTGGTCTCTGGATTTATAGTCCCTCAGCCACTTCCTGAGGTCCCAAGAGATACTGAATGTGAATATAGCTTTTCTGAGCATTCTTGCGCTTTGTCTTCAAGATGGGAAGAGAGAGAGAGACCCCTGAAAGGAGATTAGTGTTAAAAGACTTAGAGTCAAGTCTTTGCAAAATAGGGTATGAGAAAGTGGAAGGAGAGCTACCTAGATAGGGACGCCTGCATTTTCCTAGCCTCTGGAATAACTCTTGCTAAATGCTCTGTATACATTATCCGATTTTATTCTCACAACAACCCTGGGAAATAGATACACATATAATTTTACTTTATAGATGGAGAAAATTAAGATCAGAGAAGTAGTTGGTCTAAAGTCACTTTGCTGGTAGGTGGCAGAGGCAGGATTAGAACCCAGTCTGTCTGATTCCAAAACTTCTTCAACTGTAATATGAATTTCCTCTCCATGTTAATGAATATCCTAATCATTCTAAGAATGAGTAGTAATAAGAATTTTATAGCGATATGGTCATAGGTCCCACCCCTGGTTTTGAGGGTATGTTTGAAAGAGGTTATGGAGCAGATGAATTAAGGAGGGGGAGTAGGAGTGGGAAGAAGAGTCAAGTGAAACAAAGCCCAGAAAAAATTTTTTAAAGCCTGAAGGAATGCCAGTTGCAATAAAAGCAACCATGGGGAAGGCAGAGAGGCAATCTTCAATACAAAACATTTGGAAAACAATGCTCAGCTGTTGAAAAGGCTGAAATTTCTGCTTTCTCATGTTTTATAAGTAAAGAAGAAATCTAAGAACATTTGTTAGAAAGTTTTATCTCCAGTGCTACAATGTACATTTTCCAAAAATGGTTAGCTCTAAACACTCATCATATTATTTAGCTTAAGCACCAGTGAAATAGTCTTCATATCAATTATCCACAAGTTTATAGTACAGGCTGAAAGATTAGTAGCAATATACTTTTCCAGGTATTGTGGCCATTTCAACTGCTTTTGATTTTTCGATCTCTAAAATAAAATAGGTAATACTCTCTAATTCACAGGTGTTGTGGAAATTAATGAATAAATACTAAGAGCTTTGGGAGGGATTTAAAAGGGAGATGTTAGTGTATGCTATTATTATATTCTCATTTCTATTCTGAAGTCATAATGCTCTGATAGTGACACTGTCATCATCACCATGGAAACCAATGATATATGTCACTTTTTTCTCTGGGGCCCTTCTCCACCTCCAGGCAGTTCCAGATGCTGTCACAAAAATGCTTAGCTCTCTTTTCTGACCATTTAAGTTCCCTCACTGGTTTGTAAATGCCTTTGCTACTAAGTAAATGCCTTTATTACTAAGCTTTTCCTTGAATGTGTTCCTTTCCGTTCACCTACATCTTTCTTCTCTTTTATTATCCTGCACTCATTCCTGTGATTCTGGACATGTAGCTTTCTACTCCTTTGTTCTCTTCTACCTTGCTCTTCCTTTCCTCCTGTGTGTGGGAATAATCTTTGTTGATTCAACAAGTTGTTCTTTATCCCCATTAATGCCTACATGGAGAAGCCAAGGCAACTTAATGTTATCAACTTTATTACTGAAGTTTCAATGTTTGTGTAGTGTTTTGCTTCAATTATTAAGAAGTTGGCTGGGCACAGTGGCTCACATCTATAATCCCAACACTTTGGGAGGCCTAGGCAGTAGGATCACTTGAGGCCATGAACTCAAGACCAGCCTGGGCAACATAGCAGAACCCTGTCTCACGAAATTTTTTTTAAAAAGTCAGTTGGGTAAGGTAGTGCATGCTTGTAGTCCTAGCTACTTGAGAGGCTCAAGTGGGAGGGTCACTTGAGCTCAGGATTTTGAGGATACAGTGAGCTATGATCATCACTGCACTCCAGCCTGGGTGACAGAGGAAGATGCTGTCCAAAAAAAAAAAAAAGCCACAAAAACACACACACACACACACACACACACACACACACACAAAGAAAAGAAACGCAAGCAAGCAGGCACCATAAGTAGATTGCTCTAATTCCTGAGGATGAGTAAAATCAAATCAATAACACTAGTTACCCATTTATGGGGCATCAGGTAGATATTATATGAGGTTGTTTCTATTAGTTAACAGTTTGTAAATGAATTCAATCAGATATTTAAAACTCTGATGTTCTTGATTCTTTTGAGAGATATTTGGCACATAAAGACAAGATATCTTTATTACAACACTTAATCTGAAGCAATGAAACATATTAATTCTCTAATGAATATTTTTCATAAGTTTTCCATGTTACCAAGTAGTGTTCGGTTATCAAAAGAACATAATGAGATCTGACGCTGTATAACAGAAAGCAGTACTATCTTGTCCAGAAGGGAGTGTTCAGACATTTGCTTATAGCTGTCAGTGGTCATTTCCACAGTGTTGAATTGTCTCTCCCTTTTCCTCCCCTACTTTTGAGTCACTTAAAATGAAAAATGGGAAACAAGCATGCTCTGATTTAATGGTTCCCCATCCTTCAAATACCCTCCTTTTAAAAATTTCTCTGACATTAGTTTCTCTTTTCTAGCAGGAGGCTAAGTGTTTAAGCTTCTGATGTATCTCGCCGAGTGGCTGTGAGTGTGAAAAGCACTGCAATACTGCAGGAGTGACTGGCTAAGTCTCTTGGACAGGGAGAAAGAATTAGGAGTATGGCTGTAAAGCAGGTACCCTGGGGACAAGTATCCCTGTCTTTAGAATCTGTGTACCTGATGTGGCTCTAACTCCAATTCAGGACTCCAGTTAAAGTGGCCTGGATGTCTCACAAAGTCCTGGAGGGTCCCCAGCTCAGAGGGCCCAGTACTCAAGGGGCCACGTTTACTTAGCTCCTGATCTGGGCTGGATGTGAATGCCCCTGAGCTGACTTCTGACTCTGGCTCACCTCCCAATGCTTATATGCCCCTCTCTGCCCTGGCCAAATGATCTCCCTCTCACTGCGGGTTCTCACACCAAATACAAACCTGAAGATGAAATAAGTCATTGCTGGGCTCTGCTGAACCCCAGCATATGCAGGTGGCAGATGACTGATGCCAGGCCAGCTAAAGCCTTACTTCATTCTTGTGATTTTGTGGGCACAAAGGAACTTGAATGAGTTGAATCTAAAGTTAGAACTAAACCAGAGGATGGTAAGCCATTTGCTCAGCAGCCTCTATAGCAATCTGCCCTTAGAGAATAAGAGACAGGGGAATGACAGTGGCCCCCTTGGTTCCCAGTGGCTTATGCTCCTTCAGGGTTTCCCGCATTTCCCTTCCACCTCCTTCACTGGAATGACACTGGCAATCCTCCAAGCCAGGCACTATATTAAGTGATGTACATACAGTACTTCACTGCATACATACAGTAACATTATTATTATTGTGTTATTATTATTGCATTTTTGCAGATGATGAAACAGAGGCCACATACGCATTTCGTAGCTCTGGTGCTATGATCAGGACCTAATGTATATCAAGAGCTCAAAACCAGAATTGGACCAGTTCTAAGGAGTTAATCTTATCATGATAAAAACTGTGGACTTGGGCACAGGCAAGTGTCTTCTTTTTTTTAATACATTTTTTGAGATGAAGACGAAGTCTTGCTCTGTTGCCCAGGTTGGAGTGCAGTTGCGTGATCTCGGCTTACTGCAACTTTGGCCTCCCAGGTTCAAGCAATTCCCCTGTCTCAGCATCCTGAGCAGCTGGGACTAAAGGTACATGCCAACATACCCAGCTAATTTTTTGTATTTTTTAATAGGGACACAGTTTCACCATATTGGCTAGGCTGGTCTCAAACTCATGACCTCGCTTTTTGCCTGCCTTGGCATCCCAATAATGTTTGCATTTTTAGTGGAGATGGGTTTTCACCATATTGGTCAGGCTGGTCTCAAACTCTTGACCTCAGGTGATCCAACCACCCTGGCCTCCCAAAGTGCTGGGAATATAGGTGTGAGCCATTATGTGCGACCAGCAAGTGTCTCCTTTAAGAGTATGGAGATATAGACTTATCATTAGTCTCTAGGATTTTTTGTGGGAGCTACTTTTCTGTCTTTGATTCCACAATAGGGTCAGTCTTTCTGCTTGACTATATAGCTGCTTGACTATAAAGTGGTTAAAAAATTCCTTGTGATTACTTGATTATGCTCAGATTTGTTAGATTCTATTTCAGTAGAATATGTTGATATGAATTTGCCAATGTGTTGATAGATATAACTTATAAAGAGGGCTGTCTGGTCCAATATTATTGGATTAAAGCAGGGAAGAGGGTTTCTTTACTGCAGGGTTTCTTTGCACCTTTAATATGCTAATATGCACTTGTGATCTCTTAAACGAGAAATAAATATTTCATCAATTCTAAGCAGCATGTCTCTCCATATTTTATTATCTCTGAAGTAGGATGCTTCTTACAGTCTGCAGTATCTTACACTAGTTGTGGGTCAGGCTGCAGTTGTGTCATGGTGGCTATTACCTGGGTACATGTGATGTTGGTCATAGCTATTTCTGTTGTCACATCAACTGAGTTAGATGTATTCCTAGCACAGCATATAACGATATTTCATTGCTCTTTAAAGTATCTTTATAAAGATCACACTGTGAATTGGCATCGAAATGAAAAGTTACTGTATATGTCAAAAGGTATGGAAGCAGAACAGTTGGGTCTATATAAGATGTTAGCACAGGAAAAGCTCATCATTGCAGGTTAACTACATGTCTTAGTCTATTTGAGCTGCCATAACGCAATGCCATAGACCGAGTAGCTTACAAGCAACAGAAATTTATTTCTCAAAGTTCTGGAGGCTAGAATATCCAGGATCAAGGCTCTGGCAGATTCAGAGCCTGGTAAGGGCACACACTTTCTGGTTCAAGGATGGTGCTTTCTCACTGTGTCCTCTCAAGGTGGAAGGGGTAATGAGATTCTCTTAAGCCTTTTCGTTGTTGTTGTTAAAGTGAAAGCAAGTTTATTAGGAAGTAAAGAAACAAAAGAATAAGGCAGAGAAGCCACATGGGCTGCTTATAGTTATTTCTTGTTTATATGCTAAACAAGGGGTGGGTTATTCATCTAACTATATAGTTATTTCTTGATTATATGCTAAACAAAGGGTGGGTTATCATGAGTTTTCTAGGAAAGGGGTGGGCAATTCCCAGGACTGAGGGTTCCCGTTCCTCCCCTTTTCAGACGATACAGGATCACTTCCTGACATTGCCATGACATTTGTAAACTGTCATGGCACTGGTGGGAGTGTCTTTCAGCTTGTTAATGTATTATAATTAGCAACATAATGAGCAGTGAGGATGACTAGAGGTCACTTCCATCCCCATCTTGGTTTCGGTGGGTTTTGGCCAGCTTCTTTTCCTCATCCTGTTTTCTCAGCAGGATCTTTCTGACCTGTGTGTTGTGCCAACCTCCTATCTCATCCTGTGACTATGAATGCCTAACCTCCTGGGAATGCCGCCCAGTAGGTCTCAGCCTTATTTTACCCAGTTCCTGTTCCAGATGGAGTTGCTCTGGTTCAAATGCCTCTGACATATTTTCCCCCTCCCTTTTACAAGGGGACCCTTAATCCTAACAGTTATAGAGGGATGAAGAGCCATCTTCTGTAACTTTTTCAGGCTGAATAGGGGCAATGATATTCCTGTCTCAGGTCTTTTTTTTAAGGGAATTAATCCCATTTATAAGGGCTCTGTCCTTATGACCTAATCACCTCCCAAAGGCCCCACCTCCTATTACCATCACCTTGGGGGTTAGGATTTCAATGTATGAATTTTAGGACACAAACATTCAGCCCATAGCATTACAGTTTCCTATTTTCTTGCAAAGAAATAGCCAAGTGCTTGATAGAACTTAAGAAAGGAAGATACCCAGTAGCTGGGGCTATATTTTGTTACCAAGGTAGGTGCACAAGAAGTGCCTACCACACACCAAGGGAGGAATGCAACTGAAATCAGAAAAATCGCCAAATCCCTGGGGAAAGCATTGTGTCCTAGTTTAATGGGCATTGCTTTTTCTTTCCTAGTGGTATATAATCAATAACTTTGTAGATTTGATGACATATGTTAGTGTGAAGCATTTTCAATCTTACTTGGCCAGAGGCTCTTCTTTCTCTAGAAACATCTCTTGGAACTACTGTTCTGTAGAATATAATAACGATAATATATAATACTTACAGTTAGCCAGTCAGTATTTACATTTTTCATCTATTTTGACTAAATTAATTCTCTCTACCATCTCATGAATAGGCACTATTATTATACAGTTGCCTATTATTATTATTCCTCATGTTGCAGATGAGGAAACTGAGGCACATGGCGATTAAGTAACTTGCCTAAACTCACAGAGCTAGTGTAGGAGAATGAGGATTCAAACCTGGGTAGATTGTGTGTTCTTTAGCACTAGGGCCCATAGTTTGGAAAATGCTGTTCTAGCCACAGACTAGGGAGGAGAATGCTGCAAATCCGACTCATAGTTAAAAAATCAGTAAGTGCTACAACCACCATTGCTTCTTAAAACAGTCAGCAGGAATTTACAGGAAAAAATAGATTTCCTTGCTCTTTGTTTATATGGTGAATGCATTATTACCTTTTGCACATGCCTTGTTCACTCCCTCCAGGTTGGGAACATTAAGAAAGAAAGTCACTCTCAGTGCCACACTGAAGTAGTACAAGTTTAACCTGAATAAAATACCAGAATAAGCCAGATAAATATCGGTGCCAATGTAGGCCAAATCTGAATGCCCTGAAACGGTCCATTACCTTATTGGTTGCTGCTGCAGTGAAAGGGAAGCTATTGCTTTTCTTTTTTAAAACCACAAAGTTGTAGGGGACTTATAGAAACTAGACCACTTTGTGCCACATTTCCCATCTTTCGACTTGCTACTCTTTGTGAGAGACAAATTTCAATGAACCAGATGGACTTGCTTCTATTAGCTCAGTCCCTAGGGAAGAGGCAGGTGACAGAAGGAGTTAGGCAGGAAAATAACCCAGAGAACAAAAGATGGTGTCATTGCTTGGAGCCATGGTGCTGTTCAGGTGCCATCAGCTCAAGTTTCCCAGGCAGCTGAGCTGGGAGGACGATTCTGCCTACTCCATCTTCTTAAGAGGTTTTGAACTCTGCATCATGGCTTCTCCACATGTGGGTTGCTTCTGAAGATTTGTTTGGTCTGCCTGAGATATGTCTGCCCCTGTACAAGCTACTAGTGAATGCAACACTAGTACCTATCTAATGGTAATTTAAGGAAATTATACTCTTCCGGAGACAAAATGCTGTTCCGTTGCTATTTATTTGTGCCAACTGGGTAAGAAAGGAAGATGATTCACAGCCCTGTCCACTGGGACCAGTGAAAGGCTTCATTACACCTTGGTTCCAGGCTGTTTTTTGGGGCAAATGCTTTGGCATTTGGGGATTCCAGAAGGATTGTAGTGATTCGACATAGATCAAGATTTAACTTGGGTATTAACTTTCTTTTTTTATTTAAATTTTAAAACCTGCACCAAGATGAATTAGGTATTAACTTTTAAGAGAGAGAACACAGAGGTGTTAGACCAGTTGTATAGTCTTTCATGTTGTATAGTCTTTCACCTTCTTCCCCAAGGTAGATAAAAGATATGGATTTAACCTGAATACATGAATCGTAGCCCCAAATGAATCAGATGGAGTTGGCTATCTTCATGGCAGCTGGCTAAATGGCAGCTATTGAAATAAAAACAAACACAAAATGACAATTCCAGAGCTAAGAGACAGTTAACAAATAGAAAGTTCCAGTGTGTAAATAAGTCATCGTTGTATATAGTAGCCACTCCACACACGTTATGGTACAAGCCAAGTGGTAATATAATTCTGACAAGGCTCATTACACTCAGTTTATAATTTAAGCTTCTGGGCTTAAGCCTCAGAGACACTCTGTTCTGGGAAGCTGCAAACTATGAGGCACTTGATAAGAAACTGCTAGAAACAATCCAGCTGTTAGCCATTATCATGTTTCTTCTGAGCATACTGTACAAGGTATGCATAGGTACAGAGAGAGCATCTGAGGAGATTAAAAACCATGGTTACATGAACGCACTCCTATCTCAGGGGAACCACACTGACTTTTCTCTCACAATGTAGGGATGCTTCCTGCAGTTTCTCTGCTTAATCTGGCAAGCTGCCTTTGGAATCTGTAGTGCCTTAAGTCACTTTCAGTGGGGTTGGAGGATAGAAGCTACTAAAGCAGAATAGATGCCAGGGCAAGACAGCTACTAATCCACTTTAATGTCAGTCAAGAATGTGTGTGACAGCTGAAACAACCTCTCACACAAATAGTTTGCTGGAGGTAGAATGACTTGTAGGTAACTACCATTTCAGGGTCACTTAATTATCTTTGATACAATTAAATCTGAAGCCTTTTACCCAGGTGGAAATCATCTGAGCTTAGGAAAAAATCATATCTGAATACCAATGAGGTGGTATAAAACATTCATTATATGACAAGGTTTCTTAATTCCCATTTCATTTAAAAAATGCCTACTACTGTAGGCAAATGTAGCCGTTTTAATAACTTTTTAGCCAGTTTTGCAAAATCTCCATGTGGCAATCAGAGCAGAAGAGCTGGCCTCTTACCAGGCAGAGTTTTCTGAGGTAACAGGCCACTGGTTTTCTCTTCTCAAACCAAAAGCCAAGAGGTACAAGAAAATGACTGATTAGTTCAACTCTGTGACTTGCCACCTCAGTCTGGAGATGGGCTGTAGTCTTTTCTTCACACATGGGAGGTGACGAGTATAGGTGCAAGAGCCCCACGTCTGGGGCTGTCGCTTTGAGTGTTAGGGTGTTGGCTGCTCAGCCAGACATTGAAGGATCACCCAGCCCCTTTGCACTTCCTTCCGAGGAGGGACAGGACCTGGATCACCCAGCCCCTTCACACTTCCTTCTGAGGAGGGACAGGACCTGAATCACCCAGCCCCTTCCCACTTCCTTCCGAGGAGGGACAGGACCTGGATCACCCAGCCCCTTTGCACTTCCTTCCGAGGAGGGACAGGACCTGGAGCTCAGGTAGGTGAAGACTAGCTGCTAATTGTGGGGGATACTTGGCTGATCTTCAAACAGACTCAAGCTAATGTAGCACTACATTACTTGTGTACAGTCTTGTTACTGTTCCTTTGTAACAAGGCAAAGGAGAGAAGTGCGGCTTTCAGAGCACACCACATAACACCTATTCCCTTTTGGGATAGGGCAGTTGGGCAGTTGCCAATATACTGGGATACTCATTTCATAACGGACTGATGGTTGGGCCTAGGTGAGCTTTCAAAGCAGTCCTATTGACCTCACCTAAAAATAGGGGATAGGGGGACCGGTTTCTTTTTTAGGTTTCTTCTGTGATTCATTTGGAATCAGAAGAATAAAAAATGACAAACTGCATCTTTAAAAAATGTGACTCCTGGCTGGGCATGGTGGCTCATGTCCATAATCCCAGAACTTTGGGAGGGTAAGGTGGGTAAATGGCTTAAGGCCAGGAGTTCAAGACAAGCCTGGCCAGCATAGCGAAACCCCATCTTGACTAAAAACACAAAATTAGCTGGGCGCGGTGGTGGGCACCTGTAATCCCAATTACTTCAGTGTCTGAGGCATGAGAATCATGGAACTGGGAGGTGGAGGTTGCAGTGAGCTGAGATCACGCCACCACACTCCAACCTAGGCAATATAGTGATGCCATCTAAAGAAAAAAGAAAAAAGAAAAAAAAGTGACTATCAAAAAGAAAAAAAAAGTGACTCCTACTTATTTCTTCCCTTCACAACTCAGAAGTACAGAAATGTTGCATTACTGAAGGAGGGTGAGATTTTGGATTTCTCTTCCTTGAGTCTTCAATGTATTTTTTACAGTATAATCTTCTTAGATTGTATTTTTGCATTCCTTCACATATCTCTATATGTGAAGATTACTCTGAGTCAGTGTTCAATCATGGGCAAGTTACTTAGCCTCTCTGTGTCTCAGTTTTCTCAGTTATAAAATGAGGAAAATAATATTTCTACTATTTCTAACATAGAATTATTGTAAGGATTAAACAAATTAATATATGTACAGCTCCTTGGCATATAGTATAGTGTGTATTATTAGTATTATTTTATATTTTACCAATTTATGAGTCTTTTCTATGTATTCATGTCTTTCCCAGGTGTGGAGTAGGGAAGGATGGGGCAGGGACACTGAACTTTTGAAAACAGATTTTATAATCTAAAATACACAAAAAATGGCTTATATTTTGAAACTACATGGAATAACATGCTACAGTATATCATCAGGGTCAAATGTTGGCTTCAGGTGCTGAAGTAATAGGAAGAACGAGGTCAAGTGAGTTTTTGGTCCTCAGGGAGGAAGTTGAGATTGAGCCAGCTGGAAGAACAAAGAGGTAGATTGAGATTGGTAGAGAAGAGTAAGGAGGGAAATTTAGGTGAGAACAACATGCAAGAAGCAGAGACCAGAAAGAATGTGACATGGTCTTGGTGCAATAGGGAGACAGGGCAGGCAAAGTGGAAGGAAATAACGTTGTACAGAGTGGAGCCATATGGTGGAAGTTCTAGAAAGTACTGTCTTGCTGGAGGATTCTGCACTTGATGGGAATGGAAACAGGGAATACTAAATGTTTCTAAGTGAAGAAAAGAACAATAGTTGGAATCTAAAGAAGATTTTCATTATTGGGGCTGGGGAGCTGAGTCCATGGAGACTCATGAAGAGGCTATAGCCTTGGCTGCCTTGGTGTGAGGAGCTGGGACTGGACTGGGGCATAGCAGAGGGCAGGAGAGGAAAGCAAAAGATTTAAGTGACACATCAAAGAAAAAATGAGTGAGAAAA
This sequence comes from Saguinus oedipus, assembly GCA_031835075.1. Classification (NCBI taxonomy): domain Eukaryota; kingdom Metazoa; phylum Chordata; class Mammalia; order Primates; family Cebidae; genus Saguinus; species Saguinus oedipus. Next base: position 55,112,885 of record CM063177.1, read on the forward strand.
TTAGCAAGAACTGTTTGTTAACTGACTGAATAAAGAAATTGAAGTAAAGGGCAAGTCAGAGATTATTACAAATTGTTCAATTACATGGGTCTGAGAAATAGAGACACCATGGAAAAACAGGAGGACAATTGGTTAAAGGGGGAGGGAAACAAATGAGGAGTGTGGTGTTGTATAAATTGAGTTGGTGGTGAAAGTGTGATGTCCAACAATGATAACTAATCTTTCTTATTTACGGTGTGCCAGGCACTAGGTGTTTTACACAGGTAAACTCATTTTATCCTCATGGAAACTGTTGGAGACAGACATTCTTATTATGCCCATTTTATGAAGGATGAAAAGTTAAAGATGACCCCAAGTTTATACAGTTAAACTGGGGTTTAAACCCAAGTGCTTATTCTAGACCACTACTTTGCTTAACTGCCTCTCAGGAAGTCCAAGCTCTGATGGGAAGTCAAGACTGAATATTATGGTTGACCATCATCAGTGCAGAGGTGTTCACTGCAGTTATGGGGATGGAGGAGCTTTCTGAGGGAGGATGCATGCAGATAGGACAGCAGATTACCAAGGATGAATACCAGGGGAGACCTACAATGAGAAGTCAACACAGTGAAGGGTGCAGAGCCCCACCGAGGGTGAAGGAGACTGGAGCACAGCCCAAAGGCTTGCCTTGAAAGGACTGGTTTGGTGATGGATTTGCAGATGGAAGTCAGGGTTAAGAAGTGAAAGCTGAGGCTGGGCACGGTGGCTCATGCCTGTGATCCCAGCACTTTGGGAGGCTGAGGTGGGCAGATCACTTGAGGTCAGGAGTTCAAGACCAGCCTGGCCAACACAGAGAAACCCTGTCTCCACTAAAAATAAAAAAATTAGCCAGGCATGGTGGCACATGCTTATTATCCCAGCTACTCAGGAGGCTGAGATGGGAGAATTGATTGAACCTAGGAGGCGGAGGTTGCAGTGAGCCAAGATGGTGCCACTACACTCCAACCTGGGCAACAGAGTGAGACTCCGTCTCAAAATAAAAAAAGCGAGAGCTTCATTCATGATTGGAGGGGGAAGTGACAAAATTTAGTCAGGAAAATGAAGAAGAAAGAACAGAATGGCCAAATGAAGGGTTTGCTTGTCTTCCCCCTACTTTCCCTGCAACACACACAAAATAAGAGAGACCTGTGCCTCAAGAATATAGAGGAAAGAGGGACGATGTAATGTGGAAAAGGAAGGGTGTACATGTGAAAGGAAAAATCCTATAGGCACTGTAAGAGGAGAGAATCAACAGCTTTTACTCTAGCTGTGAGGAGAGGACTACTGCATCGTCAAGGTTGGAAATGAGCCTTAATATCAGGTCACTTATCCGGTCCTTGAGATAAATATACTGTATTGAGGAGGATAAAACTAATATATAATTTATCCCCCAATTTATTTATTTAGCAAAGAAATATATGTGGCATCTTCATTTGTCAGCAAGCCTTGCCTACTCTGCTTTAAGATCTATCAATAACAGATCTAAATATTATCTATCAATAATAGGATCACTTCTCCACTAATACTACCTTACTCATAGCCACTGGTAATATTTGCCTGGACTGGGGAAGTCTTGTTGCTCCCATCCTTGTCCTCCTGCCATTTATTTTCTTCACAGATGCAAGGGTAAGTTTTTTTAACAATGTAAATTCTATCGTGACACTATGATGTTCAGGACTCTGAAATGGATTTCCGTGTCTCAGAATAAAATCCAAAGTTCTAGCCACAGCCTCCAAGGTCATCATCTACCATTACTCCCAGAGCTTCCTCTGCTCCAGACACATTAGCATTCTTGCTCTTGTCTCAGGGTTTTTGCATATGCTGTTCCATGTGGAACAGATTCAACAGCACATGGAACAGATTCATTCATTTCACAAATGTTTGTTGAGTACCAACAATGTTGCAGGTAGTTGGGATACATCAGTAAACAAGGTAGACAGAGAACCTTGCCATTGCTATGCTTACATTCCTAGCATTTCTGCATCTCTCACCCCTTCTGCTCAAATGTCACATATCAGAGAGGCCTTTAACCATTTGCTCTCAAACAGTGATCCCTTCCCCAGCTCCCTCATCACATATTCCTTTATGCTGGTTTATTTTACTTAATAATTCCTATCACCATCTGACACATGATATAATTCATTCCTCTCCTCTCCTCTGTTCTTTTCTTTTCTGTTTCCCTCCAGTAGAATGCAAGCTCCATAGCGGGGATTTCCCTTGTTTTAGTGTCTGCTGTAGTTCCATAACTGCACCTAGCACATAAAGGTGCAATGACATATTTACAGAATGAATTAATGCATGTGCAGGTTGAGCACTTTTAATTTGTAAACTCTTGTCTTCAAGTACGGGAAGATTTCCCGCATTGTTTCTTTGGTAATTTCCTTCTCTACATTTTTTTTCTGTTTTTTTTTTTTTTTCTTTTCAAACAGAGGTATTATGATGTCATATTCTGGATATTACTGATGACTACTGACTTTTATTGTCTTTTAATTTATTTTCTTTTTGTTCTAATTTCCAAGAGTTTCCTCAGCTTTATTTTCTCTTATACATCATTTAAAAGTTCTCCTATAATGTTTTTAGTTTCTACGAGTCCTTTTATGTTCTCCCATTGTTTCTGTTACATTGGTATGATCATTTTATTTACAACCTGGACTGAATAGGGAAAAGACTTTATTATTTCCCATTTCTTCCTGCTAAATCCCATTCCTGAATGCAATCTCATTTAGGTTCCAAACTTCTTCAGTTACTCCTAGTTAGGAAATAAAAAATCCTTTGATTACTTTTAGTCACAAGAAGAGCATCCTTTTCATGATTTGTAAAGTTCACATGCAGCATAAAACTCTGATCTGGTTCCCTTTTCCCTTCCTCCTGTCGCCCTACCTTCCCAACCATGTGTCTGGTTAGGGCTTGAATATCTGTGTTGGGAGAAATGAACAACTGATATTTCTACTTCTCTGCTTCTCCTTCTACTACTCTCTGCTTTCTAGATGCTATTTCTGACATTTTCAGAGAAGAAGAGAGGATTAATGAAAAAAAAAAGGCCTTTTGTGGCTTTTGCAGTTTGTAATCTGATGATTTCCTCTGAGGTGGCAGGTGCATGATTGCTGGCTCTTTCCCTTGAGGGATGTTTTTGGAAGCCTACCCAGTGAGGATCTCTGACTCCAGCTCCCTTTTTGTGGGCAGGCCTGCTCTTCAGGGACCACATTGATGTCATCCTCAGCACCCAGACTCTGGCAATCCACAGTTGGGTCACATTTCCCCTCCAGGCAATACTGTTAGGTATGACTGAACATGACTCCAGGTTGGTCCTTCCATCTGTCCAGCTTGGCCCATGAGAGAACTCACACATTCTTTTCCTGTTATGTATATTGTTCTTAATGCACCCTTCTCTCTTCATTCTGATTAAACCAGCAACTCCAGCTGCAAACTTTCCCCATTGCATTTCCCCTAATTAGATAGTAGCCACTCCATATCACAGAGTCTAGAGAGCACATGGGACATGGTCTCCAAATGGTCCCCTTGAAGCTCTTCACATTAATTTGAAGTTAAAGAATGCATACCCTTTTCCTCTCTCCAAAAGTACATTCCAGGAAGCATTGTGTAGGGCAACATACTTGGAAGAGACTGGAGAATTGAGGACTATAGATACTAATTTTTCTCCAACCAGAGGAGGAAAAGGGACTTTCTAATAATGCAGCTCTATAAGCTGCCTAACAGTTCACCTGCTACTGAGGGTAGCAGAAATGTTCCAGCTTGGGCCCGCAAAGTAGGAATGTATCCCTGACACGTTACTTTAGTCCCAAGATCTATATCTCTTATCCACAATGTTCTAGAATAGTCAAAATATATGCCTCTGGTAGTTACAGAGACAGGGACATAATATCAAAAGAAATATTTTGACAATTAACAGTACTTATGTAGATTTTGAAGAACTGTTAGAGAAGAGTTGCTGGGGCAGGATCGTTAGCATCAGACCGACCTGGGTTTGACTTTCAGCTCTATCACTGATTAGCATGCGACCTCAGGCAAATTATTAAACATCTTAGAATTCTATTTGCCAAAAAATATTACCAGTAACATCTATATCCTAGATAGTTGTCTAAGCCTGTCTAAGGCTGGGAACTACCTTTCCCAGAATCTCCTTTTTTTTTTTTTTGAGATGGAGTTTCACACTTGTTGTCCAGGCTGGAGTACAATGGCATGATCTCGGCTCACTGTAACCTCCACCTCTGGGGTTCAAGTGATTCTCTTGCCGCAGCCTCCTGAGTAGCTGGGACTGCAGGAGCCCACCACCATGCCTGGCTAATTTTTCTATCTTTAGTAGAGATGGGGTTTTGCCATGTCGGCCAGGCTGTTCTCAAACTCCCGACCTCAGGTGATCCGCCCGCCTTGGCCTCCCAAAATGCTGAGATTACAGGCATGAGCCACTGCACCCGGCTAGCATCTCCTTTCTTATGTAATTCCGGGTTGGAGTTAGTGAATGAGACTTTGAGTTTGCGACCTGTGCAATACTTGGTAGGCAGAAATGAGGGAAGACCATTGTTCTAGGGTAAATCTTGCTGAGGCTTATCAGACAAGGTCACCAGACGTGGGAGCCCACAGCCCTTTCTATGAGCTCTCACTCTGTAGTGATGGCAGGATTTTCAGTCTTTACCTATGAGCTCCCTACCCATAACAGGCTTTAGGCTGAAGTCATTAGTAACATTTCTTTTTTCCAGTCTTTGGGCTGTCACTGCCTAGACTTTCACTCCTTTACCCTCTCTCACATCTGGGCAAGCTCACATTTCTATATGAAGCTTCTTATTCCTATACAACCTATAGTGGCTCTGATTTCCTGACTGAACCATTATGGTACAGCATGCACAATCTAAAGACATGTAGCAAAGTCTTAATCAATCATAGCCAATAATAATAATAATAATCAGAAAAAGCATTGTTTAGAATAATTTGAGACTAATAGATGAATGAAGTTAAACTATGTGAGTCCCATTTTTTAGGTACAGCAAAGATAAGGAGGGACACAAAAGGAGACATTCTTCATAACCTAATGACAAGAACTGCTCCCATTTCTGTAACACTTTTCAATTCACAAAGTGTTTGCATATCAGCTGTGTCTATAGTTGCAGAGTTTAGGTTTCCAATCAATGAATTGATCACATGCTTTATGACATGTATGGTTGTTACTATGCTGCCTAGTAATTAGGCATAAGTGGTAGTAGCTGGTTTATAAATGACTGCAATTGGAATTAATTTTAGGGAGCCAAATTTTTTTCTTTTGGTTCACAAATATGGACAATTTTTCTTCATATTTGTTTAACAGTCTCATAGATAAAAAGACCAGTCTGCTCATTGTTCCTCAGATCCAGTTCCTTTTTTCTGCTGTCTTCCAGGCCTGTGGTTTCTCTTCTCTCTACACCAAATTCCTATGCTTCCTTTGCCTATGGATGTCACAAGCAGAGTGTCCTGTTGGCCTCTGAATTTGGCTTTCCTCATTGTTTAAATGGCACCAACACTACCAGAATGTCTGGAAGCACCAGGCTGTAGACAATCCGCCCCAGGAGCAAAGCATAACCACTTTGACACAAAGCAAGGAAGGGGAGACCAGCCTAGGGAAGGGGAAGGAGGAAATGCATATCCAGTGTTTTGTCTCTGGGAGTTTTGAACCAGAGGTAGGCTGGAAAGCTTATGAAAAAGATAAAGGATTCTTTTTAGGATCCTGGCAGTAGAAGGAGCCAGTTCTTTGCTAAGGCAGGAACTGGACAGGATGAGTCAATGTTCCATCTGGGACTCTACACTGTGGCAAAAGGAACTCATGCTGACAGGTACTCCCCTTCACTTCTGAAGGTCTGAAGACTAAGCGATAACAGCTGCATTGAAACTAGCTCCCAATAGGACCAGAGTTTTGTGTGTGTGTGTGTGTGTGTGTGTGTGTGTGTGTGTGTGTGTGTGTGTGTGTGTGTGTAAGGCTTCAAGTATGTGCTGCTTGTTAGGAATACTGACTGCTTAAACAGGAACATGCTTTCAGCGATGCACTGTCCATATTTCATTTCAAGGGGGAATGTGTTGCTGCTGCTACTGGGAGTGCTCTCTGCTGTCAGCCCCTTTAGAGGTTACCTTCACCTTTTTACCTCCTTCCTAAGGAGGCTCATTTTGGCCCAAGGCAGGTCACCTCTGACAAACCATTTTAGTTCATGACTCTTCATGGGGCTGGCTGAGGCTGTCAGGCCTGCCTTGCAGCTTGACTTCTCCTTCTTTACAGTTCTGCACCCTTGCCCTCCCTTCCACAGGTGTTGATCCCAGGGGCCCTTACTAATAAACATCCAGCACATTAAATTTCATCTCTGGGTCTGTTTTCCAGAGAATCCAGTCTGCAACAGACTGTTCTCCATAACTTCAATATTTGTTAATATCTCTGTTTTACAGTTACCTCCTCTGCCATTTTCTTTGACCTCACTGCTTTATACCTGTTTTATTCATTTACTCTCATTTCATGAAGTTTTAAGAGGAAATTGAGATGAATGCTTGTGTCTGCCCTGGCATTCAGTTACTGTCATTTTATGGAGTTTTAAGAGGGAATCAAGATGAATGCATGTGTCTGAACTGGCATTGCATTGATCACAGTTAAATTGCAGATAATATTTATTTTAGCTATTCAAAACAGAAGGGGTATTTTCAGGGTATTCAGTAATGAGGAAGACTATTGCAATACTAGTCTATGGATTCTTCATTCTTCCTTTACAACGTGACTCTGCCACTCCTTCCCTGAAGAAGTTGAGTCTATTTCCCTAGAGCTTGAATCTGGGCTGGCCTTTTAACTTGCTTTGGCTAACAAAATGTGCTAGAGGTGATGGTATGCTGTTTCTAAGCCAAGTTCTCAAGAGGCCTCGCATACTTTGGAATCCTTTGGAATCCTATGTACTTTGGATCCCTTTTGGAATCTTTCCTTTGCCATAAGAACAATCCAGGCTAGCCTGCTAGAAGGTGAGAGGCTATGTGGAACAATGATGAGTTGTCCCTAGCTGAAGCCGTCTGAGACCAGCCAGCTTCTAGCTAACCCATCAGCTGGCCACAAATTCATGAGCAGGCTTAGTCAGATTAGCCAAACGCAACCTACAATCAACAGAACTGGTTAACTGACCCAGACATTCAAAAGCAATAACAAATGGGTATTATTTTAAGCTGCTACATTTGGGAGTGTTTGTTATACAGCATCACTGTGGCAACAGACAATTGATACAAGTGGCTTAAAGAATCATTAGGAGAGCTAAAGAAGTAGACTCCAGGGCCACATCACAGAACAGACTCACCAAAGGAGCCTAGAGTCAGGAAGTCATGGAACCAAGAAGCTGCCTGCTAAGTTGAGAAGCCTTTGCTACAAGCTCTGACTTCACCTCTGCTATGATCAGGAAGCTGCTGGTAGAGCTGCCAACTTCAGAACCATGCTGCTGTTGCTGCAACTGTCATGATTTACACCACTGTAATAGATGCCTGTGCTCTGCTTTTTTCCCATCTAACTCAGTTTATGCAAGTGCTTCTGATCAGCAGAATGTAAATTACACCCGCACTTCAGCTGCAAAGGGGTCTAAGGTCAAAGGGATTTTTAGTTTTCCAGCTTCTGCAGTAGAAGGAGGTTGGCATGAATTTGGAATGAGTCAGTCTCAGCATCACCACAGCATGATTAACTAAAATACATATGATTCCTGAAACTTATTCCATAGATAGTACTAAATGATACTAAAACTATATATATATGCAGTGTTTTACATTTGGGCATATCATTACATTGTCAACCATCATTCATTCTATTAATAGAAGTTGAGAGGCTAAAGGATGAACTGAACAACATGGTTCTAAGATTTTATGAACTAATTGCTCCAGCAAAATACATGTAAAAATCTTTTAAGGGAATCAACAATTATAAGCCACAATGGAGAAGAAACTGACTGTCTATTCTGAAAAATTTTTGGTTCCTTATTGATACTTCAGATACCATTATCAGTAGAAAGACCTGCGATTTCAGAAAGAAGAATAGTAGCCATCTGGGCTTAAGCTGCAGTTATTAAAGTGCATATACATTAACTCTGTGATAAAAGAAATATTTTAAAATTTATTTTGGCATAAAGGTAGACATTTACAAGATTCTTTGAAAAGTTGATCTGACCTCAAGACATAGAATTTGATTTTATGAGATGAGAGAATTAATGCTTTCGAATCAGCAGTTAGCAATTCTAGAAAATACCTGTGTCCCTGTGAGGTCTTTCCAAAGAGATGGTGAGTTAGGACAATAAATAATCAGTGAAGAAAAGGAAAGGCAATTCTTAGAAAACAGAATCATACAGTGGAGGTATTAAAATGAAAGTAATTTTGTGCCCCAAGTTTATTCCCTGGGCCTTATTCAGCTGCAGCACAACATTATTATGATATGTGAGGCTTGCCAGTGGTTTATGCCTTACTGAGAACTACTTTACTCAGTGTGGCCTTGTATGGTGAGGAATCCTCTAGGCTCACCAAAAAGAAAAAAAAGTCCTGTTGTCAAGAGAAACTGGAGTCCCTCCAAAAGGTGCCCCACTGATTCAAAAGCCAGACACTCCTTTGTCAACAAAGGCATCTCACGTCTAAAGTCTGGAGGGCAAATTGCACTTGGCTCATTGGTAAGTCTTAATCATAGACCCCATTTATTCAATTCTTATTGACATTAATATGAAGTATCAGCAATTTTGCTTCTCAGACAGAAACCATGGATTTCATTTTGTTATTTTTCTTAGTTATGCAATCAGAAATTCATTCATAGGAGGAAAAATCAGTTAATACCTCTGGAAAAATGCAAAAGAAAGCAGTTGTCAGACTGATTGCTTTTTGGCAAAGGCTGAGCTCAAGATTTACCAATGAAAGCCCAATTAAGTGTGACCTGAGAGAATGCTACAGAGCTAAAGAGCATTACTAAGCCCAAAAACTGGAATTTCAGTTACCTTGTAAGGTATTTCAGAGAAAATTACATATATGTAAATACAAGGCTGTATATCAGTATATTGATAAAATAGTAGTTTCTAAACAGCTTTACTCTGATTTCTGAAGGAACAAGAAAAAAAAAAACCAACAGAAAGCAAGTAATTTACCTTTCTGATAACTGATCTTGAGCAAATGTTAGTCAAATCTTCTTAAGGAACGTCTGGCTTGGATTCAGCTACCCAGGGCAGAACAAAAAAAGTAAAAGGCCTCTAGATCAGGTGTTTCCCAGGATGGAATTTAAAATCAGCTCTTTTATCCTGCCTGCTCTTTAATCACCCATCATGGATCAAACTTTCTGGCTCCAGATTTAAAAGCATCTTTAGAATACCAAGGTGCTCACACTTAGGCCCATTCTCACTTTCTCCTTTCTATTTCTTGTGTTCTTTGTGTACATATAGGTCTCCCATTAGAAGATTATAATCATATTCGAAGGCAGGGGCTATGTCTTATTCATCTTTGTACCTCCCTTCTTTAACCTTTGTCTGATGTGTTTGCTGATATACACTTTCCTTTCGTCAAATAAAAATAAATATAGCTAGAGTAAAGTAAATACAAATCCTCCAATGTTTCAACTGCTACTGAGAAAATGATAGGAGATTATTAATTTGTGAAGTGGTCGACTTCCTTTTTTTAATAGAATGAGTAGTAGATGAGGATATCTACATTTCAAGTGCAAATAAAATTTGTTTCAAAGGATTTTGATATGTTTTTGTCTCTAAAAGGAGCAACAGCCTTATTGTGATAACTATGTCAAGATAAATCTAGAAACGGCCAATGGAAAGAGTTATTTTATTTAAGGAGAATAGCCCCAATGGTAACTATCAATATCTTAACATTTCCTTATCTTCTCAGTAAACTGGATAAAATGCTCTTTTCTTTATAGCTGCTGCTAATGGAGTTGGACTCATGAGTGAGGAAGAAACTGCCTGTGAATGACATCATTATACAACATCATACAACAGTTTTTCTTTCTTTTATTCACTTTTCTTTCTTTTATCTCAACTTATGGTATACCATACACAGTCTTCTAAGCTTTGCTTTTTTTCTTTGAGAGTTTTCTATGTTAGCTCATAAAGAGGTGCCTCTTGCTTGTTAGGGGTTATATGGAAATATCCAATTTAATAAGCAGTTGCATGTCAGTTCCAGTCTTACCCTTCAAACTCTGCAAACCACATGACCAGCTCCCTGTTATGTTTGCCAAGAAAGGATGCTAGGGAAAGACTGGGATGCTCTGTTTTGCTTGCTGTCCCCACAGCTTCTACTCCACAGTGGAAGTTGATTGCAGTCTCCAGCTTTTCTCTTTTCCAGACGTTCCCAGAGGCAGTCTCATTTTGTCTTCTCAGAGGCACCCCACCAGTGGGGCAGTGATCCTTTCTCAGAGGTCTGACCAACTCCAGGAGGCCTCTCCTACAAACCTCTGCATTCTAGTAACCTCAACATTTTCTTTTTGTTCTCTCAGCCTTAGAGTATGAGCTGCTTCCTGGACGTCCTGTTCTCTATTTCTCCTTTTGGCTTTAAGTTCTCCAGTAACTAATGAACCAATAGCTTATATTAAGTTCTTTTCGTTGAAATGCCTAGCGTAGGGTCTGTTTTCCTTACGGACCTAACGTATCTGTGCAGGATCAGAAGGCCTAAAGAACAGCTTGTGGCCGGGCACGGTGGCTCAAGCCTGTAACCCAGCACTTTGGGAGGCCGAGGCGGGTGGATCACGAGGTCAAGATATCGAGACCATCCTGGTCGACATGGTGAAACCCCGTCTCTACTAAAGATACAAAAAATTAGCTGGGCACGGTGGCGCGTGCCTGTAATCCCAGCTACTCAGGAGGCTGAGGTAGGAGAATTGCCTGAACCCAGGAGGCGGAGGTTGTGGTGAGCCGAGATTGCGCCATTGTACTCCAGCCTGGGTAACAAGAGCGAAACTCCATCTCAAAAAAAAAAAAAAAAAAAAAAAGAACAGCTTGTACTACTCTTTGGATTTGGAGGAACCGTAACGTATTTGACTAGTTCTCTCTAAATGGACATTTAGGTTGTTTTCAACCTTTTGTAACTAGAAATAGTACATTAAACAACCTTAAATTAATATTTTTTTTTCACATATGTGTGAGTCTATCTATAAGACAAATTAATAGAAGAGGAACTCCTGGATCTAACTGCCAAAATGCCTTTCATGGAGGTTGTGCAAATTCAGTCTCTCACAGGTGATAGATAGAAATCTTAGTATGAGAAACAGAGAAAACACTGAAGGGAAGAGTGAGCCAGGTGTGATACCATTGTCCCAGTACGAGGGCTTAGCTAGTGGGAGAGAGAAGCACAGCATGACATCCATCATTTGAGGAGTTGCTTTTTGGCCTAGACTCCAAGAACTTCCTTTTGAGCCCTTGGGAGTTGAGAAAGGCTAAAATACAAATGAAAAGAAGGCGCTCTAAGATATAGTGTTACTCACTTCAAAGAGGGTAACGCAAAAAGGAGAGGTGCTTTGCTGTAGATTATCATCAATGCCAGGCAGTTTGAGGAGTGGCTGTGCCCAGCTGCTATGCCCAGTGGAGACTCAGTATCAAGGTAAAGTGGCTGTGATAGCCAGTAGCAAGAGTGACACCTACAGATGCATGGCTATTGGGACAAGCAGCAGTGCTGCTGGGCACACACTCTGTCGTTGCTGTGAGCATACGGGAAATACCTCCTAGGGACTCCCCAAAACATGGGTGGAATTTTGTAGGGTACTGGGTACTGTTTCCTGCAGTAGCAGAGAAGATAAGAGCTGGTAAAACAAGCTACAAAACTCATTTACTATAAGGTTGTCACTTTTTTTTTTCTAATTTCTCTATCTTTGCCTCTTAAACTGGGGTAGGCTTTTGTTTAACAATAGCAAAGTAAAATCTTCTTTCTTAAGTCTTTATGATACATCTCTAGGAAGCCTGGGATGTGACTAAGTTATTTTTACCATCTGCTGTTTGGTTTTCCTGTCATTTACTCCCGGCTCAGCAGAGCTCTTCTTCAGTGATCATGGCCCTTGCTTAGCAGACAGGCTCCATTCTATACATTTGCTTTTGCTGATTTCACCTTAGCATTTTGTGGTAACAAAGCAGTGTGTACAACCAGAGTTGTGCTTTTCTTACCCTGTAAGATGGGCTGCCTTCCTGCAGAGATGACTTTTGTTTTATGTTCCATTGTGTCTTGTTCGTGCCATTCTTAATTTACACGACAGAGATGCTGTCATCACCAATTAACATTAATCAAGGGCCCCCTGGATGCATGGCTGCCTCGGGACTAATGTAATATGCTCTTTGTTCCAGATATCAGGTGGCTTCTTCAAATGAATTTTTAAGTATTTCAGTGATGATGAAGAATAGAGACATCAATCAGGATTCGGGAAGACAGCTTTTGCGGAAAATGCTTACCGGGAAGCAGCAAGGATTGGTGTTGATATTTGAAAGTTTAAGAGAGGTATACTTTTATTCAGTCAGCACATGACAGATGTAAAAGGCAGTCATTTGCTGTTCCTGAAAGAAGACTGGCAGCGTTCTATTCAGACATCTGCCCTTTCATCATCCCACTTTTTATTTATTGCAGTTCCTTTCAGTCTGAATATTTCCTCCTGAAGCATTTTCTCCCCTCAGAAATGACTCCCTGCTCCCAGTTCCTGTAGCCCTTATCACTGGCACCTTTCATTTGACACATTTCATTACACCATTATTGAATAACTATATGTACGTCCTTCCCAAGTATATTAGAAAACTATCTGGACAGTTTATTTCTTTCCCAATTCTCAGAATCAGCAGTGCTCTGTCAAGAAATATTTATCAACGATGATGGCAATAGTCTATTAAAATCAGACGAAGTTTTGTTTTTTAAAAAAAAACGGTGAGAGGAGAGAGACAAGGCTAAAGGTTTGGAAGTTGAGTCTCACAAGCATCTTTAATAAACGTTTCCTCATCTAAGCGCTGTATGTAGATCATTTTGGGGAGGGTAGAGACTGAGGGAAGAAGAACATCACTGGAGGAAGAGACAGCACTTTGTCTTTCGAGTTTCAATAAAGTTTCAAAAATCCTGCCCAAGCTATATTTATTTTTGGCCTTTCCCTTTTGATGTGACAATAGACTGTAATGCGGCTGTCGGCTGTATGAACCGATATTCAGCAGAATATATCTGAGCATTTTTCTGACAGAAAAAGAAGCGTTAGGTTCTGTCATAGATTTTAGAATTAGGAACACACTTTCACGTTTGATGCTGTCAAGTACCTGGGCCGGCGAGGCTGGCGGCTGGCGAATTCCACCAGCAGGCAGACGCATTGCTGCGCAGGAGACCGCGAACCAGGGGCCAGTCCACCCAACCCAGGGCGGCACTACCGGGGTCCCGCTTAGCCCGGTTCCGGGAGCCTTATTGGGAGTTTTTCCGCCCGCCATCTCTATCAGCAGCCCAGGATTTATCACAGGAGGTGGGCGGTTCCCTTTCGGGCACTCATTGGTCCAATCCTAATGGCGGTAAGGCACTCTGCGAGTCTCTATTGGCCCTTAGGCTCCAAGATGGGCGGGGGAAAACAGAGCGACAGGGCTCTAGGCGGGAAGCGCGGAGTGCGCCGGCGCGTAGTCGGGGACGCCGGGCCCTGGCTTTGCTGGGGAACCGACTGTTATCGCCCCGCCCCCTCGGAGCTTTTTGTCCCGTTAACTGTCCGAGTGGCTTGGGGCTCCGGCGCCGGGCGACATGCCGGTGCGGTTCAAGGTGAGGCTGGGGTTCCCGGGCCGGAATGTGGCTGGTAGGAGACGCGGCGGGGCTGGTGCGGAGCGCCGAGGTCACGCTGCTTTTCTGCCCTCAGTCCTCGGCCGGTCTGAATTTGCCAGCCCCGGGACCTGCCTGCGAGGCCCCAGAATCTGCCCGCGGCGTCTTACCCAGCTCCCTTTCCGCTCACGCACATTTCCAAGTTGCCGTGTGCGGAAGAGTCAGATGGTGCGAGATAGATTTACTTAGGAGGACTCAAGAGGCGTGGAGATGGGAGGAGGTCACTTTGCAAAGAGCATTAAAAGCGACTTCAGATTGGGTTTAGCATTTAACCCCCATTACTTTTAAAACTTTAGTGTATGTGGAGTTTAAAGGCTGGAGAAATGGGTTCTTAGTAAGGACGGGGTATAAAGAAATACATATTTTTCATCGTGCATTTTGTCCTAGCGTATGCTAAAAGTTCCAGGTAGCTGGTAGCTGTCAGGGACTAGCACCCTGCAACTTAACAGGTGGCCACAGCGTCCCACGACTCCTGACTCTTCATTTATCTTAAAGGCTTGTATATCAGAATGGAAGGGAAGTTTGTCTTTTGTTGATTTACCAAATAGCGAAAGGTCCTAGGCATAATGCATAGTATTGTGTATTCGGTGAACACTTGGGATAAATCTAGAATGATGAGAATTTAGATTGTTACTAGTTATCTGACAAGAACTCATGCTTTGGAATCATAACAAGTGAAAGGATAACCTGAGCCTGGGATTCCTGCTAGCATCTGCCTCAAGTGGTATTGAGGATTAAAGGATATAACACGTGTGAACTGCTTAGGAGGGCTGGGTAAATATTAACTCTTACTAAGGAGCTCGTCTGTGTTTAATTTTCAGTCTGAAGTCTCCCTTGGGAGGTTCAAAAATTATTTTTTTTACTAATGTCTGCTTTAAAACGTCATTCCTTAATTGCACTATACTTAAAGTGTACTTTGCATTACAGGGGCTGAGTGAATACCAGAGGAATTTCCTGTGGAAAAACTCTTATTTGTCAGAATCTTGTAATTCCTCCGTGGGGCGAAAGTACCCGTGGGCTGGACTTAGATCAGATCAGTTAGGTAAGTTGAGCAAGCTAATACCCCTTCTGACTTGGGCTAAGTTTATAACTTGGGCTAAGCTGTTATAACTTGGGCTAATTGAACCTTGGGTTAAGTTTACCAAATGATTTATTAAAAGTTCAGTTCCTGGTTGATTTATTCATTTATTAATAAATATTTATTGAAGGTTTACTATGAGCTAAGACTATTCCCAGCTGCTAGTGGGGCAGGCCAGGTTTCACTAATGCAGGCCTCCATCATAACTTTCCGTATTGACTGAGTGGTTAAGTTAAATATTAAAAGCTAAAAAAAGCCAGTGCCCTTACACAAAGCCTGGGATGTAACAGAAGTTCATCAAGAGTTTTGCCTATGCCTTTCCTGGGCTGTAAAGCATGACAAAATAAGGAATTCTTAACAGGACCCTTTTAGGATTAAACAAATTTTACTGGGGGTCTGAAGAAACTCCCAAGGCCTCCACAAACAAGTTTATTGGAGACCTGAAAGAACTCCCCAAACCTCTGTGATTGAGCAGGAGACAAGATAAGGGTAATCACTCCAACCCTTAGACCTACTTAGATTAAGTAAATTTACTGAGGCTCCAGAAAAAGGTCTTCAGGACTCAGACTTTAGTTATAGATTAAAATAAGATAATCACTTATGTCCTTAGATGAATGAACACTTAAGGTATATAAGCTCTGAAAAACTTTGTAATTTTGGGTTTGTATGGCGATAATTTCCAGGCCTTCTCACTGTAACCTGTTATTGAAATAAAAACTCTTTTCCTCCCTAGTTCCTCTGCATCTTTTTATTGGCCACGAGAAATAGCAGCCTGACCCTCAGTTTGGTCTGGTAACACTAGGGATATAGCCCTGAAACAAAGTCCCTTAACTGTGGAGAGAAATAGTTAGCAAGTCACCCAATAAATAAGGGAATTTCAGGGTTTTATATAAAATTGTAGGGAAGTGTGATACGTAACATGGGGGAGGGGTGGATTGGAGGGAAAACACTTTAGATTAGATGGTTTGGAAAGGCTCATTTTGAGGAAGTGATATTTGAGCTGTGACCTGAAAGCTAAAGGGACAAGGCTGGGGAAGAGTGCTCCCAAGGTCTTGAGGAATAAAAGCTTAGGAAGATTAGATTGCTTTCCCCAGCTTTTCAGCTAGTAAGTGGCAGAACAGTGATTTGAAATCAAGTCTGCTTTGTGCAAAACATTATTTCAGAGGTCATATTCTTGTTATCACACATGCCTCCTCCCTGTATCCCAGAGAAGTCAGAGTCCTGGGCCAGGGTTTCCTAGAGGCCTATGGAAGAGAAAGGAGACAGACTGATTTCATTGTACCTGCTTGTTTAATTCCTCCTTACTAGCATGTTAGAGCTTATTCACCACCTTGTTCCTACCTAATACCTAACATAAGGCTTCGAACAATCTGTTGCTTCTTGAAACTAATTTTTGAATGAATGAATAAGCCTAAATTTGAATCCACAATAGCTGTGTGATGTGGGGCTAATTGAGCTGATTTCACCAAGTGAGATTTTAGGAAGCAATCCTGTTACGTAGGATTGCTAGGAGGGTTAAATAAAATGTTGCATATTAAGGGTCTGCTTCATGTACATGGATCAGTACTTAGTGTCCTACATGTGATGTGTGCAAGCGGGTAGTTAAGTCACATAAATGTTAGATGTTTGAAGCCAGGAAAAGACTTATGGGTAGTGTACCAAGTCTGAGAAGTTAGGAAGATGCAGAGGTATTTTCAGGATTAGGTTTGGTGAATAAAGGGAAGAGTGAGCAAGAGTGGGTGTCTCTTTTAGGGTTTCTCTGAAGCATCATGATCTGACCCAGAGCCAAACTTCAGAGACTGGGTATCCCTGTTTCTCCAGCAGGGTGCTAGGAAAAATCCCTCTTTTTACAAATCCTGTAAAATGCTGTTTTTACAAATGACCAGAAATGCCACATAATTGAGCCTCCATTAGATTAAGAATCCAAATAAATCTCTGTTTAAGCATAGATATCCCACCCTGCTGAGAGCCTGCAGGGCAATTATGACACTGGAAAATTCGTTAAACTGCATAGTTATCCAATAACATTTCAGTTTAGATCTGCTGCATTTGAGGGGAAGGTGATGAAATGAGACCATAGGAGCAAAGCCACCTTAGAGCATGGGATGTAATGAAGGAAGGAATGAACTAGAGGAGGAATGTTAGTGGGGAATTTTAGGTCACGGGGAGGGACTGAGCAAGAACTCCGTATTGCTCAGAACGGGGGTGGGAGGTTAGCAAAAAAAAACCCAGCAGTACTACCCAGGACTGGCTGTACTTTCTTTTGGAGTAGTATATTTTTACTCTGGGGATTTGCTGGTGCTGAGAGACAACAGCAGGCCAACTTAAGCATCTTCTTTCATTTTGCTCTTCTACCAAAAACCTGCCTCTGTGTTAAAGCAGAGAGAAGTCTAACTGGTGATCTTCAAGCTTTTTTGCTTTTATACTTCCTAGAAAAATTTAGAAAAACATTGTGCCCCCATCACACATTTCTACATTGATTTTTTTTGTAATAAATTTTTATTAATAGTTTTGAATGATACAACTTCTGGTATATTCATAGTGCTCATATGTTTTACATATATTTTGTAAAAACTTTGGAACTGCCAATTTAGCCCATTCCATTTATGGAAAATATGTATCACACCGTTGGCAAAGTCAGTATCCATTGGAAAAGTAACTGGCCAAATCAGAATTATTTTCTGTGAGGAAAAAAGTCTGTTTATTTTAATTAAGGTAAATGTGTTAATATGCATTATGTACATTTCACATGACATCTCTCTCATACCTGAATTTTAATACTAAGAAGGTAGATGGAAAATTCTTGGAGCTATATGAAATAAGGTGCTATTCCTTTGTTGTTTCTAATATCTACCTGCTTTGCTTTGCTGTCAAATATTCTCCCTCAGTGATAAGCTTTCTTGAATTGTCCCTTTGTTTGGCTCCCTACCTTTGAGGTTTTGTTCTACCTTGGGGGTTGCACTGGAGTAAGTTTCCAGCTGGTTAAGGGGTGTGTCTTTCTTTTGTAAAGTGGGAAAAGGGAGATTATGAAAGGGGCATTGGGAGATGGAACTGCAGATGGCAGATGCAGCTCTCAGGCAGATAGATCAGCATCAGATGAGAGAGCACATATGGAGTTGAGGATCTGGAAAATGATTCCCTTAAGCTGCCCACTTCTGTTTACCCTCCCTGAAACATCTTTGTGTGCCTCCAAACAGATATCCACCCAGTGTGAAGGCCTCTGGTTTAGGGAAGCCTTTTAAAAGGGTAAGGACCCTGGGTGCCATGGCCAACACATCTACAACAGAGGCTAAGGAGCCCTGGGTTTTACTTTGTGCCCAATTTTCTTTCCACCTTCCCTTTCTTTCCGTTCTGGTCTTAATCTTCCTTCTCCACCCTGCAACATTCTTAAAGAATGACCCTAAACTAGAGCAGTCTCTCAATGGCTGTCATTCTGCAGAGCTCCTCTTACCTCCACAGTTTTTGAGCATTTGCTTTTCAGACAGAAATATAGAGAAATTGTATCTTAGCTCTTGTTAAAAGGACTTATTCTTTTTTAATTCTCAGGAAATCAAGGCAGATGTAGAACTAAGATCTAGCATAATGACATCTCATCCCTTCTCATCTTGGTCTGCTCCACATAAGAGCAGCTTTGTGAAAAGTTCCAAATTTTGACAGTACCAGGGCCCATTGTTCTGTTAAGTAGCACAGGAACGTAATTAGAAACGGAGGCAACATGTACTGCCTGGCTTGCCAGGTCTATCATGTGGCAATTCTAGTGACTTTTGTTAGGATAACTGGAACATTGTGACCCCTTGATTTTTAATTTTTTGTTATCGTTAGATTTTTGTTACTTTTAAAAGCAAAATTAAATATTTTATGTTGGAAAACTGAACTTTTAAAATCTTATAATCTGAAGGATATTGTGTGGATATATAGATAAATATATCTGAACTAAATTTTAAATTTTATTTCTCCTTCATAAGTGTTCCTAGAAGTTATCTTTGTAACTTTTTGCTTTGGTAACTGCTATTTTTGTATCCTGTGTTTTGTAGGGATCGTGAAAGAGCCAAGTTTTATTTCAAAAAGAAGAGTCCCTTACCATGACCCACAGATTTCAAAAACTCTTGAGTGGAATGGAGCTAACTCAGAGAGCAATGTGGTTGTATCACCAAAACCAGAAGCCCAGGAAACACCAAAATCACAAGAAGCAGAACAAAAGGATGTTACTCAAGACAGAGTTTACTCACTAGAAGCTTCCAGGGTTCCCAAAAGAACCAGATCTCACTCTGCAGATTCCGGAGCTGAAGGTGCTTCCGATGTTGTGGAAAATAATGAGGGTGTAGCAGACCATAAACCAGTTAATGAAAATGTGGAACTGGAACAGTCTGTCAAGGTTCTTTCGGAAAATGTAGATAATGGGGTAGGCATATTCACTGCATTTCTTTTGAAAAGCATGGAATTCTTTGTTGGTGTCATCCTCATTTCAGTAATATTACATTTTGTGTTTCAGAATTTTCCATTGTTTTCTTGTCTAATGTCTATAAGAATAGTTGATAAGAGACTGTTGACTTTAGTTATTGTGAATTAGTTCTATTATTACTACTTGCTATTTTGTACTAGTTATACTATGACATCCCTTCATTGGATGGACCTCCTGCCTCTGGATTTTATTCATCATATATTTTCACCTGAGTCCTAAGGGAGAGATCAAATTGAGACAGAGAAGGAGAGTAGGCCCTTACTTCTGGCAAGGTGCTCATCTGACTTCTACCCAGTCCCATTTCAGTTTCTTATCATGTACAAGAAGACAGAAACTCAATTGATGAAATGCAAAAGGAAGGAGAGCTCTGGCTGTCTCTCAAAGATCTTGCATTTCTGCTCTCTTATGTCACAGCTGGCCTGCAGCAGGTCCCTGTGAGCACATAAGCAGAGGCTGCAGGAACTTGCATGGGGATCTCACTGCCTTCCACTGCTTCTTCTCTGGTTCATGTCCACCACTGACTGGGACCCTGAAGAGGCATTTCAGACTGTTGGAGAAGAATCTGTAGCTTGTTGAAAAAGGTGGGGGTGAAAGGGAACAAGGAAGGTGATGTGTGAGTCTGGTGGACAAAAAAAGGGGTTCACAGAAGCAGTGTGCAGATGAGAGGCAAGGTGCTGGGACTTTTTGGTAATAGATTTAATGATGAATGATTAGTAGGAAGGGACTGAGAGGTATTATGTTTTTCTTGTGATGCATAATAGTTCTTTGATAGGAAGGAATTTTAAATGGTTTGACGCTTGAAAAAAGATACTATTTATAAGTTGAAAAAAGTTTGCTGTACCACAATGCACATATAGTTAACAATTTTGTACTGTAGACTTAATGTTTTGTTAAGAGGGTAGATTTCATGTTATGCATTTTTTACTACAATTTTTAAAAAGTTTGAATAGAAAATTTTAATGTCGTTGAGTGGATTTTTTTTTTTGAACAGTTGGATAGACTTCTCCGTAAGAAAGCTGGATTGACTGTTGTTCCTTCAAATAATGCCTTGAGAAATTCTGAATATCAAAGGCAGTTTGTTTGGAAGACTTCTAAAGAAACGGCTCCAGCTTTTGCAGCCAATCAGGTAGTTTAATGGATATAATACATTTCTGAGTACCATTATCTAGTAGTGTAGATTTACATAGAATTAGGAGTTGAAATAAATTGAGTACTTAAGTAGCCTGGAGGTAGGTTCTAGAAAGCCAAAAATGAGAGTTTTACTAAAATCATCTGTTACTTATGATTTATAGTAGTAATATTATACTGTCCTAGGCTACTGATGATCATTGTTGCCAGATGCATCACATATACTAAATATGAGACAGGGTAATGAAAACTTGGGGAACTGGTAAGTTTTTGCATGCTGTAAGATTTTTTTACTTATTAAAAAATCATTAAATTGATTTTATTCTAAAATGTTGTATGTTGTTGACTAATATATTGCATGTTTCCTGTATTCTAAGAAAGGCGTAACTGCTTTGAATAAGTATTTTAATAAATATAAAATATGTTGACAGTAACACAAGATATATAATTTTGTCCTTGTATCAGATGAATGGTAATAGGCATTTTCAGTATAACTATTTGTAAAATTCAAAAGCTGTAATGATATGGTATTAGATTTCATTTTACTTTTGTACTATTTTGGTATTGAGATACCACTACTAATAAATAGTCTGTTGTTTTACTACCTTCATCCTTTAGGGAGTTCTTAGGCTTTTAACTCTCATTTATGTTCTTTATAGTACTTCTAGGCATAGATAGGAAATACCTCCACTCAGAATATCCCCAGAGACCTATAATGCCTTAGTCTTTTTTTTCATCTGGTCTTTGTGATTTTCTTTATAAATACACACACTTTCACACACCCTCACATTCATTTTCTTCTGTATGTCAACATTCACTTGTATATTATGTACACCCCTAAGGACTGACAGGATAATTAGATTCAGCAAGACAATAACATCTAGTCA
The DNA here is from genome assembly GCA_031835075.1 of Saguinus oedipus. Taxonomy (NCBI): domain Eukaryota; kingdom Metazoa; phylum Chordata; class Mammalia; order Primates; family Cebidae; genus Saguinus; species Saguinus oedipus. Next base: position 55,134,243 of record CM063177.1, read on the forward strand.
TCTTACATTAAGATAAAAAAAAAAACCCTAAAAATTGTGGCAGCTTTGGGCTTAATTATTATTCAGTTTTTTTTTTTTTTTTTTTTTTGAGACAGAGTCTTATCCTGTTGCCCAGGCTGGAGTGCAGTGGTGTGATCTTGGCTCCCTGCAAATTCTGGGTTCAAGCGATTCTTCTGCCTCAGCCTCCCAAGTAGCTGGGACTATAGGTGTGTGCCACCAGACCCTGCTAATTTTTGTGTTTTTAGTAGAGTTGGGGTTTCACCACATTGGCCAGGCTGGTCTCAAACTCCTGACCTCGTGATCTGCCCGCCTCAGCCTCCCAAAGTGCTGGGCTCACAGGTGTGAGCCTGGCCATTATTCAATTTTTAAAATACATTTGAAATTTATATAACATTTAAAAATCCTACGAAGTAACAAAGTGGTAAATACCCTTTATTAACCTAGTATATAGGATCGGTACTTCTTTTGCTTGCTGCAGGTTTTCTTGAAGATTAAGTGTACCTAAAACATTACTTACAACCCGAAACTTGTAATTACTCAGTTTTTTATAGAGTGTTTGACCTTTAAGCTAGAGCTGATTCAAATCAAAGCCCTATCATCAACATATAGGACTTTTAATGTCAGTGAAAGTGTTGTGTAGAAATGTTACTTTTATAAGAGAAATCCCTAGCAGTATATTCACTGGCAGTTTTACTGCCTTCTTTAATAAGTGTTTCACATAATTTTTAAAGAAGCAAACGCTCATTGTTCAAAGCATATCAATTTCAGGGTCTATGGATTGAAGAGCTTTGATACAGTTTTCAATGCTTGTTGAGAGGAAACCTCAAAAAATGTTGTTCATTTCTATTAGACACCTGCTTTCTGAAAGGATGTCTTATATTAATATGTAAAGGAGTCAGAACAGTTTTTGCCAGAAAAGTCCTTGAAGTTATACTGTACTAAAAAAAAATAAACTGTTTATATCTGATCTGTATGAAGATTGTACTGTTCAGCATTACAAAGCAGTAATATAACTTGTTTGAGTTCCTTATCTTTTCCACTTGCTTTCCTTGTAATCAGTGGTAACATGCCATGAAATAGAAACCATATTGTGAAATAGTAAGGGTAAAAGGAAACATTTAACAATAGAAATGTAGTATTTGCTCAGGACAGATTTTTTTGCCTTAATAAAATATGCTGAAAATAAGCCAAGGGAAGAAAAGTTAAATACTGAACATATTGAGTACTCAAAAATGTCAAGAATTTTCTATTAAGGCAGGAAGAAAAATATCACGTCAGGGAGAAAGAAAAAAACCTGTAGAACTGACAACAGAGTTGCCTTAAAGCTAATGTCTATGTCGCATTAAAATATGCCAATACTTATTTTGGTTATAAGTTATATTTTGATTACAAAACTATTACTCACAACATAGTAATGAGTATATAAAGTTGACCTCTGGATGTTAATAATATATATGAAATGAAATTACAATCTTTTATGATTTTGCTATTTTTTTGTCCTGTAATTCAACTTTATGTATGTTTCATTAAGTAATTGAAGACCGAAGTTCTGCGTATTTAATGAACAAACTAAACTAAACTAATTTTTGTTCTAAGGTTTTCCACAATAAAAGCCAGTTTGTTCCACCATTCAAAAGTAACTCAATCATCCATGAAACTGAATACAAAAGAAATTTCAAGGGTTTATCTCCAGTGAAAGAACCAAAATTAAGAAGTGATTTGAGAGAAAACAGAAATCTTGAAACAGTGTCTCCTGAAAAGAAGGTATTCATCAACTTTTAATCTTACCATACAAAATCCCCATTATTTTAGATTCTCCACATTTTCTTTTACTTACTACCACCTGGAAGTTTTTGGTTTTCACTAGTTCATGAATTCATTTGTTCATCAAATGTTCATTGAACCAGCTACTAGGAGCAGACATGGGTTGGTCCTGAGAATACAAGGCTGGCAAACAGCCCCAAGCAGCTCTTGGCTAGTGGAGAGACAGGCATAAATAAAAATGATACAGCATGATGAGTACTTAACAATATAGCAGGTAAGTCTACTGTGTTTAATATCAAATGACTGGACTTACAGTAATCTCCAGGGGTAACAGTAGTGATAGAAATACTTATTTTAGGTTATGGAAATTAAACACATATATACTCACAAGTATTTCATTGTATTTTATTTTTTTCAAGACAGAGTCTCACTCTCACCCAGGTTGGAGTGCAGTGGTACAATCTCAGCTCACTACAACCTCTGCCTTCCGCGTTCAGGCAATTCTCCTGCCTCAGCCTACTGAGTAGCTGAGACTACAGGTGCCTGCCACCATGTCCGGCTAATTTTTGAAGTTTTAGTAGAGATGGGATTTCACTGTGTTGGCCAGGCTGGTCTCAAACTCTTAGCCTCAAGTGATCCGCCCACTTTGGCCTCCCAAAGTGCTAGGATTAATAGGCATGAACCACCATGCCCAGCCATCATGGATATTTTAAACCAAAGCTTTAGCATGCCAAGTTATAGCCAGTGTAATTCACATGATTTACCTCAGAATATAGAAACAACTGCTTTTGTGTGGAGTTACAGCCTCTTAAGTTGCAGAATCAGGCTAAAATGATATAAATCACAGGTAAATGGGGTATAAATACTATTTTTGAATCTCCTGAAATGTTGATACCTGATGTGTTATAGGTCCTAAAAATACAAAGTGTCTAATTACAGGTAAATATGACTGAAAGTAAAATGATTTATACACATACACACCTATTGGGCCTATGATGTTATTGTGGAAAAAAAGAATTGTCATTCAGTAAGGCAGTCTGGTAACTAATTCATCAGGATCCTATGTTTAATTACTGTAATGCAATTACAAATTTAGAATATCAAGTTCAGTAGGTGCTAACATTATTTAGATATGTATTTGTTAACTTAAAAATTTTCTTCCTTAACTAAAGATCTGAAATCTTCATTGTTATAAAATGAAACTATATCCTGAGTGAAACTTCAAAAATAACCAAATACACTAAAAATTTCAAAACTTGTTTGTTGATTTCTTATGATTTTTGTTTTCTTTAGTATCTAAAGCTTCTAAAAATAGAAATGTAATTAAATATTCAAGTCTAACTTTATAACATCCATGTTTTCACTTTAATGTGTAACATTTTAAGCATAAAAAACTTAAATTATTTCCATTTCAGTGTAATAAAATAGACAGTCCTTTAAAATTGGAAGCAGAGATGGAATTGAAAGACTTACACCAGCCTAAAAAGAAGCTTACTCCTTGGAAACATCAAAGGCTCGGGTATGTATTTTAATAGGAAAATATGGTATTTTAGTGATCAAAGTGGTGAAATATTTACTTTCATTTCATTTCCATTAGGAAGGTGAATTCTGAATATAGAGCAAAATTTCTCAGCCCCGCTCAGTATTTATATAAAGCTGGGGCTTGGACACGTGTGAAGGGAAGCATGCCAAATCAGGTGAGTGTACATGAGCTCGATAAGCCCTCATGTTCTTCCAGCCTCTATTAACACTTTAATTTCACAGTGAGTTCTATTAACACTTTAATTTCACAATGAGTTCCATTTGGTAACAGAGACCACAATTTAAAGAAGTATGATTCAGTAATAGCACTAAAAGTATCAGGAACTTATGTATTAGGATGTAAATTATCAATGTATGTTTTTTTTAATGGCACTGGCTCTTCAGAAATTAGTATGTATTGAAGTCTTTTAAGTTAGTGCTTTTTACTGTCAAACATTTGATTGTGTTAGACTCAATTTATGGAATTGTATCATTATAGATTTGATTATTTCATAATCTCCAGACCTCCACTCTTTCAACTGAAAATTAATTTTCAAGATTAAATAATTTGTCTGATAGGGATGCCCATTGTCAATGTGTACTGTTACAGTTTGTAGGCAAAAGAAAGGTGCAGCCTGTGCTGTTAGAGGTTTGAGCTACAGTGTTGGGGTACTCTAACATATGGGAGAAACTCTGGGGATCTGAAGGTAGGTTTGAGGGGAAGGGTAATTCTAGAGTTGGTAAGTGCTACTTTAGCACTAGCTTCTTTTTTTTTTTGAGACGGAGTTTCGCTCTTGTTATCCAGGCAGGAGTGCAATGGCGCGATCTCGGCTCACCGCAACCTCCGCCTCCTGGCTTCAGGCAATTCTCCTGCCTCAGCCTCTCTTTTGCTTTTTAATTCTCTATTTGAGCATGGCTCAAAGACAGCACAGGCAAAGTAAAAGACTTGTTCAAAGCTGTCCCAGATATTATCTGGGGCAATGTTCATATATTCACCTTAGTGAAATCAAGTTAAAACTATGAGCATTGAAAGCAGCCATGATTGGAGAAAGGCAGTGAGTCAGCTAAACTCTTGAGCAGTTGATGACCATCCCACATCTTGGCAAAGATCTCCTGACTGAGGAGTCCAATAGTGGGAGTGAGGAAAAGCAGGAAAGAGGCAGAACAGTGTGTGGCCGGCAAATTGGTGTCAGCCGCTGCCTGTTGTGTTTAGGCATGACACTACGTTGAGGTTATGAGAAACTCCTTGTTTTTTTTTTTTTTTTTTCTGAGATTACTTTAAGCTAAGATGAGTTTAGGCCTCAGACATAAATATCAAATGGACTGAGAAGATTGTTAAAACTGAAGTCATAGTAAAATGAGATTTCTTATCCTGCTTTGATGGAAGAGAACATTGTTGTCAATTTAAGATAGACCTTTCAAGGTTTCCTATTACAATATCTTAGTAATGTTGCTCTTTTTTCTTATTAAATAGTATATTGGTGGTTTTAAATATTTATATCTTTTTTTTTCTTTTTTTTGAGACGGAGTTTCGCTCTTGTTACCCAGGCTGGAGTGCAATGGGGCGATCTCAGCTCACCGCAACCTCTGCCTCTTGGGTTCAGGCAATTCTCCTGCCTCAGCCTCCTGAGTAGCTGGGATTACAGGCACGCGCCACCATGCCCAGCTAATTTTTTTTGTATCTTTAGTAGAGATGGGGTTTCACCACGTTGACCAGGATGGTCTCGATCTCTTGACCTCGTGATCCACCCGCCTCAGCCTCCCAAAGTGCTGGGATTACAGGCTTGAGCCACCGCGCCCGGTGGTTTTAAATATTTAAATTAGTAGTATAGTTTGCCTTAATTTCTTTGGGAAAAGTAATTCAAAAAGTAAATTAAAGTTGGAAAACAGTAAGAATTTTTAGCTACGATGTCAATGATCATGGATGATGATAACAGTTTTAGTTGACCAGCTTATAGACAGTTAATATGGGCCATGTTTGACTTATGTCTCTTGGAAGTCATTTACTATAGGCAGCGGATTATGAGGTTCCTAAATATAAGGTACAGTACAACTTCATTTTCCCACTCCTAACATTTCAGGAAGGAGTGTATTCACACTCTTCAAATGCACTCAGACAAAAGTGACTTGGTTGTTGAAATATTAACTCATTTTTGAGTCACATTAGTTTTTGAGTCATATGTCATCTTCATTTTTTTCTATGTTTGAGATGTATTTTTTGAAACTGTTTAGAGTCTAGTCACTGGAAATTTTATGCTAAGTCCCAAGTACGTCTCATATAGCATTAGGGGTGGTTGGTTTTATTTGCCCAGTGGTTGTTCATTTGTCTTCTTTATTATAATAACCACGTGACCATTGCTTTTTAAAGTACTCACTTAAGGGATTGTTTCTTAATAATAGTCAGCAATTACAATTTTTTAGGTTCTATCCTAAGAATAACTACTTAATCTATGTTAATCTTCTTTTTTTCTTAAATAAGTAATCTTTTCATCATCCATTGGTTGAGGTGACTTTATTCTAATGTACCTTCCACAAATAGGACTGTGTTTCAAGATAAAGTCCTGCATTTGAGAGATGTCCTGTAATTTGACAGACATTGTAAAGACTACGTATAAAGTGACCCCTCATTTTTGGAGGATGATTTCTTGGTAAAAAGAGTTTTTATCTCCAGTTTATTGAGTTTGAATTTTCTGCATGTATTTTAAATAATTTAGTTGAACTCTTAATTTGGACAAAGAAATTAAGAAAAGGAAACATTCTACTTACAATTATATCATATTACTTGACCCAGAAAGGTGTGTGTATGTTGTTTTGAGTTGGGAATGGTTTTCTTTCTATCCTTTTTAGTGGCTCTGGTTATTGGCGGTAGGGGTCGTTCTATTTAACATTGAGTTCACGCCATTGATTATTTTCCCCCCTCTTTTTAGTAGAACATATTATTTTGGGAAATGTCAGCCTTCTAATTTTTCATCTTAGTTTAGGGTTATAGATATTGAAAATCACATATTTGTAAAATATAGTATTAGCACTAAGATTACTAATAAAGATTTTTGACATAGTAAATTTAAAGCACGTAGTTTTAAATGTCAGTAACAAATAGAACTGAGTAAGTCAAAGTTCTACAAAATTTTTGTAGAGTATCTTTTTTCTCTCCTTTCTAAATGAAGTTGATGTCGCGTAAAACTGGATGGCTGTGTACATGGAGGGTATTCATCCATTCTTTCTTTGATCACGCATGGATAGATGTAGCTGCCTCTGCTGCCTCCTCCACCTCCACTACCCCGCCACTCTACCCAACACAGTGCAGGACTGATTGATCCCCCTTTTGAACCACTTCTTCAATTTACATTTCATTTGTTTATTATGGCATAGAGCTCCACCAATATTATGATAATTTATGTACAGTTTGGCCTCCTGTCTTAGACTGTGAGCTCATTGAGTGCAGGGAGTTTCTTGCTTATCTTTGGCTGCTGTGTCTAGCTCAGTCATACCACTTAGTCCACACTCAGAGCAGGTTGTGGACTCAGTGCTTAAATGCTACGTTTTTCCCTCACCTCCATGAGTTCTTAGGTTGGAGGAGGAGGACATGTGCAGTTAATTCCAGTAAAATTGAACATGTATTAATGGAGGTATGCACCAACAACTTTGAGGAGGAAGTGATTCTAAGGCACGTAGGTGATGGAATGGCCATGAAACATTTGAAATATACGGGCACTTATTAGCATTAACATCTAGAGTATATCGAGGCACTTTATAACAAGGTTCCTGTGCATGCAGAATACCCTGGTTAGAAGTTCAGTAGAGTTAATTCATGTACCGCACTTCTACCTGTTAAATGCAGAACCACTGCTAGAAATTTTCTTTAAAGTTATAGGAGTTGACAGAAATGATAAATGAACATAGCTTTTTTTTTTTTTTTTGGCAGTGAAGAAAATATTTCAAATTATCCTTTCAGGTGTGGTTTATTGGAGTAGGACCCTGTTGGGATTATATGGTTTCTTATGCCATACAGGTGCTGTATTTTGCTTTGGCCAATTTTCTAGAGATGTAACACTTTCATCTCTTTGCACTCACAGTTGTATCTTGTTAAGGAGCTGAGAATATGTTTCTACAATTACTTTTGCATGGCCATTTCATTATTTGCTTTTTTTTTTGCCCTGAAAGAGAAGCAATTCTAGAATCAAAATTTTCTATCTTGATGAAGAAATTAGTGTTTTTTGAGAATAAATAAAGATATTAAACAGAATTTTAAGGGTAAAACTTCAACTTACTATTTTTTTTACCTTGCGGAATTGCACTTGGAGAAGCCAGCAGGTGGCAGTATGATGTATAAAGTGACAGACAAATTGGTACAACTCCTTTTCATAAAAAAATGTTACATATTAAAGAATTCATATTACTTTGTAAATCATCAGAGGTTTTTTTTTATCCTGTCATTTTGTTGAACGTATTGCAATTATGATCTTATGGTCTATTATTTTAAATTATATATTTAGTAGTTTTTTTTTAAGTTGAGATTTTGCTGATTCCAAGGGAATATTGAGGAATTTGGAGAGGGAAGCCTCATAACTCTCTCAGTGGGGGCTTCTGAAGCAGTAGTAGCTGTATACAAAACCATAAAAGAAAGCTAGGTTAGGGATTTCTGGCATGTAAGTACTCTTCCAGAGGTGGGGAAATAGTAATAATAATTAGATTGCCTAATTTACCTGTCATCAGCAGCATCCCAGCCATGCAAGAATGTGCAAGATAATAATAAGGTATCTTGGTTACTGAACTAATTACTAAATATATTAAGAAATATTGATTGACAAGTTTGGTAGATACTTAGAAAGGAGAATAATGTGTTTCTTTGGCTTCCATTAATGTTCAGTTATGGCATTAACCTATCATTAAGTGTGTTTCTATATTCCTTCTCTAGGGTTCTGTAAATGCCATGTGGTATGCCGAGGTTGGTTGCTTTTGAGTTTTTAAAAACTATAATAATGCATAGATTACTTGTGTAATTTCAGTTGGAATAAAAAGTAGGTGTCAGTATTTTTCTTAGCTGCTATGAATTTCTCCCTGCCTGCTGGTCTGAAATAAAATAATTGCATCATGCTTTAGCTTGATTGTTTTAGTTTTTGCTTAAATGCACAAAGTCTGATGACTGTATGTGTCTAATTTTGCCTGCCTTTGTCCTTGGTCCCTGGCTATATTTGTGCAGTGTCTTTGATATGCTACTTGGTGCTATTTGTAAAGAAGCATTTACAATACTATGTGATGTCTGAACTCTCCTGCATAGGTTAAAGAACTCCGAGAAAAGGCTGAGTTTTATAGGAAGCGAGTTCAGGGGACACATTTTTCTCGGGACCATCTGAATCAGATTCTGTCTGATAGCAACTGCTGTTGGGATGTCTCTTCAACCACAAGCTCAGAAGGAACTGTTAGTAGCAACATCAGAGCATTAGATCTTGCTGGGTGAGATATTCTTTGTGGATGGTGAAAAAGTTTGTTGAAGCTTATGTCGATCATAGAATGACATAGGAAAATGACCTGACTACTCAAAATTTGTCTCCTAGTCAAATGGAAATGTGGCAGCCATTTATTTCATTTTTATTCTCTAAAAAATAAAGCAATGTAGACTTGCTTTATTTGTGTATAAGTAATAATGTAAATCTGGAAGGCTGGAGTTTTATAATATTCTTTGTTGACAGTTAATAGCAGAGAAGGGATGACTATATGGTAGATGTAAAAAGACCTTTAGAAGGTAAAAAGAAATTCAACAACAACAATAAAGACTTAGAGACTATAAGCTATGAATACATATCCATTATCATTCATTAATGGATTTCACGGCTAATTCAGAACTTCGCTCCTGATTTAATGGGATAGCTCTTTGCTGTTTTGGGTTTAAAATGAACATGATTTAACTATTTGTAAGAGAAGGTAATTGAAGAACTTAGACCGTGGGGGTCCTAGTTTATGTGTGTAAATGTCAGTTTAGGGACTAGGTATGACTTGTGTCAGCAGATGTACACAAACATATATGCGAAGGTAGGAGTAAAAGAAGATAAAGATATTTTGGAATATTTTAATGGAAGCTCCATTAAAGATTGTAACTAATTTATTTTACTATAAAACGAATTATATTTCCTTCTTCAATATCTGAACAGGGCAGTATTTATGGAATACATATATTGTGAACAGGAGAAGGAAATGATGGACTCAGTAAAATTGGTGTAGACTAGAAGATTGCAAACTATTTACATTTAAAGTAAAACTTACTTTGTTATGCAGAGACCCTAGAAGCCATAAGACTTTGCAGAAATGTCCTTCTACAGAACCAGAAGAAAAAAGAGATATCATGGAAGAACAGCCCCAGAAAAATACCATGGAGAAATTGGGCGTGTCAGCTCCCACCATACCTGTTAGAAGGCGGCTGGCGTGGGATGCAGAGAACACCAGTGAAGACGGACAGAAACAGCCCAGGGAGAAAGAGGAGGAGAAGGAGGAGGAGGAGGAGGAGGAAGAGGACAGGAAAATGGGCAAGCAGACTTATATAGGAGAGCAGGAGCAGTTGGATGTACATGAGAAATCTAAGGCAGACAAGATGAAAGAAGGGTGAGAGTTTTAAATTACTTGGTATAGAGAAGGGTTATTTACATAGTTGATATGTATTTTGTTTTGTCACTAAGTATAGTGGTTTGCACTTTTGATTTTATGACTAATAAAGTGCAGATTTTATTTCAGTGTCACAAAGTAGGCTCTGCTGTATGGTTAATAATCTGATTGACTCAGGTATTTAAGTCACCACTGATTGTTAATTGAATACTTGAATTCTGGGGTATTTTTCATTTATGTCCTGTAATTTATGGTGTGCCAGATTTGCAAATGCGTCTGGAAGGATGACTATGTTTAAAGAAATAAACTGGTATTCTTTAATATCAGATGATTCTACCAAAAAAGAAAATGTTTTATAACATCTTGAAAAAAGTGATTTCTGAAAATAGCTAATTCCTATTGTTTTATTTGTAAATTGCTTTGGGGAGTGGCTCTTCTCCATCATTGATAATAGTGCCTTTTGTCTATAATCTAAATCACTTATTTATTCATGGATGTTACAACTAATAATATGGAACTGGAGCCTTGATATAAGGAAGGATTCTCTGCTGTGTTGGTTCTGACTTGCAGTGATTTTCCCCCCATCCAGTATTCAGTTACTTTTTTCTTTGTGATATGTTTTATTCTACTGATACAGCTTATAGTATTTTTTCAATGTTCAAATTTTATTTTTGATCTTGTGCTTAGTTGTTCTATTCATTTTTTTTTTTTTTGAGACGGAGTTTCGCTCTTGTTACCCAGGCTGGAGTGCAATGGCGCGATCTCGGCTCACTGCAACCTCCGCCTCCTGGGTTCAGGCAATTCTCCTGCCTCAGCCTCCTGAGTAGCTGGGATTACAGGCACACGCCACCATGCCCAGCTAATTTTTTGTATTTTTAGTAGAGACGGGGTTTCACCATGTTGACCAGGATGGTCTCGATCTCTTGACCTCGTGATCCACCCACCTCGGCCTCCCAAAGTGCTGGGATTACAGGTGTGAGCCACCGCGCCCGGCCTTTGTTCTATTCATTATTGAAAATTTCAGTCACTTTTAACTGCCTGTGGATTTGGTGGTTATTTTTTCAGAAACAAAATGGCCTCCTCTTACAAGTTTTATACTTTATTATTGCACATAATACATAAAGTATACTTTATTATACTTTATTGATGGCAAGGTATTTTTTTTATCATATGTTCTGGAGGAAATGCTGTATAGATTCATGATTGTTTCAATTTATAGGTCGGATTCTTCTTCTGTATCCTCAGAAAAAGGAGGCCGGCTTCCTACTCCCAAACTGAGAGAACTTGGTGGAATCCAGAGGACTCATCATGATCTCACTACTCCAGCTGTTGGTAATCGGCAAACATCATGCCTTCTTCGTTTCTTTTTTTTTTTTTTTTTTTTTTTTGAAAGAGAAAAAAGAAAGAAAGGAAGAAAAAGAATCTTATTTAAAAATTCTTATTTTTGAAAGTTCTTATTTAACCTGCTTTTTCTACATGATAATTTAGTGTAATTGGAAACTGTCATCTTCTTTATTTTTCCAGGTGGTGCTGTTTTAGTGTCTCCATCTAAGATGAAGCCTCCAGCCCCAGAACAGAGGAAAAGAATGACCTCTCAGGATTGTTTAGAAACTTCAGAGAATGAATTTACTAAGGTAAATATATTTTGGGGATTAAAGCATCTCATCTGGGACTAATTATCATAGACAGATGTAATAAATGAATGATAGGTTAAGATTTTAGAGAATTGTGGCTATCATATGAGGAGATGATACCATTAACCTGCTTTTAATAAGGCAAAAGGCTTTACTTTTTTTCTGGTAGAAGCATTGCATTTTTCTTAATACACTTTCAACTTTGTCAGTAGTGACTCAATAGCAAGAGGAAGAAAATATAATTTTATTGAGCATCTACTGTGTGATAGTGGTATTTCAGCTATATTCCAGGCGTTGTTTTAGTGCTGGGGATATAGCAGAGAACAAACAGGCAAAGATCATGGCCATCATTGAACTTACATTCTAGTGGTGGAGAGAGACAATAAACAATATAAGCAGATAAAATATGTAGTATTTTAGATATTGATTAGTATTAAGGAGAAAAATAAAGCCGCTGAAGTGAACAGGAAGTGGCCAGGGAAATCCTCAGTGCGAGAGTAGCATTTAAGCAGGATCTGAAAAATGTAAGGGATTGACCTGTATGCGGATCTAGGAAGGTCTAGGGGATGAGAACAGCAAGTGCAGATCCCCCAGGTGAGAGGGTACCTGCTTCCTTGAGGAAAAGCTAGGAGGCCAGTATAGCTGGAGAAGAGAGAGAATGAGAGGGAGAGTAAGTAGTGTGGATAATGAGTTCAGAGACATAATGTGAGTGCTAAATTGTATAGGGCTTTGTAAATCATAGCAAAGATTAAAAAATTTTTTTCTTTATGAAGTGGGAAGCTATTGGAAAGGCGCAGAAATGACATGATTTTACTTAGTTTTTTCTAAGGTCTTTCTGGCTGCTCTGTTGAGAATAGATAGTAGCAGAGCAAGAGCTGCGGCATAAAAACAGTTGAGAGTCACTTACGCTATCCAGGTAAGAGGTGATGGTTGTTTGGACCTTGGTGGTGGCAGTGAAGGTCATATGATAAAGTTCAATTTTGGATACACATGGATGCAGCCAACAAGATTTGTTGATGAATAAGATCTGGGGTGGGAGAAAGAGAAAAATCAAGGGTGACTCGAGTTTTGGCCTTAGCAATAAGGATGGAGTCAGCATTTAACTGAGCTGGGGAAGGCAGTGTGAGGAAGATATTTGTTGGGGAAGATCAAGAATTCTGTTCTGGACACACTAAATTTGAGAAGCTTATTAGACATACAAGTAGACATGTTGAATAGGGAATTGACTGTATAGGTTTGGAGTGTAGAGGAGAAGTTGGGCTGTAGGTACAGATTTGAGGTTCTTTATAACTTAGGTGGGTCAGGTATTTAAATTATTGAGACTAGAGGAAATCAAGGGAGTGGGTATAGACAGAGAAGAATAGTTGCAGACAGATCTGAGCCCCAGGTTTTTGATATTAGAAAATTGAAGACTAGTAAGCAAAGAGATTGGAGGAGAGCAGCCAGTGAAGTGGTTACAAACAGGAGACTGGTATCCTGGAGGTGTCAAGAAGAGATAGGTCAGTAAGATAGGATAATTGCTTATTGGATTTAGCAACACAGAGGTCATTGGTGACCTTGATAAAGGGTAGTTTTGGTGGAAGGGAGGGACAAAAGCCTAAGTGCAAGTGAGTTCAATAGAAAAAAAGAACAGAAGAATTGGAGACAGTTGCCACAGAAAATTCTTTGAAGTGTTTCTTTTCCAAGAAGGGAAGCAGAGTAATGCAGGGGTAGTTGGGAGAAGTGAGATCAAGATGGAAGACATAACAGCACATTTGTATTTTGACAAAAATAATTTTGGAGAGAGAAAAGTTGATGGTGCAGGAGTGGGGAAAGTTGTTGGAAAGATGCTCTTGAGTAGGAGAAAGGGCCTAGGATTTGGTGGAGATGTGGAAGGGTTGGCTTTTGACACTGTTTCTTCATTGTTACAAGAGGGAAAGCATAATTCATGAGCACTGCTGGTGAATGTGCTGGAAGATGTGATGGCAGCTTTTGGAAAGCCTCTTCTGATTGCTTCTTCATGACACGTGAAGAAAGATCCTTGCTGAGAATAGGGCTGGAGAAGATGTTGGAGATTCGAGGAAAGTGAAAGCATAGAGTGGGAGAGTGAGTGGGCCAGGGAAATGTGGAATATTTTAGGCCAATGTTAAGGGACCATTTTAAGTTGGTGGTCACAAAGGTGGTAGAAGACCAGTCAGAAAGGATTTTGTGCTTTCTCCAGGAATGTTTGGCTGCAGAGGTGCAGGATAGATAGATAGTTGGATTTACCTAGGGTTTTGAACTTGTCATGATAGTAAGACAAAGTGAGAAAAAGGGTAATGGAGTTAAGGTATGTATGAAGAAGGGATTATAGTGATTGGCTGTTGAAGTTGAGTTGGTTAAGGAAGAACACTGTTGAAAACAGTACAGAGGTGATAGGATCAGTGGATGGATGGTCTTGGTAAAATAAAAGACTTGTTGGAATTGGGGCATCCGTGGGGAATAGTTTTAAAGTTAGGAGATGGTGGTAAGAAATTGAGATTATGGAGAGGTAGTAGTTACTAGTAATGACAAGGCTTAACATATAATCATGAGTGTAAGTGGTTGGAGTAGAATAGAGAACATTAAGAGAAGAGGTTGAAAATCTATAGGGAATTTTGCTGATGGCTGTTTGTGAATTTGAGTACAAAGTAGTAGTTTTCAGGGATTGGGAACAGGTGGGAGATGGGATCAGAGCACCTTCTACCTCTTAATCCCCAGTGCTTAGAACAGAGCCCAGCTCATAGCAGGTAACAGGTTGAATGAATGTTACTGAAGTGACAGAATATCCAAACTATTTCCTGTTGCTTATGTATACATTGGTTTATTAAAGGAAATGTGACATGAGGAATACAGTCAGAAGACTCATGAGAATCAAATCTTAGTGAACTGTTCTGCTCTTCCTGATAAGTATCCAGGCTGCCATCTGGAAGGTGTGAGCGTTTAGGCAGCTATATACACACAGCTGATTCAGCCAAAACGAGTGACTAATCCATATTTGCAGCTGGATTTATGTGTTTTACTTTCACTTACTGTGGAATTAATTTATTGAATAAATAGAGTAATATCGTCCCTCAGAATTTTAATGCCAATCTCTGTCTCACTGTGCCTGCTATATACTTGTAACATTTTAATTACCAACTTCTCTAAAATAAGCAAGTTTCTGGCTGGGTGCAGTAGCTCACACTTGTAATCCCAGCACTTTGGGAAGCCTAGGTTGGCGGATCACATAAAGCCAGGAGTTCAAGACCAGCCTGGCCAACATGGGGAAATGTTGTTTCTACTAAAATTATAAAAATTAGGCGTGATGGCAGTTGCCTGTAATCCCAGACACTTGGGAGGCTGAGGCACAAGAATTGCTTCAACCCGAGAGGTGGAGGTTGGAATGAGCTGAAATCACTCCATTGCACTCCAGCCTGGGAGACAGAGCGAGACTGTCTCCAAACAAACAAATCATACATACATATGTATGTTTGTAAGCAAGTTTATTATTGACAACTTGATTGGATATCCTTCCATGTGAATTTTCTGCCACCAGTACTACCAGGGACTATACCAAGAGTTAGCTAGATTTTGTTACTTCCCAGTGTCTACCCTTTGGTTACTGACAGGCAGAGGAGTTGCTAAACTTTGATATATTCCATCAGTTTTATCCCTTATATTCTCTTATAAAAGCATTTATAAGAAATACATTATTATAATATATAAAATTAAATTTGTAGGTCATTTAATTTCCAATAAATTTTCAGTATGTCCCAGAACTTTAGGGTAGAATTCTCATATTGATTTGGTCATCAAGAAACATTTTCAAATCTTAAAATTATGTTAAAAACCCAAGTGTGCATTAGCTTACTTCATTCATTAGCAGATTTACCCACATGCTATGGCATGATAATGAATAGAAACAGACATGGTACATGAGCTTATGAAGCCTGCAGCAGTCTGATAAGGGAGATACATGTTAACTACACCCAAAAAAAAAAAAAAAAGAAATTAAAACTAACAAGAGTTTCAATATCAAAGTACTTAGTGCTATTCTAGAAGGAATTGGCCTAATCATGGAGATCAGGAACCTTTTTGGAAGTCAGTGATGCTTCTTTGAAAAAGTCATAATTGAGCTAAGATAAAGGAGAAGAGGAAGCATTAACTAGGAAAAAAGGATGGGAGAAGGAGCAGAGGCTATGCCAAGATCTTGTGGAGAGAAAGAATGTAGAGTTTGAGGAAACAAAGATCAATACAGTGTGTGGCAGGGAGCATGGTGCAACATGAGGCTGGAAAACAGCAACATTGGGATTTCTGTCTTTATCTCCAGAGCAGTGGGAAGCCATTGAAATATTTTAAGTATGGGAATTGTGGTGGATATATGTTTTGCAAGATCTGTTTGGCTGCCATAGGAGGCAACAGGAGACTATGAAAAGCCATTGCAGTAGTCCACGTAGGAGGTGGATGAAGGAGGGTGGGAATAGATAGAAGTGGATGAAACTGCACAATTGTGTAAGGGGAAGAATGATAAGGCTTGTTGCTGGGTTGAGTAATGGGGAGTAAGAGACATGGATACCTGCTTAGTTTCTGGCTTGCCCATCAAGATTGATGGAGATACCATACACTGAGCAAGAGAACTCTGGACAAGGAGCCTTTTTGGAAGGGAGTTGTATTTTCATTCATTCAATTTGATATTTAATAGGCTCTTACTATGTGCTGGGCACTGTTCTAGGATCTGGAGATTCATTGGTAATCCAAACAAAATCCCTGCCTTCATGAGGCTTACATTTTCATTGGGAGGAATAGACAAATAATTTTTTAAGAAAATAATTTCATATAGTAGTAAGCACTGTTAATAAAACTACAGATGACCTCTAAGAGATGGGTAAGGCAGCTTTAGTTTGGGCCCTTCAGGACAGGCATCTCTAAGGAGATGACGTTTTATCTGGGACCTGACTGATGAGGAAGGTGCCTGTGCAGAGATCTGGGGCAGATTGTTTTCCAGTTAGAAAGAGCAGGGGCTGGGTTCAGTGGCTCACGCCTGTAATCTCAACACTTTGGAGGCCAGGGTGGGTGGATCACTTGAGATCAGGAATTCGACACCAGCCTGGCCAACACGGTGAAACCCTATATCTACAAAATTACAAAAATTTGCTGAATGTGGTGGCACATGCCTGTAGTCCCAGCTACTTGGGAGGCTGAGGCACAAGAATTGCTTGAACCTGGGAGGCGGAGGGTGCAGTGAGCCCAGATTGTGCCACTGCACTCCAGCCTGGGTGACAGAGCGAGACTTCATCTCAAAAAAAAAAAAAAAAAAAACCCAGCAAGCAAGTGCAAGTGTTCTTGCCTAGGGCAGGAACCCAGAGATAATTAAGAGAGTGAAAAGGCTAGTGTGGCTGGAGCCTGGAGAGGAAAGAGGAGAGGGCAGGAAATGAAATTGGAAAGGGAGGCTGAGTAAGCATCTTGGATGTTATTTATTTATTTTTAAATTAAATTTAATTTTATATTCACTTTTTGGGGGGGGAGGGGAGGACAGGGTCTCCCTGTATTGCTCAGGCTGGAGCGTAGTGGTATGATCTTGGCTCACTGCAACCTTTGCCTTCCAGGCTCAAACAATTCTCATGCCTTAGCCTCCCAAATAACTGGGACTACAGGTGCCTGCTGCCACATCTGGCTAATTTTTTTATATTTTTAGTAGAGATGCAGTTTCCTCGTGTTGGCCAGGCTGGTGTTGAACTCCTGACCTCAAGTTTTCCACCTGCCTGAGCCTCCCAAAGTGCTGGGAATTCAGGTTACATCTGGCCCATTTTTTTTTTTGCTTTTTGAGACAAGGTCTTGCTCTATTGCCCAGGCTGGAATGCAGTGGTGAGATCATGGCTCATTGTAGCCTCCTGGGCTTAGGCAATCCTCCCACTTTAGCACCTGACTAGCTGGGACCACAGATGTGTGCCACCATGCCTAGCTCATTTTTAAAAAAAAAATTTTGTAGAGATGGGTCTCACTGTGTTGCCCATGCTGCTCTAAAACTCCTGGGCTCAAGCAGTTCTCCCTTTTTGGCCTCCCAAAGTGGTAGGCTTACAGGCTTGAGCCAGTGTGCCAGTCTGAATTTTATTTTAGATTCAGAGGATACATATGCACTTACATTGATATATTATGTAATGCTGGGGTTTGGGCTGCTATTGAACCCATCACCCAAATAGTGAACATTGTACCCAATAGGTAGTTAGTTTTTCAACCCCTGCACCCCTCCCTTTCTTCCCCCTTTTGTAGTTCCTAGTGTCTGTTTCCATCTTTATGTTGTGTGTGCCTGTTGTTTAGCTCCCGCTTCTAAATGAGAATATGCAGTATTTGATTTTATGTTTCTGTGTTCATTCACTTAGGATAATGGCCTCCAGCAGCATCCATGTTGTTGCAGTGGACATAATTTCATTCTTTTTTATGGCTGCACAGTATTCTATGGTGTGCATATGTACCACATTTTCTTTATCCAGTCCACTGTTAATGGACACCTATGCTGATACCATGAGTTTGCTAATGTGAATAGTGCTGGATTAAACCTGTAAGTGAAGATCTTTTTTCATAGAATGATTTCCTTTGGGTAGATACCCAGTAGTGAGATTGCTGGGTTGAATGGTAGTTCTAATTTTAGTTGTTTGAGAAATTTCCATACTGTTTTCCACAGGGTTTGCGTTTCCTTTTCCTTGCATCCTTGCCAAGACCAACACCTGTTATTTTTTTGACTGTTTTATCATAGCCATTCTGACTGGTATGAGATGATATCTCATTATGGTTTTGATTTGCATCTCTCTGGTGATTTGCAATGTTGAGCGTTTTCTCATGTTTGTTGGCTGCTTTGTCTTTTAAAAGGTGTCTGTTCAAATCCTTTGCCCAGTTTTTAATGGAGTTGTTTTTTCTCAACAAAATTCCTTATAGATTGTGGATATTAGTCCTTTGTTGGATATGTCGTTTGCAAATATTTTCTCCCATTCTGTAAGATGTCTATTTACTCTGTTAATTGTTTCTTTTGCTGTGCAAATGCTATGTAGTTTAATTAAGTCCCAATTGTCAATTTGTTTTTGTTACATTTGTCTTTCAGTACTTAGCCATAAATTCCTTGCCTTGGCCAATGTCCAGAAGAGTTTTTTCTAGGTTTTCTTCTAGGATTTTTATACTTTGAGGTCTTACATTTAAGTCTTTAATCCATCTTGAGTTAATTTTTGTGTATGGTGAGATGTAGGGGTCTAATTTCATTCTTCTACATATGGCTAGCCAGTTTTCCCAGCACTGTTTATTGAATAGGGTGTCCTTTTTCCATTGTTCATTTTTTGTGGTCTTTGTTAAAGATCAGATAGCTGTAGGTGTATGGCTTTATTTCTGGTTTCTCTTTTCTGTTCCATTGGTCTATGTATATGTTTGTTTGCCAGTACCATGATGTTTTGGTTTCTGTAACCTTATAGTAGAGTTTGAAGTCGAGTAATGTGATGCCTCCAGCTTTGTTGTTTTTTTTTTGCTTAGGATTGCTTTGGGCCCTTTTTTTTTTCCTTCCGTATGAATTTTAGAACTGTTTTTTCTAATTCTGTGAAAAATGACTGGTAATTTGATAGGAATTGAATAGAATCTGTAAGTTACTTTGGACAGTATGGCAATTTTAACAATGTTGATTCTTCTAATCCATGAGCGTGTAATGCTTTTTCATTTGTTTATGTCATCTATAATTTATTTCAGCAGTATTTTATTTCAGTAGTTCATGTGGCGGTCTTTCACCTCCTTGGTTAGCTGTGTTCCTAGGTACTTTGTTTTTGGGGGAGCTATTGTAATGGGACTGTATCCTTGATTTGGTTCTTGCCCTGAATTATTGGTGTTTAGAAATGCTACTGATTTTTGAACATTAATTTTTGGATCCTGAAACTTCACTGAAGTCATTTAGCAATTCTTTTGGAGGGATTGTTAGGGTTTTCTAGGTTTAGAATCATATCATGAGTGAACAGAGATAATTTTACTTCCTCTTTTTCTATTTAGATGCCTTTTGTTTCTTTTTCTTGCCTGATTGCTCTGGGTAGGACTTCCAGTACTATGTTGAATAGAGATGGCAAGAGTGGGCATCCTTGTCTTGTTCTCAGCGGGGAATGCTTGGAGCTTTTGCCCATTCAGTATGATACTGGCTGTGGGTTTGTCATAGATAGCTCTTACTATTTTGAGAGGTATGTTCCTTCATTGCCTAGTTTGCTGAGAATTTTTATCATGAAGGGATATTGGACTTTATCAAATGCTTTTTTCGTATCTGTTGAGATGAACAATTTTTAATTCTGTTTATGTGCTAATACTATTCCCAAAAATTGAGTAGAAGGAATTTCTCCCTAACACAGTCTATGAAACTAGTATCTTTCTGATACCAAAATCTGGCAAGGACACAACAAAAAAGAAAACTGTAGGCCAACATTCCTGATGAACATACACACAAAAATCCTCAACAAAATATTATCAAACTGAATCCAGAAGCACATCAAAAAGATAATTCATCACAATGAAGTGGAGCTTATTCTCTTAGATATTATTCTAATGGTGCTAGGACACCTCTGGAATATGTGAAGCAGCAAAGCAAATATGATTCACAGCATAAATCAAATCACTGTGGCTTCTCATTGGAGAGCTATACACAGGGCTAAGTAGAGCAGTGAGGCCTCTTAGCCTTTTGAGGTTTTAGGCCCAAAAACAGATCACAAAATCAGTTATGTTAAACCTGGGAGCCCTGTGTGTTTTATTTTACAGGTTTCTTTCAGGTATTTTCAGCAATTGTAAAACCAATTTGACAGAGATCACAAATTTTGTTCATATCTGTAGAAAAAGGAATGAAAAACAACAGTATCTCTTTGGAATTATATGTATTGTACTAAGTGATACCCGTTTAAAAAGGAAAGCAAGTGGAAGGCTTGTGGTTTTATCCTAGATATTAGTTTGAAATATGTTTATCGGTTGAGACCAACAGCAGCCCTAGGCCACTTTGAAACAATAAACTCTACAATCACAGAAAATGATATTTAAGTTTAGAAAGTAATGTTTTGAATGTTACATTGATAGAATCAAAGATAATAAGTAAAGGCAACAACTACAAGAAATAATCAGGAAAGTGTGGAACTGTATTTGATTTTACTGTCTTGCCTTCTTTTGTTTTTAATTTTTTTTATATATATAAATAGAGATGGGTCTTGATATATCGTTGTCCAGGCTGGTCTTCAACTCCTGGCCTCAAGTGATCCTCCCTTCTTGGCCTCCCATGGTGCTAGGATTACAGGCATGAGCCACTGCATCTGAACTATTTTTATTTTATTTTTTGAGACAGTCTGTCTCTGTTTCCTGGCTGGAGTGCAGTGATGCAATTATGACCCACTGCCATCTCTGGCAATCTCTGTCTCTAGGCTCAAGAAATTCTTGTGCCTCAGCCACCCAAGCATCTGGATTACAGGTGTGTGCTACCACACCCGACTAATTTTTGTGTTTTTAGTAGAGATGGGTTTTACCATGTTGGTCAGGTTGATCTTAAACTCTTGGCCTGAAATGATCATCCTGCCTTGACCTCCCAAATTGTTAAGATTACAGGTATGAGCCACCGTGCCCAGCTGCCTTCTTTTAAAAAGTAAAATTGTTAATGACTTTTAGGATAGTGATACTTAGTCATTGTAGAAAACAGCAAATGCTAACCAAACTAAAAAAGAAGATAAATATCTCACATGTATATATATACTGTTTAGGGACATCTGCTGTTAAATTTTTAAGGTATTTAGGTATATATATGTGTGTTAGTATATTTGGTTATTTATTATACTGTAGAAAAGTTTAATAATCTATTTTTTAGCACTGTGTTGTGAACATATTTTCATATCATGAAATATTTATCTTATTTTTATGGAAATTTGCAATCTATAGTTATACCAAAGTTTTTAAAACCAGATGCTTATTGTTGAAATCTAATTGTTATTTAGATTCCTGTTATTGTTTCTTAATCTGTTTTGAAGAACTACTGTAAAGAAATCCATTCGTTAGCTACATTTTTGTTTATATTATTTTGTATATGTAACTACTCCCCGAGTATTACTGTATAGTCAAAGAAGTCAAAGAACACAAAATTTTAAGGCTTCTGCTGTTTTGCCAGCCCCACAGAAAGATTGTACTCCCAATAGCAATCTATGAGATTCCCAGTTTTTCCATATCCTTGCCAGCTCTGGTGTCATTGTTTTTTAAAACATTAATTTTTGAAATTTGGTAAGTGAAAAATTAGTATCTCACTGTTTTCATTTTTTATAATTATTTGATCATTAGTAAGGTAGAATATGTTTACTGTTTGTGATTTATGTGTACAGTATATGAATTGCTCATTCATGCTCTTTTTCTACTTTTTAATTAGGTTTATATTTTTCTTATTGCTTTTAAAGAAACATTTATGTAGCAATGATAATTCATTATCAATCATAAAGTTGTATATTTTTCCAAATTCTGCATTTTTCTCCTAATTTTTAAAATGTATACGTATTTTGTTTATACAGTCAAGTCTGTTTGTCTGTATCATATCTTTCCCACACTGAGGTTGCATAAATTCTCTCACATTTTCTCCTGTTTTTTTGCATTTAAATGTTTGGCTTATTTATTTCTATATCTACACATAGGTATCTCTTTTTTTGTCATTTAGAAAGAAAATCGTGCAATATCCCTATTGACTTCTCCAGCTGCTGGTATAAAAACAGTTGATCCTCTGCCTTTGCGGGAAGATTCTGAAGATAGTATCCCCAAATTTGCTGAGGCAACTTTTCCAGCTTCAAAAATTCCAGAACACCCAACAAATACCCCTGGACAGTCGCCTTCTCCACTGCATATTCCATCCTACTGGCATCCCTCTCGTCGAATTCAGGGCTCTCTTAGAGATCCAGAGTTTCAGCACAATGGTAATTATTTTATTTTAATTTTTTGTCTTTTAACATACAGTGTTATACTGATAGGTATAAAGGCCAAGAATGCACTTTATATTAATAAATCAATTATTTCTTATTTTTGGTTAATGTATTAATGAGATTTCTTTAAATAGGAAAACATCCCTCTTTGGAGCACCCAATTGTGCTGCACCTGAGTTCGCTTTTTGCTGTTATATATGTGTGAGATATCTCTCAAGTTCTTATCTATACACATAGAGGGAACCCACTAGATAGATGGCAGTAGCATGTCTTCTCTGTATGTGACAACCAAAAATGTCTCCAGACACATTGCCAAATGTTGCCTGAGTGTAGAGTTCACGGCCAGACATGATTTTCCTTTAGTTGTAGTAGGCATTGCTCAGCTCTTCTAGCTTCCACTATTGATGTTAAGAAGTCAAATGCTACTTTTATTCTGGATCTTTTATATGTGGTGGTTTCTTTCTGGCAGCTTTTAGGATCTTCTCTTCATATCTAATGTTCTGAAATTTTATGATGGGCCTCTGAGTGGGTATTTTTTTATTC